>JAUKVO010000006.1:3630000-4230000 GCA_031753515.1 Metarhizium rileyi | reverse complement strand
CGGCAGACAAGCAAGATGGAGCTTCGATGTTTTCGTTCATTGATGGGCTGCTTGCTTATCTTCGCTTCGGTGTGGGGAAGTTATTCCGTACCTAGTAAGTAGTAGTTAGGGTAGTTACTCCGCATATCGGGATCGACTACTACATAGTACTCCGTAGTTAGAGGCTTTTAGCGGCTTAGCGGCTCGGAAGCGGCCGCTCGGCAAAGTTGCGAGACAGGAACTTGGTTCAAGTTACTCTGAATCCGTTGCCAGAGCAGAACCCTGGTTCGTTCACCGATCAGATCAGATAACAGGTAGTTAGTTAACGTACGTAAGACACGGCACCTTGCATCAATCAATTGGTTCCGCGGTGTGGGTGGTATCAGACGGAGCGGCTGAGGAGGTCACGTCCATGTTGGGGGTGCTGCACGATCATGACCGCTACTCGGCCGATGACTCATGAAGTTGCATTCTGAGAAGGGCACTCTGAGTTACGAAAAGAGTCTTGACAAATTGCTCGTCTCCGGCGTCTGTCTCGAAATCGAAGCGAGTGACTTCCTCCTTGAACGGCCACAGATACGTGCTCGTGATTCTGGGCCGTGTTAGTCGACTACGAACCCCTTTTTTTTTTTTTGGCATCCCATGCTACTGGCTGTCTTCCCTGTTGTGCTCTTCACTTGCTTGGTATCTAGGAAGTTCCTTCTGTTCATTGCCTCTTTCCGAAGTTTGAACAAAACGTACTCCGCTAGGGCCTCTTGATCCCGGTGATCGCTCACCAACGCCAGATGGTAGCCCCGGCTGCGCTCGATGGAATCTGTCACTGAAGGGCCGCCCACAACAAGCCGTTGGTTCAGAACGCTCGGCGGATCCCGGAGACCTTTGAGCGCCGGGGCGAATCTCCTTGTGTTCGGAGGAGCCGTCCGGCTTGGACTTGAACAGAACTTGCTGAGATGTTAACCTCTTCGTGCTGGCGCCTGTGTTCCGCAGGACTCACCGGTGTGAACGAGCACCATTTTATCACCACAATTGCTTGGCCTGATTGTCATGGGCAATCGCCTTGCTTATGTATTCGCCGATTAGAGTCGCGGGACCGCTCCGGTCGGTGGATCCGTCACGGCGTTTGGCCGGCGTGGGCCAGATGACTCGGTGCTTTCGCCTGGCTTCTGGTTTCTTCTGCCTCGCTTTGTGGACTATTTTCAACGTCATGGCAATGTGGACGATATCGGCTACAGGAGGAAATTGTGAGGGGCTGCAAGAAGTGCCGTATGTTGCCTATCCCGGCTCTTGGTGTGCGCTTCCTCCAATGACGCCAGCTCCCCGGTGGCGAGGGTTTGATTGAAACAATCAGCAACGAAAAGAGAAACCTCCAAGCATAGGATTGCATTGCTCCCATCAACTCCATTCCCCCACAGTTCTGCTAAATCACCAACCGTAGCGATGTCTGGTCTAACTAGTTATCAGATCTTGAGCAGCGAGAAGGAGACACGAGCCCCGTCAATCCATCAAGACAAGTAATTTGGCAGAGACCTTCTCCGCTTCCGCATTCAGAGCGTCAATCTCAGCTTGCACCAATGGTATTCCCGTCTTCTCTCTCTGTGCCTGTGTAATCTGCTCCATCTCTCCCGGAAAGTAAATCCTGTCCACGCCCGCTGCCCTTTCACTACCCACCACCCTCTCGTACAAATACTTCATTCTATCTCGGAACTCGTCCAGACTCATAAACAAATCTGGTTTGATGGCGACCAGGAAATGGCCTACATCCGAAGCCTTGGACGGATCGTATGGGCCCGTGACATGGCCAGCAAACGCCGAGCCGGACAAGACCCCCGAGAACACGTCCATCATGATGGACAAGGCAGAGCCCTTTGGTCCTCCCATCGGTAACATGACGCCTCCCAGCGCGGCCTCGGGGTCATCCGTTGGCTTCCCCTCTGCGTCGAGCGCCCAGTCCATCGGGATCTTCTCTCCTCGACGTTTTGCCTTGTATATTTTGCCACGGGCCGCTACGGACGGGGCCATGTCGAGAATGAAGTCTGGTATGCCGGGCGCGCCGCATGCAATCGGTGATACGCCCGTCAGCTTATTCTTGCCGCCGAATGGTGGGAGCGCAGGGCTTGAGTTTGTAAAAACGAGGCTCATCATGTCTGCGTCGAGGGCTTGCTGAACCACCCAGGCCGACATGCCAAAGTGGTTTGAGTGCTTGACGCTTGCCATGCCGATGCCGTACATCCTGGCCGATTCAATGGCGGCGCCCATGGCAAGATGCGTCGACACGAAGCCGAAGCCGTTGTGGCCATCAATTTGGGCCACGGCTGGCGTGACTTGGTTGACTGTTGGTTGCGCCGTGGCATCGAGTACGCCTTGGCGGATGCGTTCCATGTATGAGGGTATCCGGTTCATGCCGTGTGTATCAACGCCTCGAAGGTCAGCCGCAATAAGACAATGGGCAATGATGTCTGCATTGACGGCAGACACCCCGTTGCCCTTGAGGATATCTTGCACAAGCCGCTTTGCTTCCAAGGGAGAAACATGTTGACGAGGCTGCTCTTCAATTGGCGTCATCTCGGTTGCTTTGATGTGGTGACGCAAGTGACTGACGGATTTGCGATCCCGCTACATAATCCGGGACGATGATGGCGGATCTTGACAATCTAAATAAACCATCCATTCTAACGTCATGGACGGAGTCACTTGACGGAGTAGTTATGCGGAATAAGATAATGTCGAGCGGGAATTTTCCGCCCCACCAGATATCTTCAACCACGGACTTTCTCCGTCGTCATCGGCCTTTTACCGCCTTTCACTCCTCGCTCGCCATGGAGTGTTGGGAAACAAAGCATCAATGTCTGAGTCAGAGAGTCATACCGCAAGCCCCGTACGGGTTTCTACTCGAAGACAACCTCGCAATCCGCGCTTGCGACTGGCTTGTCTCAGATGTTAGCGTCGCAAGATCAAGGTCGGTGAGCTTCCTTCTATCTAAGATTGAAGAGAATGCCACCTAACAGCTTCAAAGTGCGATGAAGACCTTCCTCGGTGTAAAAACTGCAGGAATTCGGCATCGCAGTGTGTGGATGGTGAGAGTGCCCGTCTGAGGGACCTTCCAAGAGCGTACGATACGATTCCCCTGTCTCGGCCCTCCTGAGCCTCGACCTTCCACTTCTGACATGAAGCTTAGATATGTAACAAACTTGAAAGATCGAGTCGAGTAGCTTGAAGGCATTCTTCGTGAGAAAGAACTCATGAGCGACTTAAACATTGCCTCGAGTATTCTCTCAGCCACTAGCGAGCATTAGTCGGGGGCAAGGCGGTGCCGCGATATTCTAGATGAACTTGGCCGTTCCACAATGAAGGACCTTCTCATGCCAGACGACCAGGTGACAGCGAGAGAGCCCGTCAGACAACGTAGTCGAATGGTCCAGCGGCAGGCCGCAGCGAACACCACTCCCATATCATTGTCGGACGTGGATTTGTCGACAGAAGGGATGGCGTTCACGCCGATGATTGGGCCGAGTGCCTTTTTTGACGACTTTCTCGGCAACGACTCATTCACGACGTGCTTTCCAGACAAGAGCTCCAGCAATATTGATGAAATCGTGCGCAACATGTTCCAGGACGATACAACAGCATTTAGGTGAGGCGTTTACATTACAACAAAGTCATCTGTCAAATACTATACTGTACAATGTCTGTCTATCTATGCTTCGACACATGATTCTATAAAAAGCTCACATGCCGCGAAACTCATCACGCATCACGTCTCCTTTGTCCCTCTCACATATTTCGAATGTCGCGCCAACGTCACCGGGACTTCGTCACCATCCTCATCCAACTTGTTGATCCGGACGCTGACAAACGCCAAGCTGCCGCCGACCCTCTCCGCCGTGCTGTGGATGAGAACCGTGTCGCCCGCCTTGGCAGTTGAGAGGAACGAGAGGTGCATGTCGACCGACGCGCCGGTCCTTTCGCGCAGGTCATGGGAGCAAATGGCCAGCCCAGTGACAAAGTCGACGAGCGTGGCGCTAACGGCGCCGTGAAGGCTGCCCTTGCTGTTGAGGTGCGTCGCAGAGAGCTTGAGCTGCAGGGTGACGGTGCCGGGGATGACCTTTGTGAGTTGGATGTCGGAGAGGATGAGGCCGTAGATGGGCGACTTGGCGAGCAGGCTCTGCTGCAGGGCGTGGACTGTGGCCGTTCGCGCTGCGGCAGCCGCGTCTTGCTCGTGACTCGTGCCGGCGAGCGTCATCTTAGCCCGATGCGGTGATTGGAATCAAGAGGCGACGTTTACGTTGGATGGAAGCCGTGGTAAAGAAAGAGTTCGCTTTTGTCGGCGGGTCCCGGGTTCCACCGGGGCTTCCGTTGTTTCGTCTGGTTCTTGTCCGGCGTTGTTCCTTATTGTAGTTAACGGGGGACCAACTCGTTTCTTTATCGGGCACTACGGAGAAACCAATGTGTATTCGTTGTTTGGCGGAATCGTGTGGTCCGGGCTTTTACGTCTTGGAAACGGAGAACGGTTAATGCTGGAGATGATTATAATGTAACTAACCCGTGGCTTCGGGAGGATGCGCTAGGCGATAGTAATGTCGTGGAGACAGTAAAGCATTCAATATGAGTATTACTTATTCAGAATGTTCGATGCTATAAGTTACCTTACCGCCTGTGGTAGATGTAAGCAGGAAGCAATGCTCTGTGCTGCCTTGTGGGCCACAGAGCTGAATTACCAAGCTAAAACTGAGGATATGATGTTGTATTACGATGTCGCAAGAATAGTACTATGCCAGAAAAGGAAAAAAAAAGTGTATTTAGCTCGTCTTCCCGGTATCATTGGACACTTAAATCACGAAACACAGCACATTGCCCCAAATTATTATAGCATGCCCTCAGCGGACAAGGATTCCAATCTTAGACGTTTGTTCATATTGACTCATGAATTCGGGACGGCTCTGTACCTGTTTATCATCTGCGCCTATGCTCCGAATGAGAGGACCCCTCGCTCGGCTCAAGTCTCTGGGTTTTGGGGAGGAGAACTCTCCGTGGCTCAGTCGTTGTTAGAAATGGCTTTCAGAAGTGTGTGCAGCCTAGGCGAGTTCTTTCGTTTTCCTTCAATTCAGCTTAGTTATTGGATCGAAGAACCTACTTCGCCCGGGTTCTGAGTTCTGGCTCATCAAAGAAGACGCACTGGAGCTGAGCTGCACCTACGTCTCTTGTTTTCCATCTACACGACCCTGCCAAACGACCACCTTCTATGTTCCTATTCGCCAACCGTCTTTGGCCTGACGAGATTGACAGAGCAAGAGGCCTTTGCCTTCAGTAATGAAGTAGGTCAATAATCTTTCAAAGGGAATTCGAAGTATTATATTTTTCTTGAATATCCAATTATTCTTATACTACGTATATCTTTAGTGTTCTCGAGAAGGAAGACTACACAATTAGGCAGCACAGGTTACCCACCATCAGTTAGTTGTGGCAATTTTACACCTTTTACCAGTGACTATGTGGAGGGTGAGGCATTATCAAGAGCTCATCTCAGATACGGAGTGGACATGGTGTCTTCATTTTCGTTGGCAGGTCGCCGCAAGGTCCATGCGATGGGGTGACGTGAATTGCGGCTACGAAAGATTCCATCGTCCGTCTGGCTGAATGATCTTGATCAAGCCGGGGGGTGTGAAGCATTGTCCAGCTACTTACTCCTGTAATGGCTGGTGTAACAAAAGGGATTGACCATCTTGACGCTTCAGGAGGCCTCCAAGCGAGTACATTTCCAGGTTACTTCCAACAGCGGGCCTCAGCCTCATGACAGCAACCATGCTTGACTGTGCTGGCTGTGCATCTCGCAGACCAACATGCTCCTAAGGCTTTTGCATGTAAGACTAACCATTGACAGCCTGCCATCATGCCCGTGTCAGATAGGGGCGCACATGGGAAGACAGCTTACATCGTGTGCGCATTGACAGAAGTCCTTCATCACCAATCGCTGATGCTTTTCGAGAGCAAATAAATCAATGCGTCGTGTCACCATCCAATTGGCGAAGAAGGTGATAGATTGAAACTCTGATCATTCAAAGTGGTCAACGTGAGAGTGTCAAAGATACAAGAGAGGCTTGTCCTGTGAAGGCTTCACTTCCCCTACTTACCGTAGGCTGTGAACAATACACATTGGGTCTGCGAAGGCCCAGTAGGACAAGCAAGCTCGCCAGGCAAAGGGAAGGAAACCCCAACCAAGTAACGGCTATTATTTTGGGCATTTTTCTTTCGGATCCATCGACAGTTTGAGCCAAGGGTCGTCAAGTAGCTCCCTGGCGGTGCTCCTATCCTCGGGCATCCAAGCAAGCATCCTTTTCGCAAACTGAATGAAAAGAGCCTTGTCCTGTCCGTCGAGCATCGTGGTTTTATTGCAGAAATTGAAGTCTTCGCCAGGAATAAGGTCCGGATAGCGAAACGACCCTGAATAGTGTTAATAAAAGTTTCAATTCTACACTCTTCGGCCTCAGACATGCCTTGACTGTCATAAAGGCGTGAATATACATCTTTGTCAGCCCGAGAAAGAAGGGAAGCAGGAGGCGGTCCTAGGAGGCGGATCATCTGAGCGAATCGGGTCAAATATGAAAATCTCTGGTTTACCGACGACTTCCCATCAAGGATATTTGTCTCGGCCATAAGCTCCCACAGCTACATCTCGTTAGTCACAGTAAGAGAAATCGCATGCGAGAATTACAAACCACGAGGCCTAGGTTCCAGATATCTGCAGAATAGCTCCACCCTGCTTGTAGCATGACCTCTGGAGCGGTATACTCAAGAGGCTGGATATCATGAAAGTATTTTGTAGACACATCTCCACGAACGGCAAGACCAAAGTCTGTCAGTTTGACGAAGCCAACACCTTTCCTAAAGCGGCCAAAATCCGGCCGTGATTCATATACCGGACGGCCCCGCCGCTCCTCAAATGGTGCAGGATTGGCCTCTTGTTCACGAACATAGTCATTCAAAACAGCTGGGTCTTCAAATGGGAGCATGAAGTGGTCTCCTTTGAGATCTGCATGAGTGGTAAGCGTCTGCAATGCTGGTCAGAGGAATTTGGGCTCTGAAGTTACCAGTATGAATAACGTGACATTCCGTGTGTAAAAAGTCTAGGCATTTGAGAATGCCTGGCAGTAGGGCTTTGATAATGCGAGGCTGGACGAAGCCATTTGCGCTAGTTTGTCGACCTATCATCCAGAGTGGTTGACGGAGCGGCTCAAGCGCCAGGCAGAGGTGTGTCCGCCCACGCCCTTCAATTTCAAAGGAATCAAGGACCTTGCGGACATACTCCTGACCCGGGTGCGTCGTCCACATAGAACACATATGTTTTGAGATCTCAATCTCCTTCCGCGCAGCTGCTTGGACTTCAGATGAACTGTTGGTGATCTTCAATGCCACGTAACGGTGGGTTTTCCATGGCCACCTGTTCTTTGTCAGCTTGGCAGGTTAAGAGCATGGAGATGGAAGAGAGAGGCAATGTATAGCTTCTCACCGTGAGACAGTTCCTGCGAGCCACACTGTTGACCCGGTGCCCCATCCTAGTTTCGAAATGAGACGATACTTGCCGCGGATCGTCTCCCCAATTCGCGCTGGATAGTAGCTCTCAGGATCGTATGACGAACATTTCTCCTCTTCTAGTAGGAAGCCGGTTGTGGTACCTGACATTGTCATAAAAGATGCTTTGCGTGTGATGACACAAAGAGGCTCCCTTGGTTTCAGGTATTGAATACCTTGCAGCAATCGATCGTGCCGCATATGTTGTGTCGCTGGGCTGTTGTTTTCAACGAGGTATAAAGGGGTCTGATTGTCGCTCGGTCATTTGAGCACAGTTGTTATGTCTGCGGGAGAATAACGAGGCTGTCCAATGCTTTCTAGGGTGATGGGCTCGCCGGAAAATGTGAAACCCCGAATGATCCCTGTCCGTCAGGGGTACGTAGGGGCGTAAACAATTCCTGCAGTGGCACCGTGACGACCCGGACTTTCATCGTTGCTTTACAACCCAGTGCCGTTCACCACCTACCCTTTCGATTTCGCCAAGTTTTCTTCTTTTTATTCCAGACGTTGCCTCTCTAGCTACTGGCATCCCAAATAATCAGTTACTCGCCAAGAAAATAGGAATCTCAAATACGTGAACCTGAAAGGTTTTGTTACCAACTGCCGACTGCCAGCAAAGCAAAGTCCAGGATGGCATCAGCTACCGTTGCGCGGTTCAGCCTCATCTTCTACGCACCACCCTCAGCCGTTCTAGCTTGCAAGACGGCCATATTCAAAGTAGGCGCCGGTCGCTACCCTGGTGTCGGAAACTACACCGAATGCTGTTGGTCCACGGTGGGAACAGGTCAATTTCGTCCTGGAGACGCCGCCAATCCACACATTGGGAGCGTCGGTAAGTTGGAAGAGGTACCTGAAGTTCGTGTCGAAGCTCTATGTGTAGGCGAGGATGTTGCCCGAGAGGCTGTCAAAGCGCTGAAGTCGTAAGTCTCTTATCTCTCTCTCTCTCTCTTTCTCTCTCTCTCTCTCTCTCTCTCTTTCTCTCTCTCTCTCTCTCTTTCTCTCTTTCTCTCTCTCTCCCCCTTCTTTTTTTTTTTTTTTTTGAAGTGGTCGCTCCTTGAAAGCTCTTCGTTCAGTCACGGGATTTAATCTCTAACGGCAGCCCCGACTTCTTAGTGCTCATCCATACGAGGAGCCTGCGTATCACGTAATCCAGTTGGAAGACTTCTGAGCATAGCTGACGATATCCACAATCCAATATGCCTTCAGCAATTGATCTAACACAAAGTGTGGAACGGAGCAGTTGAAGGCTGAGTTAGCACTGCGGAAGCAACAACCATGAACGAGCATTTGCTTTTGAGTGTTTTGAATGCGGAATGATGAACTGTTAGGCAGAATTTCTTGATAAGATGTGTCATGTTGTATTCAGCCGCTGAGGGAGAAGCGGGTTGCGTTAATGACATTGATGTAGTCAACTTCTGGGTTCACCACTTTGACTACTATTTGGTCACAACCACGCAATATAACCCCATATTGTTGACGGAATGTAACCCTGTCGAATCCACCGTTTCATGTTAGTGCCCTCCAAGGGGGCCTAAAGTGGACAACGGCCGAGCCCGATGGCTACATTGAGTTATATTTGGTTTGGTCAAGACAAATGCAAGAAGAGTTGTCACTTAAACCAGCTGCTAACACGTTATAGTCCAGGGGGGCCTGTCGATACAATTCCTAGGCTCCTAAGTAGCTACGCTAAAAGATGGAGGTCTACATTACTTAACGGTCATTTGCAAGACTACGAGGCTCGCCGAAATGTACAATGAGGCCGGATCGACCTATACCCTTGATGAGCCTCCCAGAACAACGGGCATAAGTGACCAAATATAACCAAAAGCCTAGTGAGTTGTGGATCTCACATGCACCCTGCTGCGATTCAAGGATGCTTACTCCGTACCCCTGACTGCATCGTCGGTTGATTTGTCGGGTCGGGCTTCATTCCAAGCGCCCGACATCGATGGATTCGGTATTATTTGGTAGTGCGCTTCATGCGCCATATCGGGCCTTATATGTGCCACGGCGTTATATCTTCGGCATTGGGAACACGCCTTGGTGCTGTTTATGCTGAGTTGACAAGGACCACATCACCTTTAGCTTGTGACGTCCAAGGAAGTCGCCCCGGAGCTCAAGGCATGTAGTATGTATATTCCACACATGGCATCCATGTGGGTGTGGGAGCTGCATGCTCTTGTGAAAGAGCCAGCTTGTGCTGTTGATTGAACTCCTGATCCATTCCCAAACGGTACCATTATGGTCGTCGGCTTGCGGTAATTTGACCAATGCTCCTGGGCACGTCATGGTACAATATTCAATCACTCGCGACTCCCTTCCATCAGTATCTCAGGTCCTGATCAGAGGCGCTGTTGGTTCTTTCTATACGTCTGACGGCAAATCAACTTCCAATCGGCAAAACAGGCTGGTGTGTGACAAATTAAGTAATGCTGAATCTGCCGAGGACGAGAATGAACATCTTACGCACACTTATGAAGATACTTGA
Organism: Metarhizium rileyi; assembly: GCA_031753515.1. NCBI lineage: Eukaryota > Fungi > Ascomycota > Sordariomycetes > Hypocreales > Clavicipitaceae > Metarhizium > Metarhizium rileyi. The sequence goes on along the minus strand of JAUKVO010000006.1, from coordinate 4,219,967 downwards.
GTTCCGAACCCAATTGCCTGAAATGACTTCGTAAAGCAATTAACACTCACCCTGTCGATATACTGAGTCACTCCAAGTCCAGCGACTCTCAGTTACGAAATTGGGGAAATTACAAAGTCTAGGGTAGCTGTTTTCCGAGCTGCCGTTGGACCCACTTTATTTCATGGCTACGATCCAAGCTCGGCTGTTGGTAAATCGAAACCACTGCCCCAACGACAAACCATCGCAAATCGCAAACCCAACACCACACCCACCAAATTCGCATCGCAACCGCCCCAATGCCTCCCTCTGTAGCTCAGGAAGAACCAGAGCAGGTGTTAGATGATGGGGAGACCACTCAGCAGGGCGGCGACGTCGAAATGATCGAAGAGAACGAGGTCACCCGCGCGCCAGAAGCTGAAGAAACAACCGCCAAGGAGGAGGAGCCTCTCAGGACATCCTTCATGTCATATCTGTCTTCGCCGATCGTCACATTAGTCGTCGGGCACGATGAGAATCAGAGCCTACTCACCGCGCACCAGGCACTGCTCTGCAAAAGCCCGTATCTCCAGGAGCTGTGCCAGAAATTTGTCGAGGACGGCAGTGTAGGTATCCAATCGTGGAATTGCTGCACCAAGCAATCAAGCCAAAGCTGATGCTGGGTTAGCCGCGACAAATCGAACTCGCTGAGGATGCACACGCCGTTGGTTCGTTCCTCGAGTTCCTCTATACAGGCGAATACTTCCCCAAGAAAATCCACGGCCAGCGCGTTCTTGAAGTCGATCCCGAGATGCCAAAGGTTGACGATACAGGCGTGCATCTTCTCAAACACGCACGCGTGTACACGATTGCCGAGAAGTTCGGCGTGCCGGTCTTGAAGAAGCTGTCGTCAAGCAAAATTCACTGCATCGATTCCACCGCCAAGGGCGAGATCGAGTATGCGAGATACGTCTATGCGCATACTACGAACGAGGATACAAAGGTTCGCGCGCCAATTGCGAGCTTCTGGGCCACTCGGTCGCATACTTTGCGTGCCGAGGCGGAAGAAGAGTTCAAGAGTTTGTGCCTAGAGTATCCTCAGTTTGGTTATGACGTTCTGAGTACGATTCCTCCCCCTTTTCTGTACTTCATTTCAGAAGGAGTTTCTTTGTTTAGCAGTCAAGGGGACAACTGAAACTTTGCTAACATGCTGTTCACAGCCCGGGTGCTGGACGACAAACTTAAGCGAGAACGAACCGACAAGATGCACCCTGCTACAACGAGCGGTCGCAAGCGTGCACGACACAGCAGCAGCGCTGCTGGGTCAATTGTCTAAGGCCAATCAAGTATAAATTTCAGCTTTTGCAGGCGAGGACCATGTTTGGGATTGGAAATACGCTTTTCAAGAGGGGGATCAGTGGCGAGATGCGAAATAATACGCTGCTCATGGTCAAAAGTTGTCGAGTGGGAATGCAGTTGAATTTGCTACCGGGGTTGGTTGTAATATAGTTACTCTCATAACACTAGTGTAGTAAGTAGTTTTTCCCCTCTCATACAAAGCGATATTGGTTGGATATCGCGTATGACCAGAATATATTGAGTTTTCCTGGTCTCACACAAGCAATGCTCCCACCATGTGATATGTGTCGGAAGAAGCTGGGAAGATACGTTGCGATGGTTCAGCCAGCATCAAACAAAGCCAGTCCTTGAAATTAAAGGTCAAAGAAGGGCTCGCTAGGGATGTTGATAGGATTGACATCAAGTTAAAGTAGACCACATGAGATGGAATAACGCGATAGGTAAAGTGATTAAGAGAGAAGAAGTGTGGAACGTGGAGGAGTACAGCTTGGGGGGCGGCATGAGTTGTGTCTGCTCTCGAGATCTGTGATTCAAAAGCTATTAGGCCGACGTGCTTCACACCTCAGATGATGTTGAATGCATATCACGTCCGGCTCGGCTCGGAGATGTCTCGGAGTATTTCCCGGTTTGAGGTGTCTGGAAAACTGTAAAAATTGGACGAGATGGAACGAGGAGCGGCCTAGATAACTGCATGAACTTGACGTTAGCTCTCCTATTGGAGAACAAGATGCATATGATTGTCCTTGCGCAGGGACGTTTGTAAACCATCGGAACTTGCAGAAAACGCGGGGCAAGCCCAAAGTCCGGTAGGCCAGCGGAGAAACGACATGACCATTATTTATTCGAGTTGAGCTCTGTCATAATGATGGAAGAACGGATAGACCTGGCCGGAGTTCGACGTCGAGCTTCGAACCGTGGTTTAGAGCAGTGGGGAAGATGACGGAATAGAGGCAATGATAACAGTAGAAGTCCAACAACCTAGTGGATGAGACAGAGCCGGCAACCAAGCAATCTCCATCTCGGTACGGAGTACTTCGTGTCGTATGTATTAGGTAGTTACCAGTTACCACACGATGAATCTCCAGATAAATCTGGTGGTGGGTCGCTTGCCGAGAGTCCGAGATTGTGGGGGCGGATAAGAAGCCAGCAGATGCAAGGCGCCCCCCACGCCCAACGAACTAGTAGTAATAAGTTTGCACCGTTGCACCTCAACGTCGGCCCACGTCCGCATGGTCTGACCACGTGACGGAGCTCGCAGTGCTCTCTTACTCGTGCTAGCATTGAGCTGGGACCAACTGGTGCGTTGGGAGAGCCTCAAATGTCTGACCTTCTTTTTGTGTGATTTGGCACCCAACCGCTCAGAGTCTCATCTTCGACGCCAACAATCAATCTTCCTGCGAGCCTCCCCGAACAGGCAACCGTCATCTGGTAAATGGTCAACTAACGCACAGCGCAGGGTTGCACCGCTCGCCAAGAATCATCTATCGAGAGTTCGATCGAACAAATCAATCTCCTAGCCGGGCGAGGCTTGCCGTCTCCATCTGACAACTGGGCCACTCACCCTCCCACGACGCCACCGGAATTCGGCATGCAGCCGTTCTGGATTAGGGGTGTTGAATGTCAATCACTTGCTCATGTTGGCGCGCCCGAACGACAGATGGCTTCAATGCGCTGCCCGGTCCAAGTACTAACGTATTCGGCAGCGAGTGTCCGAGACTGGCCAACCGGCACATACCCCGTAGAAGGAAGCTTTTTCAAGCTTTTGCATCTCTGCGACTACTGATATGCACCACTCTGTCCATGGTCTCCAACGCAGACAAGTAGTGTCCAAGGTGTCGCAGTGAGCGGGACAATGCCCGCCAGTGTTTGTAGATGATGAGACCTATTCCCTGCAGACAAGGGACGGAGGGCTTTGGAGGGCAGCCATCAGCTTTTGACATTCGGGTACCAGAATCAGAGAGCGCTTACGGGGTGTACGAAGTCTTGCACAAGTACGGAGTACGTATGCGCTCGAGAGATGATGAAGACATGCAGAGCTCTCGTGGCCGAATTAACTCGAGACGGTGCAATAGTAGACATGGCCCAGACTGTGTTGGTCTACCGTTCGTGCACCGTAGCCTGTGTTTCCAGGTTCCAGGCTTCTTCTGACTTCCCGCCGTTGCTAAGACGGGAGCCACAAATCCAATGATTAGACGAAAGCAGGAACCCTGGGTAGCCCAAGTCCGTGCCGCGAAGCAAACCTATGGTGCCAGAACTGCCAACCTGGAGATGGGAGCAGCCGCCTGGCCCATGTCGTGGCGCCTGTAGTGTGAGTGCCACCCTACCATCCAACCTGGGCACGCATCGGTTTTTCTCATCAAGAAAAGAGAAATATGACACTGTACAGGATGGTACAGTACTGTGCTGTATCACGTAAAGTGTTTGTACAGGGCTGCGGTCGGCTCCTCAAGGCTCGTCATCCGGCAACGGAATGCCGACCGACGTTGTGGCGGATGGAAATGGCTAGGAAGAGCAATCCGTACGGGATGGCAAAGAGGAAATAATCGCCGCCAGACGTCAAGTTTGAACGCAAGCATGGTCCGCCTTGTGTGCGTCACGTTATGAGATACCACAAGAGGAGGCGAATGGAAGGGAGGGGAGGAGGAAGAGAAAGAGGGAGAGGGAGAAAATAAATCGAAGGGCGCAAGCGGGATGATGCCCGGCAATTTCAGCTGGCTGGACGACATTGGTGGCTAGATCAATAGATAAACCTTTGTCTTGTCATTCATGACACCGGGGATAAAGGCTGAATGAGTCCGAGACCTCAATACAAATTGATGTTCGGATGAATCAATCTTGATGAACCTGGCACCTGGGCCGACTTACCCGACTGCATTATACGGAGCAATGGTGCCGAGCAGGGCCAGCGAAACAGCCAAAGTGTGGGGCACAGCATGCCGTCTTAGCCGTCCAGCGAATTTGCTGCCAATGCCAGTCAGTGTCAGTGCCAGCGCGAGCGCCTTCGTCTTGGGCCATTGAATGACAGCGCCGTTGACATTCTCCCGCTTCAATAGAGTCTGGCCATGGCCGAAGCCTTGGTCTTGGTCCGCATGTGGTCTTGAATCGTCAAGTAGAAATGCACTTGCTCGTCCGCTGTTGCCGTTGGTATTGTCCCGGTCTGGCCCCAGTACCCTGCACGAGGCCGATCCAGATGAACACGCGGTCAAGCACCATCCATTGTCGTTGCAAGATCTGCCATTTGGACTTGGGCTTACTCCGTGCCTGACAAGCCTTTACCAGCAGATGAGACATTGGAGGGCCGAAGACAAGACAGCAGTATCGTCATCAGAAGAAACTCCACAGAGAGTTAATGCCGAACTTGCAGCCGTCAATCCGCCTCGACATCAACGCTGACATCAACACCAACACCAACACCAACACCAACACCGACATCAACGTCTGTTTACGCCAAAACACGCCATCCTCCCCGTCTACTTCTTTCTCCTGTTCCTCACTCCACCACCAGCATCACCAGCATCACCAGCATCACCAGCATCACTACCGTCACCGTTACGGTACCGCTCCTGACCAAAACGAAGCACCTACCTGGACACAAGCGCCAAAACTGCAACCCCGCTCTGAGGAGGGCATATTTCCCCTGCATCAGAGCTGCTTTGAGTGTGTGAGGGTGATGCGGCCGACAGCTTGCGAATCCGCCGGCTGACAACACAATCAAGACACAAACGGGACGGGGCGGCGGTGGCTAGGCGAGCAGCGCAGGCGACACCGGCGGTAGAGGTCAACGTTGAACCACCAAGATCGGGTATGATGATGGAGTCACCTTCGTCGCCCATGGCAGAGAAGCTGTCCGTCATCACGGCCATCATTGGCCTGCTCGCCGTTGGCGGCAAAACCATCGATGCTCTGTGGGATCTCAACACGCCAGCTACCAAGGCCAACTCCATCTTCGCCACAGCCCTCCAGGAGATCAAGCAGTGTCGGTCGACCGTCCACATCTTGTACAAGACATTTGCCTTGGTTGAGTCGGCACGGCTTCCGTTTCCCGAGCGTGGAACGTGGATCGAAGCCGACTATCTCATTGCAACATTGGCCGATACTGTCCTTGCCGTCTCCGACATGCAAGCCATCTGCGCAAGCCTGAGCCTTGAGAGACAGAGAGTTGCAACTCCCCCGGTTGAGGATGTCAGTGTGGGCCAGGGCCAGGACCAGAGCCGCCGGGGCTATAGGTGTTCCTCCTCGTCTTGTTCCTCCTCGTCTTATGAACAGAGCATCAATGCACTGTGCTCGCGGATTCGATGGCACAACCTCTCCATGACGATGATGATGACCATCTTGAAATGGTAAGTGGCCCTCGTTTGTCTTTTATACTCCAAGTGTCTCAATCATTCTTGGCGGCCTTGGGCCCTGCGTCTAGTGCAGATGCCAAGGAAGCCCACTTCGGGTAGTCAAACGGGCTGGGAGCATGGAAAAATTGGGGACCATGGATGTGTGGCAGCCTTTGCTTACCGATTTCTTTCCCTTGTTGTATCTTCTAGTCCAGGCGAATCCGATGCCCAAAATAGCCGAGTGGGTCTCGAACGGCGAATGACGAGGTTACTCGCGGCCAACGCCAGCTTGTCGGGTAGGATGCGTCAACTCGAGGACGTGTTTGATGGTCAAGGCAGTGACAGAGAATCTCTTCCGCATTACAGTCTTTCGGCTCGACAACGGGCATTTCGGAACCCTCAACGGGCCGCCTCCTCGACCTCATCCGTGCGAGATACAGGTGCGGGTGAAGACCAGAGTTCCGTCAACCAAGACACACTGCGGGCGCTGTCCCCGTTCTCTGGCTATACGCTTGCCGACATACCTGTGCTCTCCATCATTCCTCTGCCCGTTGTCACTGCCGAGCTGGTTGACGGCAGCTCATTCTATACATTTGCCTACGCCCGACATGTAAACCGCGAACTGGGCGAGTTGATGCGATACCAAGTTGGCCAAGGCACCAGTCAGAGTCTGGGGGTGATTTTGGGCCGGACCAATAGCGGCATTAACGGCGGAAGTACGAGCAGCACAGGGAGCAGTAATGAAAGCGGCGCAGTAGTGGATGAACAAAATGAACGGCAACCAGATACCCAGCGAAAGAAATGGAGATTTCGCAGTTTCAGAGTCAAACAACGCTGGCGCTTTCCCTAAAATGAGTCAATTCAGTCACATCACATGCAAGCCGGCTTGGAGATGTGCCAACATAAGTTTTGTTTTGTTTCGAAGCTGAACAGACACACGAATTACAGCGTCAATTATTCCCTAGCTCTTGTCGGCAACTCGAACTCTCTTCGATAAGCCTGAAAGATTGCACTGCGGCCATGGTAGCATTTTGTTTCGGAATCGGTCTTTCTCCCATCTTTCCTTTCTCTTTCCTCTTTCCCTTCTTCTCTGCGTCGAAGTAGTTCAGGGGTTGTTCAGGACCGGTGACTCAATGAGGGAGACCCTTTACGAGCAAAGGAGCCCGTTTATGTCAAGAAGGTCCTCAGGTTATGCATGGCATACAGGCAAGTAGGCATGGCATTGGCACCGACTCAAGTTATCAAGAGAGGTAGAGACAATGCAAACGTCATGAGAATATGCAACTAAATGCCATTCGGGTGAAGCTCTAGAATTGTGGCAATGTAGTTACGATGTACGATGACGATGTTGACGCTGATGGGTACAAAGTAGATCTTCTCTTATCACCTATTGTCAATGGACATGCTTCATAGGGAACGATAATTGCTGGATATATTGAAATATAAAGATGAATATTCCTTGAACCTGAGGTAGTTACAGAGAAGATATAAAGCCGATTTCAAGCATTATTGGATAGAGTTCTATTCATTCTAATTGTGATAGACTAGCCCGACCTATCGCAAGTACCAGCTGCAGTTATCCCGGTCGCCCGGCCACCCTGTGCCACCGTGACAAAAGAGTACATGTACGGATTGAACAAGTCTCAGTGCTCCTGTACTCGTTCAGTCTGCCACTAGTTATATACTAGGTAGGTACCCAGTGGGTGACCTTCCTGTGCTGCTGCAAGCGCTGCGACCGCTGCTGCTGGTTCGGTCGGGCATAACCCGATTCATAACCATAATCTATAATTCCATGAAATAGACTACTCCATATGAACCCATTTGACATATCAGCAGTTTCATGGCTATAATAGAATTTAAAGCCCTTGGTTAGGCTGAAATGATAGAGGCCAATTCCTATTTTTCAATAACTGTAGGCTGTAGGCTGTAGGATGTAAGCTGGAGCCGCTATAGCCGTCCATGTCGTGACACAGCACATATTCTGCGGTCGATGAGAGAGGAGCCTTTTCCTGATGTAGGGCAACACAGGTAGTTACCGGGAGGACCCAAATCGACCACTCCTTACGGCTGAGAAGCTCCAGCCGCCTTTTCGCCCTCGTGGCCATGTCACGTCAAGCAAGGTCTGCCAGCGTGTCTGTATATCCGGGACAGCTTCACCCCTCACAACAAAGCCCGGAGATTGAGCAGATGAGTTCATGGGAGTTCAGATGCCTTTCATCGACGAAGTACTCCGTACTGATTCAAGCCATGGAGCCTTTCGTACTGTAGCAGTGGAGGGGTACGAATCGGGCTGGATGCAGTCCGGTCCTCCTACAGAAGCGGGCCAAGTGACCCTGTTGTCCTTTCAGCAGCCATTGTTCTCTGGTTTTGAAGATTCACGACGTATCAGTGTCTTGGCCTGCGGTAGGAAGGGCCTGTTTATTGGCCCGGCCTGCCTTGGGGGCGGATGCCTGGCCGCCCATCGACCCCCCTAGGCACTCGGTATTACGAACATGAGGACAGAGTATCACTGCGAAAATAACAACCTTGTTTGATGACAAGTCCAGCAGATGAAAAGGGGACAGTGGCTTTATATACGTGCACTCTCCCCGGGACCCGGTGAACTCGCCATATCTCATTTTCAAACACTGCGCCGTATGGTTGGCCATCATGCTCCAAATCACCAGCTTGTTGTTGTTCACACCCGTCACTTGGGCATCAGAGTTTTTCCTCTACGTTGAAGCACAGGACGTGAACATGCTATACAGTCCGCACGAGCTTGCTCATCCCCGCCACGCCGGCTCCTCGGTGTCCACGGAGGACAGGTCACGAATCGACGAATCTGGTCGTCCACCTGGCTCGGTCGAAGTTTCATCTAGTTAGTCTACGACATCGCTTTCGATATTCACCGAGAATACTATCGTGTGGGATGATGGGATGCTCCATGATCAAAGTTGCTCCATCGCCTCTGCCCAGGCTGTCCTCGTCTGGGTGGGAGGAAGTAGGGGACTACCTGTGGGAAGAGAGCAAGACAGCTATGACAAAGGATTATGTAAGAGTAAGCATACATCTCACACTTGTCCACAGTGGTGTTCAAGATGCCGTACCGCCCCACGGCCGCCTGTATGAAGACCAATGGTGTTATGAAGGCCCAACCCCCAGCAACACTTGATTGTTCAGAGGATATAGTTGACAAGTCGTCAGCAGTCTCTGTCCTAGCAGTGAGTGTTCAGTCTCAGCTATGTCAATGCAAGTGGTAGCCCCTCCACCTCGGGCAGACTGCCTCTACATTGCTTCATGTCCTCCGAGCTGCCGGCCTTGGCGGCCGCTGGACAAGCGGCTGTCTGGTAGCACCATGTTCGTGAACTGAGGTTCTGGGCAAGCTTTCACATGGTCGATACAAAGACTATACGATGTGTCATAGTTTTCGATGAAAAAAAAATCAAAATCAAGAATGCGTGGTGGGAAAGAATCAAGTGTTGACCGCAAGACAAGGTTGAACGATCACGCGGATGGTCCAGAGACGGGCTGTGTTCAACCAAGTTACCGAAAAACACAACACGTTCACCTCTCAAGCACCAGTGAAGTGTACCCTGGTGGATGTCTGTCCGCCCATCCTTGCCGTCCTGGTGCTGGCCATTCCTCCACGGTGTTTTGGCACTTCTCAGTGTTCAGCCGGGAGGGATTCACAGAGACGAGCCTGCAGGTATACCGATGTATACTGTCGAATCCCATCTTCTGCCCAGCGTCCTATGACTCCCTACAGCTCCCACTAACCTTGTCGTGGTTGACCGCTGAACAGATAAACCCAGTACCTCGAGATACCTCGCGCCACGGTGCCACGCCCGACACACTTGTACTGAAGTTCAGTGTCGACTGAACAGACACCGAACGCTTTGTTGTGGTATGAAGGGTGTTATCGGTTCTTGTCTCCCACGGGAAAGACTATTTAAAGCACGAGGGGATTCCGCCTTCCCAGCGACCTACTCTTCTCCCGTCACCATCCTCAGAGCAAAAACCACAAGTTTGTTCATCGGAAGCCATCTCCAGAACTCTATCTACAGCCATCATCTTTCTGTCCGCCGCGACCTTACAAGTCAACCGTCAGGCTATTCTAGCTACCCAGCTCAAGAGACTTTCCATCAACATGTCTAACCAGACAGCTTGCAACGGGTAAGAAGACCACATCTTGTTCGTTTACCATCTCGCTTTCAAAGCTCCTGACTCTTTCTTTTTCTGCCCCAGCTCTACGCCAAACAAGCCCGACCATGCGTATAGCCACTACAACGCTCAAGGCGCTGGTTCCGACCAGGCAAGCCTTCGAAACTACCGGCTCGCCCAGTTCCAATCTGGTCCCGCGTCTACCCCTATGTTCGATGTGTCGAACCGTGGGGCAGCCGTTCGAGAGCAGATCGATTCCGTCGTTGCTGCATTCAACAAGATTGCTTAAGCAATGTGTTTGGGAAAGAGAGCGATGTATATGGACTGCAGGCTACTGTACAAACCATGTAGCATCACCTCAGTATGTATCTTGAGGAATCAATATTAGTTATCGGGTTAGGTTGCAAGGCTATCATATCAAGCTCGGCATGTGAGCACTGGGACAGACACCCTGAGGTGTCGATGATCTGAAACGTACTGGGCTTTGTAGTTACGTAGTCAGATAATTTAGATAGATCAAAGATTGCTCCTTCGAACTCTGCCCAAGTGCCCTACTCTGCTCGTTTGGTCATCGGCGACATCCCAACTCGAAGACATTCTCGGATTCAAGTCGTGCCCGCCATCGCCGTAGTTCATGTTAACTATGCTATGCCAGAGTACACGACACGAACATCTGTGTCCCGGCGTTACGAGATCCATCCCGCTTGTTCTAGTCACCACGCCTTCGAATTTCTCCGCGATACATGCCTACCAGCGAGCTGTTTCCAAAGACAGGCCTGTCCTCTCCGGAGCTTACGCTGCTGCCTGCCGTGCGGGGCTTATGCAAACTCGGTGAGAAAAGGGCTGCCTGACTCAATCCATGCTCCTGTCCTAGGATACCTGACCTAGACAGCCGGCGATGATGCTTTCTACTTGTGGCTGTGCTTGGGGTTGAACTTGAGGCGGTACTGTAGCATCTGGTTCGTCTTAGACTAGAGGGCTGTAACGGGATCACAAAGGCATGTTTCGAACGCTGTTCGTGTACCTCTGCCGGCTACGGCCACCGGTCTTTCGGTGCTTGTATCTCAGAAACTTGGGCCGTTGCACAGTCTCTCTTACTATGACATGCATATATCCCTTTTTACATGGGACGAAAGCTCAGACAAGAGCAGAATTGTCCGCAAATAGATTATCGTGTCGTTACGCGGGTCATAGATATGCAAGGGGCTGTCGTCACAATGCCTCTTTGGAAGGGGGCAAAAGGGGCAACAAAGGCAGCTTAAGTGCCTCTTTGTATGAATAGGGGTAGAGCCCCCCTACGAACAGTATCATGTTATAGTGTTTGCAACATGGCGTGATATAGAAACATTGCCATGTTGTATATCGCATTGAAGACGATATCGCCGAACGTCGTCGGAGCCTTTAGCCTTGGCAATATTGGAAAGGGAAGGCTTAGGATGGAGTTTTGTTCCGTTGTTTCCTGTATCCTTTCCATTAGGGACTTTGACGGGAGTTGTTTACCCTGCTTGCAGGTGAATGAGAGATTTGCCCGTGGTTATCGTATTTTCTGACAGCGAGGTTAACTGAGGTAGCCCGTGCCCTTCTGGCTGCCCAACCGATCAAACATACTTACATGGCCACGCCACGATAATTTGTCCTTAGACCCCCCCTTATATCTCCTTGCGACAGATTGACTCCCGCGATGGATCAACACGACAATCACTCGCTTCAACAAGTTTAGATCTCTGTCAGTCTTCAAGTCGAACAAACGCGAAGCACCATCAACAGGATCAGACACGTCAACAAGCTATTGTGTAACAGAGTACGGATATTATCTACATAGTTGAGCATTCTCAACGTAGTCTAGTAGTCATGACACACCAGGACCACAATATACAAGATAATGTGACCAAAGTATCAATACAGATCGTGCCATCGGTAAGCACAAATGCAGCGTCTAGCTCGCACCAGATCTAACGGTATGCGTCTAATCGAAACAAAACTTCGCCGTGAGTGCATTACATCGATACTTCTTCACCGCCGTGGCACGCAACTCGTTCGTCCTCTCAGGGAAGCCCTTGAGCGACGTCGCATACTTTGCGACAGAATGGGCGATAAGCTGTCTCGGTTAGCCAGACTCTTCCACGTCCCTTGCCGACTAGTATGCCCTTACCTTGGTGTTCACCTCCCAGGCCGTCATGTTCAAGTTGGTCAAATCATCGCCGATTTGATGATAATTCTTATCGTACCACTCTCCTGCAACGCCCCCGAAAAGCGCAGCTTCTTTCTTTGTCTTGACGCCCTCGGCACCCTACAACGAGGAGGTTATTAGTCTTATACTAACAGATCTCAGATGAGTAGTGCAATCAAATCTGAGATGAGTGGTGCTATCAAATCTGAAATGAGTAGTACTACTAAATCTGAGATGAGTAGTACTATCAAGTTTCTGAGATTCATGAGTAGAATGGACGTACCGTGGCGATGCCGCCTGCTGGAATGCCCGCCTTGACAAAGGGGTCATAGTCCGAGCGGCCGTCAAACTCGATAAACGTGTAGTTCAGATTACTATCGGCATACCAGTCCGCGTACAAGTCTCTCAACATCTCCGACCCGGCCGGGTTCTCTGCATCCGTTGCATTGTAAATCTGATACGCAAAGTTGGGGCTTGCCATCATGTCGTAGTCCATAAAAAGTCTGATCTTGAGTTTCTCTTCCTGGGAGAGGGATGTGACGTAGTGATCTGAGCCCAGCAAGCCCTCCTCCTCGGCGGACCACCAAGCGAAGCGGACACAATTGGCGACGCGGAACTTGGAGAGCTGGACAGCTACTTCGAGCACGGACATGGAGCCAGAGCCGTCGTCATTGATTCCCGGACCTTCCTCGACAGAGTCGCTGTGACCGCCTAGCATGACGCAGTTCTTCTCGTCGCCCGCAGTAGTCTGGGCAATGATATTGGTCGTCTTGATAGTGTCGACGGTGGCGTCAATGTATGCCGACCCTGATATGATGGTGCCGCGCATCAACTTCTCTACCCAGTCGGCTGCCTCTTTACCACCCAGCCCAAAGGTGGCGATGTGATCGGGGGAAGGCTTTCCCAGGGTGCCTGGCGACAATCAGCGAGTGTTTTTAGACACCGATACTCCCCGTAGAACTCTTACCATGCAACTCCTCGTCGTCGGTGTTGTAGACGACAGCCGCGATGGCACCAGCCTTCCCGGCAAGTTCGGATTTGAGGCCAAACGGGCATTGTCCCCTCTGAATGAGTGCAATGCTGCCGTTCGCCTTGCGAGGATAGTCGGACGTCTCGCAGCCCGTGCCGTGAACCAAGATTACTTCCCCGAAAACGGGCTCCTTTTTCGTGGTCGGCGGCGTAAGACTACTAATGTCAGCACAAGCCCTCCATCGCCTACAGCGAGAACGTACGAGAAGGTAGTGGTTGTATTGGGCACTGTGTCTCCGATGACAAGACGGAACTCGGCAACCCTGCCCGAGTAGGCATCGAACCCTTGTTCTGAGACGTTGTAATAGCCCCCGAGTGAGGCCAGCTCGGCCTTGATGTACTCAAGCGTAGCGAGGTGTCCTGTGGTTGTCAGACTCACGTGCCTAGAAGTGACGGCGTTTCGCACAACAGCTGAGAACATACCCTTTGAGCCAATGACGCGAGTGGGATGATTGTACTCGTCCTCGGACTTCTTGGCCAGCTCGTATAACTTCTCTGCGCGCTCCCATAGCCGACCCTTGTCGATGCGGTCCTGTAGAGCGATCGTGGTGACGGGGGTTCCTGAGATGTCGGTACCCGGGCTGATTGGAAGGTCGTTGAGCGGCTGCTGTGGAAGGTGCAGCGCCGCGGCAACTGCGCTTAAGGCAAGCAGGGACGAGATTGGGGGCATGTTGCGCTGCGTAACGACTCGAATGGTCGAAAGGAGAAAGAGGTAGGTGTTGAGATGGACAAGTCCTACGCTTAACTACTTGGCTGGGGTTGACGCAATGCCGTAACCGGACAATGGCATTCAGGCCGGACCCACATTTTAGTCCCGCGCACGGCGTCAAGGCGGCTGCAGAAAGATGATCTTAAGCCTCAGTGATGATGATTAGGTAGGTTGTGGCTTTGACATGGTTTCACTACTAGGTACAGGCTGAATGCGGCCGAGGTTTATTGTTTGTACTACAACCAGTCTAGGCCTCATATTTTGTGACTAACAAGCTGAACTTGAGCTGTACCGCATCCAGCCGCTCTGAGACACGACAAGATTAGCACCAACACGCAAGACATTACATGAGGCTCCATAGTGCCATATGATGAATTATTCTAGTTATTCTGTATATACAAGTGGTGGTATCTATAGTCTACCGGGCAGTCTATGCCTCGTGCGCCCAGCGAGTCAGATGTTGAAAGACCGGAGACGCTCTCGCCCGAGAGATACAGGATTGCCTGCAAAGAAAGACTCATAAATAGAAACAGGAGAAGCGGGTTGGTAAACTGCGCTGGGCAGGGTGAAGAGCGTGTCAGAACTCGTCATCAATGTCTAGTGTGACCCCCTGGTCTATGCTCCTGTTTTCGCGCCGCCTTCCAGTTAAACGCCGGCGTACCCCATGGAGCCTGTGACGAAGAGATGATCAACAAGAGCGCACGTGGTGGCCCTAATCTCCTCTCGAATTCCAAGGGGGAAAAAACCTGCCCTCCCCCCCTTTCCCATTTCCCGTTCCCCCAAATCAGAAGAATGGGCGGCTAAATGAATGTTGCCAAGATCCGTAAGACGAGGCGGTCCCCAACATGCAATGCCTCCCTAATAAAAACAGTTCTACTCTACGGACAGATTCTTCTTCCAGCCAGTCGTCGGAATCGGCTTCTCAAGACGCAATATCCACAGCAGGTAATCCTCGATGGGTAGGAAGACGCACAAGACGCGGTTGCACATGTAGCCCGCCAGAACGACAAAAACGGCGGCAAAGGCATCGAGGAAGTAGTGATTGGCGGTGCTGACGATGGTGATAAGCATCCAAGTTGGGTACCAGATGCCGAAAGCAAACATGCAAGCTCTTGCAAAGGCGCTTCGTCTCGTTTCTACCGGTTCGTCCTCCTCGTCCTCGGGATCGGCGACGGAGGGGCGGAAGGCCAAGTTCTCGAACCAGGAGAACAAACCCTTGACGACGCCGCTCTCGGCAATAAAGGTGCAGCCAATGCAAAATGCATATCCAAAATGCATGCTGGGCATGGCAGCAAGCAGGTTGACAAAGTCGCCGCCCATCCAGACGGACTCGGCATCCTCCAAACTGACGGAATCGACGAAGCCAAACTCCTTGGGCAACAGGCGCGGCGGCATCGTGGGGACGAGGATAAAAATGACAAAGGCGAGGAAATTGGTCAGAGTCATTGTTCGGCGAACGGTGCAGAATCGAGCGTGCGTCGGTGCGGTGGTGTAGTAATAGGCAAGGAATGACACGGTGCCAGGCAAGTGGACGAGAGCGTAGCCACGGTTCAAGAAGGACAGGATCCAGGCCCGATAATCGCCCGTCTCGGTCCCGTGCAGAAACCAACGCTGGATCTGCCATTCGAGCCACTTCTCGGGAGCCTGGCGATGTCCTCCCCATAGCAGAGCCTCAAAGTTGAGAATAGACAAGCCGTGCTGCTGGGCCGAATCCCACATGCCCTTCTGACCACCATACGTCGCCTGAGCGAGAACCTTGGTGTACCTGTACGCGCCGAAACTAACGCCCCAGTAAAACATTTCCATCAGAAAGGGGAACTTTTGCAGGATGCGAGAGTGGAAGTGTGTGGCGAAGCGACTCGAGTTTGGTGTTGTGAAGCGCAGGCAGCTCCCGCAGGAGCGGTACTTGGAAGGGTACTGATCGCTCTGACGGCGAGACATTACGTCGCTGTATTCGTCAGAGCTTCTGGGAGACTCCTCGTCGGGAAGTGGCTGGTATCGACTCCTTGGTTTGAATAGTGAGAAGTTCTTCCTGCGTGTGAAGAACATGGCTAGGAGGAGCACAGTAACGGTGAGCTAAGCAGAGGCGCAATAGGGAATCTCAAGTCAGCACCAAACAGCCAAAGATGTATAGAGACGGAGGGGATCAGCAGAACTGACGCGCCGTACAGGCGCTCAAAACCGTGCCAACAATTGCAGAGATTCGTTGCTGTTGCATTTGGGGGTGCGACGTCGGGTTACTTACAACTGGCTCGACAAAGTCGGGAATTGGGATCCCATGCGCCGCCTTCCATCCCCCCTCCGGAGCATCGTCGAAGGCTTGAGAAGCGACCATGACGGCAAAGAAATAAATTAGAAATCTCTATTGCATATTCCAAAGTCCAAAGTCCTGAGGGTGAAACGGCAAAACAAGGTGAGCTCTCAGAGTTTGCAGAATGCCGTCCCAACCGTGACGGCTGCACAGTGCACACGAGCCACGAACCACGAGCCACGAGGTACTTGAATGACGACGGAGCTTTGGGCGCGGTGTGAGGCGGCGTCGTACGCGGCGTCGTCGTCGAGACAAGACAAAACGAGCGCTGACGGGTTGGCGCCGTGTCGTTTAGCCAAGAAGTGCACCAGACGCAACAAACAGTCAACCAAGGCGGCGGGGAATATTGAGGTGGTGGCGAGAGAGCAGGAAAATGCCAGGACAAGAAGACGTAGAGTAGTGGTGGACCTGTGAAAGGCAAGAAAAAAAAAAGGCCAGACCTGGAGGAAAGCAAGAGAGGCAAAAAGTCAATCAGGGAGGCTCCGTGCCAGAAGCCAGTCGCTGACTGACTGCGTGCGAGTGCAACTCTCGGCGTGAAGTATTATTTGGAGGTGCCCAGACGTCAATGCTAGACACTAGGCAAACACACGGCCAGACAGAATTGCTACGCACACCTCCCCAGATCGGATCACCACACATCCGCACATGTATGCCTCTTTGGACCAAACCAAGCGTGCCCAACAAGGTCTGGCGGGAAGAGTGGGAGAATGGAGAAAATGGGGATAATGGGAAAAAGCAACAATGTCCGGTCCCCGTTTGCGCCGCCGCCGACCGTTCGTCGCTCGAACCGGGGCGTGCATCGCCGGCCGCAGCTTCCTTCTGCTTGTCCTCGCCCAGACAAAAGTGGCCGGGGAGGAGGGATGGGCTTTGCGATGGACTCGGGACCGATGGATTGTGAATAAGGTCCACTCCAAGTCCAATGCCGCCGCATATCCCTGTCCATCTGAATCTCCAGTCTCCAGTTCTGGTGGGCCCCGCCGCCCCGATTTACCTGGACTGGTGAGGTGATGAGGATGAGGTACGGATAACTCCGTACTCCGTACAAATATTGGCTTTGGAGTCCAGCAAAGCAGGGTACCTAGTACGGAGTAGTCACTTAAGAACACCGTACAACTTCCAACGCGCAGTACAGAGTAACTTTACGGACTTCATGGAGCGCCCACTTCATCGTGACCCTGCATGTGCCTCCCTTGATTCATTGGCGTCCGTCCGCAACTAACTGCAAGGGGCGGGTTTTAACATGAACGCTTCTGAAAAATGCATCAATCTACTCCGTACATTACTGTACGGAGTAGCGCGCTTATCAAGTGCTCAACCACCATCGTCATGCATCGAGGTACTGCACATGAAACCTTTGGATTGTTCAAACTTATCCACCATGAGCGATCCAATGTGTCTCGTGTGCCTGCCGTGCCAGATCTGCAGAGCCTCATCCTCTTCCCTTTCTGCAATTGTCTATTATGCACGTCACGTCCACTCTCAACCATTGCTCCAACCCTACATCACAGCAAATCAGCCGCTCTTTATTCGGAGGGAACATCGTGGTGTTTCCTCGCTTTCGCACAGTACGGACCGCCGAGTGCTGGTAACTCGACCACTGGAATGTCAAGGAGTACAGAAATAAATCAATACAAGCATGCACGCATGCCTGCAAAGAGCTTTGTACGTTGTACATTTATAGAATCAGTTCGTTCTTGGCACCAGACCGCCCCGCCTGTCCGTCGTTCTTGCACTTTTGAACAAGCGAAACGCAGCTCGAGTACGGAGTAACTTAAATAAATGAGGCACCTTGCGACACCGACACTCGTGCCAAGCGGCTAG
The DNA here is from genome assembly GCA_031753515.1 of Metarhizium rileyi. Classification (NCBI taxonomy): domain Eukaryota; kingdom Fungi; phylum Ascomycota; class Sordariomycetes; order Hypocreales; family Clavicipitaceae; genus Metarhizium; species Metarhizium rileyi. Next base: position 4,202,145 of record JAUKVO010000006.1, on the reverse strand, counting down.
TTGGCTGGTACTCCGTACATGCAACATTGAAGAACAGTGGCAGAGTTTACGGAGCTGGCGTAGGACATGAACCTTGGCGTGGCCCAAAACGTTGACACTGTCGATCGATGAGCCTTTGATGCCAGGCTTGGCGCCGGTCTCGTCGCCCATGTGCACCGCGTTGCCGTGAGCACGCGACACCTCCTGGCACTTTGGCCTGCACACTCGGACCCTCTTCGCTTCCCAGCGCCTACTTCTTGGGTGCACCCGACGTCATCACTTCGATGGCTGGCCGTCATGTTCCCAGCGCACATCTAACTTATCTACAGCCGAAATTGTGACACAAGAGGCGACGCGGACGCGCGGACTCCGTATTCTCTTCTCTCCCCCCACACCAACAGCCAGCTCAACAGTTCAACAACGCCACGGGCCGCTAATCCTCCGTCACCAAGTCGTTGTCGTTGTCGAGCCCTCATCACGATGCCTCCTGCCCGAGGCTGTTGCCAAGACTCCACTTGTTCGAATCGCAGGGATCTCCGGAACGTGCGGCGCATGGGTATGGCCAATCACATAGGCCATACGCGACGTAGAGTCCTGCTACTAGTTAGTACTCGAACAAGTCAGATGTGTGGCTTTCCCGCTCCACGGCGGACGTTCGACACTGCTCGGCCTTTTCCGCTCTGTTGCATCATGCCAAGAGTGGCCTCAACTTGCCTCGCGCAAAAGGGTTCTTGAAGGACAAGGAGTCTACAGTCTACAGTCTGGCGTCTTGAGTCTGTGTCTGTGTCTATCGCATCAACTGCCCGGCTCGCACCTCTTGTTCCTGATTGTCTAATGACTTCTGTGTCACTGTTGCCAAAGCCAAGTGCGCCAACTTTGGCTTCCGGCTTGGCAAAATGGCTGAGCATTTCGAATTGAGCCTGAGCTTGAGCTTGAGCTTGCCCGCGCGCAGCTCCTATCCATCACCTTAATCTTGCCATACAGTCCAGTGCTTCCAGTCTAATGCTTCAGGATAAACTACAGACAGTGCTCGACGGACAGTGCTCGACGGACAGTGCTCGACGGACAGTGCTCGACGGACAGTGCTCGACGGACACGAGTCGAGTGAGCCCAAGCGTTGGCCGACATTGCTTGCATTGACCCATGTTGATGATGCCCTCTCAATCAACCTCGAAATAATACCAGTTCGAGACACGGCCCCCGCTCCGCAGAAACGTCTCAACGGGACGCGCACTCTTGCTTGGCTTTGTCCAGTTCAAGCCTTGTACGCACGCCCCCCGAATTGAGGTCTGCGTCAGTGTATCCATTCCTTTTACGGAGTACGGAGTAACTACTCAAATAGCGAACAGGTTTCTCGCACCCTCATCAGGCAAGGACACTCCACAACGTTGGCTAACTCTGCGAAAATCTGCCGTCTGCCCTACGCCTACGACGTTGTTAAAACAAGACCTCCCCGGGGAGCCCATGGCTTCCATCCCGAACCAACCCCAGCGACTTGGATTATGGTGTCCGCCGCAACATGGAAGAGAGTTCGTACCCTCAGGGGTTGGTTGCTTTTGTGTGAACATGTCGGCAATTTTCCGCCTACCGACTCTCCGGCTCGTCTGATGCTTAGTCCGGAGCAACCCGTCATGTCAGCCAGATGAGAGACGCTCGAAACCATCCAGCCCTGATTTGCACATCTGCAAAAGGAGTCGCAAAGTCTCCGTAGCGCCACCCTTCTCCCATCAGTCTACGCCACACTTATCCGACAAATTATGAAGACGGGGGGGTTACGTCATACGCTTGCCAGCGTTGACGTGGATGGCTGGGATAGCATCATATGTGGACAGTGCTAAGAGCAGCGTCCCCGGACACCCGTCATTTGTTGTAATTGGACTGCAGCTCGATTCGCGCTTGCCCTCTCTTTCCAAGAAGAGTTATTCCACGATAGACTGCAAGTCGCGGATTTGACTAGATTATCGACACCCAGGTTGGTGTGATTTGCTGCCCTAGACAACGGTTGGGCCGTTGTTGCGTACTTGTTGTATCTAGTCGAACGGACGGCTTTAGCCATACTCTAACATGGTCGAGGAAGAAATTTCGGGAAACTTGTGTCATAAACCGAAGCTACAGAGGTGCGCAACCTAGGACTGTCTAGGTCAAGTGCTGCCAAGCCAGAGCTACCTGCTCAGTCATCGCGTCACTAGAAAAATAGCAGAGCAAGTTTTCTCAAATCGAATCGAGTCTTATTCCCAGATCATGGAAGAAGACCTTCTACACAGCAATCCTCGGACGAAAAGACCACCTAGGTCGCATCTAGTAGGATAAGCAAAACCGCATCGACCAATACAACTCTGTACGGCTGAACAGATGGCTCCATCCTCCATCTAGTGTTCTCAATTCCCTTCTGTCTCCAGAGCATCTATATCAATCTCTTGCCTACGTCTTCGGATGACCAGTCGGGCTTCCGGGTCGGGCAATATGGCCATTCCGAAAGCGAGAGGCCGCGGAGGTCGTTCACCAACCAATTTCCACTCATACTTGAGAAGCAGGTGAGATAAGGCAATCTTAATCTCGTGTGCTGCAAAGAAGCGGCCCGGACAAGCATGTCGCCCGTGTCCAAAGCCCACATGGGCGGCACTTGTGCTCACCAGATGGGCGTCACTGGCCTCGTCTCGCATGCGCAGGAAGCGATACCCGTCGTATCTTTGCGGCTCAGGGTAGTGAGATGAACTCCACATGTGTGTTGGGTCGACAATTACCCTTTCGCCCTTGTACAACTTTGTGCCTTGGGATAGCTCCAGGTCCTCGGTTACAAGACGTCGCATGAGGGCTGTTTCATCCTCAAGTCAGCGGGTTTCTGGGAGCGTACGGCAAAGAACAAGAGAGATGGAGGGAGAGAGGGTGAGTGTGTGTGTGTGTGTGTGTAACTACCCAGTGCAGTAGGCTTCATGCGCTGCGATTCTTTGATGACACTGTCCATCAGTTCCAGATTGTAGAGCGAGGTTTGTGTTAGCCCCTGGGTGGCCAGGACCTCGATAAGCTCGGTTCGCAGAGGTGCAATGAGGGAAGAGTGCTGGGCCAGATCCAGGATGACCTGCAGGACGAGATCGCTGGTTGTGTGGATGGCGGCCAGGGAGAGGGATATCTGGTTTATGGCTGGTTCTTGACCGTGTGTCACCTCGTTCTCGAACCACTCGATGGTGTCGTCGAATCGTATTGTCTCGCCGCGACTTGCAGCCTCTTGTTTCAGTCGGTTGCGCTTCTCGAGGTGAGGTGCCAGCACGCTTCGCGCTTCGTTGAGCTTGCTGCGAACCCTCCAGCACGACGGCATGAGCCAGTGGACATAGGGCCGCAGAGAGCGCGGCCACGCGGCCAGGGAACTGCTCGTCTGAAAGGCTAGAGTGGTGTACTCGCTGGATGTCTGCTGACCATGTCGGTGACTTGCTTATACTGGAGGACGAAGCATGAAGCTGCAATGTACGGAGTACTTGAAGAGGTACCTTTACCCATTTCTCATCCCGGCACAAGTCCACCCCCATGAAGATCCGAGATGTTATTTGCGATACCACCAGCATGACTGCTCCCTTGGGATCTATCTCGTGCCATTCTAGAAGGAGGATGAGCTGGCCGTTCGCTCAGACTAGGCCACAAAGACACCCACCTGTCGAGTCCGTGAGTGTTCTCTTCAGACCATGGCTCGCCTCCTGGGACATGGGCCCGATGAGTCTTCCTGTTGTTACGTGTTAGTCGTTCCTGTGGAAATGGCGGACTCGGCCTGGAAAACTGACTGAGTTCCTTGCTCAGATGACGCGTGACTAGTTTCGGCACGCCATCGTTCGCCTGGAAGGGCTCGAAACCGGGGATATACCCGTGGCCATCCTGTCAAGAGGGATCAACAGTCCGCCTCGCTGTGCGCATAGGCCCCGGCCGGCAGAAGATGGTGTTTGTCAAGGGCACGTACATCTGCAGCGGGGATGGTGAAATTTAGACTCGGATGATTGCACATCTCGTTGATCAGGGCGGGGGGAAGGACGATGACCTCGCCGCCGTTGGAGTGAAGCGTGTATGGCTCGTCGCTGTAGCGGTCTCTGCCGGCAACGAGCATGTCTCTGCTTCGCGACATGAACTCCCCGGCGCGGGCTTGCGTGCCGAACGTGAAGGCCCGTGGGGGGTTTATTTCCGGGAATCTCTTCTTGCGCCCGTGGCTTGTGACTAGGCGGAAGAGATAGAGGCAGATGGGTACCAGGACAATTGTGAGCAGCGGCTGTGTTTTGAACACGGTCTGATACGGGAGCAGCGCCATGCTTGTGGTGTGGAGGAGGAGGAGGAGGGTGAGGGCTGCTCTGTAGTCGCGATGATCTCGAAAACGTTTGTGCACTTCTGATACTGTGTATGAATGCCGTTGTCTTGCGTACGGTTTGGAACCTAGCTGGGAAATCCCTGGACTTGGCTGGGTAGATAAAGCTTGTCTACGGCACGGCAACTTCACGGCGTAGGTCATCATCGCTGCCAACAGCTGCAGACGGCAACCCTGAGCCGTCTTGAGAGGCTACGAAGTGTCGATGGCATGTGTCACGATCTTTTCTACCTGCGCTAGTCGTCGATCTAACGTTGTATCCCGGCCGCACTATACGGCAAGAAGGCGTCTATGCACCGCGTCCGATCTGGCTTATCCACGGGGTGCCGGGGAACTTCCAACCGCCGCGTCGGCAGACGTGACTTGTTGAAGCTTGATTCGATCGTGGCAGCTTGATCGACCGCAGGATGGTAACACGTGTGATGGCAAGATGTGCCTGGAGAGACGCAACGACGATCGGCGCCGCGGCTGGGCAGTGCGTGCAAAGTATAGGCCAGGAGTACAGGATCACCGTGCAGACAGGCGTCTTATCGGTAGCCATGTATAGCAATCATGGACTTTTTGAGACGAGGGTGCTGTTTCCCAAGGTGACGACGTCTCGCTATAGATACCAAGGGACAGAAAGCTACACACATGAGCTATATTTAGGCAGCACCTCTCCATCGTCTAGAATATCTTGAGGACTGCCACCGAACTCGTTTTAAGCTAAAGAAAAGGGGCAGAATAAAGTACGAGAAGAGAAAGATCAGAAGTCAAAGTGAGCTGTGGTGTTTGAGACTTCTACTACAAGGACTGACTGATACGTAGAAAAACTGACAGTTCATGCGTTCTTTGATTCCACAAGTTGGTCATCATCCCCGGTTTGCCTCCTCCTCGTTCTGAGCTAGGAGACAGAACCACGAACCCCCATTGGAGCCTGTGTTTGCCCAACCGCATCCGATCTGTGTCAGCTTCATGGGATTGTTGTACAGGTCTTTGGCATCATCGGCAAGAGCGTCCGCGTGTCCAGTCTGCTGCATGTACATCCATCCTGCTGACCATTTCGCCCAGAGAGCGTCATCCTTGAAGAGTTCCTTGCGCTCACCAAGCCAGCCGCCCACAAACACCCTCTCGAACTCGTCCTCACCGCCCGGTGCATAGATCTGTACGAGGTTATAATTGCAATCACCGTGCTTGTCACTTCCATCTCTAAAGGAAGTACTGCACTGAAGAGCTTTCTCTGCCAGAACAGCATTGTACTCGAGAGGACGCAGGTCGAGCTTGTTAAGCCAGTCTTTGACGATCTTCATGTAGGGAGGCTCATCGTCAGACGCTGGGGCCGCGGTAGCTGTTGTGGATGGACGTCGTTGTGTAGTTGTAGGTTTTCTAGAGCTGCTGCTGGTGGTTACACGAGCACCGTCCTTGGGAGGCACGAATTTACCACCTTGGCCTTGAAAAACATTTCCGGCACCGGGGAAGCCGTTCGGGCCCTGCTGCTTGCCTCCTACCGCTTTCGAACCCTGTTGGCTGCCTGTTGCTGGCGAGGCGGCAGGATTATTTTGCCCCGGCTGGTTGCCTGTTGCTGGCGAGGCGGCAGGATTATTTTGCCCCGGCTGGTTCATTGGAAAATTTGGAATGCGGCTGATGATATTGTACAAGAAATTCTTGTCCATGCCGAATTCGTTGGCCACTTTGTCGAGCTCCTCCATGTTCGAGACTTCGACCTGCGAAGTTATCGGGAGAGCACTGACGAGCGGCAGCGCCGCAGCAATAAGAGAGACTCGCATATTGAAAAAGAAAGTCAAATATAAAGGAAGGTGGGTGAGGTTTTTGAAAGGAGAGAAGAGAACTGTTCAAACGAAGGGGAGTGAGCAGCACGGAACGAAGCATCAGACCCGGTCAAGAAAGTGGTAGACCTTTATCATTTCTTTTGAATATCATAGCATTGGCCCTAGACCCAACTGCACACGTAGCCCTCGGTTGGCGCAACTGAGCTACTTGATTCTCCTGCCCCTGGCTTACAGACAAGGGAAATTGCGCATGATGGTTTGTCTATACCTAACGCTGGTTCCTTGTGCTTTGTCGAGGCAAGTATACCGGCTGCGAGGCGTTCTCAAATTTTATCACTCCACATATGGCTTGGAGATTCATGCGAGCCGAGTCATTTGCTGCACCCCTTGATCGGACGCGGGTTGAACTACCCAACTTAGGAGAGAGAATCAAATGAACCGGCAAACTCATGATGCTAACCCTTATAAAGGGAGGACCTACTTATCATCCTCTGGGAGGAGACAAGCGCCTCTTTGTTGGTTAAAGGTAGAGGTAGCTGCGAAAGCCAACACCAGGCCTCTTCTGTAGCTTTTCCCTCGACAGACCACATCGTGTGAATGTAACGGCCACTAGCTATATGTGTCGTTTCACACTCATGGTTGGATTAGCCATGCTCAGGCTACTCGATTGGACAATATAGTTTCCGGGCAGTTTCGGTGCTTGATTTGAGGCCTTTGCGAGCTCCAGCGGCGTCGTGATTGCAACCTTGACGCCATCACTCAAGGTCCCCAGCCAGAAAAGGGGTACTTGTTCCGCCAATTGAAGAATCTCGCCCCTTGCGAGTAAGGGGGTATGCGGCCTCCTTTTTGCAATTTGCCTCTTTATGCAGTATAGTCCAAGTTTGAAAGTCTAACTTCACCACGAACTCTCTCTTCTTTGTCAGCTAAGAGCACAAGTGGAGCAAACAATGCGAATGAGAGCCATGGGCACGCAACTGACTCAGGCTGCTTCCGGACTCCAACTCCTTCTCTGCGGTCCTATTCACCGCATTGAGCTCAGCTGCCTTTGCGCCGAGTTCCGGAGGGCTTTGTAGTGACGCTTTGTAACTCGCATTACGCAACTTTGCGTGTTCTTGCCTGATGGACTGAACTTATGCACCTTTTCGACTAGTACGTCTGTGTACGGAGTAGTTTGCTTGAATCTCCAAACGGCGAGATGAGCTTCCGGCCTTGATGAGTTACGTAAGAAAGCTATTAGCTTGATTTGTGAAGGATGGCATACCTGGTAGATATCTATATTGAGGCACAAATACAAAGCAAAGATTTCGTCTCCTCTATCCAAGGACTATAATTACCACAAACTCAACATCATGGAAATAAAAACTCACAATTATAGAACTTCAATATTCCACCAGGCAACGTTATACTCTAGCGTGGTGGTCAGCAGACGGCCGATAAGCGCCGTCCGGTGCATTAGGCACATGAACCAAGATTAGAATAGAACCTACTAGTGTCTTCGTGGAGTCAGCGGCTAGCGAATGTGGACAACCTCTCAGAGATGAGGGAAAGAAGTCAATAGAGTAAGAATAGAGTAAGAATAAGAGTAAGAATAGGAGGTTTTCGTCCACAGCGAGACATCGAGGCGGCGCTTTTCCCGTGCAGGCAGGCGGTCGAAAACGGCAGCCAATTGGCAGCCAAGTGTCAAGTGATCTAGTTATCATCTTAATACTAAAAGAGTCATCTCTATTTTCGACCTCATCTCCATGCAAGCCAGAAAAGAAGGGATCCCCGGTTCCATGCCACCACGTATCGGTATACCTACCTCGACACCGGCGAAGAGCAACCACGGCTCGCCGTTGCGCCGGCCACCTCTTCGCCTCCTCACTCTAGGCCAGCAATATTTGCCTCTGCGCGTCGGTCTAGCGTCTCGTCATGCCCACGACCCGTGTCTGCAGACGACGAACTTTTGATGACACGGTTTCCGTGCAGCATGGTACGCATCCATTGGATGTAACCTCGACGCCATCTTCACGCACCATGACAGCTTGGATCAGTGTGGCCGGATAACCATTCCGAAACAGATAAAGCAACATGAATCCTTTTAGCTGAAAGGAAAGACAAAAGGACCAACTCAGCTACCGCTGCGACTCTCCAACAGAATGGAGGGCTCTTACATGACCAAGTTGCTGCCCTGCTTCTTCCTCGCTCAGATTGTACTCCCCTCCCTGCTTGTCCTTCGGACTCCGAAACGATCTGGCCTCCGTTACGTTTGGATCCTCTGTTCGTCGTGGCTGGCGTACCGTTTCTTCCTCGCATCCGAGGGTCTCTTAGTTAGCCATGGCCTCTTCGGCAAAGCCGGGTTCCATATCTTTCTTGCGCCTCTGCAAGCGCTGAACCTGCTTCTTATCAACCCGCTGGACGAGGACGACTTCACACAGGCCAGACTGTTCACGGCGTCGTCTCCTCTGCTCGCCAAGCTTCCGCACGTCGCTGAACTCTTTGTCGCCTTGCGAGGCATTGGCACCCCGTGGCGTATCAAGAATATCCCATCTCAGCCCGGGCATCTTCTGGCCCAGGCGCGACCCAAGATCCCCCGATCGGCATATCTTCTCCGACAGGCCGTGATTTTCGCGTGGCAGTATCTTGTTCTGGACGCACTGCGACTCGTCTCGTCTGTGCATTCTTTTCGCACGGAATCCTCATCCGCACATGTCGAACACTGGTACACATTTGCTGCAGCGCAGCTACAGAGTATCTCGACAAGCCTATTCGCATGGCTCTTCGTAGCCCGTGTGCTTATCGATGCTTCCTATCGAGCCACTTCTCTCCTCGCAGTGGGACTAGGCCGCGCAGCACCGGAGGATTGGCCCCCTGTGTTTGGAAGCATGTGGACTGCATATACGCTCCGGAACTTCTGGGGGTGCGTCTCCGTCTTATCGGGCGTCTTCCCATGTCTCGTTGCTCGTCTCTATCGTCACAACTAATCGCTTCTGATAGTAAATTCTGGCACCAGTCACTACGCTGGCCGTTCACGTCAGTCAGCAGCTACCTTACCAGACGTGTGCTAAGACTTCCTCGGCCTTCCCTTGCGGAGAGATACCTCAATATCGGCCTCGTCTTCACCCTATCAGGACTATTGCATGTCCTGATGGATTCGCTGCAGGGAGTGCCGCCAAGCCAATCAGGAGCAATGATATTCTTTCCCCTTTTCACGCTGGGGTTCATAATCGAGGATAGTATCCAAGCGGCGTGGAAGAGACTTCATGTCACGGACGAGACTTGTCGGCCGAGGCTTCTTCTCCCCTGGCAACGGGGTCTGGGCTTCATCTGGGTCGTGACCTGGATCTCGTCGACGTCGCCGTACTATCTCGCCCCTTCGCAACGGCTGCCTCGTGAAGACCTACGCGTTGTCCCGTTCAGCATCGTCGGGGAGAAGGGGATTCCTGCAGTGATGACGGGGATCATTGGAGGAGGCGCGGTGATAATCGCCGTGTTTGGCGGTGAGATATAACGGCTTGGCAGGAGAGACCAACTGACATCAACCGCTGTCATTGCGTTGGGCAATTCTATCCCACTTAGAGATAGTACGCCTTCATCAAAGGAGGGCACCGATGATCAGCCCACACGGCAACCCTGTCTATAGGCAGCATTCTATCAGGATAGCAACAACGTCCACAATGCTGCCAGTGGGCATGAAATTCAAGGTGAAGAACTCGAGCCCTCGTTTAGTCGTCAATTCATGTCATCCAATCAAATGTCCAGACTTCCTTCGTCCGGGGTCATCCGGCATCACCCCATTTCCAGAGCCATTTGTTTCAGAATCCGGAATTCCCACGACGTCGAGTCAGGTCAGCCTGGGCAAGCCCACAAGACGAGCAAGGGCTGTACTCTCCAAAACTCTGTGATCCATCAAACGCCCATTCCCGCACACAAGTCCTTCAAATGGTCACCATTGAAGCTACAGCAGTACAACATCAAGTTGTCTTCCCCCTTCCCCCCTCCAAAACGTAGTCTAGTGCCGCGAAAGCGCGAATGCACCTATACCTCGTAGGGAATATCTGTCCAATAATGAAGCAAGGCAGAAAAAGCCAGTGGCACATGTGCGCATCTACAATGATGTGCCAGCTATAACTACGTAAGTTGCACTGTGGAAGAATCGCTCTTGTAGACTTATATTACGGTGCTGCATGCAGAATATTCATCCGACAACCCAGCATGCGGAGCAACGTGAGCCCGGCAGATCTCGAGTATCTAGTATGAACCACATGTGTGCACTTACTACTTTGGACTCCTCTACGGTATGACTAGTCGGCTGATGCATGAAAGATACACATCTTAGATATCTAGGTGTTAGTCTAGATGATATCATCAATCTCCCTATCGAGGATATCATGAGCGTCATTATAGTCTTGAATTGAGGCTGCAAAACCGCATATAAGCCCGATGTCGAGGGCCCGTGGTGCCAGGCTTGTAACCCGTCTTGATCAATAGCTCCAAGGCCAATAGCATTCCAGTTTATCGAGATACTTTGACAGCTGCCGGCGCTGCTGAAGATGGTGGGTTCTGATGATTTTGACCGTCGGGCACGGGTTGTAGCGTTGTTGATAGCTTCATGCTATGATGCCACCGGCCGCTGCTGCTTGCTTGCTTAGCAAGTACGTAGAGCTTTATGTGTAAAGCATCTATAAGAGCGTTTGATATCCTCGTTGAGGACCTTGATGTGCTTATTGAAGCTCTGCTGCCTCTGATGGATTATGGCGGTGGTAATGTGCATTGAGCACCCAGCTCTGAAAGCGCCGTCACGCGTAAAACTTCTAGGTTTAAGATGTACGCTGGAGAGTACTACAGTTTCGTACCATGTCAAGTGCTGAATCGGCCATCGTTCGTACCAGGTAGCCTGCTTTTACTCGTTTCTTGACATTCTGGATGTAAGAGGCGTCACGGGATTGTTGAGCTACGCGAATTAGTTAGGCCAGTTTGATGGAACGTTGATCGGGTAGTTGCCTTTTGAACAGCGCAACCTGGCTCCCCAGGCATCTAGTTCACAAAGAGCACTCTGCCTTCCAAGTTCGGCCTCGTCTCGATGTACGCCTTGTTTACCGGATCATCTGGCTCGTTATCAATGAGGAGATGACCTCTCCCCTTCGCAGAATCCAAGGTCTGTCAGCCATGATTCAAAACAGACGCCTCCAGCGACATGTCCTGACGGCGGATGTCATCTGGCGTAATCAGGTGCCTCGGATCGAATACTTGGCGAATCTCTTGCTCCAACGCATCCAGCAGCGTTGAGTTGACCTCGGAAATGAGTCTTGGGCCGCCGAGCGACGTTTTACCGGCCTCGGACTGTTTGCATGGGAGTAGGTGTCGTCCGTGGGTGTGCATTATAAAGCGCCTGATGGTCTGAAGGCACGCCGTGAATGCGGTGCAAGTGGAATGGATATCGAAATCAGGAATATGCATGACCTTTATTGCAGATGCTGTCAACTCGGGGCCTAGAATATAAGCCAAAGAAGACTGATGCCGTATCAATGGCCTTGCGTAGTTTCCGCCTCGGCATCAGCCACAATCTGCATTATCAGTTCCGCACCAGTCAAGGGTCATGATAGGGGATTCTCACAACAAGCTTCGCACATGTTGTTCTAGAAGCTGCGTTTCTAAGGGCTGATATGCGTAAAGTAAGTCCCTCACATCCAGATTCGGCTTCCTCAAAAAAGTATTTTCCTCATCTGGCGCCTCGACGTGGTAGCTGTTGTGTGTGCCTACCAGTTGGGTTTGCTTCATGCGGAGAGCGTCTCCCCAGACTAGCCCATTCTCCTGGTAAACCGCCCTGCATATCGCGCCGAGCACGGCCGGCACGCTTCTGAGGAGTCGACTACGCCTTGGAATTTGTAGCTGGTGGCTGACGAAATCAACCTCTTTTTCCTTCATGAGTAGACATCAAACATACCATGATACTGAGTCGGGGGTCGATTGTCCCCAGCTGTACAACGATATGCTGGAAGAAGGGGTGCGCAGGTGCTTCAATTTCAAGTTTGAATGAATGTGAAAGTGATGGAGGTGGAATTGATGAGTGCGAAAGTTGATGGAAGTGGAAGTGATGAAAGTTCGACGCCTAAGTGCCCCCATGCACGGGCATACGGTCGCCCATGAGCTAGGCTCTGCAAACCGCTACCACATCGATTATTTTATTTTTCTATTATCGATTGCCTAGTCGATAATATCACGCTTCGACGTAGTGTATTATGCTGTATTCGATAAATTCAATTATTTGCTAATGCATGATGAAGCCAGGTAACAAACTACGTAGGTGGTCACGATAACCCTCTTTCGCAGGCGGGGCGGCGACGGGTAGTCGGAGCGGATCAATATTGTTCCGCCCTGTCTCTCGGCGCCTTAATGTAGCCCCGGCCCAACGTCGAGTTCTCCTCACTTAATTGATGTCTAAACACTTGACTCTCGGCTCTCGATTCATTAAATAAAGTCTGGAAGATAAATAGCTACTTAATTAAGCCCTTACTTAGTACGTGTCATGTCTCCGCCTCCGATGTTCGCATAGTCATATCGACGACGTCCATTCATCCCATCCGAATCCAACAAGTCAACAGTAGTTACCAGAGGCCGCAAGTCGTATATTCTGTCTTCAACATATAAGAGGCGTATTTTACATTGTGAATCCGCAAACTCTATACTCATTTGCTCTACTTGAAAACACCTTCTAGCCCTTCCACTCGCGATAAATTAGTTGATGTCTATCCCACCTTACTCTTCCTTGTCCGTCCACTTCGCCGCAGTCCCGGCGTGTCCTCAATAATCTTAACTATCACTGAGTCCTGAATGTGGTCTCCGGGTCTCTTCTTCTTTATCATCGGCGAACGCTGCAACCTCCGGCCTCTTTCGGGTTCGCTCGACTCTTCCGTCTCCTCTCTCTCCGGCAGACTCTTTCTGCCTCGGGCTTTGCGCTCATCATTCGTGTTCAAGAAGCGATGTATGAGCCTGTGATCCAAGATCCGCTCCTCTTTATCTGAGGGGCCTGCTTTTTCCGTCTTGGGCCACATGTATCCATACAGCTTGGAATGACGTTCGCAACGGGGGCATGCCGACCGGGTGTAGTAAGCATTTTGCTGGACAAAGTATGTGTTGCACACCGTGCATTGAATCCACGCCATTTCTGGTTCAGAGAGCAGTAGTGGCGTGAGCACATAATCTCCAGGCGTGCGCACCTTGGCCGGCGGTGAAGCTTGCTTGGCGAAACCACGACGCTTCTTCTTCCGTCGAGGCTTCTTTTCGTCAACTTTCGTTGCTATTTGAGATACGTCGACTGCCTCTATGCTCACGGATATGGGAGCCGCAATTTCCGTTTCCGAGCTGCTAGGTGCGTTAAGAATGGCTGAGATGGACATGGTGCTGCGTTCTGTTTTCAACGCTGTCGGTGTTTCATTCGCCGCGTCGCCCTTGGTTATCTTCGGTGATTGTTGACTCTGCACACTCTCGGGAGAAAATGGAGTAACGCCTGTGAGGCTGTCCCCTTCTTCCTGATGGCTACCGTCCTTCATCCGAGCCGCCACGCTCATTATCGGCGTCACAGGCACGGGCTCAGGGCTGTCCTTCCCTGGAGACGTGACATCCGTTTCAATAGTCTCCTGACTTGAAATTGTACTTTCAGTTACAGAGCTTCCTCTAGAAGCCGGAAGATGGGGCACTGGTTCAATAGAGTGCTTGAGCTTCTTTGCCGGGGTGACAGGCGGTGTTGCCATGGTGTCAAACTTTCGTTTGCGGCCGTCTGGTATTTTAGGTGCCGGCGATACGGCCGTGGAAGAATCGTGAGCATTGCTGAGCCGTGAACTCTTGGCCTTGGTCTTGAAAACCCGGGGACGGATTCCAGGTGTAACAGAGGGAGTTCGAGACCCGCCAGCACTATCCTCCCGTCGACGTCGCCGTAGAGCATATGTCTCGGGTCTTTCTTCTTGTTCCACACTTGCCTGGGACATCGCGGCCCCGTCCTCAGAAGCCCAACCGTTCTTCAGTCCTCTCTCGCACGTCCCACATAGACACTCACAGTTGTCCTCACCAAAATAGCTCTCTCCATATGTGACGGTGATCTCCTCGCCGGCTTCAATAGGACGTATAGCCACAATCTCAATACCGGCGTTGCTTGTCGTCATCAATTTGGCATTCGCATCACAGTCATGATTTGCGAATCGTGCGGGGCCCATGAACAGACTCGTGCTCTTGCTCCTTGAGCTGACAACCACACTGAAATCCTTCTTCCGTGCCGCAATCTCCTTCTCTTCCTCGGGTGTAATGACGACCTGAATGCCCGACAGGTACTTGATCGATTCATTGCGTTTGATGTATCGCCTAGCCGTAATGCTAGCCTCATGGGAAACAATCGTATATCGATTCGTGGAGCTAACCTCCCAGGGACAGTCGGGAAGATAAATCTGCAAGTAGCGTCGAAGATGTCGCTTGAAGTCGTCCTTTTCCTTGTCCGCCTTCAAAGATGTCATGAACCTTCTCATTCCATCTGTCGCAAGCAGCTTCTCCTCCGCCGCCGTCATGTCCTTCCACAAGACCACCTCATCCTGCACAATTTTCGCAATGACATTCTCCGACACGCTCCGCGAGGGGTGATATGATGGGCGATTTTTGGGAACAGTCGTCCAGTAATACACCTAAACTTGCACGGTCAGCTTCAGAGCTCCAGTTCCAAAGGTTCCCTTTACAAGAAGTCACCGACATGGTCTACCAGCGCATCAGTCAAGATGTCATCATATGCAGACAGTTGCGCCAAGGTAAGGCGATGCCTCGCGGCGGCCTCTTTTGACGCACGCATTTTTGCCGGTGACAGTCTCTGGAACGGCAGTGCCTCCTGTGCGGAAGCGTTGTAGGATCCAAGTACGCCTGCCAGACACCTGTCCAAATGAGCCTCGTTCTAAGCTAATCTCACGAGTGAAAACGGGGGACGTCAATGTCTCCTTCAGCCCAATGCCAGCTCAAACTGGGCAGCCGTGGGCGGGATCGATAAATGGCCACGTTTCAGCTCACAACTAGCTCCTTTTCTCACAAGTCATACTCGTTCGTACTCAGAGCAGACCAGATTTGAAATGGAAAATCGAAAAGAGAGTGGATAAGGAGAGACCGTATGCTTATAAATGAGAGCAGCCCGATTCACAGACACGCAGCCGCGTACACGACAAGTTCAAACATGATCAAAACTCAAAGGAGCGAAGTTGTGTTTGGTCCTGCCCTGCCCCCGTGAACTTGAACCATTCCAAATTGCGGCTTTCCCTCTAAGCCCCTCTGAATTGGCCCCCTGCGCTGATAGGTGCGCCCAGCCTCCCCATAAAATGGCTCTGACCCAGCAACGGGTTGCGTGGGTACAGACAGGGGTGGTACTTGCCTCTCCTTGGGGAAACGTGACGCCAGTGCACGTGATCGTCATTTCTCGAAAAGTCTCAACGCCAGCGCCCATTTAGCACCCTTGCTATAATGACGATGAATGTACCACTAAAGGTGCGCATTCACAGCCAAAAATGATTCAATTAAAGGTATGTCCGACGTGAAGTTGCAATTTACGTAAACAAGCTTATCTGACGGCAATAGACGATGCTAAACTGCATCGACAACTCGGGCGCTGCCCTCGTGGAATGCGCCCTAGTCGTTGGTCAGAAAAGGCATGCTCGCATAGGTACGTCCCTGCAATGCCTCTGAGTACCTGCCACAGCAACATCTAACCAGGACAGGTGATCGCATTGTTGTCGTTGTCCAAGAACAAAGAGGTGCGTCATCATCTGGCATGGCAGGAATCTCTGCCGCCGCCAAAGTTAAACGCGGCGACATTCGACACGCAGTCGTCGTTCGAACAAGATACGCTACCCAACGACGCGACGGATCCGTGGTTCGCTTTGACGACAATGCGTGCGTTTTGCTTAATAAGTCTGGAGATCCAGTGGGATCACGAATCAATGGTGTCGTTGGTGCAGAATTGAAGAGGAAGAAGTGGAGCAAGATTCTATCCATGGCACCCATGCAGGCGTAAAGTAGCTACATTCGGCAGTCATCTTTTGAGCATAGCAGGAGGGCAATCGAATCTCAGTGGACTTTGAACTAGAGTGGAGTTGAGCTGGATAATATCCTTCTACGGTGGGATGTGTTGTACAATTAGACATGGCATTTGCGAGGCGTTCGGACTAGAGCAGGACGCTCAATTCCAATCTCACATGTATACAAACTTGCCAAAGGTTGACCACTTGCTTCACTACCACACAACACGTTACGAATCACGATTGAAGTTTCGGCTTTGTAGCCACGGTATTGCATCAATGACCTATAATCCACCGCCTCCTCCTAATGCTTCTATAAACACACAATTCCTGTTTATACGAGTAAAAAATCAAGAACAGCTCTCGAATACCGTACGCCATTTTCCTTGCCCTAGGACGCCATCTATCACAATCAACGCAAATAAAGCAAAGACTGTTCCGCCCATACCGCCCACAGTAGAATAAACTCGGTCTGGACCTGGAGGAATCGTGACTCGTAGCGACTACTAATCGAAAATATGACCACATTCGCAGCAGACATAAAACAATTTCTTCCCATCCAGTCAAATCAGCAAGCTGCAGATGAAAGTAGCGATAATGGAGCCGAATCATGGTCAAAGGGTCAAAGACCATCATTGGGAGGCTTACCATGCCAGTTTCGGCGCTTCGCTCCTGAGATTGGAAAAACACGGCTTCTTCATGATTGCACCGGGGGCATGTCTTGTTCGAGCGAGGGAGCTGTAGCCAAGAAAGAGATACAGAACACTTGTCAGCAAGCCAGTATTCAAAGCAAGGTACGAGTTCCAAAAAAAAATAAAGGAGACACGCATCCGCTGCAGCAGCTCGCTAGTCCTGTGCCACAATGAAAACTCGCCTGCCCCTGTTGCCAGCTGATGCCATGGAAATATCGGTATCGATGCGAGCCATGTCGTTCAGGGCATTACGGGATATTGGAATCTTCCGAATGAGAGGATAGAGGTTAGGATTATGTCGCCAAGAATATACTCTCTAAGGTATTGTCGGAATTCAAATCGGTCGACGTATGGCTGTACGCATCGTGCTCAATGTCCTCCATGAGCTCTTCGTCATACTCGGCAAATATATCGTCATAATCGGTCCAAGGAACAAACTGGCTCTGGCTTCTCTTCGTCTTCTCCTCGTCGTCCCTTTCTTTCTGTGGCTGTACCTCGATCACAGTCACATCCGTTGCCAACTCGCCACAAGTACCGCAAAAAACAAGGCAGCCACAATATAAGCAAGAGATAGGCGGGACATGACTAACCGTTGGATCAGATCCAACATCCTGGGTCACACCAGCAGTTTCGCCAGCAGAGTTGTTCAGGACGTTGCGAAACACACAAGTGGACTGGGCTTCTTCGGTGTACTGGCACGTTCGACAAGTAAACTGGAGCTTGTGCGCGTCTTCGTCTTCCTTGGGGTACAACATGTTGGAGCATTCTGAGCAGAATCGGAAGGTAATCTGTTCAAGCTTTTTGGAACCGGAGTCTTCGTATGACGTTGTCGACTGAGGGGTAGCCATTGCTGCAGGGTATTGACCTATCTAAGGAAATGATGTTGGAGGTATTGGACTTTGACGGCGCTTCCGTGGACGGTAGGTGGGATTCGCACACGAGCAGCCAGATGTGCTGTTGGTTCAGGGAGGCGGAGCGATGCTAAATAATATGTCGCGTCGATGGCTCTCCGCAATGAGCAGCAGCGTTGGATGACGGTCGTTGTTGATGTAGAGGCGGAGGAGAAACGCGAGTTGGCGGCGGGCTTGCCTTGAAGGCAGAATGGTGGCCTAAAGTGGGGCAAGCGGAAACTCGGCCATCCGCACCGCCTGGGTGAACACTCAGAATGTTGCACCAGACATTAATCAGCACGAGGCTTGAGATGGAAGGTTCCGGGTCAACAAGACCAACTTGAATTTGTCGAGTGTGTGTGCTCTGTTTTGGTTCACTACATGTCACTGTTCTTTTGTCGTAGTGACATATGGACCTCGTGATCCTTCACAGCTCGGTGAAGACGTCTTTGTGGACTCGCACACACATTCATGTCGGCGCTGATTGAACAACAGCCATCCAAGACGGCGCAGCATGCTCACCTGGATGACTCAGAGTCGTTATTTGACTTGACCAACAACCCAAAAAGTACTGCATCTGCCGCTCATCACCATTATCTGCAGCCAAAGCCCCATTTCACGAATGCCGAATGCCGCGGATCAATCCTACGGTGCCAAGTTCATTGTTACCCAAAAACATCTACGCTCCCGAGCTGCAGGAGTCAAAGACCAGTCCCAGTCGTTCAGATCTACAGTCCAGCTGCATTTCATCCGTCCAGCCGTCCATCCATATCCATATGACCACGCTTGCATGCCCAGCTTGCCAGCACGGCAATTCCCACTAGGAACCAAGACCAGTCCACACTCAACGTGACTTCTTCTGAATAGTGAACACGGGTCAGACACATGTCGACCCATCCATTTTGCTCGACCCGCGTGATTGTCCTCACGGACTAGTGGCTTGCACTTGGCAAGGATGTTTCAGTTCAGGGTTTCCCAAGGCACGCTACACTGTCCGCCCTACCCTGGACGAGCTCAACACATGAAGGCGGGCTCATGCACTCCAATGAAGGTTAGAACGACGTCTTGGCTGCGATGAAAGAAAGGCCAGAGACCAAATCAGGGGAAGAACCTCACACCAGAGGCTCAAAGGAGTCCCGGTTCCAGGATGCTCTGCATCACACCGAACAACGAACGGCTTGGGACTGAAGATGTTGCGAAGCTCTCTCCACTCACACGCACTCGCACATAACAACTCGGGCAAGCTCGAGCAATTCACAAAGCTCACACAGCCAAGCCCTCATCCCGCGGGACCAATCCGACCAACAAACAAGATTGATCTTCATCGCCAGGTAAATCTGGCACCAGTCCCCTCAAATCCAAAGCTGACCCGACACTAGGTAGGAACGCGACACCTTAACTGAGTGCATGTGTCCCTGACGCAGCCGCCGGCAGAGCACTGGCAGGTCACTGGAGGTCACCTGGTTCCAGAGTCTGCGCGGCCCCCCATTGGCCGGCAGCGGCTTTTCCACCCAGCCTTGACAGTGACCCCGCTGTTTCTGCGCTGTGCGACTAAGCCTTGACGTCTGGTCCGGCTGGAGGCTGCACAGTCTGGAGGGTCCCAGCTGGTCTGCAGTGCTGCCGGCCCATGTCGCCTGGGGAAAGCTCTTCAAGCTCCAGACTGGACCAGACGACTCTAGTGCTGGCTTAAGCTGGGTCCGTTGATGCCGGTTTCCCCCCTCGGCGCTTTTGAGGGCTCCAATCATCAATCCATCGCCAACTGACGCACTTCCTCCTCTCTCTGTACACCTTTTGCATCCGCCCTCGACATCTGGACGTTGATCTCGACCTCTACTCCGACTCCGACTCCCACTCTGCATCTGTGACCCAAAAACGTGACGAGTGCATCACTGTAACGCTTTGCAATTGCCCCCAACCCCCTTCTACCATACATACATACATACATACATATATATATATATATATATATAACATTTAGTCCTCTGTCTGTCCAAATATCTTCGTCGACAGCTGCCTCGTCGTCTAGGACCGCCTTGATCCCTCTCGCTCTCTGCCATCCTTCCATCTTTTTTACCTTCGCCCATCATGGTATGTCAAGACTACTCCCCGTCCACCCCCCGAAACTCGCAATTCGTTACCGACGCAGCACTTGCTGCATTGCGCTGCGCTGCGCTCACCGTCGTCATGGCATGCCACATCATTTTGCCCGTCCCTCCCCTCGTAACGTATAACAGCTAACCCCTTGCCAAGGCTGATACAGGTCTTCCCCCCAACTGGGAGGTGCGCCACTCCAATTCCAAGAACCTCCCATACTACTTCAACTCGGTCGAAAAGATCTCCCGCTGGGAACCTCCGCAGGGCACCGACACCGAGAAGCTGAAGCACTACATGGGCGCCCACCACAGCGCCGGCTCACGTCCCGGCGCCGTGCCAGGTGTTCCCGATGGCAAGATTCGCGCCGCCCACCTGTTGGTGAAGCACAAGGATAGCAGGCGGCCCAGTAGCTGGCGAGAAGTACGGACTACCTTGTTCCCGTCTCGAGCACACGCGTATGCTCACGCATAGGCCAATTGCCGGGTTCTGAGAGTAAATACAAGAGTATAGTCTTTATTAACGCGACATAGTCCGAAATCACACGCTCCAAGGACGACGCCATGGAAGTCATCAAGGCTCACGAGGCGAAGATCAAGTCGGGCGCCATTTCTCTCGGCGACCTGGCCCCTGCCGAGTCGGATTGCTCGTCTGCCCGTAAGCGCGGCGATTTGGGCTACTTTGGTCGCGGGGACATGCAAAAGGAGTTTGAGGATGCGGCTTTTGCGCTGAAGCCTGGTGAGATGAGTGGCGTTGTGG
This sequence comes from Metarhizium rileyi, assembly GCA_031753515.1. Lineage (NCBI taxonomy): Eukaryota > Fungi > Ascomycota > Sordariomycetes > Hypocreales > Clavicipitaceae > Metarhizium > Metarhizium rileyi. The sequence continues at coordinate 4,181,601 of JAUKVO010000006.1, read as the reverse complement.
AGACGGCTAGCGGGTTGCATTTGATTGAGAGGTAAATCGGACCGTGAGGCTTGATGGTGACAATTGCTAACTATTGTTGCAGATTGGAATAAAGTCAAGGATGGTTGGTAGCGGCGGTTTTACGTGATTCCCATCTCGTGGGTGTACTGGTGGTTACAGAACAATACGAGAAATTGTACCATGTCTAGTTCATTTTGAAAAGCTTCAACCGTCCATTACCAATTAGGTTCGCTTGACCCTCTCATGATATCAGCACACATGTGAAGCTCCAAGTTGCCGTCTGTGACTGCTAGCCATGTCCTGTAGTTATTTGCTCTGCCTGTATGTAAAGCTATGTATGGCGTATGTAAAAATGTGTGCGAAGCCCTCATGTAAAACCATTCCTACCATCGAACGTCTTTTTGCATCCTCATTCATAATGCCATGTGCAAAGCCGACTTCTTTCTACCGCCTAGCAAATGCTATAAAACGAGCCCCTGGCAAAAAGCATTGGCCAAGCCATGTCCGTTCTGCATATACCTCGCATGCCTCGTCACCTTATTGTAGCTTTTCATCATCATCGTCGTCTTCGTCGTCATAATCATCTCCTTTATCATGAAGCCAGCTTCAGAACGATACTCTTGAACGGTTCCAGCGTTGTAAATACCACTGTCAAGACTCCAAACATGGTCATGGACAGTGCTGCATAGGGTGCGGCCCGACTCTTGACCTCGTAGAGGTATGATACTCCCATGGCGGCCCCGTTGATGCCAATCGCAGTTCCAGCTGCAACGGTCATCGGGTCATCGCCACCGACTTTGTCGGGGGTCCTCTTGGTCTTGTCTTCCGGACCGGTTTCAACCGTCGGCACGGACAGCTTGTCCAGAAGCACGGGATACATCAGCTGTCCCAGGATACCGTTGCTGACTACAAGCGTCGCGTTCAGTGCGAGATTCCCCCCCAGAGCCTTGACGGAGGGTTTGGCGAGGGCGAGAGTGGCGCTCCGGGCAGCAAAGGCCAACGCTTCCTCCGAGTGCAACCCGAGAGCTCGCGCGAGCATCACTGATAGGAAAACGTTGCCAGCAGCCGCAATGGTCGAAAACACCAATGTGGATGTACCGGAGACGCTGAAAAGCTGCTTTCGACACTCGTACAGCTTGAAACCCCACGTCACGATTCCACATTCGAGCAGGGACAGCGCAAAGTCTCCCGCCCCGAACCATCGGGCCGGGTTGTGTGACGCCGCGTCATCCGCCGCGACAGCGGTCCAGATGGTGTATAGAGGGCTTCCGCTGCTGAAGTCTTGGAGGACCTTGGCGATACCGTCGCCTCGTGAGAGCCAGCCCTTCGTACGAGTGTAGCCAAGCATCAGGAGGGTTGTGATAAGAACGGGGTTGACCATGGTAGCGAGGCTGTGCCGGCAGCGCACATTGGATCCAAAGAGATTGGACGATTTGACCGCACGTTGTAGTCGCATGGCGATCAGCCAGCAGAGCCATAGAGAGAAGCCGTCCAGTGCTCTGCTGTCGTGTACCACTAGATCCAGAGGAAGGCCGATAGCGGCAATCCCAACAAGGCACAAGATGACATAGCCGTTGCTCCTTAGAATATACCACAGGTTTCTATCTTGGCCTTGGACTCTCGCTTCCGCCCCAGATTGGCTCCCTATAGCCTTATATTTGGCATCATGAGGGGAGGATGTATGGTTGTCTGAGTCCTCAACCGAGTCATCTGATGTCAGATACTGCCATGGTCGTTCGTAACATTCGACTGCAGTTCCCCCAATGGTTCTTTTGGCCTCGTAACGGGAAGCAAACGTAGAATCCTTGGTCCCTTGGCTCTCTGCACGTTTTGAAGCACATAAGCGTAGAGTAGACGACAGTAACAAAAGGCTCGAAAGACTCAGGAGAAACACAGAAACCCATGAGACTAGATTTGTAATGGCTAGATATTGATTAGTATGTGAGAGCAACGAGAGGCATACCGCCATTATAACATACCAGAGACTGCAATTATATAGCCAATATCCCGGACGCCAAGGACATGATTCAGCATAATGATGGGCACGCTGAATCCAATCCCGAGTTGACCGTTGATAAAGTCCACCTGTTTTGCACCACGCAATAGTGAGCCTCATCCCGAGCTTGCGAGACCGTAGGGAAGCACAAACCTTTGTTTTGATCCATCGGTGATAGATGTTGCCGCAACTCATACACATCCTGCCAGCAGCGGCCATGATGGAGAAGACCACAATCATACCCACAATGGAGCCAAAATATTCAACTTGTGCGGATGCCAGTACGAAGCTCAAGCTCCAAACTATCAGCTCGGTTGTGACATAGGTAGCCGAAACACATACAACCCAAAACAGATGGTGAATGGCCTCGTTCCATCGAGCTCGCCAAATCGTACGGTTGAACATGGTTAATGTCAACGATGTCTTGGTTCGGTGGTTCGGTGATGGTGACGAGAGACGAACGAAATCGCTTAGGACTGAGACTGTTCTTAACACCGAGGGAACTTGTGACATGGCCAAACTGGAATGGCCGTTCGGAGATGAATACACATTCTGTGCCCGATTCGCGGCGCAAACTTATACGCTGTACAACCGTACCGTGCTTGAAATAGATTTCGGGATTGTAGAGCAACACATGGACCAACGACGTATCCAGATTTGAGCTATACGAATGCGTTACACTCGAGGTGTTTACCTGTAGCAACTTTTTCAAGGCTGAGGATTCGTGACAAATGCTGGTCACAGTGAACAAAGTACAGTGACTCCATAGTCAACAAGAAGTGACGAGCTCACACGTCACACGATCAATGTCAGTTAGTTCTGACAGCATCGTCAGCCTGTGCTCGCTTGCTCGATTCCTGTGAGATGACAATCATGCCAAGAGAAGGCCTGAGAAAATATAGAGATCAATAAGCTTGTCAGCACACCATATTGCCCAACACAGCATACAAGTCCCTAGCTTGGCGGCATAGTGCAAGGATACCTCCGCGCAAGGTCGATCAGTCCTTTTCATCTGGGACCGAGTAGGCAATGCCCGGGTCCAGGGGGTTCCCGCTGCAGGACAACCACATCACCATGGCACTTCTGGGACATAAGTCTCTCGGCTACACTGTACTTGACATCAAGATAGGCGTAGACAAAGGTTGTCGACCGACGACAATCAGCCCACCGCTTGGTTCACAACATTGATGCTGCGATACGTCGAACGATCCTGAACGGTCGGCCCAGATACGAGCACAGCAGAGGTCTCGAAGGTTGGTCCAGCATGGAGAGAAGCAAGCTACCGCAAACACGAAGAATGGTGTTGTGATGTTGAAGCGATGCCGGGGAGGGCGTGTGAATCGGCGAACACATGAGCATGGCGCCCGTTGATAACTCTAAAGGCTGAGGTTTGCGGCGATGGAACATGTTTGCCGACGTAATGGTAACTGAATAGACAGCTTCCATCACGCATCAAGCACGGGTAGCCCACGGACCAGGAGGCAGATACGAAACAGATGAAGCCATTCCCCGAGCAATGAGGAGGTTGTTGTACGAATCAGGCCAGACGGCACATGCATCGATTTCCAGTCACCAGAGCAGCAAACGGGTGGAGCACAGCCTGGCCAGCTCGAGGGCCCCACTTACGACAGCGCTCAATTGCGCCGCCCAGGTCAAACATGTCTTAAAAGCTGGCCTGGCACGGCTGGCAAACAGTGCTGGATAATCTCAGACTGCCTAGTTATGTGGATTCAGTCAACTTCCATGTCGTCAATTGCTTGTCCAATCATCCGCCAGATTCGAAAACCCAGAGAGACAGACCCCTTCCTTATTGACTCGACTTTATCCAGTCAGCGCAACCAGCGTTACCAACAAGCAAGTCAATGCCTCCTCCATCGACGAATACGGACCATCCAGTGAGGGAACGAGGCACCGTCCAATGCCCGATACTCGCCGTCACTTTGCTTCAAAGGCGGTCAACCGAGTTCATCTAGCTCAGACTCGACCGTGATACAGACTGGATCCCCCTCCTCGCCAACGACGAACACTTGGAACGCCACCTCGCTTCATCATACCGTCACCATGAATACCGATCAAACGAAAGACGCTGAAATGCTCTTGCTGAAAGCCTTGCGCACGTACGGCATAGAGACAAGGAAAGACGACGTTCTTGTCGCCCTGCGTGATCCACACCATGGTCTCTTGTTTGCCGAATGGGCTTTGACACACCTGGCATCTGATACCCTCTTGACAGCCGATGAACTTGATGTGTGAGTGAACATGCATCCTTCATCTCTTCAGCTGTGAAGCGGGCATTCAGAGCTTGCAGGAAACAGCATCTCGTCGCCCCTGACAACTTACCAGCATATCGCCCGCCTGCTATGAGATAACGGGGATTTGTCGTCCTGGCGGCATATACTTGACGTTGGCAAAATATGCCCTGTTTCAAGCTGCATGCTAATTCTGCGTCACAGATACACGGCGTTGGACAGAACTGGCCGCGTAGATCAGCTAGCTGACCTGCACGACCTCGCCGAGGTGCAGCCTGTGACTGAGGATGAATTGAAGGGCGCCATTGAGGAGCTAAGGCGATGTACGGAAAGCATTTCCAAACAGACCAAAACACTGCGACAGCAGCAGGATGCCATGTCCCGTATGGTGAAGAAGCAAGCCGAAAATGCGGCCCGCCGAGAGGAACTAGAGCGCGTCCAGAGAAAAAAGAAAGAACTGGAGCGTGGCCGAATCACCAAAGAAGTAAGATGCGTGCCATAATCCGAAGTCTATCATGAGATTTAACACGCCGGCAAGGTGGCGCTAATGTCCCAAGAAATCACCCTCCGAGTCACGGAGCTCGAGCAACACGGTCCAGCTCTCAACGACAGCGTCGCAACGGTCCTCCAATCTGACGACAAGCTCCTGTCAAGTCTCCAAAAACTGGGATGGGAGCTCGATCAGCCTGACCCAGACGAAACACAAGCCGTTGAAAAGCTCCGAGAGACATGCATGCGGTGAGATAGCGCTGATTGCAGACGAGAAAACGTAGTCTCTCTGAAATGACGTCTGACACCCCAGAGCAGTCTCATCAAAGCCACTGTTGAAACCGTTCGCACGAAACTAGACACAATCTATCTAGACACTCTCGTCACAGTAGAGCGATCTGGCACCGCAAAACCGGCCACGAATGATGAAGTAAAAGAGCTCCAGGACGAAGTAGAATCACTCTATTCCGAGATTCTATCTGTGGCGCAAATGTCCATCGAACAACAACACCTCGAACCTGCGCTCCAAGCTCTCGCTGCGAAAAGCAGCCAGAGCACAGAGAAGACAACCGCATCCCTGGACTATGTAGGTTACTCTGTCGCGAAAAGGTAATATCACGTCGCCCAAACAAGCTGATAAGCTCCAGATCCACGAATGCCTCACATACCTTCTAGATCGCATGCATAGGCTCCATGCACACGTCGAGTCACACAAGTCCCACCAACGGGCTCTTGCGGCAATAACGGCCACCGCAAAAGAAGAAATAACTGCCGAAACAATCTCCGTCAAAAACCCAGGGCCAGCAGTCCCTTCTTCTCCCGTCGGCAGATCATCTCCCGTTCGACGGCGTCAGGGACGAAGGTTGTCAGGCGTTCAAGAGCCGCCGATGGAGACTCTTCTTCAAAATGTAGCTGTGACCATACCCCCGGATTGCATCAGACCCCGGGACCAAGTCCTGTTCCTGGAGAAGGTGCTAGCTGAAAGGAGCAGAAAATGCAATGAGGTGGCCGCAGCAGCCCAGGAGAGCTTCGAAATCACCGCTCGCACACACGTCGACGACGCGAGACGGGCGATGCAGCTTGTTCGGGACAGTCTCTTCGCGGAGAGTCCCTTTGGCGATGTGAAGCTGGTAGATGCAGACATGGAGGGCTCGATCTTGGTTCTGGCTCAGGAGGTGGACAAGGCCAAGGATACGCTGCGCTCGCTCGAGGGGCAGAGCGTCGTTGCAAAGAGTGAAAAGAAGGAGGAACTGATTCAGAGGTGGGCATCTTAGAACCGATAAAGCAGCGTAACGTATACATGGCAGCATGGAAAGCACATATCGTTGTTGTTCTGTGGCGGCTACAAGGAAGCATTTGACTGAGACGGGAGGGGGCAATTTGCGTGTCTCGTTGACGGAGCTGTAGTTTGATGCGGAATAGTTATCAGTGTGTGCCGAGAATTCATTTCTATTCTCCTACATAGAAGCTGTGTACTGATGCGCACGTTTCCAAGTCTCATGTAGTTAGTAGTTACATCAATCCATCACAGACCCTTGCGTGTAGCTATTGCTTGGTATCAAGTTCACAGTGCCAGTGAGCGATTCACGTTTTTATTTAGAAATCAGGAAAGACTGAGCCATGTTTCGTATGTATTCAGCTAAACTTAACTTATATGCCTGGCCCATTTTGCAAGTTCATCCTCTCTCACACGCTACCTACTTGTTAAACTCCCCCCCCAACCCCCAAAGCACGTAATCATCGTATTGCAGTTGCAAACATATGTAATCAGAGGCCCTGGAACGACGCTGATAATCCACCCATCTCCACGTCTTGTTCCTTTTTCATGATAACGGCGTCATCATGGTCCGCTTTCTCCCGCTTCACCGGCTGAGCGCCATCTTCGTCCTCGCGCTTCCTCTTGTTTCGTACGGCAAAGTCACTCTCGGTCAGATAGTCCCCGCTCAGCATCCTCCCTACGTGTGTCTTTTCGATATTGCCCCCGTAGTGACGGACGTTTGTGATGAACGATTTGAGGAAGTGCACTGTGCTCGTTGTGCTTGGTGAACCCGACTTGTCCTCTTGGCCTGGGGCAGCAGGCCCGTCAGAGTTGGTGTGGCTGGTGGATTCGTTCCAAGGGATGCCTAGGTAGGCGCATACATTCTTGTATTCCTGGAACGAGTCGAAGTAGAGCTGGCCTGCGAAGAGGTTCAGCTCTATCTTCATCTCGGGCCGGATGCGGCGCTTGCCCTGGGAAGTCGGGGTTGTATAGAGGTCCAGCTCGTCTGTTGGCGCGTACGAGGTGTTCTGTCGGGCTGCGTAGACGTGGAGCTCGACTCTGCTCTGCTTTGCGATCCTGTCGTGTAACGCCTCGGCTTCGAAGGGGCTGATGATGAGCATCTTGTCGATCATGTCGTTTTCGTCCGCGGTGCTGAGGATGTGGTGTACGGGTCTCTTCACCAGGTCGCTTCGCTCCTGGTTTACCCCTGCTGTCTCTTTGACGACGTATGCGAAGTCTTTGGAGACTGTGAGCTGAGACGGGAACTTCTTCAGGTCAAAGTGCAAGGCGGCCGTGGTGTCGGACAAGCTTTCGAATGCACCAATGATTCCCGCGCGACGCTTTCTCAGTGTCCCGTACCTTACGAATGCCGCCACGTCCTCGTGTACTTCGTGTTTTGCCACCGAGCCTGCGGCGAAGCGGCTTAGATGGCGTTGTTGGGACCTTTCGGCTTCGAGTTCCTGCTCCCGCTCTGTCTCGCGCTCTTGCTCTCGCTCATCTGAATGCTTGTGGCCGTCTTTCTCTAAGCACTGAAACCTCTTGAGTCGCGCGCGGATCAGAGCCAGCGTCTCATTGTTGGTGTCGTTCTCGTTGTTGGTATCCGTCGAGATGCTGTGTTCTGCTTCCCGCGGTCGGTACAGACTTTTTATCGTGCGAGCATCCGACTCTTTGAACTCACTCGCATATACTTTCCTCAAATCCATGGCCTCGGCCTCGCGAATCTTGGACCACGTTGTGGATTGCTGCACGTATCGGCGGCCTTGTTTCGCCCAGATGGGCAAAAGGTGACCAATCTCTATGGCCGTTTGCTCAATAGTCCAGTAGACTATGTCTTCGATGGAGGGAGGTTGGCCAGTGGCGTTCTTCGAGGAGGCCTTGATTTCGGATTCGATATCGCTCGGTATGCAAAACATAATGGTTTGTCCGTCTCCTAACATGCGCATTCGCATACAGGCTAACAGAAGGTTAGCCAGAAGACTGTACACAGAAGCGACATATTACCTTGAGCTAGCTTGTCCTTGGTCAGGTTCCTTCCTAGAGTTACAGCAGCCTTGTATGTTGATGGCAGTTTCAGGTCCGTTCCTCGCGAATGCGCCTCATCGAGGAAGACAAGGCATTTATGTATCTGTTTGGAGAACGGCGATAAACGTAGACTTTCAACCTTTCCATACCTGTCTAGTACTGTCAACTCATGCTTATCATCGCAGTATATCGCAGCGTCTATAGCAATCCCCCGTTCGTGTAGAATGTGAAGCCATGTTCTAACCACCTGGTGGTTTGTGAGGTCAATCATGTATGTGCCGACGTCAACAATGACTCTTATGGCTGGCTCATAGGTCACAATCCTGCTTAGAAATTCCGCAGAGATGTTGTCAGTCTTTGGAGCGCCAATACAAAGGATAGAGTTGTGCAACCCTAGCATCTTCTCCAAGACTAAGGCATCGGTGTGGCTCTGGCTTGGAAGATCCAGTTGATTCATGGTCAGTGGTAGCAGTGGTTCTAAGTCGTGCGTGCCGCTGAATCCAGTTGTTACCATGCTTTTGGGCTTCCCAATATCCCATCCTGATGCTGAGATATTCTCAGAGTATTCTCTTATCTGCTTGGGGAAAACTATGAAAGACAGGTAGTAGTCAATGCAAGCTCTTATAAACCGCAAATGAGGGAATAAATCTCGTTTGCAAAGCTCAAGATCTTCCAAGTTGACTCCTTTTACGTCGTGCCAGGCCATGGGAATACCTGGGGCCGCCTTGACCCATAACTGGTATTCAATATGCGACCAGTCTGACTGAAGAAGATGTTGCAGTGTTCTTCTGAGGTCATCATCGTCTAGTCCGTTATAATAGTATGCAAGGTATGTCTTTAGAATAATAGTGTCTGGCTGACTGTATTCGGAACCCGCGCTTGGCGTATCCTTTGCGACCATATCGAAGACTGCTGCTTCTCGATGAATGCCCAGGTCGCTGGGCTTAGAGTTTTCTTTGTGGTAAATTCCATGACATAGTCCTCATCTTTTGAGGATGAGTCTTTCCTGGGCATACGGAAACCAGCCAAACCAACCTGGCATATTTTCCGAGCGACATTTCGTCCGAGCTGCTCTAAAGCAGCCGGAGTGATCAAAGAAAACCGAGGATATCTCCCTGGTCCAACATGTGTCATGTTCAAACCACCGGGCATCTCTTGCATGACACGCTCCGCTTCTTCACTGGTCAGGGTCAAAATTTGTGAAATGATGTTGCATCGCTCCCTCGCGAAATCGATCGGCTGCTCTTTGCCCAAAGGGTAAACCAGCTCGTACTTGGGCGAAAATACATCGTCGCTCTCATCGATGATATCCCGACAGCTATCATCAAGCCAGTGTTTGATGTCGAAAAGACTCTCTCTCGCTTTCTCGGAACACTTGCTTGAGTAGTCAGATATGATCAGATTCAATGATAAGATGTGCTCTGGTTGAACAACCAAAACACCCTTGCGTTTCACGCAGTCCTGTATAATCTCATGCAGCAAGCGGACGGATGCATCGTTGATGATCATACTTCGAGAAACGGGGAGATGATAGATTGGCCGACCTAGCAGGCCACCCAACCTTGTCGTCATGATTTCGACCATTTGGCTACATTGCGACCTCGTCACAATCAACCTCACCAAGCTATCTCCATCGGCCATCGATGATGCTGCGATTGGCACAATCACCGATGACTTACCTTCCCCCATGTTCAACTGCATTATGGAGTTCCGACCATCTGGGGGGTTCATCATCATTTTAGCAACTTCGCTTTGGATGCAGCGAATACGTATATTGTTCTCGACTTCAAAAACTAACCATTCAGGGTGAGACACAGTTTTCCACTGCCGGGCCAGCAATCCTTGCAATTCTTTCTGAGCATCTTTGTTCGCGGTCTCCGGGAGAAGGAGAAGTCGATCCCAGCTCTGCAATCGCGTTAAGCGTTCTGCGAAAATGATAAACTCTTCTTTCCATTTCAAGGGCAATTTGTCGTTTGATGTGAGTTGTTGCATGATGAAGTATGCGCCAACCCGGGGCATTTCTGGGCGTATTATAGCAACTTTTAGGTCTTCTAAGAAGCCGTGAGGTCGTGGACCAAGGCATAGAAGTGCTGTTCGAATGCTACACAAGTGATCTTCAACTTCCCTTTTCGCTATATCCCGGTGCTGACGTAGTTGCGACCGGAACTCTTTCCAATGTGTCTGCAAGAGCTGCGTTTGCTTGGCATTGTTTGAACGCAATCCTCGTATACTCCTTTCCAGGTTCTTAGCGTAGGAAACTTGGTATCGAGTTAAGGCCTGTTGCTGTAGCCGTCGTTGTAAGGAGTCAATCTGGAGACTTGTTTTGACCTCAGCGGAGCTCAGCAAATGGCGGAAACGATCGCTGTTTCTTGGCATCGCTGGCGGTACTGAAACTTGGAAGACATTGTGGTGTTTTACGCGTATAGGAGTGGCGATGTTCTTGGGCCGAGTTTCCTCACAGTCTTCTTCATCATACCTTACAGATCTAGAATAAATAAGGTCGTGCCATTTCTTGAAGTGCTCTTCAAGCTTGGTATTATCGGAGACCTGGCTAAAACACATATGGACGTTCTGAACGACCTGGTTAGTGTTGCAATGAGTCCGCAAAATATCATAGCATGTTGGCCACTGAATTTCTGTCTGCCCCCATTGCGTAAGAAAAGCCTCCGCAAGTTTGACACTGTACTCTCTCTTCTTCTTTTCAGACTCTTTGAGAGCCTTGCTATGCTCACTCTTCTTCTCACCTTTTTTCTTCGACATACTGCGCCGGTAAGAGCTGTCTCTTTTGAAAGGGGTCATCGCTGCTTGAATCGCGGTTTTTATATCATCTTTTCTCGGCTTACATCCCATACAAAGATTGAAATTTTTGGCCTGGGGTATATTCGGGATTGAGGAAGCTGGCAAACACAAGGCTGCTGTGAGTATATGGACTAATTCCATGACCGCATGTGGTGAAAACGCCAGTGTTGCGATGTAGAAAGTGGCCTTGTGAATGTTAATTTCCTTGCGTTTTTGAATCAACTCAGAACATAGGGGGAACCAAGTCTCGGGAAAGAAAGTCTGTGGCTTATCCAGTAACCTGGTGTCGTAATCCAGCTGGATTGCCTCGCCATCTTGGCATGGGCCATTGGTAAGTGTTCCGGGTGATCCTGACAGGACTTGCTTTATTCCTTTGAGAAATCCTGACTTATTTACAGACTGCAAGAACTTCGGGTACGCGCCAACCAGACCTTTTGTCATCGCCTCGGATACTCTGCGAAGGTTCATGAATCGCCTTGTTCTTAATGAAGAGGGATACAATTTGCCCTTGGTGTTATCGTCACCGGTTTTCATTTTATTCGCATCTTCGGTGTCTACATATCTAGAGTAATAAATGTCAGAAGTTGTTAGAGACTCTTGAGACCGCATGGCCTGAGTATAGAACACCGAGGATCGAAAGTGAAAACGAGCGCATAATTTCTTCTGTATAGCATTATCTGCCTCGAAACGTGTCTTCTTGACGGAATATTTTGGTTCAAAAATACGATATCTCGAACACCTGGTTGCTATCTCTTTGACTGCTTCGGCAAAGCCTGGGTGATGTGAAAGTGGACTACGGCCATTCGTCCGGAGGACATATTGCCGTTTCGATCCATTTGGCGGCGTCGATATCTTCCACTGCTCACTCAGCCTCTCAATTTTCTGCAAGGTTTTGATGCCATCTGTTGATAGGACTATTGGGGGGTTGACTTCGGAAGAGCGGACAATTTGTAAAGCTCGCTCAGTGCCCGTGTACTCAGTGAACGGGTCGGGGGCCCAACCAGAAGTATAGGCATGAAGAAGTGCTAGACGGAGGTTGCTGTCAAAGTCTCTACCAGATAGTTTTCCTAGATATTCATCTAGTTCATAAACGGATACCTTGCCGCGGCATGGCGTGTCGATGAAAACCCGTGCATGTCGATCATGCAACTCCGGGGCAAAGAGGTTCAAATCTCCTTCAGGAATAAGTAGTAGTCTATGTGATTGTGCATCGCGCAAGACTAGCTTTTGTCGCAAACCTATAAGAGTGCCGATATCTTGGCGAGGGTCAACCCACATGCCCTGGTACTGTCTAGAAAAGATGTGCGGACAATCTCTTTCAAGGTAGAATACTAATTGAAGCTTAGCCAGATGGATTTCAAGTGTTGGGTATGGGGGAAATAGACGGTATGAATGTCATCCACCTCTGATAGACCCAAAAAAGCTTTGATATATGATCTGACTGTGTCACGAGATGTGTCAACCAGCACACCGCCGCCTGACTTCGCTAGCTGCCAACAGTTATTATGCTTGCGCAGCAGCCAGTTTGTGTCTTGCGTTTCCCAGGGTGAAGTTTTCGGGCGAAAGTCAATGCCGACGACATCTCCGCCCTCTCTCAAAAGCCAATGGACGTGGCGTTCGATGAGCCCACGAGGTAGCCCGCATAGTAAGCGTTCAGGAATGAGGTCGTACCGACGTCCACCTGCCGTAGCAGCAATGAGGAGATCAAATTCTCCTTCGGATCCCAAGCCCAGTGAAACTTCATGACCATGTATCTTGTGTACAGTTTGATACTGCATTCCTGGCTCATTACATTCATCCACATCGAGTCGTGCGTGGCCAAAGAATGTAGAGAAAGAAGGGTGGTCTTGGATGTTTTGGGGAAGTTTGCCCGAGGGCAAACCATTCATAAGTATTTGGGACGTAAGAACATCGAAAAGAATTTCCCGGTCTCCCCCGAAACCTGGCATTTGCCGTTGGGCAGTGGCCCAATGCGATTCCGTCACAATCCATCGAGATTGGCCTCGTAACGGCTCTTTGCCCCGGCTAAGGCCGATTGCTGTATCGAGACACTTTGAGTTGGTTATTGTTTCAAGCAAGGCGCCATGTCCTGTATAGGAAATGCGTTTCCAAGTGAGGAACCACATGCCCTGTAGCTGGTTTTCTGGATCGACTGTAAGGATATTCTCCCTTATGAGGATAGAGCATTCCAGAAAAAGGATAGCATTTTCTACCATGCCCAACAAGTTGTTGAGTCGTGTGTGTTCCACGTCGAATGTTGCGATGCAAACAAATGCAGCATCAGTCGCCTTCTGAATGAAATGCTCTTTTTGCGAGTTTCTTTCTTGGCAGAGAGCTGTTCTTCGCAACTCCATCATCCACTGCTTGGCAACCTGGCGACATCTCGATAAGCAACGTAGGCTTGTTTCGGGACAATGGCCATAATAGTTTGACATGGTTCTCGTGAGAAGCATGATTAGAACCCATAGTGCCACGGTTGCTTCCCAATTATGCTCGATCCTTGCCAACTCTTGTTCAATCAGATCCACGAGCTTGTGAACAAACAAAGGGTCCTCTAGGCATCGATGTGCATCTCTTGGTAATGAACCCGACGCAGGGCCAGCCTGAGCGGCTATTTGTAAAAGTACAAGGGCGGCTTCTGGCTTCTTGAAGTCAATCGTGGGACTGGCTAATTGTCGCAAGATGTTTGTCCACCGCGTATGATGGCCAAGAGGAGCTAATGCAAGCGATCTGAACTCGTCCGATGGCATATGCGCCGGGTACTTTTGCAATTCACCTACAGCCGAGTTGGACAGCTTTGCCTGAATTTGCTGGGCGGAAGGGTTGACGAAAGCCCGGAGAGAGGCGAGTTGCGGAGGCAACTTGATGGTGCAACGCTTCGCAATAGTTGGCGTTGGAAACTTGCCAACGCCTAAACCCGTAGACGTATCTATGTATATCCATTCATGCGCATGGTCGAGGCATATATTGTCTTTCGTCAGATCTGAACATACCTTCAGTGTACTTGATTTGAGCTCTGTAGCACTTGCCAGCACGACTCGATATCCGCTTTCGCCTTCTTCGTTTCTCAACCCGTTGCTTTTGCTTGATAGCCAAACTGGGGGCATTTGGCAATAATCATAGTATTCTGATAGCATGATTATTCTTTTCTTTGTTGTTGTCTTGTTGTCAGTTTCAGCTTTTTTAGCCAGAATCTCTGACAGGAGAAACACGGTGAAGTCCCTCCAAGCCAAGAATGACTCCGGTGCTAGCAGTTCATAAACGAATGTCTTCTTGGCCGACTCCTCTTTTGGAAGAATTCTATAGAAGGCTTGAATCTTCAAACGCAGTGCCTCTTTTTTACTTTCGCATCTGGCGCAGTTTTCATCCACCTCTGGAGAATCCTCCTCGCCTTCCAAATCTGGCGCTCCCTCACAACTGGCATTGCAAGTATTATTATTATACTTTTGCATCAGCGTCCTGAACGTGTCAACCTTGTCATCCAGCTCCTCAATTTTCTCGTACTCTTTTTCCTTTTCTCGCTTAGTAAGTTTTCTCAGCAATATCTTACAATCCGAGTTGTTGTCGAAGGCTTTCACTGCGTACGCGTCCTTTCCCTCAAAACTTTCAAAAACTGTTGTCGCATATTCAGAGCCTTTGTGCTGGTCTTCAAGATAGCGTTCAGCTTCAAGCAGCTGCTTCATATCATTTGTCGAGCTGATTAAAAGCGCAGACCATATACGGGGGGGGGATTGGAGGCTTGTACAGCTCCAGTTCTGGATTTTTCTTCGCGGCTAGTTTATCGCAAGCAACCCAGAGCATGAGCATTCTAAGAAGCATAGCCGAGAAATTCCTAGGGTCTCCATTGTACAACTTTGTCGCCAGTTTGAAGTACGAAATCGCTCGGGATTTGAGTTTGGTGCAAGCGTTCTTATCCGTAGTGTTTGCTTCCCGCCAAGTATCTAGATGAATATCTGTCCAATGCTCGAACGCAAACAGATAAAATATAGCATACTCTTGTGCGTCTTCCGCAAGCGACAAAGGTGGGAAAATGTGTGGATCTGGTGTTCGCAGATTCGGCACGGGTTTAGAATTGCTGCCTGTCCCGTTACTTTGACGATAATCGATTCTCTGAATAAACTGGTCTAGAATTAGCATCTCAAAAAGAGTCTCTTTTTCAATCGACGATGGGATAAACGAAGAAGTTTCACAACTCATCTGGTCCCTGTCGATAATCTCTTGCCATGTTTTCTGTAAGATTTCTGTCGCTTGGTTCAGAACAGCCGTAACTGGCTTCATCCAGTTTTCATCTCCAGTCAGGTCGAGCTTTCTCTGACGCCGGCAAATTTTTGAGTAGGTGCAGTGTATGTTTTCAATCTGTAGATTTCTGTTGCAGGATATCTTCAGTAGTCGTGACATAAAGAATACCATGAACTTTTTGTATAGAATGGCTTTCTCATCTTGCCGGCTCAAGATCAAATGCAAAGTCACGCGCAAGAAAAGCCAGAATGGTGAGCGTCCCCAGTACGGACAGGCACCATTTACACCAATCACTTCTTCTCTGGTGTGTTTGCAAATTCTAGAATCTCTTAAGGGCGTTCCTTTATTGACTAATTCGATGTATAGCAACTCGGTTATGTTTGTTGGTGAAGGAGCCTCTTGTGCTCCAAGAATTATTTCTCTGATCCCTCGGATACTGGAGGCTATGATTCTTTCCTCGCTCATTTTCGCCAGCGTCAAAGAAATGAAGTCAAGGAAGTGAGAGTCATTTGTCTTAGCTGTCGAAATAGAGGCCGAGCATTCGGGAAATCTCCGCACAACGCGACCGGTGGCTTCGACAATTGTGTCGTTATTGGGAGTTAATCCCCAAATATCGAAGGTTGTTGCTTCTCTCTGGCCATGGACCAGAATCCCGGCATTCTGAGATTGAACATATATGGGCAAATATGACAATGCTGCATATATTGTAAGACCTAAAATTGGAGTGAGGGCAAAACAGGGAAGGCACTAGATGCTTACCTTGACCTATGACGCGTTGGGATGCTGTGCGAAGCTCGTTGCTATTCAGGCTTCCATCTTCTTTTCGAGTTTTTTGTAAGGCGTTCAAAGCATCTGCGAGTTTGCTTACTTGGTTCTTTTCGCTACTACTGCATAGCAAAGAAAACTTGGAGACGGACGACAGAAGCAAGTCGAGAAGTTGGCTATCGCATGACTCTTTATCTGATTTATTTGGAAGCCCAAGCGGTAGTACCACGTGATTCAAGATGCATTCAATAACCTTGCTTTCGCCTGGGTTACCATCAAGATTCATGTCGTAGAGTTGACCTTGACCTAGAGACTGGTTATCCATGATGGAAATGCGATGGCGAGGTATAATGAAGAATCAATTGGATGTACAGATGAGAATTGATGAAATCGTGAAGTGGTGGATGGCTGGTATCTGGTTGGGCTTGTGGAAGAGGCAAGTCTCCGCGGAAAGACCCGTATGTGTTGGAGGTAGGTTTGGGGCAGTGAAGACACTGGCGAGAAAATAAGAATTTATAAAGCAAGAAACCAGGTAGGGATGGGGGCCTCAGGACGAGTTCTTAAGTGCTCTCAAGCAGCTGACAACTGGTGAGTGTCAGTTCAGTGTGTCATTTCAGTGTTTGATATATTGCACCAGACTTGACATGTGAACATAGTTGCCAGCCGGTGCTCTCCAACTCGGTGCGGCCAAGCTCCTTTCTTGTTCATGACAAGCTCTTGCGATGAGTGTTATTCGCAGAGTCTGTCGTGGTCAAGCTGGAAGACATTCCTCACAAAGCCTTTCTGTAACCATGTTATGTTCTGCAAGTTGTACATTTCCGAGTCTTGTCCATCACCACGTGGATCACCACAGCGCCACGGGAGCATTGACAGCCTGCATTTTCTTTTGGGAGACGTCGCCGTCTACGATGTGGTGAAATGCATGTCAGGTATAAATATGTAATCTGAAGTTCGAAGATAACCTCTTTTACAAGATTCGCAGCATCCTTATAACTAAATAACCAACCAGTAAGTAAGTATAGATTAGTAACTAGAGAACAAATTGAACGTCTTCAAAGACACATCGTATGCTTTGCTTGCTATTCGGAACATTATTGCGGAAGTAGCTCTGAAGTTTGGCTCCTGGACCATGTGGTTTCCTTTGCGGTATTGGACCTTTGCGTCTTGAACTTTAGTCCCTTGACGCAGCGTCTAGCTTCCTGTAGCTGGAAGTCGCAGTTTGAGGATGATTGGCTTGCCACGGCTGTTTCAATTGCTCCATCAAACTTAGATTTTGGGGATAAATTATGAGCTGCCTTTTAGACGATTTTTGTTAGTGTGGCTGTGGCAGCTGTCATCTGTTTTCTGGAATAAAGAAGGCCAGGGTTTACGTAAAGACATGAAAACGCGAGGGCATGTTTCGTCAGCAGGAAAATAGACCAAATGAAAGGGGGGCCTACAGGTAAGATGACTGGATATAAATTTATCATGACATAGAGGGTTCCCCGACTACTACATCGTCAACGGTTAGATACTTTCGAATAAAGACATGCCAGAGAAAGACCGAAAAGGCCACCTAGTCGCCAACGGACTGTTGGCCTCCTGAAGGCATCCGTGCCACCGACAAACATCATTACAGGGCGCACGGGATACAATACTCGCTTCCGCTGCGCTTGCGGCAAGGCAAGAACCAGCACACAGCATCACGCAAGTGTGGGTTTCAAAAACAGTTCGCAGGCGGGTCTTGAGCTCACGGCTGCAGCCATGGAATGCCTTCCGACCAAATGTTGGCCTGCAAGGCACCTCGTATTATGCCGGCGCAGGTGTGACAGGCTGTGTATCCGTCCGGTCTTCGTGTACGAGCTGCAGACCCCGCCAATCACTCCACAGAGGGAAAACCGTTTGCTCTGGCAGCCCCCACGGAGCCATGTAGCCATGTAAGTTACGGAGTAGCCATGATGTCGTGGTCGTCGTGGTCGTCGTGGTCGTCGTGGTCGTCGTGGTCGTCGTGGTCGTCGTGGTCGTCGTGGGCCGGTTTGAGTTTGATGCCTCTGTTCTCGTCGAGGCACGGATTGCCGATGTCGCGGGTGGACTAGTCACCAGTCATTCTTACGAAGCTGAAACGTGTCAGAAAAATCGAGAAGTAGGATAGAATAGGCGATCTCACTCAAAGTCGTAGACTGACGAGAGCAAGCGTCTATGTCCAACGTTGATGACGCTCATTTTGTTGCCAGTTGGGATCGCTCTTTTTGGGTCGCTCTTTAATTTGCGGGTTACGCTAAGAGCTGGTTCGGGCCCGCTTTTAACTGGTACGCTTGTCGTTCCTGCCTGTTTGACCAGTTGTTGCACCTGCCCCCGCTCCCGCCACTTTGCAACTTTTGAGAGCCGCTTCCGTTTCCGCTTCCACTCAAACGTTCAGCGTCCCTGGCTGACTACGTCACGAGACCGCGCAGTTAATCTTTCGGGCTCCGAACTCACCGACTCGCTCACCGGCACATCCAGCATCACTCACCATCATTGTTTTGGCCTTGGCCGTTGCGCCAATATCATGTATGACTAGCTGGCTCAATTCGTCGATTCACCGTTCGCTCTAGCTTCTCCTGCCGGCGCAACGCCGAAGCAGTGCCGTCCGCCATGGCCGATTTTCACCCTGAGCTTCAGAGCAAGCTTGACGATTTGCAACGCGAATTAGAGGTACGCTCGGCAAGGAACCGGTCTTGGCCGGCTTATTTCTCTCCACTTCTGCATAGATTCTTTTCCAGCTGATCTCGTCTTTACCAACAGGAAGGAGACATTACAGAGAAAGGGTGAGCAAAGCCTGCCCATGCAGAGAGAACTGGAGGAACCTTGGAGCCCAACAAACCACTCAGGCCCAATCCACGTGCACCGTCAGCCTCCCATTCGTCTCCCGTTGGTACTGACATCTTGTTATTTGCTTTTAGCTACCAAAAGAGAAAAATATTTCTACTCTCCCAGTACGGTTATGGCGAATCCAGCGCCCCGTCTGTTCCTCCCTCCATCCACGAGCCGCCTCCTCCCCCTCGATCTGGGCTGCGCATTCACCAACCCGATGACAATGCGTCCCATTCGCCTTATGACAACCACAGAGCCTCTGCCTATACAGCGGCAGGAGAAAATGGTGCTGACCGTGGATCTTTGTTATACCCACTGAATTCGAGCTACGGCCCTCCGTCGACACCTTCTCACGTTCCCGAGACGTCACCAGCCGGTCTGCTGCGTCCTGGCGGGCCCATAGCTGAGCGTCCTACTACTCTCCAGCGCGATTCACTTTTCCTTACAACAACAACTGCATCGAGCGATGAACCTTCCAGAAGTGGGACCATGGTTTCCAGGGACTATGCTTTCAATCCAGACCAGCAAGGCGCGTACATGGATCCCGGGCACCAGCTACAGCAACACCACCAGTTGCACCAACAACAGCAATTTGATGGCAGGACTCGAACGCTGCAAGATTCCCAGGGCTATTTTTCGGATTTCGCTGGTCAGCAGCATTACGATCAGACTCCCAGCGGAGAGTATGGGGCACCTCATAGATATTCATCTGGAGAGGCTTTCTCGCCCACAGTCGCAATGCCCCCGCCCATGCTCACGGCAAATGACCTTCCACCACCAGAGATATTAGAGTATTTGCAACCACTTGAACCACGAGAGGTACCCTTCGCCATTCATGACCCGCACGACGTCAACATTACCATGTCCCGTTTTGACAACCTGGCTGCAGTCTTGCGACACCGGGCTCGCACGACGGCCAAGGTCCCTGCATACTGGGTTCTTGATGGCAAAGGCAAAGAAATTGCATCTATTACTTGGGACAAACTTGCCTCTAGGGCAGAGAAGGTTGCTCAAGTCATAAGAGATAAGAGCTCGCTATACCGTGGCGACCGAGTTGCTCTTGTGTACCGTGATAGTGAAATAATCGATTTTGCCATTGCCTTGATGGGCTGTTTCATTGCGGGAGTGGTTGCCGTGCCGATCAACGATTTACAGGACTATCAACGACTTAACTATATTCTGACCTCGACGCAGGCCCACCTCGCTCTTACAACAGATAACAATCTGAAGGCGTTTCAAAGGGACATTACGACGCAGAAACTAACTTGGCCCAAGGGCGTTGAGTGGTGGAAGACGAATGAATTTGGAAGCTACCATCCCAAGAAGAAGGAAGACGTACCCGCGCTTTCAGTTCCCGATTTGGCTTACATCGAATTTTCAAGAGCCCCTACTGGAGACTTGAGAGGAGTCGTTCTGAGCCATCGTACTATTATGCATCAGATGGCATGCTTGAGCGCAATCATTTCCACCATTCCGGGAAACGAGCCCGGAGATACCTTCAACCCGTCCCTGCGAGATAAAAATGGCGTGCTTATTGGCGGCAGGAAGACTGGCAGTGAGATTCTTCTCTCCTACTTGGAACCTCGCCAAGGTATTGGTATGATTCTTGGCGTTTTGTTGACGGTTTATGGGGGCCACACAACCGTTTGGTTTGACAACAAAGCCGTGGATGTACCTGGCCTTTATGCGCATCTCATTACGAGATACAAAGCGACCGTAATGGTGGCAGATTACCCCGGCCTGAAGCGAGCAGCTTATAATTACCAGCAGGATCCCATGACGACAAGAAATTTCAAGAAGGGCATGGAACCTAATTTCCAGTCTGTCAAACTCTGCTTGATTGATACCCTTACTGTCGACGGAGAATTTCATGAGGTTCTAGCCGATAGATGGCTTCGCCCACTAAGGAATTCCAGGGCTCGACAGGTTGTCGCACCTATGCTTTGTCTTCCTGAGCATGGTGGAATGGTAGTTAGTGTGCGAGATTGGTTGGGGGGCGAAGAGCGTATGGGCGTACCGCTTCAGCTCGACCATGAGACAACCTCGGAGTCAGACTCCGACGATGATGACAAGACTGCTAAACCCGTTCCTTCAAACGGATTCGGTAGTTTATTGGGTGGCGGCACGACGACGACAACAGAAAAGAGCGCCGGAAACTCAGAAATGAACGAGGTGCTTCTGGACCGTGAAGCTCTCAAGACGAATGAAGTAGTTGTAATGGCATATGGGGACGAGGTGGCGAAAAAGGCACCAAACGAACCCGGGATGGTAAGAGTCGGCACCTTTGGGTATCCGATACCAGATGCTACCCTTTCCGTTGTTGACCCCGAAAGTGGTCTTCTTGCCTCCCCTCATACGGTGGGCGAAATCTGGGTTGACTCACCCTCTCTGTCTGGTGGGTTTTGGGCTCAACCTAAAAATACTGAGCTCATTTTCCATGCGAGGCCATACAAGTTCGAACCAGGAGAGCCGACACCAACTCCCGTGGAGCCTGAATTCCTGCGAACTGGCCTACTTGGTACCGTCATTGAGGGTAAACTCTTCATCTTGGGCCTTTACGAAGATCGCATTCGTCAGAGGGTGGAGTGGGTAGAACACGGTCATGAGATAGCCGAGTACCGCTATTTCTTTGTGCAGCACATGGTCGTGAGCATTGTCAAGAATGTTCCCAAGATTTATGACTGCTCTGCTTTTGATGTGTTTGTCAACGACGAGCATCTACCTGTGGTTGTGGTGGAAACGGCCGCCGCCTCCACCGCTCCTCTCACATCGGGAGGTCCTCCTCGACAACCTGATACCGCGTTGCTTGATTCGCTGGCCGAGAGATGTATGGATGTCTTGATGGAAGAACACCATCTGAGACTCTACTGCGTTATGATCACAGCACCCAACTCCCTACCACGTGTTATCAAGAATGGAAGACGGGAGATTGGGAACATGCTTTGCCGCCGTGAATACGATTTGGGTAATTTACCGTGTGTTCATGTCAAGTTTGGTGTTGAGCATGCCGTGCTTAACTTGCCGATCGGTGTTGACCCAATTGGGGGCATTTGGTCACAAATAGCGTCCGAGTCGCGAGCCAATATTCTAGCCCCAGCAGAAAAACAGTACTCGGGTATCGATCGAAGAGAAGTTGTTATTGATGACAGAACATCTACGCCCCTCAACAACTTTGCGTGCATCACGGATCTCATTCAGTGGCGTGTAGCTCGTCAGCCGGAGGAGCTGTCGTATTGCACGATCGATGGCCGAGGCAGAGAAGGCAAAGGTATCACCTGGCGCAAGTTTGACCAAAGGACCGCAGCTGTCGCAATGTATTTGAAGAATAAGGTCAAGGTCCGACCCGGAGACCATGTTGTGCTTATGTACACACACTCCGAAGAATTTGTCTTTGCCGTTCACGCCTGTATCAACTTGGGTGCCGTCGTCATTCCCATGGCACCCCTGGACCAGAATCGTTTGAACGAGGACGTTCCTGCGTTCCTTCACATCGTCGCGGATTACAATGTGAAGGCCGTCCTTGTCAACCACGAGGTGGACCACTTGATCAAACTCAAGGCTGTTTCCAGTCATATCAAGCAGTCCGCACAAATTCTCAAGATTGCAATCCCTAATGTCTACAACACTACCAAACCGCCAAAGCAAAACAACGGTCTCCGTGATTTGGGCTTGACAATTGACCCCGCGTGGGTTCGTCCAGGATATCCTGTGCTTATTTGGACATACTGGACGCCTGACCAGCGGAGAATAGCGGTTCAGCTGGGACATGATACTCTGATGGGAATGTGCAAAGTCCAGAAAGAGACGTGCCAGATGACAAGCTCACGTCCAGTGCTCGGATGTGTGCGAAGCACTACGGGACTTGGCTTTGTCCACACCTGTCTGATGGGTATCTATATTGGGACACCGACCTACCTGCTTTCTCCCGTCGAATTCGCTCAGAATCCCATGTCCTTGTTCGTCACATTATCGAGATACAAAATTAAGGATACATATGCAACCCCACAAATGCTTGACCATGCCATGGCATCGATGCATGCAAAAGGCTTTACTTTGCACGAGCTGAAAAACATGATGATCACATCTGAAAGCCGTCCTCGGGTCGACGTTTTCCAAAAGGTACGGATGCATTTTGCACCAGTCGGGCTTGACAGAACCGCAATCAACACGGTTTACTCACATGTTTTGAACCCAATGATTGCATCGAGGTCGTACATGTGTATCGAACCCATTGAGGTCTGGCTCGATACGAAGGCCCTTCGCCGTGGCCTGGTCGTCCCTGTTGACCCCGAAGCAGAGCCCAAAGCCCTGCTCGTGCAGGACTCGGGCATGGTCCCGGTTTCGACACAAATTGCAATTGTAAACCCCGAAAACCGCACGCATTGTTACGATGGAGAATTTGGTGAGATTTGGGTCGATTCCGAGGCTTGTGTCAAGTCCTTTTACGGGTCAAAAGATGCATTTGATGCCGAAAGGTTTGACGGACGGACAGTCGATGGTGATCCAGGCGTAGCCTATGTACGAACCGGCGATCTGGGTTTCCTGCATAATGTGAGCCGGCCTATTGGGCCGGGCGGAGCTTTGGTCGACATGCAAGTTCTTTTCGTGCTGGGCAGCATCGGCGAAACCTTTGAGATCAACGGCCTTAGTCATTTCCCCATGGACATTGAGTACTCAGTCGAGCGTTCGCATCGAAACATTGTCCCCGGCGGCTGGTAAGTCACGGACCTCTTTCGGAACCGGTTCTAGATCTACTTGTTATACTGCTAATTAGCTGTGCAGCGCCGTGTTCCAAGCTGGTGGGCTTGTTGTTGTTTTGGTCGAGGTCAGTCGGAAGCCGTACCTGGCTTCCATCGTACCCGTGATTGTCAATGCCATTTTGAACGAGCACCAAATCATAGTCGACATTGTGGCATTTGTCAGTAAAGGAGACTTCCCTCGCTCTCGGCTTGGTGAGAAGCAGCGCGGCAAGATCCTCGCCGGATGGGTCACGCGCAAGCTGCGCACGCTGGCGCAATTCGCCATTCGCGATCTCGAGGCTGGCGCCATGGGCGAATCTGGCGCTGGTGGCGGTGCTGTCGATCTTGGAGATGCTAATCGAATGTCAACGGGAAGCATACGCAGTTCAGGCATACCTGCTGGAGCATCAAGTTTGAGAAACGTTGAGCATGCACCGCAGATCTTGGAACAAGACGAGCTAGATGTCCAGATAAATCGCATGTCGCACATGCCATCCGCTCCGGCGCCTAGAACCGCGTCTACGACCATGTATGACGATCAAGTGACACCAACAGGATATTTTCAGGGCGTACCGTCGGATGCTCATAGTCAGGAGACTGTGAACCGCGGCTCTGTAGGGACGTCTGGCCATTTTGGCGATCCGCAGCTATATGGCGGGACCACGGAGGAAGAAGAAGGCAGAGCGGCTCAAGCCCTGGGACCGAAGCCGGATTCATCAACCGGCGAACATCCGTCCAATGCCCCTCAAAAGCGAAGTATCCTGCCCGGTGTAGATGGTCGGGAAGGGTTCCAATTTTGGGACCCCCCTCAAGGAGAGGACGATGAGACGGATTGGACGGCTGATGCGATTATGCACATGAATCTTGCTGGAGACATGCACCCTAGGGAATGATCACAAATACGAATGTATGGCATGGCTCGGTGGACTACGTTGCGGTACGAGACAAGGCAAGGCGCAGTGGTGTGTTACAGTGCTTGGGTTGTTTGCGACGAACCGCGCTCTTTGCATTTCTTGTTGTCGCCTCTCTGTTATTGGATTATGAATGTGCTTTGGCACACAGGACCGTTCTGGACCTGACTTGTATCAGCATGGGAAAGCGTTCCAGTATTTGAATATACAATATCGGCTCTTAGGCCGATTTCCTAACTTGTGGTTCATGTGTATATCTATGCAAAGGCACACCATCTCATGAGCTGGCCTTTTGGTCAAGACGTCGTAGTATTCGAAGTGAACACCCAAGCCTTCACCCGCCTTGCTGTCCGGATCTTCGCCGAGCTCGTCCACTGCCGAAAGCTAGCCGTGGAAGCAGACCACTCTCGCCGAATGAGTTTCCGTATTCTCTGCAGACGTGTCAGTCAACACGGGAACCTGGCATCATTCCGTCGTCATCTCACACATCACGTATCGCCGACGTACGACTTGCAAATATGGATGTAGTCCAGGACGCTCCGTCGTTGATGCTCGACACGCCCGTTTAGCTGATTCCTGCGCATTTTATCTCTGGCAGTCCCTGTGTTTTCAGTTTCGCCGCTCATGAAGGGCGGGACCCCCGTTACAAGAAGTACGGCCGGCCGCCTTGAGATAATCTCTTTTGTCGTGGAAATCATGTGTACTTGGTATATGCAGCAGGTATGAGCGAAGGTTTTCTGATACTGGGATTATGTTGTATCCCACTCTGGTGTCGTACATCTCTTGCTCGCGTGGCTTTCCATGATGTGTTTTGCTCGATGCTGGATACGTCGTGGACAGCTGCGCTTTCGTGAACCCTTCCAACGCGAATCTTCAAACTAGATGCTGACTGCCGTGACTGTGCTGCCACTCCTGATGAATGTAGGACATGTCCACATTCACCGGCAAGAAGCCAGGTCACTACCGTCTGGACGACGCAGCCATTTTGCTAAGATGTTGAGTAGTCGATACCGTTGACATCGCTGATACCGTTGATATCGCCGACCTTGTGGATACCGCCAAGCTCAACAATGACCCGACCTCCAGCAGCCCGATTGGCCCACCACGGGACCGCGGCACGCTGCGCTTCGATTGGTTACAATGCAGAATGAGTGGGTCACAGATAGGAGCTAATGGGCCGGGCTCAACACCATAAAAGGCCGGAACGATGCTTCGAAGTCTACTTCAGAAGATAATGATGAATAAAACCCTTTTGCTACACCTTTGTTGATGGCCGTACCGGTAAAAATTCACCCTCAGTGATGTCTACATTGAGACCAATAGCAATAAAGGCATGGCTGCCTACACCCTTAGGCTACTGCTAGCTCGATAGTATGCTGATTGTTCTTTGAAGAACTTCGAAGACCCTCGACATCCAACGAAAGGGTCCTTTTGGGACTGCGCCACCACGCAACCTAAAAGGAACGTCTAGAGAAAAGCCAAGTTCGAAAAGCCAAGTTCGAGCAAAGGGCCGAGTTCAATGAAGATTCTTGGTACTGTCGATAACACCGAACTTTTGTTGAGTGTCGCAGGCCGAACACCGAGGAAACAATGCGTCGGCGTAGGACAGCGGCCTCGCGGTGCAGGCATGCGTCGTCGCCTCCCAAGCCTAGGATAAAGAGGAAGACAGGCGACCGGTATCTGAAGAGTATGGTACTTCTCGAGGTTCGCTCGGAAAGGAGTCGGGCAATCTTTGCATCAACGATGGTGTGAGTCGTCGCGGCCGGTGTGGACGAACGAGAACTCAGGAGAGGCTGACCCTGTCGCGATGGGATGTCAGATAGAGATGTGACCGAGATGCTGCAGATGTTTACTCCGCTTCAACGAATCAAAAAGTCTCCTTTGGATCGTTGTCGAAGTCGAGTGGAAATATGGTCGGTCAAACGAAACATGTTCACTTCGCATTGTTGAGCTGTAAGACGCCTGGAGCTTTGTGGACGGCTGTCTTTCATCCTTGACCACGGAATCTCGCCATTTCTCGCACCTTGAGACCTCCCGCTTCTCTTTTTCATTGTTCTTGGCTTTGGAATCGAGTCCTACAGGCAGCATCTTTGGCTGGAGAAACTCGGAGTCTCCTCGGGCCTCCCAAAAGACTCATCACGTTGTCACAGCTGTTCAACATGTGTTCATGAACTGTTTCCTGTGACGACTACCGACAACCTTGGCCACGTGTAGAGTTCCGTCAGATGCTGACGTTACTCGTCACAATTCCCAGACCCAAGCTCTGCTTGTCTGCTCTCGCCCCGTGCAACTGGCCTGTCGTCTCCGATGTACGGACGTCAAAAGATGTAGGAGCGATTGTCTCTCGCGAGGTGGGAATTCTTTGGTCTTGAGCGAGGAGGGCATGAAGACACTTCGTTCAGAGATGGAATCTCCAAGTCAAGTCCCTTGAGAGAGCATGCCTGGCTATCCCCTGCATTCACTATCCATTTTATGACGGCTTGAAAGCCAACAAAGTCAGTGGCCGCAGAAATGGAGCCTGGCCACTCTGTTCAGGCCGTGTTCACGGAGGGTAAGCATAAGGTACATGACAGGAAGTTGACTTGTTCCGGAAGATGTTCAACAAGCATATCCCTTTGTACGCGGCCAAAGGGTCGCAGTAAGTCCTTGAGTGACTGTTTGTGGGAAGAACAAGACTTGCGTGCGTATGCTGTAAGTCTTTTCTGTCAAGTTGGTACTCTGCCAAGTCCCAGTATCCGTCTCTTCTTTGCATATAAAGACCACACATCCTCGACAGGTGTCTCCCCCAGCTATCTTCAAGCCATACACACCGACAGAACTCCTTTCAACGACGACATTTTACGAACACACACAAACCCGCGCGCCATGTCAGGCCACTACGATCAACAGGACCTCGCCCATGGCTTGAACCATACCGGGCTTCAACCTAACGAGCTTCAACCTAACGAGCTTCAACCTAACGAGCTTCAACCTAACGCTGGACAATCAACGACATACTCGGCCGATGCGCTCCTACATGAGAGCAATTATTGTGACCCGAGAGACGATCCATACAGAACAGGCTGCATACCTAACCAGCATGATAGTGAGGGTACTCAACCTGCTTTCGACAGAAACAGCCTAGGCCCTCCACAAATGCCATACAATGATAGAAACCAGTCCTATCGTTCGATCCCACCATTGAGAAACGCGTTTGGTGGGCACATCAGCCACGGAATGGCGCTGTCAAACTACGGGATTGGCCAGCAAAGGCGTCCCGATCTCCCTGACCAGTCGGTACTGCCCCAGGTTCCTGGTTACTCCCACTCTCGCAGCCTTACCCCATTACAACCGGCCCCGCAGTCGACGGACATGAACCCCGTGGCAGGTTGGGCGAGACAGTCTTTTGATTGGCATAACCAGGAAACTTACCCCAGTGGGTCGGACGTTCAATTTCCCACGGCTAATGTTCAATCATTGCCAGAGCCAACGCCGAACCAAGGCTACCATCTGCCGAAGTCGGAGACGGGTTCGGAAGAAAAATTAAAAGACGGCAAGGTATCCAACAGTCGCGAGCTTAAGAGGCTAAACCATGAAGATACTCAGGCAGAAAGATTCTACGGAAAAGCAGAGAAGCCTTTTGATGAGAAAAAAGACCCTGGCGTAATCTATGTTCTCAGAAGGACAGCAGAGGCTGGAGGCGACGTCTTTATCAACAAAGATCGCACACTCAACAAGGACTCTTTTAACGAAGCTACAATCAAGGATGTCATACACGCTTTGCAATACATGCCAGAATATTTCAAGCTATCTTCCAGACTATACTATCAGCTGACTCCGTCACAACAGGGCACCCGCGCCGAACGTATGAAAAAATGCATGTTGGAGAATTGCTCGGCGAAGAACAAAACTATTGCAGCAGGCTCGCTTCAGGTGTCGTGTACATTGCATTCCGACCTAGTAGAGCAGGGGAAATGGGACCCCATGCACATAACCCTCTGCCTACACGCGTACTGCTTTGAGACAATCTTCAGTCGCGAACAAATATGGAAACTAGTCAAGGACAACCATCTTGAGTTCGACTATCGCCCCAATTTCAAGAAAGAGACAAGGAACCCTATGCAGCTGAAATTTGGCTGCAAAGAGCTAACGCAATTTTGGTGCGAAGGCAAGATACATTGGTGCGTCAAGAATAATCTAGCAAAGAATCGCGAGTTGCGGCAAAATATGGAGTCGAGGCGAAAAAAATGCGACGAAGATCCCGAAGCAGTATTAGACGAGATGCCCGTGTTTTCGGACCGTTTTTACCTTTCGCTTCAGTATTTGCTCTTTCGTAGAAAAGCAGAAGAAATTCCAGTGTGTAAAACTCTGAAGGAATTTACAACTGAACCTGAGGACTATACCATGCATGAGAGTACGCGGGTCAAGTCCCGAAAGATGCGCAATAAGGGCATTCCCTTGTGCTTGGTGGGATCATTCGATCACCACTGTGGCAATTGCAAGGTAGAGGCTGTTGCTAAGAGGTTGATGGACAAATGGAAGTTGACGGCCAAAGGCAAGCTATGGGCAGCGGAAAAGCAAGTTGATAAAGTCCAGAAAGATAGAGAAAGCCTGACCAAAACTGAGACCAAACAGGGGACATCACTGGATAAATTGGAAAACCAACTCCAGAAGGCTGAAGACAAAGCAGCAAATGCCATCTTGGATATGGATTCTAAAAAAGAGCGCCGTGACGTCGACAAAGAGCACTTCGACAGCCTCAAATCTAGTGAAAACGTCAGTCGGACAGCGATCGAAGGCGCCCTGACCAAATTCAACAAGTCGCAGGCCGAATATGATAGAGCCGAAGAAAAGGTGAAAATGTTGAACAACCAAATTGACAAAGTCAAAGAAAACATAGAGAGAAAAAAAGTTGCACTCCGTACCTTAGCGGACAGGGAACTTAAAGCGAAACAGGGCCTAAGGGACATGCAAGACAATTGGGAGAAGAACGGGCAGAAAGATTTCGTAACTTTCAGAAACTTGGCCCATGAGCTCGTGGATGACGAGGAGACGCGGTTATTTCAGGAGAACAAGGTGGTGTACGAGGAACGCATCCCTCCTGTGAACGCTACGATTTCTGAACAGTGGCAGCAGCCTCAAGCACCAGCAGTGGTAGAAGTGCCGACTGCGAACACAGTAGAAGGTGCCGGCATGATTTATGGACAGTGGCAGCAGTCTCAAGCACCAGCAGCGGTAGAAGTGCCGACTGCGAACACAGGAGAAGGTGCCGGCATTGACTGGCACACCATGCTCGAGGTGGGGTCAGCCGCGAGTACTTTCAATTACATACGCAGAGACGATTACTCTGCGGCGGTCCAAGACGGTGCTGGCACAGATGATGGACCTGGCCCAAGTGTTGCACCGCTGTCGCGGAAACGAGGTCTAGAGGACGAGGACGACGAGGACGACAACCCCCCCCCACGCCGGAAGAGACGAGTGAACAGGCCGGCCGCAGGCTCGTCGAGGAGGGCTCCCAGAGGACGATAGACTGCTCTCTAGGACGATGCCGGGGCCACGGGATCAGAAACTGAGATTTTGAAAACGCTTCTGTCTGTACTTGCCATGGCCGATGTATCTAGTCTTATACCCGGCTTTCTTTCCGTGTTGGGGGGGTTCCGCACACGAGGGAAAGCTTGCACCTTGAGTATTGTATTTGTTTATTTCTTTTCGAGTGTATAACATGTTGTTTTATTTTGCTCTTTTTTTTTTTTTTCCCCTCCTTCGTTTCCGGTGTCCATAATATAAATACAACCTTGATCTACTCTAATCTAATCCCCTGCTGTTCCTCTCTTTCTTCCTTCTTGAGAAGTCGAGCCTCTCGCTAGCGAGGACAACGCGCAAAACAGCTAACATAGGCAATAAAACACGTGTGGTTGACGTACATTTCTCTACCTGTATTTATATATTTTATACCCAGTGCCCTTCCCCCCGTAGATGCAAGTAAGAACATTTTTAACCGGGATGTGCACCGCCCCCCCCCCCCCTTTTTTTTTTTTTTTAAAAACCAAACCCTCCCCTCGACGCTAACGGGCCAATCACGCCTTTCGTCTCGAGCGGTTACAGTAATCGCCCGGAAGCGGGGGTTCGCCAAGTCCGTAGAAGCAGTGGCTCCGAGGCCGAGAATCCTAAACCCCATTCGGGGAGATTGCGGCGGATGACCCGGCCGACGGGGAGTGGGAAGTGGGAACAGAACAGAGCAGAACAGAACGGCATCCCGAAACCTGCCTTCTTGCCGCCCTAGACTCGCCTCCTCCGCCTCCGCATCTAGGCGAATGCGTCATCAACATCGTCTCAGACTTCCTTCGTCAAAGGCGGCCAAACTCGACAAACTTCAATGCACACCACCCTACGGCACGTCGGAACGGGACGTGTGCGGCTCGACTGCCGAGGGAGTGCGTCGTCGTCAAGGTCAAGGAGGCCGTGTTCGGTGTAGATCCAAAATTGGAGATGGTCAAAGAGTGGGAGAGCAAGGGTTCCGGGCAAAAGACAGCGGTGGTGTTGGAGGGTGTGAGGTTTTTGGGTCAGAGACGATGCAATCAACGAGGATAGAAACACGGTCGACCCTGCGATAAGCCGTTTCGGCCCTGCCCTGGAACCTCAATGTGTGGGTTGTGTTGTGCAGTGTGCTGACTTGGTTCTAGGTTTTGAGGCCGATTGGGACAATGGGAGGCATAACGTATTTGGGTTGACGAGGCCCAAGTTTGAGTTTGAGGAACATCTCGGCGGTCAGCAAGGACTGGAAAAGATCAATTCACAGAACTGAGACATCTGCTTCAGTCGAGTGCGGGTATCCATGCTGACCGAGATAGGGTGAACGGCCATGTCCATCACACAAAAGTCCCGATGCAGTGTTGATTTAGAAATGCCTCTTGACAGTCATTCATTCATACGTCATGATATGTACAGCATCCAAATGCACAACCCTAGCAGATGCTCGACCTCGCTCGTGTCTTGAAAGGGAGGACTTGGTCAAAAGTACAAGCTCGTTCCCGATTTAGAAATGATGAATTCACATCCAAGATTCATTTCCTTCTCATGGTCCTGTAACTGCTGTAATATCGTAGTTCCCACCTGCGGGCCATCCTCCAAGCGATCCTTGACATGAATGATGACCACCTTGAGGCCCTCTAGCGGCCTTATCTGCATTACAGAGTCAACTGGCCCGAAGTCTTGCAGCGATAGTTCATCGGTGGGTGTCGCTAGGTGTGGTGTGTCCACATGTTCCGGTGTTGCCGCCTGCTTGGGTACCGCTGGCTTCATCGTTTTTGGTGATACAGGGTCATCATATCCTAAGCCCTGTTTGCCCTGGTGACTCCGCCGATGGTTTATGCTATCATCGATACTTGGACGTTTTCGCTTCTTAGAGTCCGGATTCCTGAGCTTCTGCGCGACTTGAACCTCATGCGCCAATACGCGCAATTCATCCATTAGAAAACATGGCTTCAAATGTCCAAACAGTCGGTCATTGCTTTGTGAATCATCGTACGAACATTCGATGAAAATCGCAGCCAGTGCGCCAGAGACAATCCTTGACGCTGCTTCCTGCCAGACTTGTAGATTGCGCGGACTGAGGGAAATGCTATCCGGCTCGACGTCTCCAAATATGAGAACCTCGCGGCGGTGAGATTGATCCCTAATAAAAAAGGCACTAGAGTCACACACGCAGATTCGTTCCTGATCGTTATTGGTACCAAGTTGTGACGACGATAGTGTCGAGAATGCAGCCTGACTGAGTAAACCAGTGGACCTCGCTGTGGGCGGCATTGACGCGTGGCAGTGAAGGTCACGCCTGGGCGTTTGTGATGAAGCATCATGGCTGCCGAATCGCGTCGACGCACTGGATGCCGAGCCTCTATGAGGATGCTTCTCAATGCAATGTCCATGGCTGACGCTCCAGGTCTTAACTAGCAGACCGTCGCACACTTCCATATATCCCTTTCCTTCGCCATCACCAAGAGCCGGGCTTCCACCTTCAACAAGTCTCAGGTAGGTGACCAAACCAGCGCCATTGTTCTCGTCGCTCAAGTTAGGCCATATGACGTTGTTGAAAATGTGGCTTTTGAACGCTTGAATAGTGCCCGGCAGAGCCGCCAGTTTCTTGGGTCGCGTGCCCGGTAGACCAGCCGTGTTCACTACGAACCCGGAGATGTGATCGAGATGAGGATGGGTAATGAGATATGTATCAACCAAGGATCTCGTAACGTAAGCCGCATTGGCGGTCACCGATGCATACGGCAGTTCTAGTCCAGCAAATGCGCCAGTAGTAAGTGTGAAAGGTAAGTGGGTAGGTGGCGGTGATGGGTAAGCTTCTTCTATGAGACGAGTGATGGCGGACAGGTGGACGCCGGCATCAACCGCAATGACGGATCCTTTAGACCATTTCTCGGCGACAGACCGTACCAAAAACGCTGTAATATTGGACTCCAATGGTCCTCCTCCAGAGCCCTGAGTGAGTGATGTCAGCAATTTCGAATGCTCAGTACAAAGCTCACAGGAGGTTGACGAAATCTTCGCAAGGAGCACCCCGTTCCCATCAAAGTCTATGAGGGGATGTGACTCGCAGGTCACAGGCAGCGGCAGGACGAGACTTGAATGTACGTGAAAGCAGGAGGAACTCACCAGTACTATCACCTGCAGCGCAGGATCCGTGATCTGGACCATGGCAAGACAGGAACGCCCGTCAATGTTTCCCGTCTCCCAGTTTGCCCGAGCCCCCTCCAGCGGCGCGATACTGGCCGAGCGCGAATGAATAGAACGGCGCAAGAAGGTTGTCGAGGTTTGCATTTGCCAATGGCGTCCGTCGTCGGCTCTTTTTAAAACGATTGATCGAGCAGTCGCAAAGACCAGAACGCCGTTGCTGTGTCGTTGTTGTTGTTGAAGACCAGACCGCACGTGATTAGTTACTCAGGATGCAGGTTGGTGCCCTGAGCTTAACAATAGCGCTCAGTGGCGGCGCCCGCTATCAAGTTGCACCCTGAGCTTTTGGCTCTCAACGATGGGGCTTTAGCTCCGGGAGTCGGTGACAGCGTGGATGTAAAGGGCATTCCCCGTGCAATGCCGTCTTTGTTCAAATGTGACACGTCCCACCATGTCTGGTGGTGTCTCGGGCAGATCTAGATTGTGGGAAACAGTACGGAGTACGGAGTACGTCCTCAGACGAACGGTTGCTCCTTTCAATGAGATCGGCGTCGGGCACGGAGGATGATGTTGAGAAGTAATTAATGTAGATTGGCCACGTGAATCGTAAAACCTGGTTCGTCGCGGCGTCGACGTCGTGTGATACGTAGCTTGAGGCCGGCGCTCCCGTCTGACGATTGGTAGTAACTAGTACTCCGTACGGAGTAGTCATCAGGCGTTCTACCTGTAAGCACGGAGAAGCAATGGGGCAAGTCGGGGTTTGTCGTCGGATAGTGTGTATGACTGGCTGATCGCCAGTGTTGTTGCTGCTCCTGGAGAGGAATAAAGAAAGCGGTTGAGCAATCAAACGGCCGAACAATGCCAGCAAACTGGACCTTGAAGTACTCCGTAAACCAGCACAGATCTCAAAGTGGTACCGTCACCTTGTTGCTCGAAGCTGCATCAATCCTGAGACCCCCCCAAACCGATGCACATGCACGTTACGAACCAGGGCACCATGTCGGCGCCTTCGGCGATGCCGTGGGACCAGACGGGTTGTAGACATAAATGCTGCTGGGGTGCATGTGCTGCAGCATTCCATTCAGGACGAGCGACCCCAGTCTCAGCCCCAGCCTCAGCCCAAGCCCCGGCTGCTCAGGTCTGGACAAGGATCAGTCTCTCTTCGAAACACTGAAGCTGCTCCGTACTCCGTAACTCGTTGCTTGCTCCCTTGCTCGCCTGTCAGCCATCGATGGGTGGCACTTGCACCGGCAGGGTCCTAGAGGGTGAGGATGGTGGAGCTATCTCGAATGAGATGACATATGGATGGAGTCGCGTAGTTGCAAGTTAATGCACTGACTTGGCTGGTCTGTTTGCAGAAAATGATGAGCGGATGCGCAGGCCTGAAAGAACTGACAAGCTGCTATGCACGAGTAGAGCTTTGACTGGGTAGGGACCAATGTTGTTGGGGACTGGACACTGGACGCAACATTCGAAGTTTTACCATGGCGGAATGAGACACAGCTTGAGGGGGCAGGCGCGAGGGGTGGCGCTTTCCGCGCTCAACGATTGCTTGACATCAAGTCCTCCAGTTCTGGTCCCTTGGCATCGGGAAATCATCGCGGTCCGTTCCCTTTGCTGATTTCCCATGCCTTCAAACTTGGAAGCAAGTCCTTCCAAGTCCTTCCACGACTACGAATCGACCAATTCAGGTAGTTATATACGAAGCTGCGGCGCCAAAATTCGACCTGCCCGCCAACTACACCTGCCCGCCAACTACTATTGCCTTGCCAAGCTGCGAAAGTTGCACACTCCCAAATCTCAGCTTCCATTGTCCGGGTGCAAATGAGTTGTCACAGAATGAGTCTGGTTTCAATATTCCGTACTCCGTAGAATGATGGTCTACGGAGTACGGAGTACAACGACCATTCATTCTACTGGGAACATCAGATTCTACGTGTCGCAGGGTAACACAAGATGCGGCGTGTAACTAACCATGTAGCGAGCAAACCCAAACAACCACTCACAGGACAAGCCACAATTGCTAGCATCGTAGCATTCCACGAGCGATAGTGCAGCAACCGGGGCAACAGGAAAGTTCGTTGAAACCTTCCGTCTCTTGACTCAATCCTGAAATAGGGCTGAAACACTTACCATCCACAACGTCTCTGATTGCCCAACAGACGCATCTCTGTCAGCCAACAGATCTTGTCCGGCATACAAGTGACACAACTGCACATCGCGATGCAGACAGCACAGTACTTATGTGTGCGGCGCTCCATCCGAGAGATAGTGGAGGGGGTCACGACGAACCGCGTGAACAGCAAGTACATGAGGGTCGCCATTATGGAGGCAATCGTTTCCAGAGCTTCCCAGTGAGTAGGAAAACTTTGCCTGGATCATGAATCACCCGATCACAACGTTGAACTTCGACATTGGTTCTGAAGGGCGTTTCCTCTCCTCTCTGGTGTTTCCATGGCTCGGAGACTTGGCCGGTCTTCCTGTGCAGGTGTAGCGCCTCTTAAGGAGCATCCTCAGCCCCGAAAGGCAGACCGAGATGCCGACTGAAACTGGGTGCATATACTCGGCTCTGCAGCGCGGAAACTCGAACATCTAATAGTTTTGGGCCTATCAATAAAGCCGAACGGATTCGTTTCTGGAGACCGCTTGCATCCTTGCTAACGTCGCTTGACGAGAACAAGCCGGCAGTTGCGGCAGGAGATCCAAATGGCTCGTATCTTGGTGGGAGGCATGAGTTGCTACACTGATAGAGACAAGTCTTTATATGTTGATGCCCCACAAAATCGAACTGGCTCATATTAAGCTTGGCTTGTAAGTACAATGCGGAATCTATTATCGCTAGAGAGATGGAGGAGGCCTAGGGCAGACTCCTTACAAGCTAAGCCGTTCTTCAAGATGGAGGAATCTTGACTCCGCCGCTCCGCTTCCGTGCCGGAATTGTGCTGGGCCGTGTGTGTGTGTGTGTCGATTTAACCCGAGGCTTAATTGACAATTACCCTGTTTGGCCCACGATGATATGAACGGAGGCGGGTGAACTGGCGGGACCGCCGTGGCCAAGGCCCTATATCAAACACTTTAAAAAGCGACCTTGAGGCTTCCTCTATTGACTCCTATTCCTTATCCGTGTACCGTCGATAAAATCTATGACAGCTAGAAGATTACAATGGAAGTGAAACGCAACCCCAAGGACTCCATGAAATCTACTTGGCGGCTCTGGCCTCGCTCCGAGTGGACTATTTACCACCGTCTTATAGACCGGCTCGACGTTCATCATGTCGTTCTCGACAAGCCCGTCCCGGTGCATGCAAAAACCGACCCGGTTCCATATTTGCCGGACTGGCAGATGCACAGATGGATCGTGATCCATGCTGTTATCCCTTTGGCTATCCACTACGCTTTTGTGCATCTTACAGGGCGCAATCTCAGCGTGGTCGGTACATTTGCCCTATATCACGTCTGCCAAACGTTCAATAGCATCCGCGAGATACAAATCCTTCGCCGGCTAGGCCACATGTACGGCTTCCTCGACGGAGACCAGCATGAACGAGACGGAGTGCCTGACGTCAACGTCAAAAAGGTCTTCATGTCTCTCATCTCAGCAAGCAACGTTCGCCCGATGCTAGTTATCATCCTCGCCTACAGGAAGAGCGAGCTACCTTCCTCCATGAACTGGGCCTTGCTCCCCCTCGAGATTACACTATATAGCCTTGCTGTCGACCTTTGGTTCTACTGGTATCATAGGCTTATGCATGATAAGGGCAGCCTGTGGCAATTCCACCGCACTCACCACCTGACGAAGCATCCCAACCCCTTGCTGTCACTGTACGCTGACGGGATTCAAGAGATATTTGACATAGTTGTCATTCCATTGCTGGCGTTCTACACCATCAAGAAGGGTTTCGGATTGCCCATGGGCTTTTACGAACTGTGGATGTGCCATCAGTACCTGATTTTCACAGAAGTGCTGGGACACAGCGGACTGAGAGTTTGTGCGACAGCGCCGTCACCGCTGAGCTGGTTGTACAGATGGCTAGACGTAGACGGCATTATCGAGGATCATGACTTGCATCATCGCCGAGGCTGGAAGAGCAGTTTCAATTATGGCAAGCATTCGCGTATATGGGATACTCTCTGGGGCACGACAACGGATCGGGTCGAATGCAAGGCGGGAAATATTGACTACGCCAATACAGTGTCGTTTCCCGCGTGGTGAGACGAATTACTTTAGTCTGCGGTTTTGCGTTAGGAAGATACGTCGTTGAATTAGACCTGTTGAAGGCTGCGCTGTTCGCAACGGAGATTGTGTGTCCTAGCTGAAATCTTGCCACAAGTTGATACCAGCAGTCAATCGCAGCACTTCGCATTCAAGGCCCAATCACCGTCTCCGTTCGCGTTCACAAGTAGTTATCTTTATGTGTTGTGCCCAGAGGGTGATGATGCAACCAAGCAGAGGCTGATTTAACCCACTTGAAATGTAAACAATGTACTCCGTACTCCGTACACAGCCTCGACTGCTTTGGGTTGTGCCGTGATGTCGTCGCTGTCTGGTGACAAAAAAGTCACCGGGTCTGATTTCTTGTAGCAAATAACTAAGTAAGGACCCCTGTTCTCAATCTGTCCCCTCCAGTTCTGGTTACTGCAGTGGTTAGTCATGCGGTTTGGCGCCGTGGCTGCCTGGCTGCCTGGGGTGATCGTGGTCGGCGTCTGACCCCCAAAAAAAAAAGTCACTTCGTGGGGCAGGCAACTTTAGCAGCTTCTGCCGTCATCCCCGTTTACCTTATTTCCAACATCATCCTCTCCTCGCTGATGGAAACATGCGGCGCAAAGGGCTTGCGAATTCGTAGTTTGTTTTCGGCGTCATTTACTAGCCGGCGGCCACTCCGCATCACCAGGTGTGATTTCCATTCCTCGTCTCATCGAGCCACGAGGCAAAGCAGCAGAAAACCTAAGGGACCGTCGATCACCACCTTGCGAGCACACTCGCGACTGAGCCGACATTTACGAGGCCACTCTGACAGTTCAATCATGACCACCACGGTCGAGCTTGCTACAGCTCCGTCAAATGATACCCCGGGGGCCTGCATCTTCCTCCATCATGACAAGAGATCCTACATCTTCGGCCAGATGGCTGAAGGCACCCAGCGAGCTTTTGGCAGTAGGAAGATTCACATGGGAGGCACCGAGCACATATTTCTTAGTGGAAGCATTGGTTGGGATCAAATGGGCGGCCTGATAGGGTTTCTCCTTAGTGTTGGTGGCGCAATCGATGCAGCAAAGGAACACACCATGACGGAGAACATTAAGAGGAAGGAGAGGGGGCAGAAGCTTCTCAGACCCGCGGCTCACGGGGGCATAGGAGTGCATGGAGGCGATAACCTCTCTCATATCTTGGCTGCTTGTCGACCGGTTATCTTCCGACAACCCATTCACGTACGGCCTCTCGAATTCCGCGACGATCCCCGAGGCATTGATCCTACGAAGACGGCGCCAGACTGGGTAGATGATGCTCTCCGGGTGTGGAAGATCCCTGTCAAAAGGGCTAGGTCGAATAGTCCCCCGAAGCGACGCCACGGAGAGATGTTAAACGGCAATGCGAACTTGCAAGACCAAACATCGAAACGTCGATCAACGATTTCCGACCCAGACGTTGCCGGTATGGTTGTGGAGCGCATCATGTTCAGTGGTAGCCTCAACAACAGATCGGTCCTGTTGCCTCGAAAAGTTCGCGACCTGAAACCTACAGACACATCTGTCATTGTCGAAGGGGAGACTCTGAGGGCTTACAAGGGGCCGTTCGCGCGAGATGGCGCCGAACTCTCTAATCCGGAGGACACAGCCTGGGTGTTCCCAGAGCCTGGTGATACTGCTGGCGATGGGAAGAATGAAGACGTGCTGGCTATCAACCATTTCCCTCTCCCCCGAACTGCTTATGGCAACACGTCAATGTCGTATATTGTCAAGTGCCATGAGCGAAGAGGGAAGTTCAATGCTGTTGCTGCAAAAGAATTCGGCGTGAAGCCTCAGGATTTTAGACTGCTCACTGCCGGGCAGTCGGTCGAAGGCAAAGACGGCAAGGTCGTCACACCTAGTATGGTGCTAGGCGAGCGTCAACCTGGCAAGGGTATCATCATTGCGGACATTGCTACACCAGACTTTATCGAGTCGTTCATGGACCGACCAGAGTGGAACTCTCCAGAGATCATGGACCACATCTGCGTCATGTACTGGATCCTGGGCAGCGAAATGGCCTCAAATACCCAGATCAAGATGTTCATCGAGAAGCACTCCCACATCAAGCACATCTTCTGCTCGCAGGACACATGTCCTAACATGATAACGCATCCCGGTTCTGCCGAAATTCAAACTAAGCTGCGAAGAATTGACCCTGAACGTTTCCCATTGCCGAAGTTTGACAACACCGTCCCGTATCCCGCGCCGCCTGCGGGATCGCCTATCGAGCTCGGTCGGGTAGGCAAGAAGTTCCAGCTCATGCCTCGTCTTGCCTTCGATGACCAGGCGATGGCGCCGTTCCCAGATTTGCTCGGCGCTGCCAAATCGGTAGACGACAGGCTAATAACCCTGGCCGCGAAGGCTAAAGCAGAGGCGACAAATGCGGAGTTCCTCGCTCGAGTCGAAGAAGCAGAAAAGGACATACCCAACAGAGATGCCGAAATAATACCCTTGGGCACGGGTTCCTCGGTGCCTAGCAAGCACCGTAATGTCTCGGCAACCCTGATTCGAGTTCCCGGCA
The DNA here is from genome assembly GCA_031753515.1 of Metarhizium rileyi. Taxonomy (NCBI): domain Eukaryota; kingdom Fungi; phylum Ascomycota; class Sordariomycetes; order Hypocreales; family Clavicipitaceae; genus Metarhizium; species Metarhizium rileyi. The sequence continues at coordinate 4,141,893 of JAUKVO010000006.1, read as the reverse complement.
TAGGAAATTACCTCCTCGACTGCGGCGAGGGCACCCTCGGGCAGATCCGCCGTGTCTTCGACGCCGAAGAAACGGCCGATGTCCTGCGTAGCCTCAGGTGCATCGTTATCAGCCATGTCCACGCCGACCACCATATGGGCACGGCATCCCTCATCAAAGCCTGGTACGAGCAATCCGTCCGCGACGGCACAAACGCCACACTGGCCGTCTCCTGCATCGGCCGATACCGCAGCATGCTCGAGGAACTATCCCAGGTTGAAGACCTAGGCTTCCACCGCCTCCGTTTCCCCAGTTGTCCGTTCCCAAACGGCAAAGACCGTGACCTGACCGGCGTAGAGGACCTCGGCAAAGAAAACTTTGGCCTCGCATCGATCAAGCGTATTCCTGTCCCTCATTGCTGGCGCTCGTACGGCACGCAGCTCGAATTAACGTCCGGTTTGCGAATCGCATATTCTGGCGACTGCAGGCCCTCGAGCGCCTTTGCTCAGGCTTGCAGGGGAGCCCATTTGCTCGTTCACGAGTGCACGTTTGGCGACGATAAGCAGGACCATGCCAAGGCGAAGAAACACTCTACCATGGCAGAGGCGCTCGGCATAGCGCGAGAGATGAAAGCTCGGAGAACACTGTTGACGCACTTCTCGCAACGGTATTCAAAGGCCGACTCCCTGAGGAGGGAGCTGGTGGAGGGGGAGGAGCAAAGCGTCCTGCTCGCGTTTGACATGATGAGGGTCAAGTTGGGGGATTTTCAGAAGGCGGCTTGCTATATTCCTGCGGTACAGAAACTAATGGGGAACTTGGCGGATTAGACATTGGATGCATGTGTACACCACTCAGCCATATAACTAGACATGTACAAGATGGGGAGCTTTTATTCAATTGGACACATCCCTGCTGTGAGAAACCAACCAAGGATGAGGATTGTCCGTATATTCTTTTCAAAGAGATACAGTCGTCCACTGTGCCAACATATCCAAGCCTCCCCGGCACAGTCGGTGATGTGATTTTACGCTCCTGGAACTCTTTTGGTTCTTCTTCACGCGCCCCCCTTGCCAACACTGCCCATGTCCAAGACCAAAGATACAGTTACAAACGAAACCAGGCTGATTCTTCACCGCAAAATAAGCACCTAGCAAATGTAGTCTCGCCAGCCTCTGACTCGCCTCTCGCCGTCTACTGTGTCAAAGATGTTCGCTGCGCTCGCCAGTCAATACGCAATCAAGAATCCACGCAGAACAACACTGCTCCCTACCCAACCTTCTTCGCCTTTCGTCGCGGAGTTGCCTACATACAGCCCCAGTGCACTCTTTCTTACAAGCCCCTGTTGAACCACACCTTGCCGTCGACGCCGCCCCTGCCGCAGAACTCGTCCTCCAAGCTGTCGGCGGAAATGTCCTGCTGCTGCGGAAACACAGCCAGCGCGAGGGGCAGGACGGCAAAGGACGTGGCGGCGATGAGCACGAGGTTCAGGCCGATGGGGATGGCGGCGGCCAGCCTCGGGCGCGACGCGACGTACGGCCGGGCCATCAGGCGTCTGTACCACGGCTGCCTCGTCTGCACGTGGTACAGCACCATGGGAGGGATGATCATGATGGGCGAGCTGTTGAACACCCTGCTCGCGGCGGTCTCGTACACGGCCAGGCGGGCGGCGGCGCGGCTGCGACCCAGGCTGGGCACGTCACGCTCCGACTTGCCCTCGTCTTGCAGGGCCGCCTTCTGCGCCGGCGACAGGACGGGCCGCACGTCGATGCCGGTCGCGATCTCGCCGCGGCGCATGAGGTACGCGTTGAGGGCGCCGGCCGTGGCGACGGCCGCAAACGGCACCAGGCGGCTGAGGATGCTGCGCGTCGCGGCGGCCACGCGCAGCCGCGGCACGAGGGCGTTGAGGCCGAGAGCGACGGAGCACGAGGCCGACACGGCCACGGCGTACGACTTGGCCAGCGTGGACGTGCTCATGGGCGACGACTTGTTGGCGTTGGCTGAGTTGATGGCCACGTTGAGCGACTGGTTGGCTACCTGCCAGCCCAGTATGCCGACGGTCTGGAGGCCCGGCTGGAGCATGCCGGCCGTGACGATGAGGTTGGTGATGACAAAGGCCGACATGCGGAACGGGAGGAAGACGGGCTCGCCCGTGTCTTTTCATATTTTTAAAAAAAACCACGCCGGTCAGTATTTCACCAGCGTCTTGAACCGAGCCGTCGCGCCGTCGTACGTACCAGGGTGGAGGGTAGAGTCGACCACCTTCTTGGCATGCCACAGCTCCGGCGTCATGTGTGCGATCCTGCCCGTCTTGTAGTCCGTGACGAGCTGCTTCGCCCGCTCGAGGCCGCTCGTCCCCGCGAGAAGCGTGCTGCCAGACGCCGTTAGCCCGCCGTGTCATCAGCTTGTCCGACGCCGTCAGTCAAGGCTCACTCACCTTGGGTCCGTCAGTCCAACCGCGTGCTTCACCCGTCCGAGATACGTGCCCAGATCATACTGCGAAAGCGGCAAGTCCCTGCTGCCAGGTAGCGAGGCAGACATGGTAGCGCTCCGCCAGTTCGTCACTTGTGCCTTTTATTCGGTGTCGTTCGTGGCCCGGCGTAACTCGATCGGTGGGTTTGTCAGTTGGAGGTTTTTTTTTTTTTTTTTTTTTTTCTTCACAGTCCCTGCCAGCCTTTTTGGCGGTTTCATATTCAGGGGGTCTAGCTAGTGTCACGCGGGGTAGGTACTCCGTACATCAATGTATTTTTTTTTTTTTTTTGGCTGGCCGCTGCGTGTGGGGGAGGCGGGGGTGAATGGCAGCCACACAAGGCCCGATGTCGGTGTTCAATGTTGGCAAAGGCGCGTTTGGAGTGAATCAGCTGCTTGTGTCTGCAACTGATTGTGGTGGGTTGGGCTGGGGTTCATTGTTCTTGCGGGAATTCCCGGACGAACGTCGACGACGAGGAGGGCCAAAATCGAATGTTACGACATGCTTTGTTCGTCGTGACTTGCAAAATGAGGCGTCTTAGAACTAACGCGTATAACTAAGTAATAGAACGCGGGAACTAAATACAATGAATGCGAACTAATCAAGAAACAGCAAAGGTAGAATTCCAATAAAACAATAAAACAATTTGTCTGTCATTTGTCGTCATAGCACGCCGTGTGTCAAACACGCGCGGCGTTCCTGTAGTTCAACGTCCTTTTCGAAGCGAAAGCCTTGCGAAAGCGCTTATCCGCGAGTTCCCAAGTATGCCAAACTTTCGCAACGCCCTCTTCATCGTTGGCACGACCTAGAGCCGACTACCCATAACTTCCAGGGCGACCTCATCCAGGTCAGCTTTCTGCCTTCCCCATCGTGGTTCCTGTGACTGCGAGATATATTTCCCCGCAAGCCAGTTCCTGTGACTCTTGGAGTGGCTTTCGTCATCCCGCCCTTCTAGTCGAGCAAGAAAAACAAGCTTGCCCGCCAGTCTTGGACGAGGGCTTCCCCGAAATGCCTTTTGCCATTTAGCGTGGGATTTCCCGTCCCGCTTGGCAAGGCTGGGCGTGAAATTTACACTTCGCAGTGCCCAAAATTCAAAACCTCCATCCCTGCTCCGGTTTCAGAGCGGCTGCCCTACAGTAAGTTAGCAAATGGAAGGTGAACGGGACAGGGAAACAGATTCAGACTTGGTGCGTGATGCAAAACGTACAATTCTCATTCAGCCAGTGCTGTAGTTCCTGCGGTTTGTATCGGCTCGGATGTCCGTAGCGACGGAGTTCCAATCCGACGTCATCTTGGCCATGTATGCAAGGCGCTTCTGCATTTCGTTGATATGCTGCAGGTTGCGCGCGTCCTCGGGCTTGCCTAGCCCATGGCAAAGGTCCTCCACGGCGCGTCGTTGGTCGAGCCACTGCTCGAGAAGCGGCTTGGTAGAGACCTGCTTGGAGTCGGCCACTGGCATCGACTTGAGCGTGGCCTTGCGAGTGCTATTCTGCTGCTCTACAACCTCGGGCTTTCTCTTACGACCCTTGGTAGACTGTCCATTGGCCGGGGCCGGCGGAGAGCCGCCTGCGCTTCCGTGATCATTGTGAACACGCTTCATGTGGTCTCGGAGGTTCCACTGACGCGGGAACCCGTTCCCAGGAACAGCGCGCTCGCACCCTTCGTAGATGCAGAGGAAGGGCTTGTCTCCATGGCCATGCAAGCCGTGAGCCTCGCGTTCGTGACGCAGCAGGCAGGCAGTGGACGAGAAGCGAGCACCCTCGCAAGACTCTGCCTTGCAGCGGTACGGCTTCAGGTGTGAGTCAACAAATTTGCTACAGATTGTTAGTTGTTTGTCTTCAGGTTGGCATCATGAGCTGCGAGGCAACTTACTCGTAATTGCACTTGAGCTTCTCAGGCTTGTGGTTGCAGTTATTCTGTCCCTCCCACGGACAGTGGAAGAGACCATCAGGTCCAGGAGTGGCGTTTTTGTAAAGCTCATGGTCGCGAGCCGAGGATTCACCATCGTTTCCATGTCTACGGGGAGGATATCCATGAGGCATGGGCAGGCCTTCTTCAATCTTGGGGACAATGTTGTCCTTGTCCGACGCCATAGAGATCTTGCGATCCGCACTGAAAAGGCCTGTGTAAGACGTCTGTTCGGCATTTGCGTCGAAGTAATCAACATACCTAGGCGAATCCCCAACAACTTCAGGCGAAGAGTTTGGGCTTATCGCCGATGGCAGCCAAACATCATCAATAGTAGCGGGAGAGGAGGTCCGCGAGATGGAGCTAGAAAAGCTGTCCCATGAACCGGGAGATGAGTTGTCTGGCAAGGCTGACCCAGGGCCCAAATGCATGTGTGCAGGCACCATGTGCATAGGGCCGGCTTCAGTGACAGTAAAGGAACCGCTAGCAGCGGCCATGTTCATGTCAAGGCCCATCTCGGGCCAGTACACATGGGACACAGCAGTGGCATCAGCGGCCACCAGAAGACAAGAGTTCATTCCAGCCATAGTCCCGGCGGTGGTGGCAGCATGAGAAACATTCCCGAAAGCGGATACGTTACCTCTGCTCAGTGGAGAGGATTGAGAGAGAGACGAGCCACTAGACCTGCTCGAATCTGCTCTAGACATAGCTTGAGCTATGGCTGAGCTTTGTGTAGTCCTGGGGTTTGTCCAAACAGATTCCATGGAGGGAGCTTGGTCTAGCCTTGATCCCCTGGGTGTGGTCTGCCCAGATGTGAAGAGATAGTCCTCGCCTTCTCCCGAGTGTGATGATCTAGTGTCCGGAAAATCCTGGTAGTTCTGGTGGCCTTCTGGACTGGCTCCCCACGACTGCGCGTTCAACAGGTCTGCCGCTGGTTCAGTTTGAGAGGTATAGGGAAACATTCCAGTGGCACTTGAGGCCATTGATGATTGAGGGTAGCTGTAGTCACTGCTATGATTAGTATGGAAACACTACGGTTTATTTTCCCGATGACGTAAAACACACAGAAGAAAAGCAAAAACGTAGAAAGCAAAACAAAATATAGTATGGGTCAACTTTGATCCTGTACAGATGTTAGTCACATGGAAGACACTTGACAGAAGATGGTGGTACAAACCCAGTCATGTATCCTTGTACACTAATTGTATTTTCTCTCATTTTGACAGCCGTGTTCAATCCATGGGAGAGATACGATTCCAGCTCGACAGGGTCCATCAGAATGTCTTCAGTATCCTTTATGGTTCGATATGAGGCGGCTTTCCCGTGGATCGCATCTTTGAGATATAGACATGTTCGTGTTGGTCCAACGGGAATTCGAGCATCATTTTTGCTGACACAGGTTTCTCCAGTCACTGAGATCATATCATCCCAAGCGCCACATGGGCCGGTGCTGTAGACGTCTTCGCGGGTCCCAAAACAAAACACAACCAAGTTCCATAGACAAAAAGCAAGGCCGGTAAGAATGCGGTCCATAATCATCCATTTGAGGGCTGACAACCATGTCACAGGCTTGTGTAAATTGTCGTGTCCATTCGCGGCTGCGATAGCAATCAAATTGGATTGCGTGACTTGTGAGAACAAGCTCTTGGGCCGACGGTTACCACGCGTCAGCTTGATTCGACAGATTGGCTCATCTGTGATCCAAACGTCCCATCTATGCAAACCGAAGATAGCAGCATGCTCGATCCAAAACAAAATGAAAAGGGGAAAAACGATGGTCCTGCATACAATCCAGAGAATCCAAGAAATATAATCCAGTATGCTCCTCAAGGTTCGACAATCCTGGGCTTTCTGTTTTCTTAATGGCGATAAAACGGGCCATACTCACCACAACGATTCTGTATTTTTTGAAAATATAGTTTTCTTCCTTGCCCGGCTCGGGCAAGTCCTGTCCTCGTTGTGTATCCATGGAAATTTGTTGTAGCTCCTCACAAATGGCTGGCCTGCTCACTATCCCGGCAAGATTGGTCCTCACGGTGGGCAAGATCCAGTAAAAGCGTTGGACAAGGAGAAATAAGGAATATGAAACAGTTTACATGATTTGAGGCGCAACATATGGTAACAGAAAAATCCCGGAAGCTGAAATAGAAAATGAAAAACAGTACCTAGAAAGTGGTTGGACCTCCTCAAGGCCAACTGTGCTATTGTAACCTGGCATATTGGCCTGGTGTGACACAAGAGCAACTGGCATTATGTTTCCTGTTGGAATATGGTGTGGGAGAGCACAGACACAGCCAAAGGATCAGAATCAGATCGACTTGGACGTCTCAGTGGCAGAATGAAAAAAAAAAAACAATTCTTGTCCCGGTGGCAATAGAAGCTGTGGAGCTTAGACGCCTTGAAGCTTGCGGTGGAACGGGGATTGTGCAAGTAGATCCTGGGATGGTTATGTGGATGGCAGTTCCAAGTGTAGTTCCTCTCGGACTCGTCTTTGGCTTTCTTCTTGTGGGAAGATCAGAGATTGGTTGCAGAGTAAACGTTATTGCGATGCGAAGAGGGTGGAAAGCGTGTAATGAAGAAGAAACAAAGTGGTTGTCCGCCAAGTGAGTTGGGCCGAAATGTTGGGCAGAAAATTACAAACTCAAAAAGAACAGGTTGAGCTACGAGGGGAGCTGCGGGTTTTATTGTTGCAATGAAGGCCTGAACATCGATGAGTGAAGCGTCTGGTCCGTCAGCAGCGGCCAGCTTCAGCCAGCGTCTGTCACATCCAGCCATCCAGCCATTTCCTTCAACCCTGATATTTGCCTGTAACAGGGCCAGCGAGGCCTGCAGCGGCCTGCAGAGGCCTGCAGAGGCCCGCAGTGAATGGAGTCGCATTGCCGGCATCCCTTGTCCAAATGACGCCAATCGCGGACCGAGGTTTGGTGGTCCGGCAAGCGGTGCTCCAAATTTGCTCCAGATGTCGGCCGGTGCGCACTTGGACTAACGGGGGGCCGCATGAATGCGCTGGCAATCCCACAGCAAGTGATTGCGGTGAAGAGGAATGATTCGTCTTGTCACACAGGGGTTCGTGGCAGTGACGAGGCATCCTTACTTGGCCACGACCCTAACGGCGACAGGACGACAGGAAAAGTCTCGCGAGAGTGTGGCATGGTGGAGAAATAAAACCACATCAAGGTGACGTGACTGGTGAAGAAGACGCCAATTGTGACGAGAACATCAAAACTTGCCAACGCGACCCTAGCACGACCCGGCACGAGAAAGCACTGGCCACGGAACAACAAAGCAGTGCATCCTTGAGGCTGTCGAAAGAGACCTGGAGGAGCCGACAGAACGTCCAGTCAGAAGCGGCGAGACTGGGGTTGAAGGATGAAGCGATGCATTTTTCTTCTTCTCCCCTTCCCTCGCCTCCGCTGAACCCGGCTCGCCTTGGCCAAGAGGCTGCGGTGTTGAGACAGGCAGGGGGAAATGAGCGGTCGGCACGAAAGTGTGGCCAGGATGCAGGCGACAGTCTGATTGTCAGCTCATGACATGAAGCTACGAAATACAGTCAGTCAGTACAGCTGGCCAGGTCAACGTGGCCGAATGCCGTCTTGGTGTCCATCATGTCCAAACATGCCATACGTTTCATCACAGAGATGCAGAGAACTCGTCCCAGGAGGCTCGGGACGAGCGTCCGGCCCAATAGAAAGCAACATGGCGCAGCAGCGAAGACGACATCTGGACTGTGCCAACACCATTCATCGCATCGTGTGGCAGCTCCTGCATCCTGTCATGAAGAACGCGGCCAATTGTGGACAGTGACAACGGAGCAACTGCTGAATGATGAAGCGGGCGGACAAGCGAGGGCCAGCTGGCGTAAGACAAGCAAACATCAAGATAGCAACGCCAGGCTTCTGGCAAACGTACGTACCTGTACGGAGAAGCTACTGGATGAATCACAGACTCTGGGGGACCCTAGATGTGATGAGGCAGCGAATAACGTTCTGCTTTATCATAACTGATCAGTGATGGCCACGTAGCCGAGCTGGGGCGGCTGAAGGACACGCCAGCTCGGTGTGATGAGGCGGACATGAGGTTGACAAGAATAGGACCAGGACAGGTGAGAGGTCGCGTTTTGACACGTCGTACGGAGTACGGAGTACCATGACGGAGTATCGCCCAATAGTCCACTCGACCTCAAACGGGAGATTGATATGGATGGATGGATGGATGGGTCGATGGATGGGTGGTCGGTAAAAACGTTGAAGGCGTTAGAAGGCGTTGAAGGCGTTGAAGGCTGACTGCCAACTTTCATGTTGAAACCGTGAAACTTGAGAACTTCGAGCCTGAGCCGAAACGTCTGATGTCAGGAAACGGGACGGCGCGCGCAACACGTGGGGGCTTGACGGCCTCAAGACCCTCGGCCCAAGGAAATACGGGTTGCGAATGAGCCATGGCTGCAATCGGTGCGATGAGACGACATATTTGTTGTCTGGTCGTTCTTTGATCTGGAACTTTCTTGAACACAACACGTGATCTAGAAGCCCTCTCAAAACGGCCCTCTCAAAACGTGACTTACTTCTCTGTCTCCGTCTCTGCGCTCAACTTTGCTCATCCGTCGCCCAGTGTAGTTAAAAGATTACATGTATGAGGTGATGTATCCTGTCTTGTAAAGTACTGCAAAATACTACAATACATTACAACGTACGGAGTACATTGCCCCATACAACGGATCATACCGTATTGTCGGTGATTTTGTTTGGTGGTTTTTTGTTTCTTTTGTGTTTCCGAAAATCCCTTGGGGGGCTCAGCATCATGCCACCGGCGTGTGTTGGTCAATTCAGCTTTGCAACCATGAAAATTGATGCGGCGGGTAGTTAAGCGTGCGGGCAGCGAACGGGTGCATTCTGCGCTGACTTTGGTCGGCCGGTTCGACGCTCGAGCAGAATCTCGTCTGTCAGACTCGACGACAACCTACGATGCCGCATTGAATAGAAGCGAAAATAAAATCGGTAACTCTGCGCTGACCATCCATGACCATCCATTCGACCCCGTCGTCTCCAACGGCTGCTATAGGTGAGGGTCACGTTTATTTTTATCATCGCGATGCATGACTGGCATGCAGAGGGCGTTTTTGGCCGGTTGAGGCTGCCGGATTTGAGTTTGTTTCCATAAACTCCGGACGGTGATGTCATCGCATTGAATGCAATCTGAGCTAGTTCACGACAAGACACATGCGATGGGGAACAAATAAATTGCCGTCGAAGACTCTTCTCGTCGTTTGACACGTCGGCCACATAGTTTCGTCCTGCGTTCGTTGCAGGGGCAGGGCGAGCGCATCCTTGGCGTTGTCAGTGTGTCGACGGCATATTGCGATTGCGGCTCCCTGTCCATGATGGAGGCGTGAAGTCATTTGCTTGCTGGGATGAGGTTGATCGCGATCAACAAAGTTGGTCAACTCGAACTGTCGGTTCTGACGCCACGGTTGGCTCTATCGGCCAATACCAAGACCATCACGACTGCTGCATGGTGGCTTGGGATCAAAGGCGGCAGTGGAAGTGACAGTGAAGAAAGTGAGGCTTTTTGGTGCATCACGACCGGCAAAGCCTTCATTCATTGTTGGATGCAGCCACAGAAACAGACCTGTTCAGCACCAACACGGAACGCTAACGCCGTCAGCCCACTGTCACTGATGCAAGCCATAAGAAAGAAGGCAGTAAAGGCATATAGATACGTATCTCCTCGCGCCGATTCGACGGCGCATGCCTCCTTATGTTCAACACGCATGCCGTGTGTCCGGGGCCGAGAGGCATGGCATCTTACTCCACGCATTATCGGTCTCTCGTCTCACTCGACCCTTTGTTTTTTGCACGGGCCCTGCTCTGGTTGGGGAAACCCAATTTGATAAGGCTGCGGTTTAAACTAGGCGCCAATGCGGCATGCTTGGGCATCCGTCATAGCATCGTGGTTTGCATGCCTTGCTGCTGCGTCTCAAGCGTGATCTCTCCAAGCTGTACGGAGTAACTTACTCCGTACGTACACTAGATCTGGCATGCAATCCAGGCTCCAAGCATTTTTTACCTAGGGTATATGCAAATCTGGAAGTCTGGTTGTATCTCGCAGGGTTGCATTGATGCAGGCATTAGACAGCTTCGTCCCGGTTTCGGTCATCGTTTTGTGTTATGCCCTGGTCCCTCGCTGCCCGAGGCAATAGGATTCTGTGTAGCTTTTCGTACTTCGTACTTGGTTGGAACCCAGTCCGTGCTCTGGTTCAGTCCTCCAAGTCTTCATGCTTACAGGGTAGTTCCCTGTTGGCGATTCTGACAGACCTGCCTGCACGCATTTCGGTCAAGTAATGGTGGGCGAATGCTGAGAGCTCAAGAGGTTGATGACCGACGAGGCTTGACTGGATGGTTGGGCTGGTGCGTGTTCATTCTGGTCTTCTTCTCCCTGGTCGACTCGTAAGCCAGCCACTCCTTGGGCAACAATGCAGATGCCCAATCAACCTCGGCAGTGCCCAGTATCGAGCCGCGGTTTGGGACGGAGAGCAATTCGGTTTCGACCTTGGCGAACTTGGGGGTCACATACCACATCTGGGTCCTCACAACTCTTCATCGACAGCCTGGAAAGGGGCTCGCAGCACAGAACTTGCAGTCGAGGGCGGATCGCTACGAACGAAGTAGTAAATTACGGAGTACAGAGTACAGAGTACAGAGATACGTTAACAATGGAGAAGAGCGAGGTGAACATTGAGCCACCAGTGATGATGCCAGTGGCGGTGTTTCGGTTGGGCCCCGATACGCGCCCAAGTTTGTTCTAATTTGATCTCCATCAAGGCCGCGCGCGTCATCCTTTCGCTGTTCTACATTTCGTGACGAGCATCAAATTGGATGCAGCACCTGCAAGATTCCCAGACCCATGATGTGGAATAGCAGCATCACACGCGACCGGCGGAGCTCGAACAATCACCAGCCACTCCACCAATTTGACCCATGTCACCCAAGGAGTTTCTGCTGCCTTGTTACCTGGGTACTCGCTTCTTCTCTTCCGCCTGCTGCTTCCGTAGTCGGCCGTAGAAAAGCAAGCAGTCAGTGCTTTGCTTAGACTGACGATTGGGCTTTCTTCATCACATACTCCGTACGGAGTACATGTTGCGCAGACAATGACGAGCAGTAGGTACGGAGTACGTCTAAGTTACTCCGTACATGCTTGGACATGGGGACATGGGGACAAGGGGGCATGGAAATGAATGAGCATGGACCTGTTCATGTCTCCCGATGTTGGCCACTCGGGCTTCAGTACCAGATCCATTCAGGGCGAAATCTTGGCAGCACTTGGCCTCGGGTTTAATGACCACAGCCTGCAGAAGAAGAAAAGGGAGGATAGACGCGAAGGGTGATGTTGTTTGTTACGTTGACCTCCTCTCAAGGCATGCTCGTAGATGATTTGGATGTACTCCGTACTCTGTACCCCGTCTTCTCCCTCCAATGTACGGAGTACTATTAGATACAGTATCTTTGTACGGACTACCTATGTACCTACTTGGAGGTAGTCAGTTCGACATGGGTTTCTTCCCAGTTCTAGGTTCACATTGTCACTACCTGGCTATCAGGTAATTACCAGACATGTCTCAACTGGGCTCTGAGCAGACTGGACATCAACGACAATTAGGACAGAAAGTCGGGTACGGAGTACGGAAAACATGGGTTCATATGCCATATGGCAATAGTATTACTAGTCTGGTAGGTCCAAGCTCCCCGCTGTTGCTTCCCTTTGGGTCTGGTGCGCATTCTGAGCTTTCCATGGCGGGCAGCAGTTTCACCATCAGACATAAAACATGTACGTTCCGGGACCAACATCTCGAGCTCTGCTTCGTACTTGACTTCTCTTTCCTTTCTTCAACACACGACAAACTCCAGGCCTTGGACTTTTACCAACCTTGACCTCTCTTCTCGCATCAGCTCCCCTCCTACGGAGTACTCCGTATATTATCCTTCTGTCAGGCAGGGCCAGGGATGTGCTGTGCTTTGATTGAAACATAGAAGTAGAGAAGATTGGAAGGAGAAGACCCTTGACCTGACTTGGCTTGACTTGACTGGGGCCTGGCACTTATCCGTGGATATTACCACAAGAACCAAGGACCAAGGACTTGCACTATAATTTAGTGTCTACCTCTCCGTTCCAAACGACCATATCCAGTCGACTTGGTCATAGCAGGTCAACCTGCGGACTGGGTCACCTGCCCTTCGGATTACACCGCTTCGCATTTGATTGCCCGCGCCCAAGGGAACTCTTCCGGTCCGGAACTGTCGTCATTGCTTTATGCGTTCCCCAGACTAATTGGATCTTGCATTTTTTTTAAAGGATCTTTCACTCTATTGCCTGGATTTTCTCGGATACGTGATTTGTTGCGGCTCAAAATAACGAGGACTGCCCCCGTCCTTGGGTTGGAGTAGCTGCCATCTACAAACAAACACCTTTGCTGTACACGCTCGCTTCGGACGCGCAGCGCATCTGGTTCTTTCTTTTCCTCCTTGTCCTCCTTTTCCTCTTTGGTCTCTATTCGTCTCCTTCTCTCCCTCTCTCCCTCTCCCCTCTCTGCCACACTACTGCAGTCGACAAGGCGTACTTGCCTTTCAAAATCCAACCTGCATCATGATTCCAGGAGATATCCCACACAACGCGTTGGCGTATAAGAGCACTTCCATTTCCAGAGATCCGTGGAACGCGGGCCATAGGTGCGGGAGCCAAGGCGCTTCAATGTTTCGGACGTGTCATACTAACGTAGACCGCAGTGCATTGGTTGAACCGTATGGCAATGATGGATTTAGAAATGGATTCTATTCCGCTTCGAGGTAAAAAGCAAACGTCTTCATGCAGAGTCTTCAATGGATAGATGTATTAACGTCCTGCCACCACTAGCACCATGAACCCTAGCAGTTCCTTTGCCCAGAACACAGCTATACCGAGAAGCGCCAACGGCTACAATGCGCGCAGCGATGCTATGCCCTCTGCCTCGCCAGGCTACGCGTTACGAGCCCCAGCTATGGCATCTTCGTCGATGGGACCTGCGTTTGGTGATTACGGGAGTCCGGGCAGGGCAGCAAGTTGGGACGCGCAAGAGCGATATTCTCCCACGGGCTCAATAGAAGCGATTGTTGCCTCTCCCAGCTTATCCGATTACTCGGCAGAAAACGGCATGGGAGTGACTAGCCCACAGCAGAAATCGCGCCAGAATGGCAAACGCGGCTCCCAGCGACGGCCATCGAACCGGGATGAGTTTGACGGCCCTCATCAGTTCCTGCAGCGTCCTCCCCAAGAGGTCATCGACATGCAGGAAAGGGAGTTGCCGCACCTCCCAACCAATCTTCATGTACAGGAGCAAGACACGGTGCTGAACCAGGTCAACGATCGGCTCTCCCAGTGTGCCTTTGATTTCGTGGCCAAGTATCAGTTCCCTATTCCACTGACGCAAGATATGCGACCTGTCGAAAGGCCACAGGATCGTGAATGGACTGAATGGGTGTACCTGCTCAAAAGATTGGCAACAAAGCGACGCATCCCCGCGAGGGTGCTATACAATGGTCAGATCAAGCAGTTCGTGACCATTCTAGAAAACTCCTTGGAGATGCGCCACGCAGCCAAACACCAAAGCCGCCCTCTGAAAGATGACCGAAACATCCTGCAGCTCATCTCTGCAGGCATTCAGGTTGCCAAGATCCTCAAGGACTCATCGGCCATGGAATACCTGGACCACTTATACGTTGAAACAGAATCCCGGATTCGAGAGCGCACCAAGCCGCGATTCCGATCCTAAGTCTGCTGCACTTGCAAGCCAGCACCCATTATACGTTTTATATACCAGAACCCTTCTTTCGCGAAGCGAGGGCCCTCAGCATCTAAACCAAGATGTTTTGAACCAGATTGAACAAAGTGAAAGGGGTCACGCCATGTGGCGATGCGGCGTAGCCTCCCCCTGAATGATACAGCTGGATAGGAAAATGACACGTTCTTATGATGATGAACTCTATTTTGTACATGGCGTTGTAATCCTACAACACCGCCGGTTTTGCTCGTTGCGGGAGCGTTAATTGATGAGAGATGAGCGGGTTCATTCGCTAGAGTGTATTCATTGTCCCACGACGTTGATATTCGGATTGTGTTAGATGCACGCATTTGTGAAGGATGATGCTCCGTGTCCATTCGACTGGCGCAATGCACCGGCGCGGATGTAGAGTAGCGCAAGGTGCATACATGTACTCCGTACTGTTCATGGGAGTGAATTTGTAATTCCATTGATATAGACATGGATGCGGAGTAGAGTGTCAGGCTCTACGCTTCAACGTTGTCAACCAACCAACATTCACAAGTTTCATATCTACATATGTATATACGGAGTATGTGTGTGTGTTCAACTAGACGTCTGGACCAACAACCCATCAACATCCATCCATCTAGTTATAGTCAAAAGTCAGCCCCAAGCCACTGGCTGCATGTGGCCCAGCGACGCATTGTGGATGGTCTACAAGATGTCGAGATGCATTTTACCCCGGTCCTTCGGTGTCCCAACCTGGCATAGCGTCATTCAGAAGCCGATGAGGCGACTGCGAGTTGAAGTCTGGTGGTCACAGTCAGACTGAGGTGTAATTCATTCCTTAAGTTAAAGCCAATTTTGTCCCTGTGTTTCAACCCATATGTCTTGAACTGCCGCATACGAATGGGGCCCCGAAGAGAGAGACAGCTTGATTGACGTGTGATTTTCACGGCGTCTCATCTACTCGCGACGGGAGCATCTGGGCGGATGCCATGAAGCTGCGCTCACTTCGAGTCTTGGGACGACAACGATGCTGGGGAAAGAGAACATTATCTGGGACTCTGGGTTGAAACCGAAGCCGAAGCCATGGCCTCCGTCACCTCTCACACATCCACGCACACCTCTCCGTTCGACTTTGACCACACGGACGACGAATCATGGCAGTACGTGGACTACTCGAGCGGCGCATCGGCTCACGAATCAGTAGGATTCCTTCCGAGTCCTGCGAGTGGCAGTCTGAGCGGATATGCCGTTGTCGGGCACACACATGGGCACTTGACGTCGCCGCAGGCATCGGCGGTCTCGCCGCTGAGTCTGGTGGACGTGGGCCAACCCATGTTTCTGCCTGCGGAAGCCTCGTTTGCTGGGCAGGAAGGGTTTGGGACGCTTGAAGACGATGCTGCGTTTGTGCAGGGCATAGCAAGTACTTCTGGGAACGGGAATGGGAATGGGAACAACAACAGGAGCGGTTTGACGCCGCACGAGTATCTGTTTGCTGACGGCGGGCTCTCTCAGCACGAGTTTAATGGTGAGTTTACCTGACATGATGCGGGCTCTGGATGAAGAACACACGATGCTGATGATGCGGCAGATATGGCCCCCTTTATGAGCAACTTCTTCACAAACGAGCAGACCATGACAGCAACTGACTTCACGCCGTCGTCCCATTTTCAAACCGACACATCCATCACATCGTGGGACGCGACCATTCCTACCGCGGCAGACACCCAAATCATCACCTTGGAAGACCTCGTTCCCTCCTCGCACAGCATCACGTCTTCTTCTTCTCCTTCCGGGTGCAGCTCACAGTCTCCAGCCGTTGAGCTTGACATGTCGAAACCCCCCATCGCCACCCGCAAAGCTACGGATGCCAAGATCGAAAAGAAGACAAAACGGCCCTCGGCCTCACAAGCTGGCAAGTTCGTCATTATGACACCCGAGTCCATCGCCTCCCGCACCGGCCGCCCCAACCCTTTCGAGTGTTTCGAAGCCATGCGTGCCACGCAACGAGGCCGCAAGGGCCCCCTGGCGAACGTGACGAAGGAGAACGCCCTGCAAGTTCGTCGCCTGGGCGCCTGTTTCTGCTGCCACAGCCGCAAAGTCAAGTGCGACAAGGAGCGGCCATGCAAGCACTGCAAGCGGCTGATGCTGCACGTTCCACAGGTCATGTGCTGGCAGTTCCAAGACTTCATCCCCATCCTGTTCCCGGAGTTCGTCAGGGCGCACTTCAAGAAGGGCGAGATGGTCAAGTTTCTGAGAGACAATGTCGACTGCTTCACGGCGCGCTCGTGCGAGGTCGAGCTGTTCTCTGGACCGAGGTTCTCGGCGGTGCTACGCGTCGATGCCAACTTCTTCACGGCCAGGTCGCGCCATGTCTTGCGGCATTGGCATACGAGTCCGCAGGGGGGTAGTCGGAACATGCAGGCGCAAGGCTCGGCGCCGATCGGGCTCGAGTTCAACACTGCGGCCCAGAGGGATCATCTGAGGAAGAGAGTGAAGGGGTATGTGGCGGATATCGTCAACGAGCCGATGTATGCGGAGCAGGTTACGGATTCTGTCACGTCGACGCAGTTGCCGGTCAAGATACTACGAATCGTGCAGGCGTATGCCAGACAGTCGGATGTGAGTTTCGCTCTCCCCGCGCTCTTTTTTTTTTTTTTTTTTTTGAAAAAAAAAAAAAAGATACTGACGGTCTGTCGAGTCACCGGTGGTCAAACGTTCGCTGTCCATGTACGCAATGCACTACATCATGACGCGCCATCTCTGCATCACGCCCAAGTCCACGCTTGACCTGCAACCCTCCGGCCTCGTGCCTCAAGACACGCCCTTTGTAACGCCCCGCGTGCTCGCGCGTCAAGTCAAATCCCTCATCGACCAGCTCATTCTCCGCGAAACGCAGGCCATCTTCGAACTCTTCTCCAAGTCCCTGAAGCCCAAACACCGTTGCGAGTGGGCACCCTGCGTCGCGGCCTTTCTCGTCCTCTGCCTCTTCATGGAAGCCGTGGAGACGACGGCTGAGAACTTCGTCATGTACCAGAACGAGATGGACATGCGCAACGCGTCGCCGCCGCGATACAAGCGAGGGTTTGCGCTAGCCATCTGCACTGAGCTGGAGAATATGCCCTTCAAGCAGTTCGCATATCAGTTTCACACCATCTATCAGACACATGCCAAGGATGTCAACACCAAGAGCTTTAATCCGTTATTTGACCACAGCTTTGAGGCGCAGGGGGAGCTGGATGGTCCGGCGGTCGAAATGGTCAGAAAGTTGAGGGAGCTGTTTGCCGGTGAGGACTGTACGTACACTTTGACTTTGGCCCATGTTTAGCTGTGCCATGTGACGATGATATGCTGACTGTACTGCGTATACAGGGCAGGATATGCAGTTTCTTGCCGATGACGAAATCATTCTCAACAGGGGTGATGAGAGTGCGCACCCCATCGATAGCTCGTTTCTTTATACAGGGAGATTGGTGGCCAAGTTTCTGCTTTCGTTTACGGATGAGAATGCTATTTTCGGTGGCCAGATTTGACTGTACATCTAGGATGGGATCCTGAACTAGTTCAGTCTCGACACAATCGCCTCGTGGCGGATAATACACGCAGGGAGCATTGCGAGGTCCGGCCATACGACGACGTCAGCGTGCTGGGCCACGTGGGATCAAAGGGCGTTGGGATACAGACATCATGACAGCGCACTTTTTGTTTGTTTTGGGAGTGCATCACACGACATCAACGACATGTTTGCCCGATTTAAGTCCTGAATACACACTACGTCTATGCTTTCAGGGTGGAGCGGACCGGTTGTCTAGACCTTGGCTTGTTCTCCCACGTACGAACGAAAATGAAAAAGTTACACGCTTGCGCATTGAAAGCAGCAAGGTGTAGGCAAATTGTGGGTCATCGCAATACCTCTTCTCGTCACAAAACCGAGACTCTCAAATCTTGTCGCGCTGCACACGAACGAAGCCAAATGTGCTAGTTCTAGCGGGATTCAGCCCAAGATCAAGGCGTGGAGTGAGAAAAGAATTGCGCTTGCAAATTCTCGCCCCTTCCCCGCTAGAAGTGGATCATATATTGTCCAAGGCGACAGACTCGTGAGAAGCGCATTGTCGAAGAATGTGGGAGGAAGGAAATGTTGTTAACGACTTGCTGGAGGAGAAATTTCATATGAAGCTGTGGGTGGACACCCCATCACGTGATGACATGCACGTTTTTCCATGTTCAGGGGCCGTCATCTTTGTTGTCCACCCGTTGTTCTTTCTCTTCTTCAAACACACATACATTCGTGCACGATTAATCAACCGGTGGTGAATCGTCCACTTACTATCGGTCATATTTGCGTGCTAGAGTAACGGATTTTACTGCGTTTTTTTTTGTTAATTCACTGGCGAGAAGACGCACCTTGTCGCTGGTTTTGTGGTGCTTCCGACATGATTTTGATGTGAACTTTAATATTCCCGAGTGTAGGCTGTGGTGTGTATTTGCTTGATGTCATTGTAACATGACAGATGGGAACGTCGCGCCCTTTCATTTCAGCTTCGGATGATGGACGTGTTGGGCCGTGAAGACATAGGATTGCAGATGACATGTTACGTGCAAGTACTGGCCGAGCCGAGTTACCTGCGTGTTCCTGCCGTGATTTAGTTCTTGCCCCTTCTTTTATGCTTAAGTGCCTGCTTAGTTTGGCACTTAGCCCGGTATGTAAGGTTCATTAGGGCTGCTCGACTTTGTTCAAGGAGACCACTGCTCGTTTGACCTTTGGTGGCCGCCAACACTACTGCATCATTAGCCCACGACCCTACGAAGAGTATTTTTACTGTGTTTTTTTTGTATTCTGCTCGACTATATCTTCTATGACACGTCATGGTTGAAATACTTGCTGTTGTGCGGTTTCACGGTGTTCTCTATATATTTGAGTGCCGTGACTCGACATAACGACTGGTTTGGCTCGACGAAGACCCAAGAAAAAGGAAAGAAAAAAAGCAAGAACGAGAGAAGAATAAGCCTGATATCGAGATGTCGTATCCAGCACAGTCCTTGGAGCAAAGCAGACTGGAAATCATCCTACTGGCTGCTATTGTTCTTGTGCTCGTCCTTCTCTTCGGCGTATTCATTCTCGTTTGCCTCGGCCTGAATCATCCTGCTTCGCCTCTTCGACGACACAGAATTACGGCAAGAGGAGGATCCTAGAACGAGCGGTGGGATGCTGGCGCGTCAACGCCCTATCAAGACGAGGGTTTACTTGATAATGTTCGTCTGCGAAGCGTGTCAATTGCTGAAGAAATCAGAAAGGAGCTTACAAGTTTGAAGCAATTCATGACGCCAGACATCCTCAGCCGCGAGTATGCCCCAAGTCGTCGAAATATTGGAAACCTGGACTCTGCTCTGTACAACACTACGACATTAGACGAGACATATGACCAGTCACCCGAGCACATGTTAGATGACATGTTGAACTGGCACGACTTCCTGGAATCGCCGGCGTCGAGTACGGGTAGAGATTGGGAGAGGGATGTCGTAACAAGAAGACCTAAGAGAGCAGTAGTTCATAGTGACAGTTGTGACTTGGAGGCACAGGATTCTGATGACTCCGACCACTAGAGATCAGGGCATTGGGGCCATGTCACGAAGTAGGCTAGGGCGGTGTTTGGACGTCAGGTGGTGTACAAAGAATTTGTGACTTAGGCTAGCCGCCTAACAATCGACTCAGTTCCATAAACAGCTCGTACCGTGATCTATCTTGCTTGCTCCGGTTCCCCACCGTCATCGTCCATCTGCTATGTGTTTGTACATTGACGAGGCATCGTCTGATCCCGTCGGGTAGAATCTATGCTTGCTGTTTTTTGAGGTCACGCGCCGCCATTTTCAGGTTGATATTGCACTCTTCGTAGGCTCGTCCAGCACCGAAACCGGCACCAACGAAGGCGGGCCACGCTCGTCGTCTGAACAGGAGAACGGAGAAGACGACGCCGAAACCGAGACCGAGAGTAGACTTGACGAGGAGGTTGGAAAGGCAGCGGTCCCACTATACCGCAATGTTAGACCGTGCGAGTTTTTTGTTGTCGCGCGATCGCGATAGCAGAAATACCTTCTCGTTGAGGAGTGCCTCGCTGACGGGTCGGGAAATGGCGCTCGGAGGAGCTGCGGCAGGCGCGGATTCGGACATGGTGGGTAGACTGAGTGAATGCGCGTGAGCCTTCGAGCAGATCGTGAGAGTATCTGGCGAACTCTGGCGACTTACAAATTTGCGAAATTGATGCCAATGTACCGTGATTGGAGCTAGGGACAGCTTCGACGTCGGGATGCTCTGATGTCAATCGTTACGAAAACCAGTCGGCCAATAACCCAGGTTGCCCGAAGGCGGTGAGGTGTGTCGCAGGCATGTGGGTTCATTTTGCGGTGGCAGAATTCTGGAAATTTTGGACGGGAGCTGGTGGAGAGTCATCGTGGGGCAGAGGACATGGCCATTTTTTTTTTGGGTGAGCAACGCCGGATGTTTGTAGCGTTCTGGCGACTCTCGATCCTGTTGAGTATAGAGTCACATGGATCGATTCCGTGGTAAGCCTTACAATGGTGAGTAATTCCTTCCCCGGAGACGGACTGTTGCATCATCTAACTGGACAGGATAACACGGACCTCATCAAGACTGTGAGAAGCCTGGACCAGAACGGTCCTGGAAACGATGGCGAGAATCTCCAGCAGCTTTGGAACCTGCTAGCTGCTGCTTCGAATAATCGGTTTCACGCTGCTGAAGAAAGCAGCTTGCGGTGGCTGTTGAAGTCCATGAACGGTACCTCGGAAGCGATCGAGACGTTACGTCGATACCCTCTTACATGGACGATTCTTGACTGCGTTTTTCAGCGAATCCCGCTCTTTTCGCTGGCCAAATCGCTGGCAGATAGAAAGTTCGTGGTGGTTTTGCAGCAGACACTGAAGGATGTTTCAAAGCCGGTCGGTTCTGGCGAGGAAGCTACCCCAGCCAAGCGAAAGCGGTCGTCAAATATCAGCTACTCGATCGACGCTCTACGAAGCAAAGCTGGGTGCTTGGAGACTGCGCACGTTCTTTTTATGACGCTAAAAACCCTTTTCAGTCGTCTTGACAACGCGCTTGAGAGATTCTCACGGGACAAGATCGGAGCCGAACACATCAAGTCTCTTTTTTGCACGTCCGCAGCGGAAGCTACCGCAATTGTAGCACCGGCTTTTCAAATATGTGAAAACCTCTTGGCTAGCGATTTGCGCGATCACATCAATGGGTGCGAGGGTTGGATTCAGGTGATCACGTCGATTTGGGATCTTCACCTCCAAGCCACTGACGACGCCCTGAATGTCGCAATGTACCTCTTTCGGCCCGCGTCGACCATCCTAGCGAACCTTGGGGCATTCTCGTCTACAAATCGAACTCAGGTACGCGAAGGCTTGGAGCGAAAATGGCTGTCGGATATGCAGACATTTATGCACCGGAATTTTGTCCTACCTGGGCGAGGCGCGTTTATCAACCACCGAACCCTCGAAGCTTTCACCGCCGCTCTGCGGATATGCGAAGGCACAATACATCTTGCTGCCCCCGCGCTGTACTTCCTCGCATCGAGGACATACGAGGACGCGGCTGGGAGTGGACTTCGCAAGGATAATGTGGAGTGGATTCAACAAATATTTCAGGCTGTTGAGCTAGCAATTAGACAGCGGCAGGATCGCAACGCAATCATGGAGAGTATCTTGGAGCAGGCGCTGACGCAAAAATCACCAGTTGACGTGGATGACTTGCGTCGCGTGTGCCGAGATTATGCTTTGCATGCAGATAGCACACATTGGTCGTTGGTGTCCAAGATTGCGCAATGCGAAACGGATATATTTCAACTAGCTGATGGCGGTATTGCGCTGCGAAAGGAAGTGTGTGGGAGAATCGTCAGACAGGGCCAAGATGAAGTCAATAAGACGTCAATTGTGCAAGTGATCGGAGCGATGAAGGATGGTTTCCGGACTCGGCGAGACCTGCCGGGCTTCCTGCAGTTATGGTTTGAGCAGCTGTCAGAAGTCGAAAGACAGAATTTCCATGAAGATTCTGCTTGGTTCACTTTCGTCCAGCAGCAGCAGTCTTCCAAGGATTCTCTTACTTCCATCATAGAGGCTGATATGTCTCCTCAGCGTCTGGTCGGTGTTATATCATGGGTGAAGGAAAACACGTCAAATGATAACCCACAAGCAATCGCACTGTTCACATCTACCATTTCTCAGGCAATACACAGTGAACAGTATCATGACGCCATTGGTCGGCAACTTTTCGATTTGGTGGATGGCTTGAAAGCCGCCACTCCTTTGACGGCCTTGAGATGGAGAGTTGTGTCAATGACTGTGTCGTGCTTGGCGCCAGAAGAACGGCAAGAAATCTGGTCTATGGTCAAAACGCGTCTGTCCAAAGCATTGAAAAAATCGCCTATTCTGTCCGCGGAAACGTATGAGGCGTTTAGGTGCTGCTACAAAATTTGGGATGCGGTGTCTCCTGATGGTAATTGGGTTGAAGAGCCTGCATCCCTGATTGAGGCATTCACGAAGAATCTCGCAGCCGAAATAAGCTCTAGTCGTGTTCTTGAAGGTACTAAACTCTCGACCGCCTTCGAGTTTAGCACTGAAGCGTCATTCAACAAGGGCCACGGCTATCAGCAGTATATAGCCTGGTTTTTGAACGGTTCAAGCCGGTTCAACAGGCTCTACATGTGCAAGACCAAGGAATTGCCACCTGCAATAACCAAGGCGCTTGCATCGCGAAAAGCAAGTACAGACGGATTGGCTACACTCTGGACGGCCTTACTGCGAAATGAAACCAATCTGAACGAGACGAAGCTCGCACACGGCCTAGTTGATCGCTTAATTGCAGCATTGGATGACTCGGACAAGGAAGAGAGTAATCTAACTGGAAAGAGCCAGATGTGGATGAAGGTGCTCTCAGGCATTCCATTGGACTCCTTCGATCGTGCTCAGCGAGAAAAGATCATGGTGATCCTGTCCAGACGACAATCAATGATGGTGAAGTCCGCTGCTGAGAATAATATGAACACTTGGAAGCTGGTCTTGAGCCTGATGACCAAAATTATGAAACGGCCTACCTTCCATGAGAACATGAAATTTCCAGACTTGGTGGAAGCTTCCGAGGCATTGTCTCGTATTTCGGTGGCGACGGATGGCAACGCCGACATGACTCTCGAGGTCATCGAGAGGTTTTCTCACATGACTAGTACGGTTCTCAAACAAATGGTTGACCACATCGATGAACGAAGTATCAAATATTTCCGCGAAGCGACTTCGTTCGTGTCGAGTTGTGAGAAGCGAGCTACCGGGCGTGAGGAGAAGGAGCTGGACCTACCAGCCCTCCACATGACTCTGCTCAAGTCTCTGGCCACCGAGCTTGCTCGATCCGGGAATGCCCGGTCAAACAGTGATTTCGAAGCTTTGCTCACAAAGACGCAACAGGCTTTATCAAGATGCATTACAGAAGTCATTACCTTGTGCGTCAAGAGGAAAGACGTACTGGACCATGACGACGGAGTCGTTAACATGAGCATTATGGCTGCCACCGGTGCTGCCGCAGCCATGGAAATCTCTATCACCAATGATTTCAAGTCATCATCAATACGGAAGCTGGAAAAACGAACCAAACAAGGCATGAAAGAGGGTGACCTGCGGGCATGGAAGATCCAAGTGTTCCTTCGCGCGTATTTGTCCGACAAGCTTGAGGCGCCGCTGCCAACCACTTTCGACGAGTTGGATAATCTGCCCTCGGGTTCGCGAGAGCTGGTATTGAAGGAGCTTGTAGAATCCGTGTCGGGTAAAATGGATGGCGCCTCAAGATTGTCCTACTTGCGGGAGTTGCTGGGTGAGCTGAAGGGGGGCTATAGTACGAATGGCCAGCTGCTTGCCATCGAGTACTTGACGTATCAAATCCTACGTACGTTCCGCTCAGCTACTGACTCACAGTCCAAGACCCTAACAAAGTGGCCAGAATCATCGGATTTCCAGCTTCAGACCGATGATGGGTTCAGTCTCGGCATGGCACACAGTGACTTGACTTCGTTTCTTCTCTGCAGTCCGCCCAATGCCGACATCATCTGCCGCATCTTGCGAGCACTTTTAGAGAAACGACCGCAGTCAATGAGCCAATGGAACGTTGAGATGACGCTGAGCACGGTATCCAACCTCGCGACAGATCACATGGCCGGCGAGAAGAAAACGTCGTATCCCTGGCTGTGCAAACTTGTTGAAGTGATTATCAAGAAGCACCGTCTCCGCCTTGAAGGCCACTTCCACCTGCTATTGAGCACGATGCAAGCCTTGCTCCAGAATCTCATCGTGAAGCAGCGGCATACCACCACAACAGATAGCCTTGCTCAGGAAGCCAATGCGCACCTGTATGCCCGTCTCATCACCTTGATTTGCGAACCCACCGCCGGCGCAGTCTCCCGTTCGCAGCTGCACAGCTCACTCGACTCCGCTACGGATGCTGCGAAGAGATCTGCCGGTCGACACATGTATCTCCTCTTGGTAGGGTACGTTAAACTGCAGCTCGAGGCGGGCGTGTCAACAGAAGTACGCGATGCGCTTGAGCCAGCAATGAATTCCATCTTTGATATTACCCCTCCCGAAGGAAGGAAGATCCTCAACGACGCAATGGATAGTAGTGGCAGGGCGATGTTGCGAGAAATGTTCAAGCGATATGTCAAATTCGGTAAATGGAGCGGCGTTTAGAGTGAATACAAAGGAGTAACTATATTAGGGGGTATCTCAATACAATAGCATCAGCGTCTTCTTTGCCCACTGGCTCAGACTCATTCATCCATCATCACTTTGACGTCTGTCTTCATGCGGATTGTTTATACGTGCTAGGATGGCCATGTTTCTTGCCATGTGCCCTGATCTTTCCGTGCAGATCAAACTGCACAAAGATCCATACGATGGACACCAACCATGCGCCAAGCGTGTCGACGACCCAGTTGTTCCTGAATGAGCCACCCAGCATGCCCAGCCTCATCAGGTTTCCGAGCCAGTTGACGGTGACGAAGTAATCGCCATTCTCCAAGGCCTTGATGGAGGCTGCAGCCACTTCGTCGGGCGTCTGTTGCGGGTCCGAGTGTTCCAGAGTCTTGGTGATTTCCGGCTTCACCTGCTGCTCGCGGGCAAAGCCGGGCGACAAGATGGTGCCGGGGTACACGACGTGGACTTTGACGTTCTGCGGGTACATCAAGACTTCCTGCGAGAGGGTATCTGCCAGCCCTCTCAAGGCCCATTTGGATGGTGCGTAGGGCGCATATCCGGGTATAGTGTAGAGGGCCACCGTGGAGGTGGTCATGATGAGATGCTTCGGCTCGGGGGTGACGGGGGCGGAGGGGGACAGCCACGACTTCAAGATGGCGTGGGACATGTCGGCGGTTCCGTAGAAGTTGACGTCCATGTGGCGACGGAGGGAGTCCATACTCATCTCCGTGAAGAGCTGGGGGACGGAGAAGCCCGCGATGCACCAGACGATGTCGGGGGCTTGGTTGTTGTTCCATGCCGTGGCGGCAGCGATGAGAGGTTCCGCGTAGGACGGGGAAGACACGTCCACGGGCATGTGGTGAAATCTTTGGTCGGGGTTTTTTGCTGAGGCCTGCGGTGATGTCAGTCGGCTGTATGTTTTAGACATTCGATGGTGGTGAAGGGGCGCTAGGTGCGGTACCTTGACGACTTTGAGGGCCGCTTGGAGCTTCTCGGCGCTTCGTGAGACGAGAATGATGTTGGCGCCCTTGGCGGCGAGTTGCTTTGCAGCAGAGAGACCCATGCCTTCGGAGGCACCCGTGATGAGGACCGTCTTGGAGAGGGTTAGTGACCGGTGACAGCGGGAGGCGTGAGGACAGACTCACCTTGCCGTCGACGGGCATCTTGTTGCCGGAGAAGAGACCCATGGCGCATGAGGAGGCGACCAGGAGTGCGGCGGCAGTCGGTAACAGTATCGACGGTGCAGCAAGGGTACTGGTGATGCTGGCCATGAGGTGGGATAGGACGCAAGAGGTTCGTATGGGATTCCAGAGGAGTACGGAGTAGTATCGATGCGTTGCGAGGCGAGGCGACGGCGCGAGGATAATGGCACGACACTGAGTAGATGGCCCCTTGGACGCGCTGCATCGGCGACTGTGCCAACCAAGAACCTGTTGAGGCAGGCGAAGCGGTGAGGTTGCACGTTCTTATTCATCTATCGATCATCTAACGTATCGATACAGGCGCGGTGGGAAATCCGAGGTGGGGCTGCCGTCATTGGCTGACACGAACCTTCCCTCTTCATCCTTGCCGAAGACAACATTGAATCGCCCATTTTCTTGGTCCGAAACCATCTCCGCACATGACGAACTCAAGATGCTGATGCAGAAGAACTGGACATGACCTCGAGTCGCAGCCGGGTTCTGTCTTGAGAGCGTTTACGTTGGCAGCGGAATAATGCTCTGTTGGAGTAGCCGCAAACCGCTCGTGTTGGCAGAGCTCATTTTCGGTCTTGTCCAATGCTTGCTGGACCTGGTTTATCTACTGGACACATGTTGACACGGCTTCTTGTGCTGGTCGTCTTCAACGTCGGTCGATCTTTGGTCGTCGTTCTTCGAAATTGGTTGGTTTCTATCCTGTATCGTGTTCGACTATTCCCACCAAAGAATCCTTTTGCCCGTCGGACCAGACTTGCCGATGTGAACAGTAGCTGCCCAGACTGATATCTAATCGGTGCCTATAGGTTGGTTGCAGGTGATAACTAGTGACTCGAAATTACGGAGTACAGTCTGTTGTGTTCGCAGTGCTGAGTGGACTATTAAATTGCATTTCAATGCCGCCCATGAGATAGTCTCTCGACACCTCCGCCGTTGACGGGATGATCACGGCCGATGGCACGGGTGGAACATGTCCCGGCTCTGTTTCAACGAAACAACGTCATGCCTTGTCCTACTGAGGAGCGAGACACGGGACGTTGTCCCTTTACTCCGCAATCGCTCTTCGAATATGGCCACTTGCATGTGGCTGCGTAGTCAATATGCTCTTTGCTTGTTCACCGACATTCCTTTCGCCCGCGCCGCCGCGGCATCGACGCAACAGTCACAATCCTTTGCACGAGTAAGTAACCTTCTATCCAGGCATGGGGACCTTTGAACAGCCGTTTCGTGACATGGTACAAGTAAGTATTCCTAATGGCCATTACGCTTATTTACCCCCCACCTTTGCTATTCCCATACGGCCACTCGCATGCCGCTGTTTGCTCCCTCCCGCGCGTCGAAGTGACACGCCAGCCGTTGCGAAGCACTTGCAAATGGCCATATGCCATGAGGGGACAGTTACTTCGTGCCAGAACAAGCAGGGCTCCCTCTACTCCAGGATCAATATGTTCGCGAATAACAGCTGGCTCTGTCTCGTTGTTGATGTTGTTCAAACACACAAGAACAGCAGGGCAGAGCTAGCCTGGCGGGAGTAAGTCAGAAAGTGACATTCACTGGGCTACGGTGTAGAGTCAGCCAATAATTCGATACGACATTGAGACATTGTTGCATACTCCTTCGAGTTCCATGCACTACTTCTTACTTGACAAGCGTAGAATTGCGACTGCACGCATCCAATAACGACAAGTGACGTCCTTAAGAAGCTTAGCACAGTACGCGACACTGCCAAGAATACGCGTGAATATGATTGACATCTGCAGGACGGGGCAGGGCAACAGCTACAAACATATGTTCGAGAACTATAAGAGAACGGGTCGGCAGTATTTCTGCATCTGTGCCACGACATATTCCTCTTCCCCCAGAAAACGATCGTGCCGTGGGCCTCGAATGCTGTGCCGTCGACAAGCAAGACGAACATATGTCTGAAGGGTATGGAAGGGTATGCGGACGAGACTGTTGTTGGAACAGAGAATGAGGCAGCAAAGCTGAGGAGCCTAAGTACTTTGAGTCTGGTAATCACTTTGCTCTTCTTATGCGCTTGGCCCATCAATGTCCGCTATCGGCGGTTGCGTAACGTGCCGGGTCCGATACACCTGAAACTTTCGAGGTTCTTCCTGAGTCTCTACGACTATTCCCATAATCGAAACGACCAGATTCTCAAGTGGCACCGACAATATGGCCCTATCGTCTGCGTTGCCCCCAATGAAGTGTCAGTGGCCAGCTTAGAAGCTACAAAAGTGATCTATGGAACGACCCATAGATGGGCCAAGAGTAATTACTTCGACAGCTTCAAGGGCTTCCACAGGCGGTCGGTGTTTGCAACCAAGCCGTACGAGGAGCATCGCGCGAAGCGAAGATTGATCTCGACCTTCTACCAAGCTTCCTCCATCTACACGGCGCCGGATATCGAGAAACATGTCCAGGAACGATCGGAAGCTGTTTTTAAGCAGGTCCGCCCTGGCGAAGCGCTGGACTTTTACAGTCTCTCAGACTGGTATGGTCTCGACATCATTACGTTTCTGGTCCTCGGGCCCGACCAGAGCAGCCATTCTATAGAGCAGGCTTGCCAGGAGCGTGAGATTATGATGGAACTCAAACGGCTACAGTTTGCCAGTGTCCTGCAAGCCCGCTACCCGAAACTTTTTGCACTCGTTGCAAGAGTTTTGGGACAATTAAGTTCGCATATGAGCTACCTCTCGGCAGACAAAAAGCTCACATCGTGGTGCCAGCAACGTATCTCGACGGCGATGAAGGGCCCCGATTTACTCAGCTCGCACTCTTTACTCCGGCACTTGTTGCAGAGTCACGTCAGGGGCTCTGCGTCAGATGAGCCCCTGGACCACCAGTATATTGCGGCGGAGATCCTCGACAACATCAATGCTGCGGAAGCGACAGTCGCAGTGACTGCCACGTATTTAGTATGGCGGCTAACGCTGAATCCGCAGTGGCAGAAGAAGATACGCGAGGAGTTGGCCGTCTTGCCAGTACAGAACCATGGCTCTATCTCTTTTGCCGATATCAATAGCCGGGTACCATCCCTGGAGGCATGCCTGCGAGAGGTCTATCGACTTCACCCAGCCTCCAGTGGACGAGCCGAGCGTGTTGTACCCGATGGGGGATACGTCTTATCAGGCTGCCATCTCCCTGGAGGCACCGTGGTGGCAGCCTCTGTTCTGGCGTTGCACCGAGATGAGAGCGTTTTCCCCGATCCGGACTACTTTTGCCCGGAGAGATGGCTCGAGACGGATGAGGAGACGCGAAACACTCGCGAGTCTCGTTTGATTCCGTTTGGATACGGCGGAAGAATATGTTTGGGCAAAGCACTTGCAACTATGGAAATCAAGGTCCTCATGGCCAGACTGTACCTGAATTATGAGACGTTTACCACTCCGCAATCCAACGAGGGATCGATGAAGCAATGTAGCACTCATGACGCAGTACCACTGGGGCTGGAATGCATGATCCGATTTCAAAGGGTAAGAGATTGAAAATAGAACAAAACGATTCAATTTGTGTGGATGTGTCACTAAGTGCATATATGTATGTGTCCAGTCGGCAGGTGGACAACCGTAACTTACCCTGTCATCGCCTTCGGTACTACATAGCAGTCGTTACGTAAGATTCCAATACACAATGAATGGATTGTAGTTACTCACTCCGTAGTTACAAGTTCTGACTATGCGTGTGCGACGTGAAGACAACTACAAACTCAGCCCAAACAGCGCAGGCTCATGAGCACTCAGTCTCCATTCGACACAACATCCATCACACAACCAGAGAAGCCATTCCGACCTTTTTGACCCTTCTTTTCCGTCAAAGCCGCTACCGCACAGAAACCACCCATACAATGCATTATAGACGTATGGATATCGAGAAGGAGGCGCCGGAAGAAGTTGGCCTCGAGATCAGATACAACCTCTCGGAGAGCGCCATCTCGGACCAGACACTGGCCTCACTGCACGTCACTCTCCCCTCGACTACGGTGCTCACATATACAGAGCACAAGGGGAGCAGCAAGCTTCGGTCGCTTATCGCTCAAGCTTCCAACGTCCCCATCGCCCTGGGCGACATCCTCGTCACCGCAGGTGCCTCGACCTCCTTGTTCATTGTCATGACTGCTCTCCTTGGCCCGGACAGTCACCTTGTCGTCACTCGCCCCAACTACGCGACTAATCTCGAAGTCCCCCGCTCCATCGGATGTGACATTACCTTCATCGACCTGGAGTTCGAGTCGAGTTTCCGCCTCAACGTCGATCAAATCGCCGCAGCCGTCCGGCCGGGTGTCACAAAGCTCATCAGCATATGCTCCCCGAACAATCCTACCGGGGCCATGTGCACGGCCTCCGACGTCCAGGCCCTGGCTTCTCTTGCTCGGGAGGCGGGAGCTTATCTGCTCATTGACGAGACATATTCGGATCTCATCTACGCTTCCTACCCCGCGAGCGAGGCCGACAACACCGGCGAGGAAACCAAGTCGCCAGGTGCACCCCTGGGCGACCAGGTCATCACGGTGTCTTCCATGTCCAAGGCTTACGGCGTTCCGGGGATTCGCATTGGTTGGCTTGCCACCACGAATGCTGAGCTCCAAGAGGCCTTTCTCGCCGCGAAAGAACAGATCAGCATTAGTGGGAGCGTGCTTGACGAGCTCATCGCCGAACAGATCCTGTCTCGCCGGGGTGAACTTCTCCCGCGCATCATTGCCGATCTGCGCCGTCGGCGGGACAGGGTTGCGGCCTGGGTTGCAGAGGAGAGCGAGTGGGTGGACTGGGTGAGGCCCGAAGCCGGCGCCATGTGCTTCATCAGAATCATAAAGGAGCCTGCTGGTGGAGTGCAGGCATTCTACACGAGACTCGTCACGCAGTACGGTGTCTATGTCGGCCGCGGCACATGGTTCGAAAGCGACGATGCGTTTTTCAGATTGGGCTATGGGTGGCCGGCGTGGGAGGATCTAGAGATCGGTCTGGGTTTACTATCTAAGGCGCTTCGGGGATAGGATGGAAAGCAAATATGAGTTGCGACTTGGATCTCATTACTACGTTGATGTCCATGTTGGCCACACTGGCCGTCTCGCCGGGGCGCCTCCCCTTTCTCCACGATCTGCGCGGTGTGTCGTCAATGTGGAAACCAGACAAGCATCGTCAAACCGGCTAGTATGTCCGCTGTGTGAAGACTTGCAGGTATTGCACAGAATTACCAACTCACACATTGGTCCGCGGGTTGGGTTAACGCGAGAATATTGAAGGTCGGTTGACTTCCGCAATGTGACGCTATGCAGGTCTGTGATGATGAGTGGCTCTCAACCGGCCTGTCATGTATGCTGCCATGCAGCCGATGTCTCCAAAACCAGAACGACAGGGATAACGTCACATGATCCTACAACGTACGTTGAGAGTCAAGCCTGTACGGAGTACTCCGAAGTAGATGGGAGATCATGAGTGGTTGATGCACGTCGTGCTGGAAATGGGGACCACCCAATCCTGACTGAGAGACACCAATAAAATGCGGTAAAGAACGATCAATGAGCCGAATGCTCCATCAAGATGCTTGCCATGGCAACTCCTGGCCTTCCAGCGAGCTCAATGATCAGTGAAGTAGTAGTTATTCGGGGCGTTAAGCTTGTGTCCTGGCCGGATGGTGACATGAATCACACTCACGATCCGCCTCCTTGGCAACGGACTCATGTGTCTCGACAGAAATACCGGCATCTCACGGCCATGGAACGGGTTGTACCCCAGTTAGTCTGGGAGAAAGCTGCTGAGGTTGGGGCAGACAAGTTCGTGCGTCGCAATCTCTTCTCTGCCTGAAAACGACAGAACAAGGTTGTTGGAGGATCATGTCGACGGAGCTGTTACAGGAGCTGGGGAACGGGAGGCACTTGTCCTAGCCTGAGTCCAACGAGAGGTTTGCACCGACTGTTCCTAAGAATTGTGCTACCCCTCCCAGTTATAGGGGCGATTTCATTCATTCCTTCACAGGATTGACGCTGCTGCTTGTGGCGGCTTGTGTGTCGTCGTTTGACCCTGCTCCATGGCAAAGACTCTAACTAGACTATCCGGCGACAACGGAACTTGGTGAGCAGGACGGTGCAAAAGAGATATCTTTGCTTCCCACAAACTTCAGCCAAGGTGACGAAATGCCCGCCGAGTCTGACGATTCAGAGTTGTGCCTATCTCGTACTGCTGTCGCAATATTGTACTCTTACTTGAAGTCTTCCGATCTTATGCTTAGCTTCGCGATATTCCGGGACTCAATACAATACGATTCAGATTGAAAGATACTTTACACCCTTACTACTATATTTAGTCACTTTTTCTATGTGACTTCTAAAAGGACGTTGAGTAGAGCGGCTGCGGGAAGTCGTGACAGAGCAAAGAAAAGGAAAGGGGAGCCCCGGCTACTACACAGTCTCGAGAAATAGTAAAGGGTAAATGGCAGAGAGACGTCTAGAAGGAAGGGCGATGAACAGAAGTCAAACATTGACGGATTGCTCACGGAGCACGTGTAACTGTTGAACCATGCACGTGACGCGGACAAACTTGTCTCTCGTCCAGACGCACGATTGGCTGAAGTGCGTGAATCCACCAGACTTTGCTTGCTGATGTGGATATCCAAGCTTCATCCTCCCGAGCATTGCGCCATGAACTCAACATGCTCAAACAAGGTTTTGACTTGATGTGTATCGTGGAGGCGCGAACCCGCAGTCAGTTTTCTGGAAGGCACCCGTGACGGCAACGGTCATGTCGGACAGCGAGGATGACCTAAAGCTCGCCGTGCCCAAGTTCGCCTCCTTCAAAGCTAAGGAAACGCCAACACCCGTCAGGGCCGATAATGATGAAGGAAAGCACAGAGAAAAGGGGCCATCGAGAGATGCGCATCGATACAAGCGCCGAAGGTCTCGTCATACCCACGGGTCTCATCGAAGAGATGAGCGCGATCCCGGACGCAGAGTGAGGCCATCTTGCCCGCGACAAGAGCCAAATGCACTGCCTGAAACAAGTTTGTCGCCACTTTTCGTAGTCGACTACAAGGG
This sequence comes from Metarhizium rileyi, assembly GCA_031753515.1. Classification (NCBI taxonomy): domain Eukaryota; kingdom Fungi; phylum Ascomycota; class Sordariomycetes; order Hypocreales; family Clavicipitaceae; genus Metarhizium; species Metarhizium rileyi. Next base: position 4,108,765 of record JAUKVO010000006.1, on the reverse strand, counting down.
AGACCCTTTGATCTCCAAATACGGCCTGGATCGCGCCAAAGTTCCAGCCTACTACCGCTATGGAGGTGGAAGAGTCCTTGGTACTGCTGGTAGACTGGTCATCCATCGTGACGGTCCACGGGACCAATTCAGTCTCCGATTTCCAGGCGAAGGGCCGGGAGTCCTCGAAACGGGTGGTTTGCGATCAAAGTCGTTCCGGCCTTGTCGGGATCCGATCAGACTCAAGCCAAAGGCGTCAGGGAAGGATGAGGATGAAGGATTCTTGGCGGTTGGAAGTTCCAAAAAGAGGAAGCATGATGAGAATATGTCCGAGTCCGAAGTAGATGAGGGACCATCGTATAGATCTATCGAGGGAAAAGCCAAGGTCAAACCCGCATTCGAGAGTGACGACGACAACTCGGAGTCTGCGGATGGGGCGTTGAATCTGGAGCTTGATACTCCGCTAAAGTGGAAATCTCTTCAGCTGAATAAACGACTCAAGGAACACCCAGGAGACATCGATGCTTGGATGGAATTGGTAAGCCATCAGAATGACTTACAGCGGGCAGGTGAGACGGTTGATGAGCGAGCGACAGCAAACACAGCACACAGCTTCTCCGAAATTAAAACAGCTATGCTTGAGAAGGCTCTTTCCAATGCTGTTGTGCCAGAGGATAGAAACAGTGTCCTTGTCCGCCTTATGCGCGAAGGTATTAAGATCTGGCCAAGCAAAGTGGCAGCAAGGAGGTGGTCTGAAGTCGACAAAGAAGAGGAAAACAACTTTGAACTGTGGAGGGCACACATAGACTTTGCGATGTCTAATATTGCCACTTTCCATTACGACGATGTCAAAAAAATGCTGCTGAAAAGGCTGCGTACTGTCACCTCACGGTCTGATGCACAGGAAGAACACTGGCATGAAGCCATCTACATATTTTTGCGGACAACAAGATTTATGTATGATTCTGGATACAGGGAGCAAGCTGTGGCAGCGTGGCAAGCCTTACTGGAGCTTAATTTCTTCAATGGTGTTTCAAGTGCTTACGAAACAGCTATGGTATCATTTCGAGACTTCTGGGAGAGCGAAGTACCTCGTCTGGGGGAAGCCGAAGCCAAGGGTTGGAGGTCTTACGTATCAAACAGTGGGCAGGTGGAAACTCCAGACCCATGGACTGAAGGTCCAGCCCAGGATGTTCCGACAAGAGATGCTTACAAGGCGTGGGCATATTCTGAGCGGTGTCGCACTGAAAAGGCCAAAATGCCTGCTAGAACGATGGATGATGGGACAGAGGATGACCCTTTTCGGGTGATTATGATATCTGATATTGAACCATGGCTATTCATGGTGCCGGAGGCGCTGCTGAAAGGCGAAGCTGGCAAACTGCTTCTTGATGCCTTTCTGATATTCTGTGGATTGCCGCCGTCGTTTCGATCGACGACTCTAGCAGAACTAGCCTTTGTCGACCAATACACATCAAGCTCTGCTATCGCCAGTACAGATGTGCCAGACTCAACACGACTAGGTGACCCCGAGAAAACTCAAAGGACGCCTCCAGCATTCTGCAGAGCCCTCAACGTGGCGCCCTGTCCCGGTCTTTTCTTTGCCGGACGGAACTGGTTCCAGTATTTCGGCTCAGCCATGAAAACTCTTCCCGTGCAGACGCCGTTTGTGCGAAATGTGCTGAAGCAGTTGGTTCACGAAGCGGATGAAGAAAGTCTAGCTGTCTATTATCTCGGATTTTGCTTCGCAAGTGAACCGTCATTGGCGAAAAAGTCGGCAAAGGCATTATTGAAGAAATATTCGAACCATGCCCATCTTTATAACGCATACGCCTTGGCCGAGTTCGCCAACAACAACATGGATGTTGGGAAAAAGGTGCTTCGGACAGCAATGGCATCACCATCGGTAGGTATAACAATGGTTACAAGTCAACTCGCTTACTAACTAACACCTGCCTCCTAGTTATCTGTTGGCGCTTCGGGATTCGAGCTTGTCAAAACATTAAGCTGGGAGGAATTAACAGCAGGAAACAAGAAACTGGCCATTGCACAGCTATGCTCCTCTGTCAACAAGTCTGTATGCCAGACTCGGTTGGATATCGACGGCGTCTCACCAACAGTCATACTTAAGACGAGGCAGGAAATCGCCTCAAATCTTCAACAAAGTTTGTATGAAGGAAGGGCAGATGAGGCCGCAGTTTTTGCCGAAGGTCAAATTCTGTTGTCGTACTTGACAGACGGGGGCAATGTTGAGCCAACATCTGAGGCTCAGGGTAATATATCTGCTGCGATGAAAACCGTCCAGGCCATATCCTCGGAATTTAAGTCGCGTGGCACTGCTGTGAGACACTCACATGAGCGCATGTTACAATTTGGAGCACGAATATTGTACCTGAATGCATCCCAAGGGTAAGTTAGGCTCTGGACACGGTCATCTTCATGTCTAACTGTACACAGGCCATTTCGCAGAATATACCTCCGTCAACAGCTGTCAGAGTTTCTCAACTGCTTCCCCCGGAACTCAATATTTCTCTCGCTGACGGAATGGGCCGACTCCAGCTTGCGTGTCATTGACGAAACACGGCAATTGCTTTATGACAGGATCCTCACCAATCAACACGACTGTGTAAGCAGCCGGATCTTTTCCATAGAACATGAGCTATGTCGCGGAAATACAAACACTGCCAAGGCAGCGTTTGAGCAGGCCCTTTCAAGCGACATCTGCAGCAATAACATCAGACTGTGGATAGCATATATACGATTCAGCTATGCACGCCGAGAGTTGCGACCAAAAGTAATGGACGTATTCTATAGAGGGGTGAGGCGGTGTCCTTGGTCGAAAGAGATGATGATGGAAGCCTTCTACAGTCTTGTACGCGATGTGAAGTCTGATGAGCTGCGATCTGTATACAATACCATGACGGAGAAGGGGTTGCGTATTCATCTGGACATGGACGAGCACTTGGAGAAGTGGAGGAGGAGGGATAGACCGGACAAAAATTCGAAGTGAAAAGAAGTTCCTTACCGTCGGACGACATGGTTTGTATTGCCTTGTTTAGCTCCTCCTGTGACCATGAGGATCATACAGCAAAGAACACAGCAGTCCGACCTTGCACGTCTACTTTCGATGCCCTTGGGCAATAATGGGTCTTGGGTTCTTCTCGATAGTCACCGGTCCCCATCGCGATGCCAACCGTATGGATCGATGATTAAATCATGTGTTACCCGAACGGCGGGCTTCTCCTCGAACGACAGCGCGACCTCTGCGAGCTCATGAACGCCAACCAATGAGACGAGCATTCTGACCAAGTGCGTTGAAGGAGATGCGCTTCATAGAAACATGTAACATGTTTTGCAAGCGATGCCCCTTTGTTTGTTTTTTGTATCTGCTTCGGGTCAGAGATGTCTGTCGTGCCTGTCCATCTTTGAGCTGAACAACCACCGCACATGCTCCAGATGCAGACAAGAACGCCAGTGTGTTCGTACCTCAGTTCACCGAGCGAATCGCAGTGGTTTCGATGCATCGTCAGCCCAGAAACATCTTCCGCATTTCTCTAATCTAGCTAAGTTACACAATGGCGTGGGTTCCTCCCTCCTCGCCCCTTCGCAACCCTCCTTCCTTCTCGCATATCATAACACATCTCCATCATTTCGCTCCCTCCCCCCCACTTTCTCCCCCAAGTCCGCAACCTTGAACGGCGCAATATCTTCGATGCCCGTGTTTCCGAACCCGAAGTTTCTCTGGGGCACGGAGAGTTGGCAGCACACCTACGTCACCTCGTATGGCCAGCCCGACACGAACGACTGGGTAACAACGCGGGAGGAAATAAGCGCACAGTGGCTTGACGAACTCAAGCAGCACGGAGAAGCGGAAGTCATCATATCAAACCACATATACGGAATGGGACACGGCGATGGAGTTGTTCATTTCGAGCCGGTGGAGGTGGAAGAGGACACCGACCATGCGATTACAACGACACGCAGGTACTCTTCGCCTGTGTGCGGCTTTCGGACTTGTCGGCGATGGAAGCATTCGCTCGCCAAGGTGCTCGGGCGGATCATAAAGGGGCCCCGGAAAACGGCCGAGGTCCCAGATAGAAGAATGTTTCCATGGGCTCGGGCTGCCATCGATACTGGCGATTGGGAACTATACGAGCACACGGAGGTTGAGTCAGGCGGTTTCCGAACCGGGTTATGGAGGTACGACTGGTCCGGCCGTCACGAGGTGAGATTGGGCGTGCAGTATTAGCAGGCGTTTGATCGTGTGGCGTGCATGGGGTTGCTTGCGCCTGGGGCTTGGGTTTGTAGAAATAGGTCCTTGGCATGGATGACTGGCAGTAGTACACACATTTCTGCTAGGATGGGATCTGATATTACTTTCTCATCCATGTGGTTTCCTTTAATTACAGTTTGGTCCCTCCGTGGAGGCTTCATCATTCCCGAGAGTGCATGCAATTCGTGTGGTCCCGTAGCCGTAGAACCCTATGCTGCCTCCCCAATTTGTCTACTAGAAGTTAGCATCAAACTGTTGGCAAATGATTGGGTGGGAACAATCTCTCACTCACATCCCTTTGTGTGTGATAAGGTCCAGTTTAGGTACCTGGCTGGGGTTCTATCCAATTACAACAATCTTGTTAAAGATACAAGGGCCTACTAAAAGTACTTGTAATTCCTACCTTTACAAAGAGCTTCGTTATATCTCCTATAGATCGCGTCGCAAAAATGGTACTCGCTAGGTATTGCAGAGGTAGTGGAGCCGGTAACTTATATCAAGTACTACTACGGAGTAAGTTAGACCTGAGGCTAAGTTTAAAATTGTGGGCCTTGCATGGCTCGGGAGACGCCACGGACCTCCACTTGGGAGCCATCGTGGCCGTTGAGCTAGGTTTAAGTCTAGGAAGGGCTTAGTGTCGGGTCGGGATCTGCCGACGACCCCACACTTACGCGCATCCTTCTTGGAAACGCCTCTTTCCAACCCGTACCATTTTGACCAAGCACAACCTATGCATCGCGCCAATTAGAGATAAAAGTCGTTGCGAAACGGCCCGACGTTACATATATGCACGTGATTACAGAGCATTCCCAGGGCCTTGCGGTTACACGGCCCATGACCAGGGCTCGGACGAGGGGAAGTATTCTCAATATCTTCCGAGGCCAGGGCATCAAGCAGGGATGCCGCTCATACCACCGGCCGTCTCACAGTTGGCTTAATGAACAGGCTTAACGCTGCCGCCATCTGCGATGAGGTGTTGTTACATGTGTGTTACATGGAACTTCCCGTAACCGCTCAACAAAGGTTATCGCCTCCACTAGAGCCCTTGTTACAATGTGCCAGGTTCATGCCACAATTATCTCCCCATTCAACTCCTCACTCTAGTCTAGTGAGCTGACGGCCTTCCACCAACCGATCGAATTAATTAATAACTCTGTGAGGAAGATGACTGGTAAATCGTCATAAAATATATGAGCTACCATGTACTTTCAACGTGACCAGATATTCGAAAATACTAGGACATCCTTGCCTGCTAATGATCGTTGTTCTGGCAAGCGCCCACTTGGAATCGCACATAGGCTCGCATTCGCAAAATGCTGCCAGATGGACTTTCCGGTTTCCTATTTCTAGATCTATATTTGTCTTCATCTTCTAAGTTTATAGCTAAGCCGCTTGGAGATGCGTAAATGACTAACTAGATAACCGACTGTACAACCGACTAGATAAACTGACGACTAACTAGACGGCCGAATAGACAACTAACTAGATGGCTAACTAGATACCCAAGTTGCTAGAATAGGATTATATTAAGCTTATTTGGAATGTGATTTGAGAAAACCAGAAAATCATCGACTGGTCGTTTTGTTCATGTCTTGCGAAGAGTACAGGCCTGTCGTGTTCAACTTCTGTTCAAGACATCAAATCAATACTTTCAAGCCTCCTCTGGGCAAACACGCAGCTGTCTGAGTGGCCTCAAGAAGACATAGCGGTACTGCCGCAGAACATAGAGTGAGGCGGACGGATGCTGATGCTGAAGGTCGTACCAAGCTCGTTCTCACCTTTGGACCATAAAAGCCGCGCGTCCATGCTAGATGGAGAAGATTCTTTATTCTGTCTGAATGAGAATCTCGGACGAACATCCTTCTTTGATCTGGAATCACAAGGGATAACACAACAGATGACACAGACCTCATTGCTCGTGTGTATCCCTCTTCCTGTTACCGTAGGAAAGCTGTTACTAAGGCACTTACAGAGAGCCATAATCGCGTGTCACCGCCCAGCCAAGAGCCCGGGGACGACCTAATTGAATTCAGGCGTTTCGAACGCGACACAACCGAACCCCCCGATGATTCTGATGGCAGTGCACCATTCAACCCTGCTGATCTTGGACGTGATACATCCGGGGGGGGGGGGTTCTCTGGACAGGTGTGTGGACATGACTGTTATCGAGAGCGTGTCGGTTTCTCCGCCAAATGCTTGCCGTCTTAGTGTAGTTACTTACATGCATGGACTGAGGCCTACAATCGTATACCGAGACATCAAACCAACAGTCTAGTTCGCGAGCGTGGTCTAGATGGAAATAAAGTTGTTCTCGCCGATTTCGGGCTCTATGGGTATGGCAATGCCTTGCGAGCGATTTGTAGCGGAATCTTATGCGCCGCCGGAAATCTGGACATGACTCCTATGACTGAGCATTCGGTGTCTGGGCAGACCTCAGCTCCCCTTGCTTCGCAGATTCATCACTCATCCTACTAGGCTGGAGCTGATGGAGCAGCAACAGACAAGAAGGTTGAAAACCAGTCGAAGCAGCCACAACCCTCATCGTTGGATACAACAGCCAACGTGAGCTTGAAGAGACCAACTACAGACCCGCCACCACAAAGCCGTGAGTGGAAGCGCCGTAAAGTTCAAAAGTTGGCGCCCCCACAGCTTCACTGATCCCATCCGGAGAGCGACACGGCGCCGAGTCGAGCTTGGCAATGTCCCACGCGAGAAAGATGAAGAGATGCAGGGACGGGCGGGAACAGGAACGAAGATTGCCGAATGCAAACTCATCGACGGCTGTTACATCATTTTCAAGGCCAAGGAGAAGCGGCGCAAGCACAAGGATCGAGAAGACGGTGGGAACGGAGCGAGGTGCAGAGTCGCGCCAATACAAGTGGGACGTGGACTCGAAACTGACCAGAGGATGCGGACTCGGCTTTCTCAGCGAGGTGATGAGGAGGATCTGGGGCGTTCGAGCGCGATTTCGAGAGGCAGATTGTGGACTTGGCGTGCCTGACGTTGGTGACGGCGCCGTGGCTTCATGGCGGCGTCTCGGCGATGAAGGCGTGACTGTTGCAGGACCGACGCTTTTGACATGTTTAATTCGCTTACAGGTGTCTGTATGTTGTCATTGATACTCATGCCGCCAGTAGGAATCCCATCCATCGTCAACGAGGACATTGGCACAAAGTCCCAACGGCCTGCAGTGCAGGGTTTCAGTCACGTGCGCTGCCTGGTCTTGCCTCCGTGATGCTGCCGGGGTCTGCATGTGCTCAAGCAGGGGGCTGCTACGGTGGCACCTTGGCTCGTGTCCGCAAAACTCCGCCAAATCAAAATTTTGATTTTTTGATTTTCTAATTTTCCTATATTAGTCACTTAATACATACTATACACAAATAATTAGTACCTAGTTAGTTCGCTAGTTAGTTAGTTACTAGTAAATTAGTAAGTCGGTCGTCTAGTCGGTCATCCAGTCGATTGTCAAGTCAGTTATCCAATCGGTCATCTAGTCAATTGGCAAGTCGGTTATCCAGTCGGTCATCTAGTCAATTAGCAAGTTAGTTATCTAGTCAATTGGTAAGTCGGTTATCCAGTCGGTTATCTAGTCAATTGGCAAGTCGGTCATCTAGTCAATTGGCAAGTCGGTCATCTAGTCGGTCATCTAGTCGGTCATCCAGTCAATTGGCAAGTCAGTTATCCAATCGGTCATCCAGTCGATCATCTAGTCAACTAGCAAGTTAGTTATCTAATAGTTAACTATATAACTGACTTGCCAATTGACTAGATGACTGACTAGATAACCAACTTCCTAATTGACTAGATGGCCGACTTGCTCATTGACTGGATGACCGACTTGCCAATTGACTAGATGGCCGACTTGCTCATTGACTAGATGACCGACTTGCCAATTGACTAGATGGCCGACTTGCTCATTGACTAGATGACCGACTTGCCAATTGACTAGATGACCGACTTGCCAATTGACTAGATGACTGACTGGATAACCGACTTCCTAATTGACTAGATGACCGACTTGCAATTGACTGGATGACCGACTAGATGACCGACTGGACGACCGACTGGATGACCGACTTGCCAATTGACTAGATGACTGACTAGATGACCGACTTACCAATTGACTAGATAACTGACTAGATAACCGACTTGCTAATTGACTTACTAATTAACTAAATAACTAACTAGATAATTTTCTATATTATTAATAACTATCTAGATGCCTAAATAAGCATATAACTTAGTGCTTATAGTGTGTATCTAGTCACTAAGTAAGGAAAATTAGAAAATCAAAAAAGTGGAAAATTGATTTGGCGGAGTTTTGCGGACACGAGTCAAGGTGCGACCGTAGGCTGCTCCAGTCTGCTTGTCCATCTATTCGTCCATCTTTCGTCTTCGCACACGTGGACGGCTTGTTTGAAACCGACCGACATGCATGGAGTGGCATGGGCAAGTCTTGTTACGCATCACAAGCTCATCGAAGACCCAACACTCTCTTTGAGCTTGCCATCTAACTTATGGGCTCGTGAGTAACCCACCTGGACACACCTGTTCCACCGCATCACCGCATTATCCACCCATTCATCCATCCGGCCAGTCCTTCTTCATTCAGTCATCCGTCCAGTCATTCAGTCTGTTATTCATCTAGCCAGTCGATCATTCGGCTTCCTGATAGAAAACGCTTGCAAGAGGCCTCAAAAAAGGACACTTCAACCCGACCTCCCGCCCGCATGCTGCTTGGCACCACCCTCTTCATTCTCTGCTACCCGGGACAACCATTGAGCCATAGCTAGCTAGCCTAAAGACATGACAGCAGACAAGCCTCTCGATGCCCTCGAGCAAGCCGGCGGGGGGGCTAGCCAAGCTCTCCGAGCAACCCCAACACTTACTAGCACCGTCGTATCCTACCTCAAGGCCGTATTCCAGTGCCATGCCGATGCGGACGAGAAATGGTCTCATGGTCAGGCTAGCCGCTTCATTCAACACGTCCAGAAAACCAGCGGCAACACCACAGCAGCTGCCGAGCTGCTCGGCCGTTCTGACGTTGATTTGAACGCATTCCTCAAGTATATGACTTCCGAAGACGCCGCCATCACCGAGCCCTGGAACCAATGTGACCTCTCCTGGCCTCTCTCCAGCTACTTCATCAGTTCCAGCCACAACACCTATCTGACTGGAAACCAGCTCTACAGCGATAGCACAACCGGTGCCTACACCAACGTGCTTCTGCGAGGCTGTCGCTGCGTCGAGATTGATGTTTGGGACGGCGACGAGTCGGACCTATCCAGCTCTGCAACGAGCTCGGATAATGAGCCGGCCATGGACGAAACTATGCCGGACCCATCGAGACGCCTGGGCACATTTGACAGGTTCAGGCAGAGGTTTCCCGAAAGCCTGACCACTCAGCTGGAGAAGACGGGTCTAGGTAAAACCCTGGAACGCAAGTACACCGGAAATCATGACACGGCCACAGCTGCTGAAACACCTTCTGATGGCCACCCCAAGACCATCCCAGAAGTAGCCGTTGTCGAGCCTCGGGTGCTTCACGGCTATACGCTGACCAAGGAGGTTTCCTTCCGGGATGTGTGCATGGCCATTCAGAAAAGCGCCTTTACAGCATCAGACCTGCCGCTGATCATCAGTCTCGAAGTTCACTGCGGCGCTCAGCAACAGGTCATGATGACAAACATCATGAAAGAGGTCTGGAGCGGCATGCTGGTCACAGACGATGAGATCAGGCCAGGACTTCTACCAAGCCCTGACGAGCTGAAGCGGAAGATTCTCATCAAGGTCAAATACGCACCGCCAGATGTGCCAGCCGCCGAGCCCGACAGCGGCGAGGACAGCCGCCTGCCCGCCGAAGCAGCAGCGCCCAAGAAGCCTTCCAAAGTGATACACGAGTTGAGCAAGCTAGGCGTCTACACCCAGGCCGTTTCCTTCAAATCCTGGACGCAGCCCGAGGCCACCATGCCAACGCACATCTTCTCCCTGGCCGAGAAGAAATTTATCGAGCACCGCGAGAAACATGCCAAAGCTCTCTTCGACCACAACAGAGACTACCTTCTGCGCGCTTACCCTTCAGGGTTGCGCATCCGGTCGTCAAACATGGTGCCCACTGTCTTCTGGGGGTCCGGAGCCCAAGTAGTCGCGTTGAACTGGCAGCAAACGGATGAGGGCATGATGCTCAACGAGGCCATGTTCGCCGGAACGTGCGGATACGTCCTCAAGCCCGAGGGTAACCAGGTCCCCCGTCACACACACTCACACACATACACACCACAGGCTTCACTAACATTGAAACATAGGCTACCGACCCGACATAGAGTCAAAACCCGCCCAAAAGACAATCACCTACAAAACGCTCAGCCTGTCGCTCACTTTCCTGGCCGCCCAGTCTATCCCCCTCCCCCACGGCGACAAGTCGGACAAAAAGTTCCACCCCTACGTCAAGACCGAGCTGCACGTCGACGCCAGCGATCCCCAAGCCCAAGGCCGCCCTGGCTCACCCGGCAGCCTAGACACCGATGTCCGGCACAAGGCTCGCACGAAGACCCACAAGGGGAAGGACGTCGATCTCGGCAGGCAGCAAATCTCCTTCAACGACGTCGGTGGACTGGTGGAGGAACTGACCTTTGTGCGCTTCACCGTGCGGGACGATGAGCTCGGCAGAGATGACCTTGCGGCTTGGGCGTGTGTGCGGCTGGACCGCCTGGCGCAGGGCTACCGGTTTATTCACTTGATAGACTCCAAGGGGCACTTGACGGACGGGACGATTCTTGTCAAGGTCGAAAAGACCCTGGTGGATGAGGAGGTGCCCGACGAGAAATAGGTGCTCGGACGACTTATTTATTCAACTTGGGGACAAACACCGTGTGTTGCAGCGCTGGCACGCTAAACCCAGCACGTCGACGGGGCCACGAATACTATTCTGATGACATTGCTTTATACATATGTTCTACACTAATGGGGTGTTGTTTTAGGGTGACTTGTCACGAAAGGACATGACCGAGCTGTTAAATGTTTTTCTTCCCTGCTGGGGCTCGCGTTCAGCGGTGGTTTCCGTGCAAGTGACGACGTGTCGAGGGCCAGATAGATTGCCAACGGCGGCGTAATGTAGACCTCCAAGCACCAATCACATGGTTGATGCTAGTTCATTCATGTACGGCGCAGTAAGATGGTGTCAATTTAGAGCCAAAGTACCAAGACACTAGGTCTGAAAACGTTGATACATAACAGATATATCAAGCCTCTCGCTATAAATAGAGCGTCATCATTTTTTTTTTTTTTTTAAATCGCTGTATTAAAAACAAAGAGTTCCACTTCGACCAAGTTGCTTTTTTAAAAACTCGTTTAGTAGTCGTCGTCGCGGCCCTGATTAGAGCGGCCCTTGTTGCCGCCGAGGACGTCGCTAGCCTTCTCAAGGAACTGGCTGACCTTGCTACCGCTGCTATTGTTGTCGCGGCCGCCGTAGTTATCGTTGTTGTCGCTGGAGCCATAAGTCGACGACTTGTTATTACCGGAGGAGCCGTAGTTATCGTTGTTGTTGCTAGAACCATATGACGAGGACTTGTTGTTACCAGAGGAGCCGTAGTTGTCATTATTGTCACTGGAGCCATAAGACGACGACTTGTTGTTACCGGAAGAGCTGTAGTTATCGTTCTTATCGCTGGAGCCATAAGATGAAGACTTATTATTGCCAGAGCCGTAGCTATCGTTGTTATTGCTTGAACCATAAGACGACGACTTGTTGTTGTTGCCAGAGGAGCCGTAGTTATCATTATTGTCACCGGAGCCATAAGACGACGACTTATTATTGCCAGAGCCGTAGCTATCGTTGTTATTGCTTGAACCATATGAAGACGACTTGTTGTTGTTGCCAGAGGAGCCGTAGTTATCATTATTGTCACCGGAGCCATAAGATGACGACTTATTATTGCCAGAGCCGTAGCTATCGTTGTTGTTGTTGTTGTTGTTGTTGTTGTTGTTGCTGGAGCCATAAGACGAAGACTTGTTGTTGTTGCCAGAGGAGCCGTAGTTATCGTTGTTCTCGCCCGAGCGATAAGACGACGACTTTTTGTTGCCAGAAGAGCCGTAGGAGTCATTGCCGCCAGTACGACCGGAAGAACCATAGCTATCATCTCCGGATGAACCAAAGGTGTTGTCGTTGTCACGGCCGCTGCGGCCAGAAGAGCCATAGCTATCATTTTTGGGTGCACCGAGGCTGTCGTCATTGTCACGAACGCTGCGACCAGAGGACCCGTAGCTATCTTTTCCGGACGAGCCAAAGCTGTCGTCATTGTCGCGACCCGAGGAGCCAAAGGAGGACTGTTTGTTGCCAGAGCCATAGCTGTCGGTGTTGTCTCTAGAGCCGTGATTATCATTGTCACGGCGATTGGACGAGCCCTGTACACATGTGTCAGCAAGTCTCTTGAAAAGTTCGAGTGCTTATTCTTGAGGAGTTTGCTTCAACATACGTAGCTGTCGCTGTCGCGGCCGTAGCTAGACTGTGGGAGATTCCTACGTTAGCATTGATCCAAATAGACTGCGCAGGGTGTCTCTCGAGAGAGTGCTAGTTCAAACACGTTTCATAACAACCGTCGTTGGTAACCTACGTTGTCGTTGTCGCGGTAAGACATGGTAACGATGTTGTGTAAGTGGGCTCTGTGGTGAAAAGTAGCTATAGTGCGCGAGATAGAGGGCACAATTGGTGAATTGATGAGCGAGTGTTTGCGAGTTTGCCAAGAGTGCGAGCTGCTGGGTTTAACCTTTATATACGTATTGGGAACATGGGGGTGAGAGAAGCGCCCGCGTAACTATTGCCCCATGTCCACCTCGGTCCTCACCCACATCTACATCTGTGTGATGCAGAACGGAAGCTAGGTCCAGTCCGATCTGGAGCTCCTGGATCAACGAATGCGAGGCTCCCCAGCGCCCCATGATGCTACGCCACACCCACAAATCTCCTCCCTCCATGCCCCGAACCTTGCGGGCTCGCAGCCATCGTGGGCCGACACAAGTACTCCGTACTCCGTAAGAAGAGCCTGGTTCAGCTGAATGGCGCTTCAGCTCGTCCTCGGCAAAGCCGTCAGTCCTGGGAGCTGCCCCACAAATGACCACAAATGAGTTGGAAGCCGGCACAGCTCCTTGGTATCGGATGTCTGTCTGGGCACCTTTGACGCTGCGAGATTAGGTGTAGTATTAGCATACCTACGTGCTTTCTATCGGGAAGATATAATCATCGTACGGTCATCCGACATGCACAGAGACAAGGGACGGCTCAGCGGCTGGAACTGAAACGAGGTGGGTTGAGAGACATGAGTGAGGGGCAAGTGATGAGGGGTCGTTGTCACCTCGACAGTAACGACTTCACGACAAAGAGAAGCTGTTTTAAACAGGAAGGAGCTTCCTACCCTGACGGATCTAGTTATTATTGGTGAGTACTAGTTGGGCGGGGGCAGACTTGGCAAGGGACCAGTTGAAAGCGGCAGGAACGGCCTCCAGTTGTTTGTGTCACTGCCCTTTTTCCTCTCAAGCGGCCGCCAGCCAACACAGCCATAACGCGAGCGCTTCAGATATTGCGCGATGACAGGGGACAGAGTGCGACGGCATTGACCCGTGTGGCGGTGCACAGTGCTGCCACGAATCGCACGGAGAACCCAGCATTACCAACCGCCGACAAACCGTGCCAGCCAGGAGTCCTAAACTTCGGCTCGATGGCTTAGCACGAATAATACAAGGACTCTAGGCCTGGATCATTATGAAGTACGTCATCGCCAGAGCCGCCCTCCTATATGGAGATTGTAAGATTGCATGCATGCCTTGGAGAAATACATTGGTATGGAATACTAAGTCTATCGGGCTGAGTCTAGAATGCAATAGCACGCCGTCGGGCCTCTCGAAGCGTAGGCTTGGATCAATGACAGGAATATAAATTGCCTCTGTCGACCCTCGCGTCATTTCCAGATTTCATCCTTCACTCCCGACATCCATGCCCTCGCCAATGTCGCGGGGTCAGGTCGCTGGGCCCATTGACCGGATATACCGGGATCTGGAAAGAAAAGAGGCAAAAAGGCAAGCCGCAGAGACGAAACGGATGCTCTGCTTTGTGATGTGAGCATGGTCTTGCAGCGCGATGATGCAGTACGCCCATGTTAGAAGCGGGGTTCGACAGGTTGAATTAATGAGAGCGTGTCCTTGCCTCTGACGCCGAAGTATCAGGGAGACGGTCAGAGGATGAAAGGATCCCGGTGGCACCGCGATTGGCCTCACCAGCAAACTTTCATAAGACCTGCTCTACGAACCACATTGAGCACCAATGGGGAGACTAGTGTTCCGGGCGATGGGGTACCGACGCCAAACCATCAAGGTGAGGAAGAATCGATATGTCAATGCTGCATTCGGCAAGCCAATACCCTCTTCACCCAATCTAGATGGTGTGGTGGACGGGAGATACAGGGCGTGAGAATGGATGGCGACGAAGAGGAAGCCGAAATTACCGCCTTGTATTGCGTGACGTAGCTGCGGCTGCGTCTTTTTCAAGAACCTACATTGAAGATATGGCTACAGGATATGGCATCTCGATATGATAACCAGGGAAAACGTCCACGTCAGCTGTAGAACCTCATCGCTTACCAAGAGCGAGAGCCATTGGTTGTCTAGCATCCCCCGACGATGGCGATAGCAGCTCGACATTCTCTAGACGCCCAATCATGGAAGCATATTGCACCTCGTGTCGTCTCCTGGAGAAAGCTGCTTTTTAGTCCGCAACATTCCGTACCACTCCATACCATTGTCACCACGAGTAGCATCGAACAATACGCAGAAAATAACCACCGAGTAGCCAGCCCATTGACGTAATTCTGCCAGCAAGCTATCTATCTCAGAGCTCCAAGCCCGTCTCACCCGACATATCCCTTAAGAAACGAGTTGCCCATCACACAACTAGATGCAGACCTTCAGATCAAAAAGAAATGTTTCTCACAAAAGGATTCCGGGCGTCTTACCACCATATGAATCAGTACCTCAACACCTGCGAAGCGGATAGCGACAGAAGCCCTTGCAGCAAGGGATTTCGTCGTCGCATCTTCCCCCGGGAGCCACGCAATCGCTCTCGAGACCACCCGAGTTCAGTTCTGTCGGATTTGTGAAGCCCACAGCAGCGAGAGCGATGAGAACAAGAAGAGTATTCATCGTAGGGCATGTGAAGAGGAGCAGTGCTGACGCGAGATGCATATTGTCATGGATTCAAGGTGGGAAGCGTCTACGGGTCAGAGTTTGGTGTTGGAAAAAAAGTAGATGAGTAGTTACACATGTCCGTCGGGGAAGCTTTAGCTGATGCAGCAGGTTTCACAGCAGCCGGGAAACGTCGTGGCAACACATACGGAGTACATATATTGGATAATGGTGCCGCACCTCGTGTGACACAGACGTAGTAGCCTCCACTCAACAAAAGTTCGTCGTAGCATACATATGTAAATACTCCGTATTGTATGTCCACCAGAACGACTCACTGGTAGTTAGTTAGAAGCTCTGTGAAGACAGAAAACCCAGTTCCCTGTATGGCATCACTCAGTTCCATGTGAAGAGGAGTGACATTCTCCCCGGAAAGAGATCACACATGTTTTCCCCGCGTCGCAAGAGACGCAACCCCGGATGAGATCCATATGTATTATTCATTCAACAAGCATGATGATAGTATAGTTAATACAAGATACAAGTCGACACAATCTACAGCCGACTAGTCGTGTCTCGTCCCAACGCACCACTCATCATCGGCGGCTCAGGAGCACCTCCAAACAACACCAACTCTCTGCCTCCCCCCGTTCCCCACCAGGCCACCCCAATGGCTGACCTCTCCACGTCCATCTCTCCATTCACAAGTATGTCCCAGAACCTCTTCTTCACCGGAAGCTTCAGCCGAGGATCCTCAATCTCATTCATGGCCTGCGCGGCAATGGCCAGCCACTCCTCCACCAGTGGCAGGGGCAAGAACGGCAACGAGTCTACCAGTGTCATGACCAGAGCACTTTGCTCTGACAACGGCTCCTCCTGTGTTTCTTCGAGCGCGCGTGAGACGACATCCGGCGTGGCAGGAAGTAGCGTCGTGCCGGCGGTTGCGGTATTTGCACGGAGCATGTCCAACAGCGTTTCCGACATGTGTGGTTCCATTGCAGCAATGGGGAACGGAGGAGACACGACTTGCATGACTGTCTTGAAGGCTATTCTGAACTGACGGGGTGATATGTGGCGAGGAAACGAGTCGAAGACTTTGACAATGTAGAAGGGCGTGATCTTGATGGTGAGGGCGCTGTGCTGAGGGCATGAGAGGGCGGACAGGACAGCACTGTGGGCAGATTCGAAAAGCTCCGTCATGGACGCTGACATGGGTCCTTCTTGGGAGAGGTACGAGATTGCTGGCTTGACGACGAGGAGCTCGCATGATTCTGTGGAAAGGGACAGGGGCAGATGTTCCGCCACGTTGAGATAGAACAAGTCGAGCGTCATCTCGAGATGTGTCGAAGGGTTGAGCATCGCGTCGGCCGGCCTGATCTCTCTGAGGAATGTCTCGGTAGCCAGGCCGTCTCGGCTGAGAACGTCCAGGGAGGCCATGTAAGTAAACGTGTATACCTGGAACGAGCTGTTGCTGTTTCTGCTCGAGATGAAAAAGATATTACGCAGGATCTGCAGCGACTTGGAGGCAATGCCATGAGCCAAGCCGTGCATCAGCATTTGCGGATCCAGAAGACTGCGAGCAACGATGGCTTGTAGGACAGCCGTCGTACCAAACATGAGTTTCCTGAGAACCTGCCACAGCAATGGCCAGGTGGTTTGTGCCGTTTCGAGGCTCAACTTGGAGCCCTCAAAGGCCGGGGCAATGTCGCTGAAGGGGTTGCTCTGCCACGCACCGAGGACTCTAGCAGTGAATACCAACAAGGCATCCTGCGCCTGCATGACGGCAGGAGTGTCGGTTGCATGTTGGACAGCAAATGCTGTCAATTTGGAGAGCGGTCCCATGTTCGCCATCAGCGGCTGCTTGTCCATCTGCCGCAACAGCTGACAAGACGAAGATGCTTCCGGCCACGACAAGACGTGGCCTGGCTGCAGAGTAGTATCGCGACCGACTACCCGGAGGAACTGCGCATCGCAAAAGCCTTCCTCGCCTGTAATGGCCCAGACGGCAATCGGCAGCAGCGCATTGCAGTTGATCTGAGCCCTGTGAAGCTCTGAAAGTATGGGGAAGGCAAAGTTTAGAGCTGTGACAACAGATATCGCAGCTGCAGGGCCGTCTTCGACGTTTTCCTCGAGTGCAAGATTGGCCGCCATAACAACGGCTTGCTCTAACGTGTTGCGCAGCGCTCGCGACAAAGACTGTCGGCCATTTCCTTCCATGCCCATAAGAACGCCCGTCAATACGAGTAGGTGTTGCCATCGTCGTGACCTCTCATCGGCGCCCTTGACGACGGCCCGCGTCCATTCATCGCATCGGAGACCTCCACCGTCGGATTGGCCCTTTGGTCTGGTGCCCTCAACTTGGTTGTCGTGTACACGAACAGCGGCAGTGTGGTATATGCCGATTATTCGTATTGCGGTTTTCGCTCCATCGTTCCGATGCCAAATAGCCCGGGCTGTGAGAAGTTGCGATGTGAGCACACCGAGGTTGAGCGGGTTGGACAGCTGGGTGAGCAGATGGATTGTGGTGCCGATGATTTGGTCCGTCTTGGCGGCATCGTGGACGTCCTGGTAATACCGCAGGACAGTATTGAGGAGTCTATCGGCGGGCATGATGACGCATCGAGGAACATGGGCCACTGCAAAACGTGATTTGTGATTCTGCTGTGAGGGACGTGTGGTTGGGAGAGGTTGGCGTCGGGCCCGAGGAGACTCTGAGTGACACACGAGCTTTTGCCGAGGCTGACAATGACGTCTTGGTGTCCGCTGTCCGCAGCTTCGCAACAACTTGCATCCTTTTGTCCCCCCTGCTCACCCTTCCGCAACGGCATCCTCACGACCCGTCCTCGCCGAAACGGAGCTTTCCAACCGCGCGATGAGGACTGCCCGACGGCGGTAGCTGCGTCGTCTTCTTCGGCGGTGCACCTCGCCCTGGCGACCGTCAACATGTCCAATCTGGGAAACGCGCCGCCCAACTATCGCACGCCGCCATTCCCGTCCCTCAATGTGAACACGCTCCAAGACCGCACCCCTAATCGCACCTATACGCTATACCACATTCCCGATGTCTGGAAGTTCACCGTGCTCTGGACCTTGATCACCTACATGTTTTTCCACGTCGGCGCGGTGCTGGTGGCCTTTTTCAGCCATGGGCTCAACAAAGGGTCGTGGCGCTTTCTCTGGGCCGTTCCCATCATCTACCTATTGATTGCCGGAATCGAGGCAGTCATTGCCGGGAGTATTGTCGGACTTGTGTAGGTTTGCCATCACCAAGCCTGGCCACACCGTTTACTGATATGCCAGCTAGGCTCGGTGCGGTGTATAAAGCCGGCTACTACGAAATGAACACATGGATTCCGTGCACGTGGGGATTTATCAACGTTCTGATCTTGATAATATCATCCTTCTCGGTGCAAGGTGGTCTTTGAAACGTGGCAGGAGTAGCATGCGACTCACGACACCCTATTGACGCGCCAAGATGGTATCCGAACCGACGCAGCCACACCGTACATTATCACAATTTTCAACCCCGTGTTGCTACAGAGATCAAAGAATTTCGGGCCGGCCAATGACAAAAATGAGCCAACACGACACGTCATCATAACCCTCGAACTACGGAAAAGGCAGTCGAGGCATCCAGGCCACACTCCAAATAATACCGTGTCGTCCAGCAATTGCGAAGTGGCATTGCGTGCTGAGAACGGAGCAAGGGGCGTAGCAAGGCCTGGTATAGCACATTGACGTAAATGTAGCAAGCTTAGCAGTGCAACTCAAATGATGCATACTGAGCTACATACCATACTCCCTCTTGTCCTTTCAGATATGTCCCCAAGAGCCAGCTAAAATTTTCTCTCACGGGGTCAAATTGCCAAGTCTGCCGCCGGGAATAGAGAACCCGGGGCTCTAGACAGGGTTGCCAAGATAGGCACTCATATATTTAGATAAAGGGGCACAACCAGTTACAACCCAATCAAGTACCTTTTTTGTAGTCAGGAGTCGCCGTGCTCGGGCACCGACAGAATTAATTAGTCGCCAGTCCACGAAAAGCACACAGAGCCAAGTCGCCTGCAACAATCGAGAGATGCATCCATTGTCTCATAAGAAAAAACCCCAATAAGTAAGACAAGACGAAGACTTTCATGTGCCCCTTGCGGAAACCAACCTTTCCGACCCCCTCGTGTAACCCAAGCATCACCCAACCAGCAAAAGCCAACCATCGGAGCAACATGGAAAGCAACGCAGACGAGACCTTCAAAAGCGTCCAAGGCAACAACAAACCAAAAACCGAGCAGCCCCACCCACATCCAAGGCCCCGGCGTCCATTCAGACGGGGGTTGCATGCAATGTCCGTCTAACATGCGCCGTCTTCCATCCCAAGCGCAAACCGCACTACTCCGTACCAACCTACCTTTTTATCCATGGTATTGTTTCGCCACGACAATCCAATCCGGAAATCACACATGCCCTTAAAAAGCAGACAACCCCCCAGCACACTGCCGCCACTGAAAAAGTCAAGTGTCGAGAAACACCAGCATGGCCAAGTAATCACCTCGCCGCAACCATGTCCTCCCAATGGGGCGAAACGCTCAACTTCGAGGGCCGCCATACCCTCGCGCCTACATGCCCGGAAACGCAGCCTCTCCCCAGAACACACGCACGGGGTCAACTGCCTCTCGGGAACCTCGCCCCCGGCCAGGCCATGTCTCTGGCCGGCATCTCCCTCCGCGCCTTTGCTCTCGGATTCACCGCATGCCTCGGCCTGCTGTCCACGGTCCTCGTCCTCGCGCTCACTTCGTCGCCTCTCTGGCGCATCCCCTTCTTTCTCTGCGCCCTGTCTACCTTTCACTTCCTCGAGTTCTGGACCACCGCTGCGGCCAATACTCCCGAGGCAACCGTTCATGCCTTTTTGCTCACGGCAAACTGGCCCGCCTACCCCATCGCTCATATGGTAGCCTGCGTAGAGTGTGTGCTGACCAACGTGGTGTTCCCGAGCCGGGGCTGGGCACCTCTTGGATTGAGCACGGTCTTGATGCTGACGGGATTGGTCATGGTTGTGGGAGGACAGACTGTGAGGAGCGTGGCTATGTTGACGGCAGGGCAGAGCTTCAATCATACAGTCCAGACGAAGAAGGCCGACTCGCACACGCTCGTGACGACGGGCGTATATGGACTGTGCAGGCATCCTAGCTATTTTGGCTTCTTTTACTGGGGACTAGGCACGCAGTTGGTCTTGGGGAATCTGGTTTGTTTCCTAGGCTATGCATACGTCTTGTGGAAGTTTTTCAGCAGCCGAGTCGAGGTAGAGGAGGGAGGATTAGTCAAGTTTTTTGGGGATGACTACGTTCAGTATCGGAAGAGGGTTGGGACTATGATTCCCTTTGTGGGGTAGCTCTCGATATCTGTCTAATTGGCTTGGCAGTTGGTGTGATACTCTCGCTCGAGTATAAGACCAACACATATCAGGAAAACAGTCGCAAGGGAGGTATAGTGTATGATCATCATGTATGAATTATCCAGGATGAACACTATCCAAGTCGTAAAGTCGTCCGAATCTCCCAACATTATGTTTGTGATGTCAGCATCGGTTGTCTACTGGCGCTGCCATACTTGGCCTGCCACGCGTAAAAGTACATCAATGCCGCAAATGGCTGACCGAAGATTGTGAAAGACACCCAAAAGATTACGTTGCCCATCACTCGCCCGGTGTGCCCCCATTTCATCTTCTCCAACGGCGCTGTGATGGCGATGAGAGGTAGCTGCAGGAACATGCCTAAGAAAGCGACGCCTATAAATAATTAGAAATTGAGATCAAATATAGCAAATGGGGACACGAAAGTATCGTACCAATGATATTGTGTGTAGGAACGCCAACAAGAACCTCGTGTAACACGGCTGATACAAAGAAGACGGTGCAACTAGCCGCCCCTGGACTCCATCCACGTCCAATCATGGGCACATAAACATGGCGCTTAAAGTACGTGTATACTGGCTTGTTCCACGTCCTCCAGTAAGCCCCGAGACTCTCGCTATTCCACCAGTCGTCGTAAAAAGATCGGTCGCCGAATCGTAACACTTCAGCTAGAGCGTTCAAGAATGATTGAAACAGAGCAAAGAATCCCGCCAACCAGATGACCAAAGAAATCGTTGACAGCTTCAGCAGACGTTCCAGAATCATGAGAAAGTCCAAGGACGCAATCTTGTCCAGAGAATTCTGCAGAACCGGCGCGGCATACTGAAAGCTGGCAAACCAGATAAAAGCGCTCAAGCAGCAGACTTCCCCCAATCTTTTGAAAACAAAAACCCATCTGATATTGTCTGTTCGTGGATATACGGGCTGATAGACCAATGTAGGCGCCCACCAGAAGTAGACGAGATTGCCAAAAGTGATATTACTTGGATATGGGCATTTCGAGTAGAGTTCGGGTATCAGCTCTCCCTTGACGGGGTGCAGGTAAGCGTGGCGGAGATCACGATTGGTGAATGCATACGAAGCTGTCTTGAGTGAGACGATAACGGCATGCATCTCTGTCAGGGTTCCGACGAGGGGGTGGTGGATGTGAAAGTAAACTACAAAGGTAGTGAGGGTTAAAGCAAGGGTCATATTGACACCATGAGCCCAGGCCACCAGAACCCACGAAGAATGGAAGGAAGTCTTTTCTTGTTCCGACGGTCCAGAAGAGCCAGGAGCGAGGCGCTTTTTGGATCCTCGAGCCTGTTTCGCGGCAGCCAGTTCGATCAAGTAGGCGACCAATAGATGACAGGGAATGAGAAAGTAGAGAAGCCCGCCGATGAGGACGTCTTCGTTTTTGTAGGAATGACACCGAAGGCATATCAAGACGCCATACTGAGAGATTGGTCAGGGACAATGGACACCATGTGTTTGGGGTGCGTGTTGTAGCATACTTTTTTTAGATTCTCAATCATTAATCGTACATTTCCGACGACTACATTGTCATCAGTAATCGGTAGAATCTCTTTGCAGCAGCCGGCTTCGTTGCTTACCCAAAACAATAACCATGAGATTCCGGAACCCAATGAAGCTTGGCGCGGCATCGGAATCGTGGCTCAAGCACGACGGGCGACTTTGAGAATGCACCGCTGCTACGTGACGATACTTCTTCTGGGTAGTAGCCCCTAGCTTCTCAACCGTCGTCGCTTCCTCGGGCTCTGCCTCGACCAGATCGGAAGCTACATTGCCATTGCGACGCTTGGTGGCGGTTCCGTTGCTCAGGGTGCCACTCGCAGCGCTGACACTGGTGGTCGTAGCCGTACTCATGACGGAGCTGTCCTGACGTGTCAATCGCCTTGATGTGGAATTGAAAAAGACGGACGATTTTGGCTGGCTGTGAGGAATAAGCGAAAGCTCACGGCCCCAAGATAAAGGAAGGAGCAAAAGGAGGAGGGTGATGAGGGCAGGAGAGCTCAAGCTTAAGTGGAGGGGCAGACTTGGTCGACACAGTCGCACAGTCTCCAGGCAAGCGGCGTGGCCGGACAGCCGGACATCCAACAAGGGAAGCAGCAATGGGTGCTTGGCTGCACCAAGACGTTCACATAAACGCCCAAGACGCCTTCAACTCCCACCACCAGATCTCTTAGTGCCAACGCGGGCTCAGTGGCTCCTGTCTTGTCCGCCGTATCGAATCAGTTGCGTTCCCCTCAGCCACCGGCCCTTGGTGTGAGATAGTCTTCCATTGCCGGCGTCCCGGAGAGGAGTAGAGGAGGAACGAGGCGCATCAACACCACCATCAGCCCGAGATGGCGCCTCGACAACAAATTACGATCATATCGACGCCATCGAATCCTGCGCGCGATTGCATTTCTGCGAGCTGCTGCCACAATGGCAGGTCATTTCCACGCATGCCCAACTGGTGCGTCACGATTCGTCAACCACCTCAAAGTGGCGAACAGTACGGCAGACAACGGGGACTTGGCGGGTCTTTTTCCAGTCCTGTCAGTTTTCTGAAGCCCTCAGCCGTACATCGCGGCGCTCGATTGCCATCGTCTTAACGGCTTGCTGCAGTTCGTGACAAGGGTCTGGTGAGGGCAGCAGCAGGGATTATCAACATGACCTGGCAAAGGCGGAAGCATGTGAAAGTTAACCCTAAGCTGCTGCAAGACCGTACACGGCGAGGTTGAAGCTAAGGGACAAAAACATCGTGTCACCCCTAGTCTCGAAGAATCCCGAGCCGCGGGTCCTGGGAGCAAATTTCTCGAAGCTCGGCATGAACGACAAAAAACCTCGATTGAGGATTTCGCCACCTCTGTTCGGTCCGTCTATCACCGCTCTCCTCCATCATAACCTCTCACATGTCGCCATTCCCCTCGTGCGGGTCACTAAGCTGTGTTGTACTTCATAACCGGATGACGACCTGGATATGCGAACACCATCTTGCGAACTGTCGCTGTCGCTGTCGCTGTCGCTGTCGCGTGTGCGCCCGTACCTTAGCGCACGGAAAACCCCCAACCCATGGATAGTCAGGGCACCGGGCCTATCACATGACTGGCTGGTACTGTCAGGAATTAAGACAAAACAATACCTTCAGCAGACGCAGGGGGTTGGCTGAACTGGTGGCGTGCAGCCATCAGCACTAATAAATTCGAGACATGAAGTTCTCCCTACTAACTTACGTTCCTTTGTACTCCGTATGTACGTTCTGATTGGCTGCCAAGGTAGTTACCTGCTAACAGGCCATGGAGGCACCTGTGCTGTGTTGCAGTGTCACACAGAATAATACTGACCAGGCATCTTGCTACCTCGACATTCAACAAAGGCAAATGTACTCTGCGTGTGGATATCTTTTAGCTGGCATAGTGTTGGAGAAGACAGATAAAACTGCTGTCTTAAACGTCTGTCGCATGGTAGCAATGACGATAACTGCCAAGATATCACCCCCCGAGGAAGGATCCAAACATACGAGGCTAGTTACTAAGCAATGCATGTAGAATTGTACATATGTATGCTGACCACTTGCCGTAGCCGAACTCTAGATGAAGTACTGCTACTAGCACCCCTCGTTCATATGTCCAGCTGCACTTTTCACCAATGAGTGAATCGCAGTCTCAAGAGATCGAGATTGTTTAGCCTTGTCCCCGTCCAGCCTCAAGACCTCCACTTTCATATTTCTTGCTAGAGCTATCCCTCACCGCACATCACCATGTCACCGCCTGTCGTCTCTGAGACGAAGCAGAAGATGCTTCGTGGGGAAATGTACCACGCGTTTACATCCGAACTCATTGCCGACCGTGCAAGAGGCAAGGCGGCTATGAGGCGGTATAATGCTGCTGTAGGAGACGTTTCGCGGCGAGAGGAAGTTCGCCTCTGGAGAGAGTAAGTTCTCCTAGCGGAATATGGCCTCAATAGCCGCTATTCCAATTGACAAGCCAACGACTCACCCACTTGACCAACGCTCAGAGTAGTAGGCGACACCACACCTCTCCCTCCCGAGCTACCTAATGCTGCCGAAGACGAGGCACAATTCGAAGACGATCCCATAGTAGATGTGCCTGTGTTGGTGGATTACGGCACACAGGTCAAGCTAGGCAAAGGAGTTTTCATCAACTGCTACTCAACCTGGATTGATACCTGTCCCATTACCGTCGGCGACCGCACCATGTTCGGTCCGCGCGTCTCATTGTATAGTGGCAAACATCCGCTCGAGCCAGAGGTTCGCAACGGCATCAAAGGCCCGGAATCAGGCGCACCTATTACTATCGGGGACGACTGTTGGATTGGTGGAAATGCCACAATTCTGCCAGGAGTGACCATTGGTCGAGGCTCAACGGTGGGAGCTGGAAGTGTTGTCACCAAGGTTCGTATTGATTGCGCATAACATTGTAATGGATCGCAATTGACGTAGTCACAGGATGTGCCACCTTTCCATGTAGTTGCTGGCAACCCTGCGCGAATCATACGCAAGATAAAGTCCACATTAGATCCCGAGCACACGGAGCATTGAGAGATGTGCTCTATTTTTCGCGTTGTGCCCAATCACTTATCGATAAGGGGAATCTGGTTGTCACCTTGCAGACAAAGTGGTGCATATAAACTTGGCCAGCTAGTAAGCATCTAGAGGCGGTAGTGGGATAATGTGCTTTCGGTTGCAAAGTACTGAAGAGTTGAATTCAATTTGAATTTACTAGAGCATCATTTTGCTATGTTCCGGTTTCAAGACAAATACGAGTTGTTCGGTGTCACATGACTTCAAAGTACGACCGACTTTGCAGTGCCGGCAAAACGCCGCTTAAACTACTGACTGCTCTTTTCCTGCCATCATAGAACCTCGCGCGCTCAGTCACGTCGTCCAACCGCAGGGATAGATGGGACAAAAGCATCCACCTGACATCTCAATATGCCCGGCTGATATTTCCCCAAAGTAGTCAACGACGTCTCTTCCCACTCATTTCACATTGCCAGCTTAAATCTGTCACCACGCTTTCTCACAGGACGTACATGCGTGAAGTTGCTACTCAATAAGCCGTCACAATGGCCTATGAGCCACGTGGTGAGCACGGCGGAGGAGGTGGCCAAGATGGCGCATTCATGAAGGCCAGGGGTCGAAGTAAGTAATTGCATAGTCTACCCTTCCTCGGCAGTACTTTTTTGTGCAAGAGGGTTATTTGGCAGCCCCAGTAATGCGTGCTGGCCGTTGGCGAGTCACCGACTGGGCTCGAGGTCATACAACGTCAAACGAAGAATTGGGCGCTTCTTGAGATGAGCCTTGGGTATCAATCGTGGACTTGATATATCCCAGTGAGCGATCTGTACTCGTGTTTGGCAATGAACCAATCACAAGTTTCTCAGTATTATGCTCACTAGGGAATAAGTCTCAAGCCACTCCTGTTGTCAACCACAGCGATATGCGAAGATATCAACAGTCTTATCAGCCCACGTACAACTTCCGGAGGCATCATGTACCAACTGTCCGTAATAATACTGATAACCCATCTCAAGGGCCCGTTACCGATTACAGTTCAACTGTCACGCACTGGATGCGGAATAGACTTCCCAACTACAAAGGCTCATACGATGGGGAGGCCGAACGGCCAAGCGCGAGCTACATTGTTGATGTGAGGAACATCAGCCCCAAGTATTGCCCATAAAAGCGCTCTTCCGCTGACTTTATCAAGATGCTTCCACCTGCCGCGCGCCCAACAAACGCCGCAGACACGATCCCTATCAAGCATCTTCACTCTTCACTAAACAAAATCAAGCATCCCGTCAATGTCGTTCGATGGACCCCAGAAGGCCGCAGGCTATTAACAGCATCAACAAGCGGCGAGTTTACGTTATGGAACGGGACGGGTTTCAACTTTGAAACTATTATGCAGGCTCATGATTCGGCAATTCGAGCACTAGAGTACTCCCACAGCGACGACTGGTTAATATCTGGTGACCATGACGGGAATATCAAATATTGGCAACCTAACTTCAACAATGTGCAAAGTATCGAGGCACATACCGATCCAATTCGAGACCTTGCATTCAGCCCGAATGATTCCAAGTTCGTAAGCGCTTCTGACGATTCATCGCTCAAAATATTCGACTTTGCGCTGGGACAGATGGAGTTGAAGCTGGAAGGGCATGGATGGGATGCCAAGAGCGTCGATTGGCACCCTTCCAAGGGGCTACTGGTATCTGGATCAAAGGATCACTTGGTGAAGCTGTGGGATCCCCGGACCACGCGCTGCCTTACAACTCTTCACGGCCACAAGAGTACAATCACCAAGGTCATGTTTGAACGCGTCAGGGGTGCCTGCCTGGCGACTTCAGCACGAGACCAAACCGCTCGTGTGTTTGACCTCAGAATGATGCGAGACATTTGCCTCCTTAAAGGCCACGAAAAAGACATCTCGACATTGACCTTCCACCCCGTCCACGCCAATCTTCTTACCACAGGAGGCATGGACGGCTCCCTCTTTCACTACCTCCTCGACTCGCCAAACCCCCCCGCCGGCCAACCCTTAACCGTCGCCCCATATGACAGCATGGACCCGTCAATCACACCAGCGCAGTCCGTCTGGCCGATGCACAGAATCCCCTTTGCGCACGACTACGCCATATGGTCACTCGACTGGCACCCCTTGGGCCACATACTCGCGTCCGGGTCCAACGACCGCATCACTCGTTTCTGGACACGAGCCCGCCCAGGAGACACAGACATCACGCAGGACAGATATCATATAGGCGAGGCCGCTGCCGAGGCACAAGGAACCTGGGACCGCCGTGGCAATCGTCGCCAGCGACAAGAGGAAGAACAGCAAGAAATGGAAGATGAGATGGACGCACTGGTGGACCAAGACGCCCTCAAACTTCCTGCGTCATCTGGTCTGCCCGGTATCCCTGGTCTCCCTCTGGGCGGCGCCTCAGCACTACCCGGCCTCACAGCCGGATTGCTTCCGCCCCCCCCAATTCCAGGCGTGGGATCCAACGGCCCTCCACCGCCACTATTCCCGTTGCCAGGACTCAACGGCGCTCCTCCGCCTCCTCTACCCGGGTTGGATCCCAACCATCCCCCGGACCCAGCACAACTCCTCGAATTGATGAAGAAGGCGGGAATTCCCCTCCCGCCACCCGGTGCCATACCCCCAGGTCTTCTCCCGCCGGGAAACTTCCCCTTCCCCGTTCCGCCACCGCCGACGCACTCGGAGGAGAACGACTTGAGACGACGCGCGCCGTTACCGAGTCAGGAGGAGAGTTTGCGCCAGGAGCAGCGCCAAGGGAAATACACAAGGGCACGATAAGACTCACCGTCGATAGCGTTATCTTACCGTCTACATGCCCGCTTTCCTGGGCGGCGCACAAGAGCATGTACGGGATTTCGGCGACAAAAGAAAAAGGAATCCGAGGATGGTCCGCATTGCATGGCCAGGGGAGTGTACTCTACAGAATGTGTATATGTAGAGATGTGACGGGTTTGTCGATACCCTCGGCGTTGGAATTTATATACTCGTACCTCTCATCTTCAAGACCTGGCATTGACCAGTCCCATGTAGCGAGTCACGCCACGCCATTGTGTTTACAAGTGATGACTAGCAGGACTGAGTAGTACGACTTGTATTTACGAGTGACGATGTACAAAGAAGAAATATCCAGTAAGCGGCAAGTTGGCGCTCGGTGTACCGATGTCGACAATATACCGCCCCCTTTCCTTGGAGTCCCGCTGGTACGGGTACAATTTTATAGAATCTTTTCTTAAGGATAAATATAAAAAGACTATGCTGCCAGATATGCTATGCTGTGACAAAGGAGATTGAAAAAAAAAAAATGCTGAGCCTCCTATGCAACCCCAACCGTATACATGCCGCCTCTTGATGAACCCTGTTCTGTTCTGTGTACATGCCGCCCCCCCCCCCCCCTCCAACTCTCCCTCCTCTTGTATGTACATGGTTTGAGCTCAGAATATGAAATATGCGAAGGGGAGTAAAACAAAATCTGTGTTGGAAGAAGACGTAAAGAAATTTCATCAAATCATGGCGAAGGAGGGGGAGATGGAGGAGCAATAGTGCGCTGGCGGCCCTTCCCGAACGCCTTCTGGGTGTCGGCAAAATCCTTGATTACCAGGGCACACACGGTATCGGCACAGAGCCTCCTCCTCCGGGTGACGGGCAGCTTGGTGGCGAACTCTAGGCCGGAGGCCCGCTCGACGGCCTCGATGGGGACCTCGAAGTCGGTGATGGGCTTCTCGTTGGGGATGGCGGCGTTGGGCAGGACGAAGGCGCCGATGGCGACGTTGCCGCCCGCCCTGCCGTCCTCGGCGAAGATGACCTTGTAGAAGTGCGTGGGGACGGCGACGGCGGGCGGGGTGCCGATCACCTCGTACTTGACGTACCACTTGTCGTCGGCGGGGTCCTTGCGAGGCAGGTAGAGAGGGCCGGTGACGATGCGGACGCTGGGGTAGCGGCCGGTGAGGCGGCGGCAGAAGTCCTCAAAGTGCGCCCAGTAGTCGCGGTTGAAGCCCTCGCCGACCTGGGGGCACATGTTGGTCAGGTAGAAGGTGTCGTTCATGGCCTTCTGGGACCACTTTGCGTCGGCGGCGGGGACCTGGTGGCCGCGGTCGTAGCCGCTGCGGAAGTAGTCCTTGAGGAGGGCGCGGAACTGGACGGGCACGGAGTCGTCCTCGGCGAAGGCGCTGTGTCTGCGGTCGCCTTCGTGGCGGGCCAGGGATTCGGGGGTGATGTGTTCTATGACCCATTGCGGGTTGCGGGTTCGGCGGTCGTAGCTCGATATCAGGGCTGCTCGGCTGGCCACGTCTGATATCGGGCCCGGGAAGCCGTATTCAAAGAGACCGGCTGGGTTGACGGGGCCGGGCCGGGCGGGGATGCTGGTGAAGACGTGCTGCGAGGGTATCACGACGGCGGAGGCGGGAGCAGAGGTGTTTGGTCTGATGACTGCGCCGGCCGTCGCTATCGGGAGTACGGGCTTCTTGGTCTCGGGCGGCGGGCGGAGAGAAATAGCGGCGGCCGCGATGGCAGCGCCGCCTCCAGCTCCTAAAAGAGCAAACATGGCCAGAGTTGACTTTGACATGTTGGCAGAGGTGGCGGCAGCGGCTTGTACGACACGAGGTGGCATTTATATAGAGCGGACGGCAAGATATCGATCGATCCAGAGGGGGAGAGAAAGAGAGAGAGAGACGACGGATGGTCTGCTGGACTGAAAGAAGATTGAGACTGAACAGCAGAGCAGTGAAAGGCGCGAAAGCGACAGGTCAGTCGAGAAACGACGAAAGCGGAGCGCAGCTGGGTGGAATTCAGGCTGATGTGTTGAGAGCTGTGGTCCTCGTCGTTTTGTTGTGATGGATTTTTTTCCCTTTAAATTGCTCTGCACATGCAAGTCATTCTCTGTGTCCCCCGAGAGCGGGAAGCTGCCGAACCTTTGCCGCTTGGACCACATGAGTGGGTCAGGGGACCGTCAGGAACAGCCTTTGGCCCCCAGGGCACAGCCAGCTGGGCCAGTCAGAAGGTCTGGCGCGCCTCCACGCCGCTTCCTTGTTCGATCTCGTCGAGATGGACGTCGATGGCTCGAACCAACAAACTCGACGCAGTGCAACCTCTCAAAGAGCCGCATCCGCGCACGTCCTCTCCACGCCATCCCATCTGCCGCCGCCCGTTGAAGAAACAGACGCGACACATCTCTTTCAGCCTTTGTCCGTTCGTCCCGTCAGAGTCACACAGGAAAACGGTCTCCAGCATGGCCGCTCGATCACGGGACGTTGTGCTACCTCAGATTGGTGTCGCCCTGTTCATAGTCCGGCGTGAGTACGACGGCACTTGGCCGCATCACCTGCAGCGCCTGCTGAGCAGATGCTGCCGACTCGGCATGTCTTGTGTGCGTTTCTGCTGCTGCTGCTCGGGGCATGGGGCTTATTCACTTGGTGTCCGCGGAATGATGGGCAACACGCGGTGATTCCTGCAGAGCCATCCGTCCGGGAGAACGAGCATTCACAAATGTGCAAGTGCCAGACAATGGACAGTACTTTGACACACTTAGTCCTCCTCGTGCTTTGAAACTATTTGCCATTCTTACTTTATAAACGCGTCCTTGTAAAGCTACATGGTGGTAATTACACATCCCGAATGGTCCACAACTTTTCTTTCTTCCGGCAAATGCTGGTAGGTCCTCCAATGACCACCGCGGATTACGGCCCAGCGACTGCGAGAGCCAACTCTCTCAGACTCGCTCCCTTTTCTGTTCTTTGGCTGTTATAGTCATTCGTCAGCGGGCAAGCCTGCCTATGCCATGATAGCAGCCACCAAGACGGCGCCGACAAGTGACGCAACCCCGAATACGGCAGCGCTACGACCAGCACCGGCAGTGACGGTCGCCGAGGTAGCCGCAGCTGGGCTGCCAGAGACCTTGCTCGAAGGGATATTGGTTGTGGCCTTGGTCGGAGCTGCGGTGGGAGGGTACGTGGGTGAGGAGACGCCCGACGGGCAGTGCCAGTGCTTTCCGTGAGGCGTGCACTCATCGCCGTTGCTGTGGTCATGATCATGGTCATGATCATGGTCATGATCGTCGTGGTCATGGTCATGGTCATGGCTCTGAGCAGGAAGCGTCGTTGGCTTGGGAGATCCTGTCACTGAAGGCGTAACTGCGGCCGTCGAAGTAGCCTCGCAGTGCCCTATGACCGTCAGTGTGTGTGCCCCAACTCATCACGACGAGAGGGACCGTCTGCCGCAACTTACAGGAATCGCCATGCAGATGGCAGTTGGACCCAGTAGGGGAGGGCGGCAATGTCTGGGAACCCGATCCCGTAGCATGGTCGTCGGCATTCGTAGCCTGGGCTACGGCGCGTCCAAGGAGACAGAGTGAGATCAGAGCCTTGAGATGCATGTTGCAGATTGTGTGAGTTCACAGTATGATAATAATTCCCAGTATAATGATGGTTCAAGAAGACAAGCAGAAATCAGCGACGCAAAGGACCACGTAAATATATATACACGTCCGTGTTGCATCCATCCGCTTCCCCTTCCTCCTCTTCTGCCCTCTACTTCATACGTGCACCAACAGCTCCCATTCATGGACCATCGACGGACCCCCACAAAGCAAGAAAAACCGCAATGGATACCCGTCACATTATTGGCAAGCCGCTTCTTGTTTATCCAGTTCGTCCCGGCTAGTCGACCAGGGCCAAGACCTGTTTGAGAACCTCTTTGGGTTCTGGGCTTGGGGGAGCCTGCAAGCCGACGGCATGGGGCGTGTCGTTATTGGCCTGCCTATCTGTACGGGTTTATGCAGTTGACGGTTCCAATGACATGCTGTGCGACCAACCCTTGCAAAATTGTTCGTATTATTTCCTGCTGGCCCTGGCGGCTCTGCCAGTAAGAAAACCATTCTTGGAACCAACACCCGTAGCCATGCTAAGGAAGTGGCAAGTTCCATCGAGCTAAATCACGCCTTGTACATTTTGACCGACTCCGCATCAAATTCTTCCTGGTGCTCAAAAGCTCGCAGCGCCCCCGTGGTAAGGTTGCAGACAGAATCGAGTTGGTCATCTAGCCGAAACGAGCCCAATATCCATTTCTTGAATTCATTGTGCTGTGAGCGGGGCGCACAAAAACATTGTCCAGGGAGTTAAGCATACTTTGGCCTAAATTAACCTTACACACCCTGATGGGCAGCCCCTTCCCTCCCAACACAGCAACATTAAACCCTGATGTCTACGGCTGAACCGACCAAAGGTTCCGCCCAATGCTCGTCTGCGCATGGGGCAGTTGGACGAGGATTGGCTGGTCGGAGGACTGATCGGAGGGTGTGAGTGTCATTGAAACAATGCGGGCATCCATGAAAGGATAAGCAATACGGGCATCCGTGAAAGGATAAGGTTGGCATGGAACTTTCTTCCGTCTGAGACTTGCCATGTTGACGGGCGCATTGACGGACAGCGGCCGGTGAGATATAATAATCGTGTGACAAGTCTACGGAGTTCCACAGCGTAAGATTGCAAGTGATGATGCACCGTCGTCTCAAGCTCTCTCGACTTCATTCGTCGTCACGAGCCCTGCTAGCTAGCATCACGACATGATGAAAACCATCAGAAACCCGTACATCTAATCGGAGCTGTAATTTAGTGTACGGGGCGACATCCTCTTTGTCACACCTCCCCATACATTTCACGTGGTTAATACTCTCCGTAAATGGGTCTTGCAATCACGCCCTATTTTTTATGCTTTTGGTGCACTAACCACCCAAAAAAAAAACATCGTGCGCCCGACCGTCAAAAAAGTGTCAACCTTCTTCCTCCAACAATAATAGTTGCACCACCTAATATTATCAAAGCCCTTTATCATTACAAGTATTATCTATTAGTCATTATTATTACTATAGACACATTTATTCCTGCTACTCCTCATTATAATAATATCATTATTCCAATGGGTGCAACTCACAATCTTCTTGAAGCCTCTCGCGACGAAGAAGCCTCTCGCGACGAAGAAGCCTCTCGCGACGAAGAAGCCTCTCGCGACGAAGAAGCCTCTCGCGACGAAGAAGCCCCTCGCGACGAAGAAGCCTCTCGCGACGAAGAAGCCCCTCGCGACGAAGAAGCCTCTCGCGACGAAGAAGCCCCTCGCGACGAAGAAGCCCCTCGCGACGAAGAAGCCTCTCGCGACGAAGGAGCCCTTATACCACCTTTTCCACCTGCAGTAGGATTCTCATCACAAGACGAAGTCTATACCTTTTTACAGCAATTTTCACTCGAAATGGAATTATGCCTTGTCAAAAAGAGCTCTAGCAACTATCGCGAAGTCAATGGCCAAAGGGTTCCAACGTACATGCTGTTATGTTGCGACCGTGGCCGCAGAAGACCGTCAGCCTCAATGGGAATTCGTCGAACTTCAACACAGCTAGTCAATTGCCCGTTCCGACTTCGGCTATCGCTTCTTACATCATTAAATAATCAATGGACATATAAGGTTCTCCAACCAAGTCATAATCATAGGCAAAGCCCAGCGCCAACCGCTCATCCTGTCCATCGCCGACGTACGCCACAACAGCTACAAACCCTCAATAATATAAGCCAACTACGCGCTGTACGGGCTCGTGAGGCCGCCGAATTTGTACGACTCCAGAGCCCTAATATCGCTACCCACTTTACGATTCGAGATATCTATAATGACCGCTATCGCAGCCGTCAGCAGCAATTACAAGGGCATTTAGGCACTCAAGCTCTCATCAAAGCCCCACAGGAAGCCAACCTTCCTCACCAGATTAAGCTAGATGATCACGAGCGGCTTCAATCAGCGTGCTCACAACTATCACGTTCAAGTCAACAGAGCACCCGGCGCCTTACCTCAAGCAAACGAAGAACACTCACACAAGACGAAGTTGAAGCCCGATCGCTTTCAAAGACACAGCGCGGGCGCCAGAGGGGTCAATCGTCATCAACTCGATCAAATTATACTGTAAATAGTAGGGCAACCCTATCATCAAGCCGACAAGCTGCCCAAAGCAGCCTGTTAGAAGCATCTATCGTGGAGGATGTGATTATTGTGGCCGGGCCGGAATAACATCCGGCCGATAGATCATATCAATTGAATAAAACAACAGATTTCGCGTTTTTGAACGAATTGGGCCTTTTTGCCGGTGCTGCAGCCTTAAGCCGTTGAGAAACTACGATAAAACTACGAGGTTTCCTGAAGGGATCACCTTCCCATTTTACGGTGTGTAATCCACACCAAAGGGTGGATATTAAAGCTCTGGCTAAATCCGGCTAGTAATCTGCATCAAGCGTCGTCCCGTACACTAAATTACAGCTCCGATTAGGAAAACCATAGGACGCCGACTATCTGCATCATTGACATAGTGTATTAAGCGCCCAAGATACTACGATCGTTTCCGGTTATCATGTCCCTGACCAAGACTTTCGGTCAGTGTCTGATATCACAACGTTAGCCGATCAGCTCCACAATCTGCGAAGTTAATGCGTACGAGGAACTGGGCGAACCCGCGGTCGATGGTGTCCAGATGCCCCAGATATTCTACGTTGCACAGTTGATCCGGACTCCGGACTCGTGTATTGTTAAACGCGCGGTCGACGCATTCCATCCTTCCGCATTAGATGCCGTATCAGACTGCTGCGTTGGACCGAGCCATCAGTCACTCCAGACGCCGCAACCAACGCACATACCAACTGAAACGGGGAGAGGCGATGCATGCCATTGATATGCCTTAATTTCTTTCCTACAGTGGCTCCGGAATCAGAAATACTCGCACGATTTTCTCCATAGACTGGATCAAAAACAATATGTGGTAGCGCCCCGGTTCACCAGGTCGCAAACAGACCACATCAGGCTTCTCGGAGCCTAATGGGCCAGTTAAGAAGGCTCGGAACGTCGGGAGAAGCCCATAATTTGACTACCGCCACTGGCAAGTCTGTCTTATATGAAGACGATAGTACGTTGCGAGATATTACACTTATAAGACTGCTGTAGAAGTCACGATGAATGTCGGTGCTACCAAGCCAGCTATTCTGCCTCAAGAACACTTGTGGACTGTTGAATCGACCCCGTATGCGGCCGTCTTCTGCTAGTTTGGGTTCGACACCGTCAGATCTCTCGACTTTAGATCTGCTCTCTTGACGGCGCCTATTGATTCTTGTCACTGCAAACCTTTCGAGATCAAAGATAGGGAGTGGGGTCGCCAATATTCTCTCTGACTTCTGAATATATGAATGACGGTCGAGGAAGAGTGAAGGCATGCGAGAGCCTGCTCTAGGAGCCCGCCACCAACACAAAACCAGCCTCACGGGTGGATCGTTAGATATGCTACTGGTGGAGACGGCGCTCCTATCTGCATGGGACCCTGGGTCAGATCTTGTTAATTGTCAGTTATCAACACGGGAGTACGGAGTATCCTTGCGTATCTACTCCGTACCAGACTACCATACAATCAGGTAGTTAGTATGTAACTTTATTGTGTGTGCATACAGAACCCATGACATACATGCCCAGTCGGACATTATGCATTAGTCAGGTGCAGGAAATATCAAGCATCCCATGGCCAGAACGACGCGAAAGAGGGACTAGAGCGAGCCGGCCGAATTAAGGCTAAGCATCCTGAAGGCGATAGATTGACGAGTTCTCTCGATCGACCCTTTGACATGCAGATGGGCCAGGTGTTAATATGGCGAATCTGTGCGTCCGAACGCCCCTGAAAGAGCCGGCTCTGCGAAGTTGCGTGTCTCGTTCATCTTGCATTTAGACGCAGGCCACAACTGCAGGCTGCAAGTATGATGCAAAGATGGCAGAGACGGAGATGATTGATGGAAATGAGTGATGAACAGTCGGTGAAGTGCCAGCAGGCCAATAAATTATGCCTGCGAGGGCGCGCGCGCGTGTGTGTGTGTGGGTTTGTGTGGGCGTGTCACGTTCAACGGTGCGTATTTCGAATATGGCAGCGCAGTGAGAACCTTTATGGCCTCCCACGCCGTATGGGCAGTGTCACCTTCTCTTTGCCATCACCATCCCCTTTGCGTCTACTCCGTACTCTAAAGGTAGTCCGTGTCTTCTTCCATGTCATCTTTGGATGGATCAATCACTCATCGCTCTGCCCTGGGTCCAGCCGATACAATAATACTAGAGGGAGATCCTGCCCACCTGGTCGACAGGGCCATCACGATTTGCCGTCGTCATCAAGAAATCCCTCGTCCAGCTTTCCCAGCCTTTTGAGCTGAAAGAATCCGCTTACTCCTCTAATTCGGCTCGTAGTCCCTGTTGTCCCGCTCTATACCTCAAACAAGTAGGTATTTGCGTCTGGTGCTGTCATATGCTTTGAGCACGATGTCTTCCTGGCTAGCCTCGATACTAAAAAGAGTAGCTCTACGCCGCTTGTTCCTTCGTCTCCTTCGTCTCCTTCGTCTTGGACCCCATACAACAAATACGTCAGCGACGCCACAAACTCTCTGCTCTTCTCTGCTCTGCTTAGCTCTGCTGGATCCCGGCTGCCCACGCTCAAGACCAAAGAATTCAACTCTGGCCCCGACATAAACCGCCTTGTCTCTCTCCGTCTTTCGCTCGCGTCCATTTCTTGACCTGCCAGCATTTCGCACCCTTTCTCATATGGCTGCATAGGCACCTCTACACAATCTTTCTGCCTCTTGAAACATGCAGCCGTCGTTCGCAATGGAGCTAGCTACTCGAGGACTTGACAATGACACGCGTGGGTGGATTATGTGCGTGGTCAGCGGCATAGGTATGTCTGAGAAAGTGCATTGCATTTTCACGTCAATCATCTATCCTGAATAAGGATGTATGCTGACCTTATCATGCAGCATGCATCTTTGGTGCCTCCATTGTGTGTGTGGATTTCATCGTCCGTCTGTTTCCTGGCAAGCGCAACTTTCGCATCCAGGAGAGCAATATTTTTCTGGCGTGTTCGCTTTCCCTCAGTTTTGGAGTCATGGTACGTTTCGTCGCCACCGCCCGCATTACTTTACATGAGCATGTGTCAGCTAACACCCGCATTTCCAGATGTTCTCCGCGCTGTACAGCATGCTCCCTGAGTCGAGAGACTATCTGAAGAAAGACGCTTGGGCCGACCAACCTGCTGGGTTCGTCGTCATGGGATGCTTCATCGCAGGCTTCTTTGGTATCCAAGCCGTATCCCGTCTCCTGCACAGGTACATGCCCTCGCATGTCGTCGATTGCGACCACACCCACGATGACGCAGCCACACAGGACAGCGTCTCGTGCAACCACGACCGCAGACAGTCAAGAGTCAGCCGAGCGCGAAGACGGCTCTCCTGCCCCCGGTCCTCGCGCAGCCATGTCAAGTTAGATGTAGGCTATAATGCAGAGAACGGCGTGGCGCTCCCAGCCGAGTCCACGCCCTTATTGCCGCCATCCATCGAGACCGACGGGAACAGCTCTAGAAAACCGCAGTGCCAGCGACATGCATCTACCAGAGCCGATACAAGGTCACGACGCCCAACCAGTCCTTTACTAGCTTTACGAAGCCGTGCGACAACTGGCGATTTGGAAGCGGCAGCTCGTCGCCCGTCCATGTATGAGGTACAGAAGCGTGTCATGTCCTTTGTGCGAGACACCAAGTGCAATTGTGACGAGGAGGGGTCATGCTACGGTTACACTGATCCGTGCGGCCAAGAATGTTTCAAGCACCTCTCTACTCGCTCGCAGAGCGGTTCCCGACATCCGGTCTTACTGCGAACCACCACCGGGCCCTTCTACCCACATACGGCATCTGTTTTTCAGGCCGGCCATGGCCTTGATGACCCCGACGCACCCATTAGCCCCCGATTCCGCATCAGCAGAGCTACCTCTCGTGAGCTCCTCCTCCCCCAAACAGATGAGGAATCTCAGGACCAGGGTGACCACGATTCCTCCTACTCCACGGAAGAAGAAGACCTCGAAACCAGCCAACATCACCACCACGTTCCCACAAACGCTTTTCTTTCAATTGGTCTCCAAACATCCATTGCGATTGCTCTTCACAAATTTCCCGAGGGCTTCATCACCTACGCAACCAACCATGCCAATCCCACCCTCGGCTTCAACGTCTTCATGGCCCTTTTTGTTCACAACATCTCGGAAGGATTTGCCATGTGCTTGCCTTTATACATGGCTCTTGGATCCCGCTGGCGCGCCATCGCATGGTCTGCTGTTCTGGGCGGTATGTCTCAGCCCATGGGAGCCGGAGCCGCCGCGTTGTGGTTCAAGCTCGCGCAAAGGTCGAACATCACTCCCAACGCTGTTGTGTATGCCTGCTTATTCGCCATCACAAGTGGCATCATGGTTAGCGTGGCGTTGCAGTTGTTTGTGGAGGGCCTGAGCTTGAATCATAATAGAAACTTGTGCATCTTTTTTGGATTCCTGGGCATGGCGGTTCTGGGAGTAAGCAATGCACTGTTCGCCGCACATTGAGGAACGCGGCCTGCCTTTGCCGCGAACGCGATTCATGATTGTGTATGGGTTATGATTATTTTTGGCATAGAGGAAGGAGTAACTGTATGAACAGGGCAGGGACTCACGGCCTTTGCACTGGGCGTTTTTTTTTATCTCTCGGAATAGAGTACTGGGCTAGTTTGATATGGTGGGCTGTCAGCATTATACATTATGGTTAAGATATCACGTGTCAATAGAGGTTTTATAGTCCCGGCCATTCGTCCTGGAGATTTAGTTCTTTACTGTCTCGATGTATCTATCGTTAAGTTCATTATCATGCACTTTTCCCCATGCTGGCGCTAAAAAAACAAGAAAGATTGACAACATTGTCAAACGGATCCATTCCACTTGGTGAAATCGGGGTATCAGCAAAAACAACTACTTTTACGTCTCCAAATCAGGAAATTGTGTGTGAGATGCCAAACTCTAACAAGCTCTATGATCTGGCTAAAGTAGGGTCGATATGCTCCAGGCATGGCGAATTCCGCGCCAGCAGCATGATATTAGCTTCATCCTCAAGCCACTCGTCATTTGGCGGGCCGTAGTCCATCTGCGCGGCGAATATCTCATCCTGCGCCATGTCCACCGGCCACGAGGGATGACAATCCCCCCCAAAGGAAACCTCGGCGTTCTCGCCATCTGGATTCAGAAACGAAGCCGGATCATTCAATGGGCCGGGCTGCTCGTGCCTTTGGGAAAGGTGGAGCTCCAGGTCGTGGTGACGGGCGAAACCTTGGTTACAGTAGGGGCAGAAAATGGTGTGTTTGGCTCGGTTTGCCAGGCCGGACAGCTTGTTTATAAAGTCGGTTGGATCCTCACTGGGCGTGGTGTTCTGCCTAGGAAGCTTGGGGCGTTCCTGGCCGAGATGGAGGTAGCGGATGTGGTCGTCGAGGCGGGTCTTGGTGCTGAACTTGGCGCCGCAGCCTTGGTCGTTGGTCCAGGCTGCGAAGTCTGGTCCCGAAAACGTCACATCACCGCATACAAAGCGGAAGCCCTCGTGGGCTGCGCGAATGTGGGTCTTGAGGTTGGACTTCTTGGTGAACTTCTTGTCACAGCCCACGTACGTGCAGGCGTGAGTTTGACGATCCTTGACCGTCTTGCCAGAGTGGTACATGTCCACATGCTGGTCGAGTTCCCAGCGCGAAGAGGATTTGAAGTCGCAGAAGAGACAGTTCTGGTGTTCCTTCTTGAGGTGGGCGTGGAGGAGAAGCTCTGTCGTGAATCCCACGCGCTGCTGTGAGCCGTCTTCCGCTGTTTGGGGACCGCACTCTCCGCACCAGTATTTAAGTTCGCCGTGTATCTTTTCTCGGTGTCGTTTTAGCGCTGGCTTTGAGTCGAATGAGTCTGGACAATCTTGTTCAGGGCAGGCGTATGCCTGGATGTGCAAATGTTCTTTGCGGACGTGTTTGGTGAGCGTCTCTCTTTTTCGGAAGCTCTGTCCGCAGTCTTGGCAGCGGAACCTCTCAGCGCCTTCGTGAACGGCCTGATGGCGCTTTAATCTGGTGCCTGTGACGAAGCTTTTGCCGCAGCCAGGAACCTGGCACACGTATTTACGTTCGTTGGTATGGGCTGCCTTGATGTGCTGCTTCAAGTGCTTGTCCTCGATGTAATCCTTATCACAGTCATCGTAAGGGCACTTGAAAGGGCGGGAGTTGGTGTGCGAGTTAAGGTGGTCGCGTAGTCTCGCTGGCCGATTGAAAGCCTTCAGGCATCCGGGCCATGTACAGGCTAACGTTTTGAGATCTGACGGGAACCTGGGTCGTGGTGTGGTGACCGCGGTTGGAGGAGACTCGAGGTCGGCCGCGGAACTTGGTGTCTCGGCGCTTGTGTAGTCATCGTCCCCATCCTCATCTTTCTATACTTTTAGAAAATGTGCCTTTGAAGTTGGAAGGGCTGAGGAAGGGCATTCGCTTACATTGGAGTTCACGGTCGATGTGTAACCTCTTCACTGGAGAAGCTGCAATGGCTTCCTCGACGTGCCCTCGTTTGCTCATTGCTGTAATAGTGGCCTGTAAAAGACATTGACAGGATTATAACATTGTTCTATGTTGTGTGATGAAGTGATGAGAAAAAGCGGCAGAAACATGCAAACGTTCTAGGCGGTGACAAAGAAATTTTGCGGTTGGTGACGACAGGTAATCGTGCCCGCCCCACTCATTTAGGAGGTCCGGTTGCCCTCACCCCCTAAAGGTGGTGCTCGACACCAAGACGGACCGGACACCAAGGCGGGCCAATTTTCAACCTAGTAGCTTTATTAACCTCTTCGCCTATAATGCACACCCTTTTCATCCTAAATTTCTAGTAAATCTAATACAGAGTCTAGACGCCATTTACATGCCTTTTTAGCAGCTTTAAAAAACGTTCTTTTAGCGTAGTTGTAGCGCCTTTTGTCGGCTGCCTTAACAACCCGACGAGTAGTATCAAGGCGGTCATTATCATTTTGCTTGACCATTTCACGCGCGTTATCCACAGAAAGAACGCCGCCGCTTTGTAGGGCATGATGTTTATGAGCCCTACGTTATTATAATAGTAATTAAGCTGCTTTAGTATGCCTAAGGTCTCTTTTTGTTTATATGAGCTTTATAGCTGTAATAAGAGAGCCGCGGATAAAATAACTTATATTATATGCAAATTGAGGTTCAAGGGATGTATCTTCTTCTAGTATATTCTCTAGCTTATCAGCAACCTTATTGATCTACTAGAGCGTTATAGGGGTCTCAAAATTAGAAGAGTCTTAATATGCGTATAGTGGCGGCGATAGTGTTGGGGTGTAAATTGCAGCTCGTTGTTCAAGGGCCTCAATTATAGGCTGTGGATTGTAAGGTGAAATTCTAGTTTTTCAAAAGGCTAATAGAATAGTAGTAGTCTTAAAAGCTTGTTTTCATATAGCTTGAATATAAGCAAGGAATTTAATCTTTATAATATTTAACACACTATCTCAAATGATAATATCTAACGCCTTTGCATGATAATGCTTCAATAGCTAAAATACTATAACATTAAGAGGTTAAAGGATGTGTGTAAGATACAGGGGTAATGCAAAGGGAATTATTTGATGCCTTTCGTAGTATTCAATGAACTCAATCGTATAATGTGATCTATGACTATCAAGGATTAATAGATAATATCTGCCTATTAGTATCGCAAATTCCTAAAAATGTTATATCCAAGCAAGTGCAATTTCATTATTTGTAAAGCTAGTTAGTAAGACTATTATCTTGGTATCAGCTTTAAGCTCCTTTATTTAATACTATAATTCTATGTGTTTTTACCCTATAAGAATAAGAAAGGCAGGAATAACTTTACCACCTGCAGAGATACTTTCTATTGCTGTTAAGGTCTCCCTGTTTTCTAGCATTAAAAATAAATATACTCTTTTTCGCTTTGTGATAATTAGATAGTCTTAGCCAATTCTAATTCAAAAGCCAGTCTTATCTATATTCTAGATATCTTTAGGAGGGATTCTATACTCCTTAATGACCTCTTTAAGCTTATTATAATAAGTTAGAGTTCTTTTAACGTCTTCTAAAGCCTTTCGATTTAAATCAAGCTTCTTTTAAAGGCTTTTATAATAGTTATACTACTAGATAAAGCGTGTAGTCTATCGTGTTCCAACTAGCTTAGGCAGGGCTATTAATAATACTCTCTCTTTTAGAATATAATTTACAGTATCCGTAATAAACTCAGCTCAAATAGCAAAGTTAGCCTTCTTAAGGCGATCAATATAGTTACATAAAGCAACTTCCTCTTCTCGTGAAAGCTTCGTATTACTTGCTAGATAGCCTTTCCTAGCAGGAACGCCGTTGGCACGTCAAGAAAGCCTACCGCGAGGCACGTTAAATTTTCGGGCCATAGATCGAATTTTAGCGCCTGGATTTGCGTTGATATAGTTAATAGCCTCATTGACACGTAATTCAACATCGCATTTTGCCGTTTGGACGCTAGTTGCAGCCATTTTTGCGGTTCAACGCGTCTAGGTTGAAAATTGGCCCGCCTTGGTGTCCGGTCCGTCTTGGTGTCGAGCACCACCTTTAGGGGGTGAGGGCAACCGGACCTCCTAAATGAGTGGGGCGGGCACGATTAAGCGAAGAGCGGGCTTCGGTGAGCCTGTCAAGGCCCCACAGAGGAAGGGGCAGGTGGTTCGGGGAAGCCACGGCAAAACTTACCCAAATCTTTCAACTGGAGGCTGCTTGCAATTTTCGCAAGGCTGATTGATCTTCAGGAACAAACAAAACCGCCAACGCTCTCCTTGCGACCAGTTGCTCCTCCCTTTCGCTGCACGCGCACGCAATCCTCTTGGTTTTCTCAACATGTCTGATTTCGGCGATGAAGATGTCGGCGCCGGCGGGTAGGTTCATACAAAGATGAATGACAAAGAGTGAGCTTTGCCCCGGAGGTGCAGCGAGCTAACGGCGCGCGGAGTAGTGATGAGCCCATGCTCGAGGACGAGGAGGTCACTGAGTACTACGACCCTGAGGTTCTAGACGACGAAGACGGCGAGCGCGGTGAGAACGGCGAGGATGCGGATAATGTTGTTGTTTCCGGAGACCCCTCGGCAGCTGCCAATGCTCTGAAGAATGGTGAAAAGTCGATGAGGGACAAGAAGATCCCCGAGGCCGATCGGACGACTACTCCGTACATGACCAAGTACGAAAGAGCAC
Source organism: Metarhizium rileyi (assembly GCA_031753515.1). NCBI lineage: Eukaryota > Fungi > Ascomycota > Sordariomycetes > Hypocreales > Clavicipitaceae > Metarhizium > Metarhizium rileyi. The sequence goes on along the minus strand of JAUKVO010000006.1, from coordinate 4,065,286 downwards.
GTATCCTGGGTACCCGCGCTCTGCAAATTAGGTATAGCACTTTGGGCAAAGATTTCTCTGGGAGCAGGCTAATGTGGGGAGTATAGCATGAATGCGCCGGTGTTGGTAGATCTCGAGGGCGAGACTGATCCCCTTCAGATTGCCATTAAGGAACTTCGTGAGAAAAAGATCCCATTGATTGTGAGGCGATATTTGCCAGATGGCTAGTGAGTACACATCGGGCCGTGGCTGATTTGAAATCCGCACACTTACGAATTTCATGTAGCTACGAAGATTGGACATGCGAGGAACTGTTGCAATAAATCCGGGAATGACGAACAATCAAGGAAGGACTCTGGTCAGGGCTGGCAAAGATACGGATTCCACAGTCGGCGCCAAGTTGCTGTCATAGCAGATGATCACTTCAGCATCTCTGTACTCCGAGCCAAGCTGGCAGGACTCTCGGTCGTCATTTATGATTCATGAGCGCGGCGTTTTGAGTTATGGTCAAAAAATAACAAAAGGGCATTAGATAAATCCTAAGATATTTGTGATTTTAGTTACTGGGGTTTACCATGTGCTATAGAGAGGAGTCCTGGGGGAATATGATGGCCAAGGTGAGGAAGCGAAATGGGACAATCAAAGGCTATTTGTCAGACACGTAGTCATATAAGCCAATGTCATACTTTGGGGTAGTACATGGTAACTTGAAAGGGAATAACGCAGCATGTCGCGTCCAACGATAATCGATAATCTCGGTCAGTCTCGCTTGTCATGATGGGTTTTGGCCGAAGTCTCGAATGGTTGTGGTCTGCGATTTGTGTTCCACCTGCTTTAGACGTCGAAAGTGAGGACACAACTTGTGGTAGGATGATAACCTGGTCGCGGCGAATTGAAACTGGAGTCCTACTGCTTTGCAATATGCAAGACGATGAATCGCTCTCAGCAGATCGGTCTGTGTTCTTGTGCCACAAACACATATTCAAACCTATAGCAATAAAAGAGTGCAAGAGCGATAATAAAATTCCCACCAAGACAGAGGATTGCCAAATAATGCCTCATGAAGCAAGACACGGTGTACATTGGGCAATTCGGCCACAGTGTGCATTCATCGATAACATGGCGCAGATGTTTAGGCGGATGGGGTCGCAACGAATTCCAATCAAGCCTGTGTGATTATTCTCTCACCCACGGTGCTTATATACAGACTGCACGGAGCTGTTGGTCGTTGGCTTATTGACGCTCACGAGCCTTAGCTGATGCTCTCAGTCGACCATTGGTCAAGACAGAAATTGCGTAAGAAGAAAGCAAATGGGAGTACAGTGGCGCAGCAGAACGCAAACATGGACGGTTCTTGTGCTTGTCTTGTCCAGTACGGAGTAAATAGATGACCTAAGTTATCATCTTGGCATTGGGGATTTGTGTCACCGAGCAGCGACCTGACAGTTACTGACAATTGAAGTGAGACGTGGTGACGTCAACCCAGTGTCACGATTTGGACAGAACTAGACAGGAATGGCCGACCGCGATGGGCGAACGAGTATCACAAACCCATGGCATGGTTGCCGTTTGCCGTTTGTGCTTTGTTGTGCCGAAGTACTCCGTACCCAGCTATGAGGTGCCCAAGTGAGGTTCGTGTTAAACAATGATCGGCGGTCGGGACCCAAAGCTGCTTTGAGTGGAGGGCGGAGATGGAGAAGGGGAGACATGGAGGAGCCATGACGTCGTTGGTTGGTCGTTGGGGGCGGCAACTCGGATGCTTGATGCTGTTTCCAGGGTCCATTGGGCCGCCCCCCAGGGCGGTGCGAGCGTTGTTGGTGGCACACGCAGGCCCGTTTGTACATGCACTCCGTGCTCCCTGGGTACATGGGACCTAAAGTACCCAAGGTACCTAGGCACTCGGCGCCATGCGTACATTCGGATGGGGGAGGTTGCAGATGTATCCGTACGGAGTATGTGTGCGCCAAGCCCCTTCAATGTTCATATGTTGCCCGTACTCCTACGTAGTGATGGCGATGGCGCTCCATGAATAGAAGGCCGTACGTACGGAGTACACTGGCTTTTATCTCATCGGCTCCGTGAAACAGCGCTGGGTGCTCCGTACTCCCCGATGTCGTCTCTTTTTTTTTTTTTTATCATCTGCTATTTTATTTTGTTTGCCCTTTCGGTCCTTTTGTACTATAGTTAAGAGGGTGGGTGCGCAAGTGCACGCGCGCATGCGATGACTGCTTTGACTCCCTTGCACCCTGGCGAACTGGCTTGCAGCTGCACCTGCCTCCATCCTGGCACTCCATACACTTGTTGACATCGGGACATCGGGACCGGACTCATACATGGTACTAATATGCTCGGCTGCTCCTGCCATCTGAATTCCCAACACATAAAGACTTGGCTCTAGCCCGTCTGTTTCACGATTTTCATTCTGGCACTCTTGCCACTCTGCATCCTAGTCCCTTTGAAAAAAGAATTCCTCATTTGCATTGCAACGCACGCCAACGGGCAATATGATGTTCTCTGCTGTCGCCGCCATCGTCTCTTCGGCCGTTGCTGTCTCAGCTTCCCCCATTGAGAAGCGTGCCATTGGAGGTGTAAGTATTCGTCCCTGTCGCCGCAGACGAGGCCGCACACCTCAGTGCCTTCCCTCAGCCCAACCCAGTCGCAAATGCGTTGCGGACTATGCCAAAGGCTTCAAAATATCAAACCTGATGTTAATGCAATCCGCAGGTCCTCCTTTGCACGGGCGCCAACTCCACCGGCACCTGCAAGTATCAAGTGTACGAGCTCAACAAGTGCCAGCAGCTCGACAAGCCTTTCTACCAAAACACCAACACCTTTGCAGTTGATGGAGAAGACTTTTACTGCTACCCCAAGCTTGTCAACTGCACCGGCATTTGCACAAGCCCGACCGGTTGCACGTTCGGTGTCATCGACTATAACTATGAACACAAGTACAACCTCAGCGCCATTTCATGGGACAAGTACATCACCAGTTTCGAATGCGGCATCAAGACCAAGAGCCACGACTAGGCGACGAGATTGTTTCGGCCATGATTTCTCTGCACATACCGCACTGTCTTGACCCTTACTGTACTACTTGATGGGATTGGTGGTCACAAGTTCCCCGCAGACCACCATAGTGTTTGGCGGGGAAAGCTCGGCATCGCGCTATCGCGATGCTGAACGGGGAAGATACGGGAAATGAACTAGCGGAAGAGCGTTGGTGTAATGCTACGATACCTGGCCTTGCCATGGGCTACATATAGAATAATGAACATGGAAATATTCAACCTGATGATTGGCTGCTCCAACAGTGATTTCAGAAAGAATGTGAGTTAATGACGGCATGGACATTGTTCGGAGAGCTGCATGTGAGGAGCCCTGCGAAATCGGCGGGGACGGAACCTCGACCCCTCCAGACTTCCCATTAAAGGCGGGAGAGTTTCACCCAACCTATAGTTATAAATCCCAAGAACCCGACGTGATTCATCCCAATCTGCCCGCCGGCACAAGGAAGAAGAAGCGCCAAAGACTACGCAAACCAACAGAAGACGCTCAGGCAAGATAGCATTCAACATGGCATTCACAACAAAGTCCACGATTGCCTCCTTCAACGGCCGCATCCTCAAGCTCACGCACCAGTCCAACACCACCTCAACGCCCATGAACCTCAACCTCTTTCTCCCCAACACGGCCACGCCATCCAACCCAGCCCCCCTCCTCATCTACCTCTCCGGCCTGACCTGCACGCCCGACAATGTCACGGAAAAGGGCTTCCTCCACGCGCACGCCTCGCCGCTCAACCTCGCCCTCCTCTACCCGGACACATCGCCCCGCGGCACCGACCTGCCAGGCGAGCACGACGCCTACGACTTTGGCAGCGCCGCCTCCTTCTACATCGACGCCGAGAAGGACCCCTGGTCTGCCAACTACAAGATGGAGTCCTACCTGACAGCCGAGCTGCCCGAGCTACTCTTCGCCCACTTCAAAGAGCTGGATGGCCAGCGCGTGTCCATCACAGGCCACTCCATGGGCGGCCACGGCGCGCTGACGCTGTTCCTCAAACACCCCGGCAAGTACAAGAGCGTGAGTGCCTTTGCGCCCATCTGCAACCCCAGCCGCTGTGCGTGGGGGGAAAAAGCCTTCACGGGCTACCTGGGCGACGACAAGGCGCGGTGGGCACGCCACGATGCCACCGAGCTAGTGAAGGGCTGGAAGGGCAGCAGTCTGAACTGCTTGATCGACGTGGTGGGTTTTCCCTACAACTCCCTCCTCGTCTTCGTCTTCCTTGCTCCCAACCACCTCTGACGCGGGGAACCAGGGCACCGGCGACGACTTCTACAAGAGCGGCCAGTTGCTGCCCGAGAACTTTGTCAAGGCCGTTCGGGACGCCGGCGTGGACGGCGTCAACGTGCGCTACCATGATGTACGTGCTTCTAGGGTGTAGCCGCCAAGCCGCGTGTAGCTGACTGACTTCCTCGGGCAGGCGTACGATCATTCGTACTTCTTCATCTCGACCTTTGGCGAGGATCATGTGCGCCATGCTGCCAAGGCGCTGGGGCTGCTCTGAGCGCTTGTGTGTGTGCAAGTCTCGGATGAGGCTTACTTGTATTTGTCTGACATTGGTGCGGACTCCCCCCCCCCTCGTGTAGTTGAGGGAGGGAGATTGCTTCAAGTGTACAGTCAAATCAACACGTCACATCAACATCGACCTTGAGTCACTCCCGTCAGACAAGATAATCACATGGCCTGCGTTGGGCTGACATGTCGATGACAAGTGTATGAACGCGGTAACGACCCAGACTCGTCAGTGGTATCGACTATTCAACGGCGAGCAATGCATCTCTTTTGCGATTCTCAACCATGACATGGCCAAATGATACATTGCGTGTCGCCAACATGACGCATTAGCTCTATTTCCTCTAGTCCACCCGCGCACATCCAAGCTCCAAGCCAACATCACTGCCCATACCTACCCTTCCCATCAGTCATAACCCATACGTATTCGAAGGAACCCATTATCTACTCCGTCGATAGCAATAAATATGTGTAGATAACCCGTGATAAACGCCGCTCCATGGTGGTGATATGGCTGTGAATTAAAAAGCAAACCCGGCAATGCCACCCAAACACAGATTTCCACCTGTTGACGTCTCTTAGCTGATTCTGCGTTCGTAGCTAGGACCAAGTCCTTCCTTCTCTAGTTTCGCTCGCATCTCCAAATTGACTTCTCGTCGAATGCGTTCGTAGGCCAGTTTCTCGAATCGGCTGAGGCCCTTCCACCAGTGCTGGCCGGCTTCGTGTTCCGCAACGCGATTGAGGAGCTCGCTCGTCTTCAGGCGCACGTCACGATCTTGGTGGAACAGCCCGAGGGCGAGATAGAACAAGCCAGCGTGCGACTCGGGCGCTACATTAAGCAGCAGACAAATCTCATCGTACGAATGAATGTATTTCGAAAGCGTGAGGTATATATCCTTGCTCTGAGCAGGGGAGAGCCGCTGCATTCGTAAGCGGTCATGCATATGTGCCAAGTCCAGACCCTTCAGTGGCCGAACTGTATATACTTGCGCGAGATCCTGCTTACTGTCAGTGCTGTAATTGATGAGGTTGGTATTCGGGTGAGGCTCCTACCTGGATGTAGCTGTAGTAGCTCCTGGTGTTTCGCCACCCCTCGACTCTGGTCACATTCCCGGCGAGTTCCTTATTTTTCGCCGCATCATCTGTCCAGACATAGCCGTGGCCGTTGGCGCCCGGAGGTGTCAAATCTTGGTCCTCACTGCCAATATACAGGGCGCTTGCTCCGTATACACTCTCTTCAAACTGGGCTGCGATGCGGGTGAATTTTGTGACCCAATCTCTCCATTTGGCTCTTATCACTCTTTCGCCGTGACGAACAGCGATACTCTTCAGTATGTCCATCATGAAAGCACCGTCACCCGTCAGATCATGGCTGTTGTTTGCGTTACCGCTGGCTATACTCGCCAGTGTTGGATTCTGTTGCTGGAAGTACACCAGTCCCTCTGTCACAGCGGCGGGCTCAATCCTGCTACTGATCTTTATGCGGCCGCTAGGCAGATCGCAGAGAACGTCCCACCACTCCGGGTGCATCTCAAAAGTAGGATTGGTTACCCCAGCAATAAATCCAGGAACGTTGAGCAAGTCGTCAATCTTGGTCAGGTCGGTGTAGGGGAACGCATGTCGAGTGAAGCCTCGCAGGAGCCCGCCAGACGCAAGGGCACAGGCCGCCAGAACAGCTTCTGCAACTTCGCCTGACGGCATGTTATGGCCCAAGAAGATGATTCGCTTTTGGGTCAGTAGCGCATTCACCAGGACGATGATTGGATGTGTATTTGTGCCATTGGTGGTCAGATGAGGGTGAAGAGCGAATGCGTGCGGGGACTTTGAGTGCGGCTCGGAAAAGTTCTGAATGAGCTTGATCAAGGAGAAGTCCCCGACAGTCTCAGGCATGACGGCTGTAGGGACTTTGATTGGAATCGGAATGCCTTTGTACATGACTTTGCTCTCGAACTCATGCGTATCCCTCGGCACTGAGTACAGCGCCTGGCTTCCACCCTCGACGTGAGCCTTCGTGCCAGCGCGAGATATCCCGGCCGATTTAACAGGGCTCCTTGAATCTTCTAATTGCCCGCCGACAATTCCATCGGCTTTGTCCTGGGCCATTCGTATTTGAATCATCTGCTCAAATTTCTCCACAAACAGGTCTCGGTTTTCACTAGCCAACAAGAGGTGCCTTTCGAGGATGCTGAGTCGGGGCATGAGGGACAGATCCATGGCATTGACGGCATCGTAGAGCATGGATAGAGTTTCGGGAACAGGAGACTTGAAATATTCTTCCAAGGCGAGTAAAAGAAGGGGCTTTGGGCGCAAAGACCAGTTAGCTCGGTGCATTGTTGCAAGACAGTTCTTGGTCAACTCACTTTGTAAATGTGCAGAAAAGGGTGCCTTGTGCAGATAGCCATGGCTTTGACAATCGCACCACGCTTAACGGACTTGTCGTGTTTGGTGTTGACAAGATTCAACACATATATCAATGGCGGACCTTCTCCGCCTTCAGGTTCGCTGTCGGTGGATTCGTCGTCTATATCATCGTCTTCTTCGAATTCGTCATCAACGCCGTCCTCATCATCGCCTTGAACAACCACTCCGGCCGCTCTGTTCCGCCGCCTCCTACGAATTCGTCGCCTTCGCTCCGTTGCTTGCCTTTCTGCATCCTCCTCCTCTTGACTAGTATCTTTGTGCAAGAAAAACATGGTCCAATCTTGGTTTCGAGCGTGTGCCTGATCGGGAAGCATAAGCTCTGCTAGCATGTTTTCGTCTCCGGTGATGGCAACGGGATACTGGTGCTCCATCACCGGACCTCTGTCGATATCGAACGAGGCCACGAGGATGTATTCGACATGATTATCGGGTGAGCCTCGAGGGTATTGCGACTTGAGCCTTCTCGACGACCGTGCGTCGGCATTCAATCGTCTGGGTGCTGATAGAGATGAGTGCTGAGATGATAGAGCTGACGGAGGCGTCTTGGATTTGGAACTTGGATCCGACGTGCGGTCTGTGTCGGTCACAGGCAACTGGGGCGACCCAGCTTGACGAGAATTTTGTGACATTTGTGATGCTGATCGCGACGATGGAAATGAAGAGAGAGATGCTCGTCGGTTGGATAAAGAACCATTCGATCGATTGTTCATGGCGTTTTGCCGATTCATGTACGGAAGGGCGGTGGTCATGGTGAGCGTATCGAGTCCTATGCCAGCCAGCCGCTCAATTGGCAAATACCAACAAGCAATTGCCCTGGAGAGAATGTGGGATTCCGTCTCCTCTGACCGAAAAAAGGTTGGCAGGCGGAGAGTATCGGCCACAACCCGATTGCCGCCTGCCCCTTTGGAGCCAGCGGTGCGAACCGGATGTCGACGAGGACCTTGACCAAGTGTTTCTCCTTGCCGTTTGGTCTCGGCTCTGTGGCTATCCGACCCGAGAGGTCTCCCGGCTAAGGCCAATGAGGAGCTGATACGAAGGCGGGGAGAGGAGGAGGGGATTCGAGGCTAGAAATAGGAATCGAGCAGGATCTAGCTTGCCTGCTCGAGTAAGAGTAGGGACACAGGTTAGACAGCGTGGCCTGCTCGGGGCGGTTGACCCCTAGAATGAGCCCGCAACGCCGTCAAGGCGTGCAGTGTCTGTCCGCAGAGACACCAGCTATGTGACAGAAACCAAGGATCGTCGAGATGCGACAAGAACAGGCTCGGGCTGCCGAACAGGGGAGAGGTCCAGATGGTGGTTTGAGGTGATGATGTAGGCGAGGGGTACAAAATACGGAGTAACTAGCACCGCACCAGACATGATCCGGAGACGGTTCAATGTTGCGACAGCCACGTCGACCAACATACGGACGGAGTACGGAGTACATGAACGAGCAAACTCGACCTCCTGGAATACCGTCCAGGGGGCCAAAGACCGACCGCAGGCCGCATGGATTGGCGGTGCCACTTTTTGCGAGTGAGATGGACCAATTGGATAGTGCTGTCTGTCCGTTGAATCTTCTGCACCACGCTGCCAGTGCTTGCCTTTCATGTCAGGATAAGTTGGTACTTCGCACTGGTAGACATGGATGGACTCGACATCTGGACACCGTCGCTAGTGGACGACGCTGGCCGCCGGGTCAGGGCTCGTGCGCTGAGTGGATACATGTAGTACATGTAATGTACTCCATAGTTTCGGCGGGGTTGTCTGGCAGCTTGGCCAGGTGCCAGGTGCCAAGCCCTTCAATTTGGTACCTTGTTAGGTACCTTCTTAGGTACCCTAGACGTACTTGAGTAAGTCAGTCAATGTGCTTACTAAGGTATCTACCTACTAGGTACCTAGAGTCTGCCAAACAGACACGCCCTCAGATCTCGAATTGCGACGCACCGTTCTACTCCGTACTCTAAGGAAGACCAACCCAGATCCGGGGTGCAGATAAGGTACTTGCCTGTGACAATTGAGCCAGCTTGACGCTAGACGGCCTCGGGACCTACGGATAAAATGCTCTCCCCGCTCACTTAGCATCAAAAACCATAGCATCCTCTACGGAGTACGGAGTTACCGTGGATTGCTTCAGGGGCGAAAGGAAGTTTCCTGCCATGCGTTGCCACCGGCCGCCTGAAGCCCAGGCGTGCAGACACGCCCTCATTGGCCTAGATCTTTGTGCTTAGTACGGAGTAACTCGGCGCCACGACAGAACGCCACATGTGCCCCACTACATCTGCAAGGCTGCCGTTGTCATGGCCGAGTTATTGATTGTTTACATTGGGAATGCGGAACCACCAGCAATGACGAATAGTCTCGCTTCATTCGTCGCTCAGTCATCTTGATTTCCGCCATTCTCATCAATATCGAGAACCAATTGCTAAACCCGCCCATAAAGCGTTCAACAAAACAGTCTATTTACCTTGTTTCTTTCCATTTTCTACCTTTCATCGCCCGCAACTCGAATTCTGCCAGTCCTTAAGCCTTGACCTCCGCATCGATCATCGCGTTTCTTGGCCAACCAGTATCTCGTCCTGGACGAGTCGGCTACCGTCAGCATGGTAAGAGCTACGCATAAGGCTGTCAATAGCCCTCCGAACAACAAAAACAGCTTCTAACTACATCTCTCTCATGTCACTAGTCTGTTTCGACATCGTACAAGCCCTCTCCCTTGGGGTACGGCTCCCCTCCGTCACGCAATTCACCGTTCCGCCGACCAGAGTCTCCGGCATCGCCATCGCCATTAAGACATACAACACCTACCAGTACTCCGACAAAGACGGGCCCGCTCGCCGGACCATCGAGTCTGGCACATCCGACGACGCCTACAAGCCCGAGGAACAGTTGGACATCACGTGCTCAATCGTCAGACACAATGGTAGCTGCTTCACCACATAGATTATCTCAGCAGGCCAACGCTTCTATTGTGCAGCCACTCGGAAGCGGTAGCGCACTATCACAGCTGCAACCAACCCAGGTTAGGACGCTGAGGGACGGATTTCAGATTTTAGACCGAGATTGCGATGGCGTAGTGAACCGTGAAGACGTTGCTGACATGCTGAGCCAGCTGGGTGCGTTGATCAAAGACTCGAGAAGAACTGATGAGCTAGCTAACCACGTCCACGTAATAGGTCTCCCCAACGGCGCCCCTGATGTCTCTCCGTTTTTCCCTCCGTCGAAACCACAGACGATTGCACTGGCTGCATTTTTGAACTCACTAGCAGAAACGCTGTGTCAACTGTCGCCCAGTGCAGAGCTGCTGTCGGCATTCTCTGCTTTCGATGACGATGATAGTGGTCAGGTGGACTGGACTGAACTCAGGAACGCGCTGCTTAACACGGCACCGGAACCAGGCGAGCGGTCTCTAACTGCGGCAGAAGTCGACGGTATCGTCAACGGCTTCACCGGTCGACGAGCCTTCAATCGCAATATCAATGCGCAGTTGGGTTCAAAGAAGGGAGAGGTATTCAAATATCACGAGTTTGTCAACTCCATCATGGGATCCAACGGGCTTTCGGAAGGGCCGTCACAGGAACACGCAGAGGAACAATAGTGCCACGGGATCTTGTGAAGGACTCAACCGAAACAACGCCTGCGCGGGTTTGACCGTTTCGGTTTACGCTTTTGCCCGGACGGGCTGGTGTTGAGGGGCAAAAGAACTGAGGTTTATTTCTGATGGGCATGCACATTGTGGCGTCGTGACAAGTCTGATTGTTAGACAAGCAAGCATTCTTGGCATCGTTTATTGAGATTGACGAGAGAAAGCAGACTGGCTCAGAGGGTCTTTTGACGAAATTAATGACAACGAGGGCCAGGGCCAGGGCCAGGGCCAGGGGCATGGGGCATGGGCATCTCGAATGGAGGGAGGGAAGCTGAAGCCAACATCTGAAGAGATGTGTGGCGAGCTAAACAATAGGACAGTGAGAATTATCCGTCGACAGACAGCTAACATCTTCATCCAGTCTGGGCCGGCGTATATTTTGGGGCAACATTGGCGCAGCCGTTGACGACGGGTATCTGATGGTGGTGATGGGCTAGGACTCGGGATTGGTGCAACCAGCCAACCAAACCAGCCTGGCATACCTCTAGCTACTTATTGTACTCAAGTACGTGGTGCATGCGCCCGAAGTAAGATTACAGGCACGCGCAGAGACCTTCAGAATGCATGATCAATTTGTGCAAGACACGGGGAACATAAGCTCCCGCTGTCACTCAGACGGTCTGAGCTGGTGTGAGAGTCCATGTCGGGGCGGCTGCAAGGCTGATCCGCCCCTCCATGTTCTTAAAGATACATAGATATACTAGAAAATAGTATGATAATAGAAGTAGTAGTACTCCGTAATTCTTAGAGCTACAAAGAGCTACATCACACTTGGATAACTGACCTCACTGCCAAGAGATGCGTGCACATACAGTATTCTCCGTATGGACAGACTGGCTACCTCCCAAGATGACCAAGGTACATACTCCCTCCGTACGGAATACATACCACAAATCTGTGTCGCGCCGGTCTTCCCCAAATTACCTCCTCGAACACCTCTTTAGTAAATACTCCGTACCTACATAGGTACCTAGGTAGGTGCTCAGTGCAGAGGGCCTAATTACCCAAGTCCGCTGGTAAAACGCCCTGGGCGGAACCGTCCAATCCTAACTCATTGACAGGCCAGTGCCCCACTGAACCTTCTAGAAACTTTGTCTGCTAAGTGCAAATCCCCGTTAAGTGACTGCAGACTCGGCTCTGTCCAACCCCCTGCATGTCGAATGCACAAGTGAGGACCCATTCAACGCCAAGGATCACTGTGTTCCACCAGCTCGGCGTCACATGGAGGTGATAGGATGGCGCCTGCTTGGGCAGCTGGGGGAGATGCTGCTGGTGGCAAGTGGTTGCTGATACGACAATGCGGGCGACTGGACATCGACTGGCTGGGCAAGCCCTTCACCCTCACTTCACGGCGCTGCCATTGGGCAAGTGGGAAGAAGACAAAAACATAAAGGCTGGGAGAGCAGCAGCAGCAGCAGGAAAAAGAACGGTCAGGCAGCACCAGACTGCTTGCTTGGCCAGCTGCTAGCAATGTCGAGAGCTACGTACGGAGTACCTTAGATAGGTACCTTAGCTTGAGGGGTGCGGAGTACTCCATAGTTACGTGTGAGAAGCCTGGGAGCAGGCACTCTGCGGAGAGGATGATCAAAAAAAAAAAAAGGAAAAATTATACCCTGTCTTCCCTGGGGTCGATTGGGGTGGTGATACTCCGTACTTCGTAGTACCTACTCTACCCCTGACCACAGTTCAGTTCATGATATTACCTTTTTCCAGGGGACAATGCTGCTCTCGAGACAAGAGACCAGCTGGCAGTCGAGTATGTACTCCGTATGCGAGACATTCAAATGTGACCAGGGTTCCTTCATGTCGCATAGGCTAACTCCCCGACTTGTTGGCATGTCCAACAAATGCCCGGTGAATCATACTCATTCTCACAAAGTTCGTCAAACAGCTCCAAGTGAGGTGATGGAGTGACTGAACTTGACTGACTGAGCTTTTGCTGCCACCCCTGGCCGTCCATCGGCATCCATCTGCCTCCATCTGCCTCCATGTACTCCGTACGGTCAAGGTTGTCATCTGGTCCCTTGCTGTCCAGTCCGTCTGTCTTTTTCCCTCTGTCTCTCTCTCTCTCTTTCTCGCCCTCTCTTGTCTCCCACTCCAACCCTCTCTACTCCGTATCTCCCTCTGCTCTGCGCCTCTGCCTCGCCTCCGTGCTCCATCCAGTTGCCAGGTGACAACCTAGTTGCGGCCCAGTCGAGCCACTCCTGGCCATTTGATAAATCGTGGACTGGGCTTTATTTCTTATCTCCTTTTGTTCTTGTTGTCTCGTTTGCTCCTTGTCACCTGCATGCTGCTACTCTTGCTGGCTAGCCTTGTATCCTCCTTGTTGCGACGTCGGTTCTGGTCAGGGCTTTTTTTCCCGCCTTATCACTTCTTCTTCGCCAAGCTCTCTCTGCTTCCTTCTTTCTCTGTGCATCAACATCGTACTTCGAGACCACCCGCGTCGCGCCGAACAGGAAGAAAAGACAGCCTCGACCACGACCAGCGTTCGCAACGACACATCCTCGATCGGTCCCTCTCCCACCGCACAATAGCTCGCTGGATCTGCTCGGGACGGGCCTGCCGCCGCCAAAAACCGCCGCGCCACTGTGCCGAACTGTCACTGTGCCGCCTGCCTAGTACTTTTTTTTTTTTTTGGCCCAGACCCCCGTTACGCTCTGGGTGCTCGGCCAAGGTACCGCCCCACCCCTTTCCGACTCCAGTATCCGGCATATCCTTATTTCGAGGCTCGGGACCGCCCTGCTCCATCAAGTTTGGCCGTCCCGCTGTATTACCGCAGAGCCCGTTTTGGAACCGGCCAGAAGATGAAGTTCTTTGGCGGGAGCAAAAAGCAACCATCCACCTCGGCCTCGTCGTCAAGGAAGCATACGCCCAGTTCAAGTGTTGATGACCGCGAATTCTTCCCGCCTCAAACGCAGCCACATTCCGAGCCTCCATCACCAACGAAAAACCTCTCCAACAATACTAAGCATTCGTCAAAAAGAACTTCGCGGCCGTCTTCGAACCGGGACCTGAGGGACCCTGCCACTGAAAAGTCGTCGTTCTCGTCGTCAACTTCAACGCCTCGCCAGGCAAGACTTTCACGGCACTCTACTGAGCCGTCGTCTACATCATCATCGCGGCGCAGTAAATTTGACCCTGATACGCACCCTCTCAATCTGCCACCTGAGGAGCGTCGTCGCCTGTCCAAGTTGTCCAATTCCACAATGAGCGATCATATGGACATTGACCGGGAGCCGGTCAACGGCGCATCGTCGCCTGCCTCGCAGTCGCAGAGTAACCCTTCTGCTCAGGCAAACTTCTCGGTTCCTATTCCAAATGGAAACCACAACGATGCTCCCGCCCCGCCACCACACAGATCTAACCCCTCAAGTCCTGTGCCGACAGCCCAAGATGACGCTGAGGCCTACAAGGCTGCCGGTAACCGATTCTTCAAAGAGAAGAACTACACAAAAGCCATCGAGCAATATTCTAAAGGCATGGAAATTACACCCTCATAACTTGATGCGTCAAATTGGCATCTTTTTCCTCTCTCTTATCCTCTCACAAACCCTCTGCTAACTTGCTGCCTCATGAATAGCTGTCGACCTATTTCCTGATTCACCAACTTATCTGAGCAATCGCGCCGCCGCTCGCATGTCCCATGGCCAGTACGAAGCCGCCTTGGAAGACTGCAGTCGTGCCGCCGATCTAGACCCGCAGAATTCCAAGATTTTGCTACGGCTTGCCCGTATCTACACTGGATTGGGTCGCCCCGAAGAGGCCATGACGACCTTCAGTCGCATCTCTCCGGCGCCATCTGCCAAGGACACGGCGCCCACCAAGGAGATGATGTACCACATTGACACTGCTAAGCATATACTGAAGCAAGGCACCGGCGTTACGATGGCTCTCCATGCCATTGACCAGGCTGAACGCGGGCTGGGACCTGGTGTCTTCAAGCCGCGCAAGTGGCAACTTCTTCGCGGTGATGCCCATCTGCTCGTTGGGCGGGAGAACAACTTGGGTGAAGCACAAGGCATTGCGATGGCTCTTTTAAGGAACAACGCTCAAGATCCAGAGGCTCTGGTGCTTCGCGGCCGGGTCTTTTATGGCCAGGGTGACAACACCAAAGCCATTCAGTCATTCCGCATGGCGCTTACTTGCGACCCGGACTACCGTGACGCCGTCAAGTGGCTCAAAACGGTGCAGAAATTAGATCGCATGAAGGAGGAGGGCAATGTCGAGTTCAAGACCGGTCGATTCCAACCCGCCATCGAAAAGTATAGCCAAGCTCTTGCCGTTGACCCTAACAACCACAGCATCAACGCCAAGCTGCTCCAGAACCGTGCTCAGTGTAAGATCAAGCTTAAGCAATACAGCGAGGCCATTTCCGACGCTGAAAGGGCAGTCAGTCTCGATCCAAGCTATCTAAAGGCCAAAAAAACAAAGGCCAACGCCTTGGGTCAGGCTGGCAATTGGGAGGAGGCTATTCGGGAGTGGAAAGCCATCCAGGAGGCCGACCCTGAGGACCGGACCATTCCGAAGGAGGTTCGCAGAGCAGAACTTGAGCTGAAGAAGAGTCTACGGAAAGATTACTACAAGATTTTGGGTGTAGAGAAGGACTGCGGGCCCGATGATGTCAAGAAGGCCTACCGCAAGATGGCCATCAAGCTTCATCCCGACAAGAACCTTGACGATCCCGACGCCGAAACCAAGTTCAAAGACCTTTCAGAAGCCTATGAAACCTTAAGTGACGCTCAGTAAGTTTTACACAACACTGCATCGTCCAATGTCTGATCAAGTGTTAACATCATCACAGGAAGAAGGCTGCCTATGACAATGGCGACGACCTCATGGACCCTGCGGACATGTTCGGCGGCGGCGGTATGGGCGGCATGGGCGGGATCGACCCCGAGATTCTGTTCAGCATGATGGGCAACCAGGGCGGTTTTGGTGGGGGCGGCTTTCGAACTGCTGGAGGGTTCCCCGGAGGTGCGGGAGGGTTTCCAGGAGGTGCTCAGTTTAACTTTGCCAATGCCGGCGGCGGCAGACCACGAGGCGGCCAGTTTCCTTTCCAGTGACCACCAACGGAAGATGAGCTGGAAAGTGAGGAGGAGGAGACAGTTCAAATGGGTACAGATGATGACGGTCACGGGGACAGACACATTCCTAAGGATCATGCCAGAGCCAAAGAAAAGCTCAGGCACGAGCATGAGCAACGTCGCGACGCTCAGAATAATCTAGTCGACACGCTACGTCAGTATGGCACGGTGGTGCTGGCAGCTGTGGTCTTTTTGCCGCCGCATCTTGTGGTTTTCGTTTTCTGCATGGCACTGGTGTATATGTTGATGAGATATGCTCGGCCAAGTAGCCGAAGGACGACCGTACCAACTGGATAGACTACATTCCTCGAGGGAGGCAAAGAAACAAACTGGGCGTCGCATGTCATCATTTACAAGGCGTTATAAAACCATCTCAACGTGATTTTATTATCTAATCTTTTTTGCTCGCACCTAATATGTTCCTCTTTCTTTTTTTTTACTGGAAACAGGCATAACAAACAACAATCTAGGCCTAACGACGACGAGGAAATATATGACTCACGGGTTCCACGCAAAGACGGTTTGTTTCCATAATAAGCAGATAGAAATGCATGTAGACGGTGATGTGTGTACGGAGTATAGTTAGTTATACGGGTTCATCTCGCGTTCAAAGAAAAAGAAAAATAAAAGAGTGCCGACACAAAAAACAAAGAGTCAATCAATCTATCACTGGGGGTATCTATCATAAGGTCCGCTTCCCGCTCAGTCCTCTCAACTCGTCCGCCAGACCCCGTATCGTGTCAAAACCATGCTAGAGCCATTTCCATCCCGTCAAGCCATCTACCCATCTAATCTACCTTGGAGCCGTTGCCCGAAGAAGCAGCGGCACCATTGATCTCCGTCTCCGTCGCAGACAGAGCAGCGCCGCCCGTCTCGCGCACAACCCGGTCGACATCGGCCCTCACCTCAGGCAAGGCAGCGGCCATCTCGCGCGCCAGCACGTCCCTAAACTCCCCAAAGGCATGCATCTTGCCACGCATGAGCTGGTTCCCGCGGCGCACGAGCTCCACGAACTCGCGCGTGTAAATGTCCGGGTTGCGCCCGTTCTCCACGTACTCCAGCAACTCGGGCGGCACGCACGGCAACGAGGCGCTGCCCGACGTCGTGGCATGGAGGGCCTGCAGGCTCGACGAGAAAGTCTTTCTGCCCCGTCTTTGTGAGCGGTGTTTTTTTTTTTCCTGCGCGCAAGGAAATAAAATAAAATAAAGGGAAGTGAAGTGATGAAGGGAGGAAGGAAGGCGGGGGGGTCGTTACATTTCGTTGGAGAGCACGTCGCGGCTTGGTCGGCCGGTGGTGTCGTAGGTTGAGACTTGGACCATGACTTGGTATAGGTCTTGGATTATGTCCTTGAGCTGTTCTGCCGCGCTGTTAGATTGGGTCTTGCGGGACGGGGATGAGAAGGGGGGTGGGGGGGGGAGGCGTTGTCGTACGCTCGAGGACGTCGTGGTCCAGACGGTCGACTGGTGCCATGGTTGTGCTTGCGATTAGGTTGATGATGGGTTTGGAGGTCTGTGTTGAGACTCTTGAGGGTTGGTGGTGGTGATGAGTGAGTGGAAGTGGGGACTGCGTTGAGCTGCCGGTCCCGGGTAGGCAATTACTGCTTGGGCGATTAGTGTGGATCGCCACTCTTTTATTCTTGCTAAAAACAACTCCGAGGTACTTCGTACTCCGTACTTTCCGGGGACGACCTCCGCCGGGTTGTCGAAGAGCCAGAAGTCCATGTCGGCGAGATTATGGGACCGAGCCTTGAACGTTCCAGACATGATTGGTTCCATTGGGTTGACCAATCACTTACTTTGCTGTTTCTAGATGCACGGGGACAAAATCGAACTGACCACAGAATTTCACGTCGGCTTTCGCTCCCCTGAAGCTTGCCCATTCACCATCCATCGCATTACGCATTACCGGAGTACCACAATATGGCGCTTGGCAGGGAAACTGAGTTGATTCATTTAATCCATTGTCATTGAAATATGTCCCGTAATTACCAATATTGCCTCGTCATTAGTCAACCAGAGAATGTTAGCCGCTTGAACCGCCGCCCGGTGTTAGATCTGCCCCTCCATATTTGGCATAAAAAAATCATAAACCTCAGTCCAACATGTACTACCCTTCCAAGACTATGCCACTTGGCTTTACCATACTCCTCTCTACTCCCAGCAAGTATACTAAGGGATGGCCCCTCAAGGAGTTGTTTTTGTTGAGTTCGTTCTACCTGCCACTTTGAAGGTGCAGCAGTGAAACCCTGTCATTGAAAAGAAAAAAAAGATAAAAGGAGGGAAAAGAAGAGTTGAGAAGAGAAGAGGGGTCAATGAGAAGCACTGTTACCAGGCTTTCAAGCCTAAATCAGGGCCAGGGCACCAAGCATGCCTGCAAAGACATACCCGACGCCGGGATTATTAGCCTGAGCAGCGGCGGTGACCAAAGGAGGGCTCGTCTGAGTGACGATGAGCGTATTCGAAGGCACCGTGTACTTGACTGTATCGGTGCTTGGCACGACGGCCGTGTAGGAGGTGCCGGGCACGGTGACAGTCTGCGTGGCGGCGGTGCCAATGCTCTGCGTGACGGAGAGGACTTGGACCGAAGTGACGGTTTCCCCTGGCACATTGACGGTCTGGTAGATGATGCTTGAGTGAGCGACCTGGACGACTTCGGTATGGGTGTTCACGACGGTGATCTTTTCGCCGCCTACCGTGACGACTTCCGTCACCGGCACGACGTTGGTGACAGTCTGGTGGGCGACGTCGGTCAGTGTGGCGGTTGTGCCCTTTCCGTAGACGGTCTTGATAATGGTCACGGGGACTTGGGTCTCAATCAGGCTGGTGGCGGTGGTGGTGATTGTCTCCTGCTTGCCATTGATGGTCGTGACCAGCGTGACGGGGCAGAGACTGGTGATTGTGGACTTGACAACGTCTGTGGCGGTGATTGTATGGCCTGGCTGGGTGACGGTCTGCTGTACCGTGTTCTGAACAATGGTCTCAATGAGACTGGTGGTGGTGAAGGTGACGGTTGTCTCTCTGCCGCCGATGGTGGTGACCTGGGTAACGGGGCAGAGGGATGTGATTGTGGACGTGATGCCCTCGACTTTGGTCTTGGTATGGTCCGGCTGCCTCACCGTCTCCTGCCAGGTCACAGGGAGCAGGGTGGTGATGAGGCTGGTCGTAGTGAAGGTGACGGTTGTCTCTCTGCCGCCGATGGTGGTGACCTGAGTGACGGGGCAGAGGGACGTGATGGTAGACGTGATGCCCTCGACCTTGGTCTTGGTGTGGTCTGGCTGCCTCACCGTCTCCTGCCACGTCACAGGGAGCAGGGTAGTGATGAGGCTGGTCGTAGTGAAGGTGATAGTCTGCTCGTGGCCGGCAATGGTGGTGACCTGAGTGACGGGGCAGAGGGACGTGATTGTCGACTGGACCACGTCGGTCGCCGTCTTAGTTACGTCGGGCTCTCTGACGGTGTTGTAGATTATGGTAGGGACCATGGTCACGATGCTGCTGGTCACGGTTCGGGTGGTGAGGTATGTGGTTCCTGGAGCCGTGATTGTCTCCGTGATCGGGCAGACAGTCGTATAAGTGACTGCAACTTTTGTCGTGGTTCCTTTGGTGACGGTTGGTCCGGGGACGGTCACGACGCCGGCTCCGCAGTCCTTGCAGCCTGTGACTGTTATGGTCGACGTGGTGAGTTTGGTAACCAAAAGAGTGCTTTATATACAACAACGTTAGCCTTCTCCCCATGGATCAAGGTGTTGGTGGTGGTGATGGTCGGTATTGTGTATTATTTCGGGTCAAGGGGAGACACCACTTACGTTCCGCCACGAATCTCCGTACTTGTAACAGGACAAACAGTGACAGTCTTGTAAGTCTCCATTGTAATCGTCTTGCTGGGGTGATCTCCCTCCCATCGCAGATCAAGGTCAACGCCGTTAGCCCACGCCAGGGCAGCATAGGCCAGTCCAACAATAAACGGCCTCATGTCGAAAACCACGGTAATGAATACTAAGTTGAAGCCGTGAACAGAGATAGCGACAGTATGATACTTCCTCCTTTTTCTTGTACCCTTTGGTATATTTATAACGGCCACAGGAACGAAGGACTAGTGAGCCGCGAGGGGGGGCGTTCCAAAGAGAGACCCTGACCAACACTCAAGGAAACAATGTTCCTAATAAGTATATTCTTTTCCCGGGTTTGTGTACTTTGAAAGTGAAAGCAAATGTGGTGGAAAGACTTCACAACCACTCAGAACCACTCATGGAGACTGGATATATGGATAAGAGGTGGGAAGAGAGTGAACAGATGTGGTGTTGTCAGCTTTGAGGAAAGTGGTTGGGACGAAAGGGGTGTTTATACGCAAACCAGAGGGGGGGAAGCAAAGCCTTATCCACAATAGACTTTATGAAAACACATGCTCGTGGCATCATTCGTCTACCTCATCTTCTGTGTCGTCTCTCTCTTCTGTCGAAACGAGGTCAACAGCCAACCTCCCTGTCAGTGACATGGCCAGCACAGCTTCGCCCATCCCTGACTGGCCTCTCCTCGACACAGCAACACCCGCAGCGGGAGACTGGGCTCTTCCGAGATAGAAGCACTCGTTTTCTGCCAAGATACGAACCGGTTTTCCCCATTTTTCCATTGTTTTCCTTCTCCTAGATGAGGGGGAGGGGGTAGAGCTGATTGTAAGCCGCAGGAATATCAGGTCGGCCTGCTGCCGGCCCGCACATGCATGACTATGCATCTTTTGATCCGACAACATAGTTCTGGGCAGACGGAACGTCACCACAGCAAATTATGGACAAAAGACACGCAGCTCTCGTGCTCTCCCATTCTGGTGGTTGGGAGGGTGCGAAGGCAAACGGGCAGGAAGGTTTTGTCCTCCAGCCATTTTTCAAACAGCCCGCGGGAACTTAGACATAGAGGGATTGATATAAGCCGTTTCTTTGTTTTGACAAAGGGTTGGCACTAACATGAGCTACCGCGTCTTTCATCTTTTGACTGGAGATTTCTTGTACTATTCCTGCTGATAAGACGAACGTTTGCCAGGCACGCGCCCCTCTCACCGGTATATGCATGACTGCTTGGGCACGATGTACACATGACGTGCCATTGGCGTCCGGACAGACGTTGGTATGACGAGCAGGGCAGAGAAATACGGGACAGCGTACTCCATACGGTGTACCATGTCCAGCTGCAATGGTTTAGAATAATGTCGTTATGAGTCGTCCACGCTGCACGGGAAAATGACATTAAAAACATGAAAAGAATTGTACCCTCTGTCTTCAACAGCATGCCATGCCAGCACACATGTCTCGCCCAGACCGCACTTTCAGCCCTGGGTTGATCCAACGGAAGACTCGCTGAAAGGACCATTTGGGCAGGAATCAGCCCTATGTAGTACCTATTATCTGCTTGTCAAGGGGCAATGGATAAGAGTTGACAAAGAAAAGGACGATGCCCACGCTTTCGTCCGGCTCATGTAGGGCCAACGCATGTCGGTACTCCATACTCCGTACTCCGTACATAACCGTCCAAGTCGTGGCACAGGCTCGATGTATCACAACAGACAGTGCCAGTAGGAGACAATGTGCAATTGCTGCATGGCGTGCTCTTGGTTTCCCGTTTCGACGGGCGGCCATGCAATGACAACGCAGTAGTCCGGTCTAGTGGCTGGTGTCGGTGGCTGGGCAGCGAAACTTGGTGTTCTCGTCTCGTAGATTTAACTTTGCCCGTACTCCGTACTCGGTGCAGCCTTTGGGATTCTGAAAAGCGAAATGCATAAGGTTGGATGCAGCCCAGCCCGTTCCTGCCGAAGGACAGTCAATAGACAGGCACAGAGAAGAAGGGGGAGGAGGGGAGAGAAACAAACGAATCAAACGGAGAACGAGCAGGTCGTGCCGTCCACGCATCATCAAGCAGTGCCATTGCAACCACCGAGGCAGACGCGTGGTTTCCCTAGATCCATTAATCCATCAATCCGGCCTTCCGCATGGTACGCCACGCATGCACAAGTAGCCAACCTCGTATTTTGAACGCCTCTCGCAAGACGGCGCGAGTTGGCCGGCCAAAAGAAGTCTCGCGTCTCACCCGGAGGACCCCACTTCTTTCTTCTTTCTCCTTCTCTCACTCCTTCCCTGTCTGTCGCTTGTCTCTCCCTCTCTCCCAAATGCCAAGCACACAACGCATAACGTAACAGGTACGTACTACATAGTTACAGTGTTACCAGCAGTCTCTTTTCCTCCTCTTTCTAAAACACAGTCTTTGTTCAGTTGTTCCTGCCGTGCCCCCTATTGCTTCGAGTTCACTTCACTTAGCAAGCCTTCCTATGCCGTCAGTAGCTTGTCTCCATGTTCCTGAGACTGGACATTGGGGCAATTGGGCTGAACTCCGGCTTGTTTTGGGTATTCTTGTGTCAATCAACCAGACCGCCCCTCGTTTCATGTAATGAGATGGGTGAGCCTGCCATATGCTCATGCCATATGCTCATGCTATGCTCATGCCATATGCTCATGCTATGCTCATGCCATATGCTCATGCCATATGCTCATGCTATGCTCATGCCATATGCCGCTTCAGTCGTCCCGCCGTCCCGTCGCCCCGTCGCCTCTGCCGACAAACAATGATGGCTAATCAATGTGCATGAGCAGGTTTGAGCGGCCGTCCGGCAGACAATTGCATACGGGATCGGCACGCTCCCGGTCGACTCCACCGAATCGTGGCGCCACAGACAATGACTTGGACAACCAAAGGGCCAAGAGTCCGAGGATCCGAGACATCGAGCCGCCATGTGGAGGCTGGATGAGGTACAATTTAGGCTCAGGATGAACGTCGTAGGTTGTACTCCGTACTACCCGCTTGCTTGGCTATACGCTCGGTAGTCGCAGCCAGGGCAGTTGACAGTCAGGCAAAGTGACGTGTTGGCCATGGCCATGTACCGAGTTGGGAGCGATCAAATGCACAGATCCATGCAGCCCAAAGAGCAATACGGAGTAATAAGACAAAGCATTGCCGAGGTACATACCGAGTACAGTATCCTGTAGGGCTATTCACATTCGCTATCTAATGAAGCAAAAAAAAGGAACCCCGTGCTAGGCGCTCGCAAAGGCCTGCGAGGCGTCCATAAACAAACTAGCCACCAACAAAACCCCGTTGAATATCGCCATCATGTAAAACGGCGCTCCATTCGACACTGAGTCAAACAAGACTCCTCCAAGCTTTGTTAAAAGCAAAATCGCTGCCCCGCCACATAATGAGTATACGCCCGCAATAGATCCCTTCAATCGCACCCTCGACGCAGAATCCTCGTTAGTCGATATGCGCATCAATGGCTCTGACTCTGCCGATTCATCTGCGTCCGGCGCGATCGATGGCTCGCGTCGTACTGACCGGGGCAGCTCAACTGCAATGACGCCTTGGCCCAGCGAGCCCAAGCTACATACGATGGCGCCGATCTGGCTGACCCCAATCAGGGCCACCACCAGGAAGATGAAAGGCGTTCCCCCCCTCTCATCCACGTTCTTGAACTCGGGGCTCGACAGCTGGGGTAGAATCAAATAGCCAATCATGCCAAACACTGTAGCCACAACAATTGGATAGTTTATTCGTCCGCCTCGTCCGGATAAATAGCCAAAGACTGGCGCGCAAACCAGTCCCATTAGCTGCGCCACTCCGCTGAGGATGGAGGACAGCACGTAAGCCGCACGGCACTCTCTCTTCAGCTCCGGCGACGGGTCGTTCGGTGAGCCTTGGCAGAAGCCATTACTGATGAAAAAAGTGTTGACGTACAGTGGAATGAAGAGTGATATCGCTACTGTCGACGCCCTCGCAACAAATCCGCCAATATATCCAAGCGCAATCCTAGAGTCCACAAACCCCAGAAGCACGGAATCCTTCATCAAATGAAGATACGGAACCACCTTCTGCGAAAGCATGAATTAGTCGCAGTCTCCAGGTCTCACCATCAGGCACGCATACATACCTGTCGCTGTGTTCCATCTCCATCAGTCTCTTCCGCTCTTGCATGGGCATCCCGCCCAGAACTACCAAACAAGAGCTTCCATCCCTTGTTCTCCTCACCCTTCAGATTCCGCAGGCCTATCGAAACAAATGCCGCAACTACCAACGACACAGCGCCGACCACGTAGAAGCTATATGACACTGCCTGGCCAGGTGTCACGCCATCCAGGTACCCGAATCTTGTGGGTAGCGGCAGGAATAGAGACAGCGCAACAAGCGCACCACATCCGGTAAATAAACCGACGAACCCGGCCAGGGCAGACGGCTTCGTAGACTTGGCCACAACGTTGTTATCCTGGCAAGACGAACGCGAGTCGTTCGACATGGAGCGAGTATATCGTTCTGGTGTGATTGTAACTTCCGATTCCACAGAGAATGCAACGCTCAATCGCTGGTTGGGCTTGTATCTCGATGGCATTCTTCCATCATTCACATCTCCTTCATCCGTCAGGGATGGCAAAATGGCCGTCACCATCGTCGCCCTACAATTCCATCAAAAAGAAAGAAACATTAGTGATATTTTGAAAAAAAAAAATTTTGAAAAAAAAAAGGGTTTGGAAGTAGTAATCCCCATCTCGGCTCGGCACCTTGAACTTCGACACGTGAAAAGGAGGAGGCAACTTACGCCGCTGAAGCTCCCACTGCGAAGAAAATCCGGGCAAGCAGTAGTTGCGGATAGACATTCCTCGCCTGGACAAACAGGACCAGTGCAAGCCCGATGATCGTGTATCCCAACACGGCAACCCACCGGACTCCAAGACGGTCAGATATCAGTCCCCATGTCGGACATGCTACCAGAGCAACAAGCTCATCAGCGAAGCCCAGCGTGCCGACAACATCGCCCACGTTCTTCTTCTGGCCGATGAGATCGGTGATGACGAATGATAGGGAGCTGTTGAGGAAGACGAGAAATGATATGGAAAAGAGCGATATGCCGAGGAGGTAGGTGACGGCCTGGGTCGTGGATGTGGATGGGGCAAATGGCAAGTATCGGGATAACAATGCCATGATTGGAAAGGCTGTTCTGGGATAACCTCTAGGCGAGAGGCAATGGAGAGAATCACATGGCGTGGGGGGGATGATGTTGTCGGATGAAACCTGTCGCGGAAGGGAGGCGAACCTGGAGACCATGACGCGCCGAGCATTGTTTGGACAATTGATGGGTCCGTTGGTTGGCGCACGGAGTAACTGCGGAGTTCGGGTACAGGAGCACGGAAATGCCGGTCCCGACTTGCGCTCGGAACCTGAACCTACTACGTATGTACCTACGCGCGCCACCTGCTATTTCTGGTGACAGCAAAAGTATGACAAGACAGGTCAAAAATTGTCACCCACCTGTGGTAAGTCTGACTACCAGCTGGTGACAAAATTTTACCTGTCTTGTCATACTTTTATTGTCACCAAAAACAGGGGCCGCGCGCGATGGTAGTTAGAGAGACTAAGTCACTATTCCATCCATCCTCTATCTAACACAGCCATCATCGTCATGCATCTGTTGTTTTAATTGTAATTAACGCTTCCTTTAAACCTGTTTTAGCGCCTCCCCTGGAACCCGGCTTGTCCCAAATGACTGATGTTCCTTAAACTCCTAGAAACCCGAACCCCTGTCCCGCCTTCTCGTTCTTTGCAAAACCGCAAGGCTTGCTTCTCCCTTCCCCTTACCACGCCCAAAGAACTTTGTGATGAAGAGTCCTGGCCCCCAAACGCTCGAATTCAAAGGGAGTGATCCATGAGTCATTCGTCGAAAGCTTGGCAAATACACTGGCTCCCTTCCAAGCGACGACCTGCTCGTCCATATCCCTGGCACTTCTGCTCACCAGGATTCTATCATATAAATCTGGTCGTCGAGCCTTGATCTTCTCCTCCAAGACAACTGTGAACTGAGGGATCTTGGAGCCACCCCCGATAACCATGATGCTACCCAGCAAATCTCGTAGTTTCTTGTCATCCCCTTTAGCGGCGTTTTGGATACTGGTCAGGATTGCAATGTCGAGAGGCGCAATTGGAAGAACGCCGTCTCTTTCAACAGCAATGTCAGTGGCCTTTCCAGAAGTAGACTCGACGAACATGCCGGCGGGAGCTTGCGAGGACTGGGAGGGCTGCCCGGGCACGGGTGTACCGGTAGCGCGAGAGCCACTTGGAGCAGGACTGTCTGCGTTCAGAGCCTCTTTTCCAGCCCCGAATATGTACGGAGCCGGGGTTCCGTTACCATCGGGAGCTGGGGAGCCAGCATGGGAGCCAGCTGGCGTACCATTTACTCCATTCTCACCCTTGCCAAGGAAGTTGAATGGTTGGGATCGTTCCTTGCTGGGCGTCGAAACCTCGAGCTGTGACTGCGAGGGGCCGTTGGTAGTTGACATGATGGATGGTTTCACCAAAGCCAAGACGGCAAGCTGGGCAGATGGCGCCGGATCGTCAGGGATGTCAACTTCGTAGGCGTTATATGAACGCTCAACAAGTTTCCGTCGTCCTCGGAGCTTGACGCTATTGTCGAATATTGAGGGGTCAAATACACCCATAGCCGACAGAATAACTTCATCATAGGTTTTGAAAGTATACTTGCGGGTGGACTGATTAGGGGCGCGCACGTGGAAGTTGTAAACTTGCACAGAGATGTCGGCCTGAGACATGGTACAATGCTTTATTTTCAGCTCCTCGGCCAAGAGAAAGTCGTAGCGCCTTTGCAGATTGATATCCTGATAGGGAAAGTTGTCGTAGAGCATCATTTTGATGAAAGTCTCGGTGATGTCGTACCCACCATACTTCATGTTGACTCTGGAGTCCTCGATGCAGAGGCCATCCTCGACGCAAGTGACTGACGTCTTCTGTGCACCGACATCTACCACACAGGCCTGAGTATACCCGGCACCAAAGGTTGCCGCCATGCCCTCCTGAACGAAGCAAACCTTGTTGAACTCGAACCAAGTCATACAAGATCGCAAGATTTGCTCGACATATTTCTTGTCATAAAGGTCAGGGATGACAAACACACAGCTGTATTGTTGCCATTCGCTATTGGTAGTCAGGCCAAGTTCTTGACGAAGTGCCTTGTCCAATAACGTCTCGAAATCGTCATACAGGTGCTCCTGGCTAGAATAGTCGTCCTCGTTCCACCAACCATAGCGTAACGGCCACCAGAGTTTGAATTTGGGGTTTGAATCATCGGGAACGCGGAGGGCATCGTTTCCAATGAAGCACGAGGCTAGCGATTCGGGGTCTTCCAGGCTCTTGACGTCGGTCCACTCAATCTCCAAGGGATCGTTATGCTTCTCAATGATTTCTGGCTCTGTGCGACGGTTGAAGGTCTGGACTAGCTCTTTGGAATTTGGCAAGACTTTTCTTTTATTGGCACGCATCTCAGACTTCAATTCGCTGCACATTTTGGAATACTTCTTGGACCACTCTTCGCCGTATTGCTGATCGGTGGTCTTGGCCTCGAATTGACGTCGTGGGAGGGCTTCGTAGATCTCGGACTCTGTTTGGGGAAACTTGCTCGCCAATGTAGCTGGAATCGTTCTAGGAAGGGCATCACTGGCAAAACCAATCCGAAGGTTCTGGCTGCCGGGATGTATGACGATGATTCGCGACGGATCAACGCCGCCGGATGGTGTTGCGGCGCCATCCTCCTCGGTTAAATCAGGAACTGGCAGAGGAAGCTCGCCATTAGCAGGCTTTGATAGGAGGCGATCACGGTCTCTGGCGCCCTGGACGAGTCGGTCGCGGGTTGCATCGTTTTGGAGGCGCAAGGCTAGAATTTGATCGTCCCGCTTCATGTAATCGCTGCTCGGCGTTAGCATTGGCTCTTTTCAAGCCTGGGGACCGAGATCAGGCTTACGTATAATAGTTCTTCTGGTTAATGGGCGCGACATCCGGCCAGGTCGTGAGTTTCATGCCATTGTCTGTTCTCTCCAACCCTTTGATAAAGTCAGCGGACCTGGCGCGGCAGATACAAACGGCACGCCCAGGAAGATGAGGACTCACCCTCCCTTAAAAGAACTCTCTCAGACACCTTGCCGACCATATTTATATATCTCTCCTGGCCAGAGCAGACTGGCCTATTGTCGAGGTGGATTGATGCGATGAAAAGGCGATCGACAGGGTGATCTGCCCTGAGGTTCGAGGCTCAAGCGTCTGGATCGAATGGCCGCGAATTTCCCGAAGCGCAACTTGAGCACTTGGTAAAGTTGACTTACCACCGAAGCTGGGGCTGGTGGGGCAACTCACTAGCCTTTGCACGTATTATTATTGAGACCGGTGAAATATTTACCCGATCGAACTTCATCGCTCGACTTCTGGTCCAATGGCAGCCGGGTTTTTGGGCAGTGGCTGATGCTCCACGAACTCGCCCAGTTCTTACCAGCTGACCTTGCCTGACCAATTTCGACAAGGCATTACCACCATGTTGCTAAATCCGTACAGCAAACACTTTTGGTTTGTTATTCTCATAATCCTCAGTGGCATCTTTAATCGTGCGATGATTTTTGGCGTTGCTGAACAAGGCCATTTTGCACCCTCTGTTATTGCTCCCATATAGAAGGGTGAGATATCATTCGTGAAGGGCCTTGGCTCAGCGAGAAATTATATAGCCTCGTGCTAACAGTACTTGCAGTACTTCCCTGGGAAAGTCTTCTAGCAGCAAATTGCTTTGTTCTAATAGCAATAGTCCGCCAGGTTGGTTACCATAGTCATGTCGGTTCAGATGTGCTTGTAGTGTTTTGCGTCATTCAACATTTCAGCTCGTCCATCTATCGAAACCGGTCTAACATATAAATAGACTGACTGCAACTGTTTTCTGTATCCTTTGTCATCCAGCAACCTGGATAACTCCAAGAAAAGGCTCAGATACCTTGCATAGTCCAACGTTAACTTACTCTATAACGTGTCTTCTATACTCCAAACCGGGCTCCTTGTCATTTTCTCGCGCTGCGCCAAATTCCACGTTGAAATATACAGTCGTCAGTCAGATTGGAACAGAAGTACCATCACTCCAGAACACCACCAGATATCGGCTCGATTGTCAGGCACACAAACGGCTTGCGCACTCTACCTCAGCAGAGTCAGGGAGGAGGAGCTTAAAAGACACAAAGAGAAACAGACTTCCTGAAAGAGAGTCACATCCGTCCCGAGTTAAGCTTTCTGCATATTTGCTTTGACTTTCGTCTGAAATTCGATGTTGGCGTGATATATTAGTTGACACTGCCACCCCAGCCACTTTGAAACTTGGCTCTGCACCATCATTGATCTCTCTGTCTGCTGCACATGTCTTGATCTACCATCTTCATCTAATATCGCAAGAATGGCATCCAATCTGACGATTCCAAGCTCCCAGCACCATGGTGGGCAACAAGAGCCTCTGAGTGTTTGCCCCTGGGGCCAAGTGTCTCTCATCGCGATCATATTCTACATCACTCTCTGTTCATATTGTCGTTTTCAGCGCATCAACAAGCTATGTCGGCAATATCCCTATCCAGATCGTGCATCCCTCGCCCGCATGACGAATGAGCATGCTCAGATTATCGTACACAACCTTAGTTCGTACGAATTTCCGTATTTTTACGATCTTTCTCAGCGATATGCGCTCTTCAGGGTAGGTCGAGATCACCCCCGACTTCCTCCCCCATACCCCATAGAGTACACTCGTTGAAATCTCCCCATGGATGGGTAGACATACACAGTTCAGAACATAGCCAAGTTGCTTGTCGCTGTCAGTGACCTGAATAGGGCCGACCAAGCTCCTAAAAGGCAAGTTCGTATCTGAATCAGCAAGCGATTGAAACGGGTGCGTAGGATTTCGACGATACTAACTGTTAGCAGATACGAAGACACTGAAATTATATTCGTCTGGTACGGTAGTCATGTGGAAATCATGGCCAAATACACGTTCTTCCCAGCAACCAGGCTAAGATTATCTGCCACAGTCTTGCCAACTTCGCGCCTACATCCCCCATTCTACACAAGGCGATAGCACGCATGAACTACCTGCACGCCCAATATATAAAGTCCGGCAGAATACTGAACGAGGATCTTCTCTATGTTCTATATACCGCCATGTCAGAACCCGAGAGGTTCATGCGTTTGTATGAATGGAGGCCACTGTTCGAAATGGAACTTGCCGCAATCGCCACGGTCTGGAAATACGTAGGAGACCTGATGGAGATCAACTATGAGGCAGAGCTCGGCAAGAACCAGTGGAGAGACGCCATCGAATTCCTGGACGACGTTTCAACATGGGCAAGCAAGTATGAAGAGAAGTACATGCGGCCCACGGACGAAGTTGAGCGTCTGGGTGCTGCTCTCATGGACTTGCTTTTATCCGCTTACCCTAAAGCTTTGCGACCACTGGGATATCAGATCGTGATGGTGTTGCTGGGTGCGAGGATGCGCCATGCTTTCCGGTAGGTCACTGGACCACTCAGCAACATGTTTACAATCACAACTTCGGTGCCGCTATTCTGACCTGCTCTGGGTTTAGGTTCCCCGAGCCCGGGATCGCCGTGTCGGCACTCACTTACACGCTTCTCCTGGGGCGAAGACTCTTCCTGCGATACCTCTCGTTGCCAAGATTCTCGCGTGCAGTTTTTGTTACCGAGCCGGATCCCAAAACAGGCCGTATGAGGCACCCTCACTACCTGAAGGAGCCGTGGTATACACCTGCGACCGTCTGGTGGCGCTGGGGACCGACTGCTTGGGCGACCTGGGCGACGGGAGGCATCGTCCCTGGCGACAATGCGGAGATGCAGCCTGAGGGGTTTCTGTGGGAAGATATCGGGCCTCGAAATAAGATGGGTAGGGGTGTCGAGGAGATGGCAAAGATGGAGGAACATGTTCGACAGCGAGCGACGGGGAAATGTCCATTTGCGATCTCGTCAACATCCTGAGATGTAAGGAGTGTAGAGAATAGCAAAAGTTTCCCCGATGTACCTTAGGACGGGCTCCCTTGATGAGTTAGGGTTACTTCTTTGGTTCATCAGTCGAGCCTTCAGTCCGCGTGCACAACCATCTCGATCACGTTCAGCTTCGTGCTTCCATCTTCAGCTGACGGGCCAAAATCACCATTTCACACAGTACACGTGTGATCTTTACCCGTAACCCGTCTCCCGACGCTGCACGGCCGCGCGCCTTGTCAAAGTGGTTTTATTATATAGTACAAAGATACCTAAAAAAGCAGAAAAGAGGACGAAAATGTGGCTGCTTTTCTTTCCACTGCGAAACGCGCAGTCCCTCCCCCCGATGGCACATGGGGATGATGGATTGTCTGTTCAATGTTGTTGTGGTTGTGTACTCCGTACTCCATACACTGTACACTCGCCCATTGCGGAAATGTCACCTGACGTCACCTGCTTCCTATGACATTGCCACGTCCCTACGCGTTACTCACTTCGAGGGCGTGGCGTGAAAGCTACACTTGTCAACTTTCTGTTAAGCAAGTCGATTGAGACTTCTCGCAAATCCCCTGAACATACGTGGCATACTGGCCCGATACTACGCTTCGATCTGGCCTCGATGCTGGTTCCCTTTTCTTCCCAACTTGCATATCGGCCTAGGTAGTGCGACCACGCACCTCTCATACGACACAACCACGTTTCTACGCAGGGCAGCCGTTGCATCTGCACCAGCAACGACAAGTCAGTTCACATCGTCCGACTGGCAGCAGCAGAAAGGAAATATCCGGATAGTCAATACTTGCCAAGCTACCTGTTTGACGACGCTACTCTCTGCTTCGTTCCAATATGGCGCCCATCCCGGTATATAGCTCTAGCCCTATTACCGCTGCCAAACCAACCGGTGTGACTCCCAAGACGTCCACTCCCGGAGAATCAAACAAAGACGGCAAAGCGCAGCTGGGGCCTTCACAAACTAGTGGCGAGCAGTCGTATGCGCCTGCTCAACCTGGAGCCAGGCCGGTGGTGCCCAAGGCGACTGGCGCACCAACACTACCTGACGACCATGTCCTGGCTACACCAACACGAACCAGCTCCATAGGCAATAACCCTCCTCCACCGCAGCCTGGTGCTGTTCCTGTCCCTCCAGGTGGTGGTAGTGGAACGTTGAGCGGTATCCCCCCTCCGCCCAGAGCCGGTGAATCAGTCCAGACTCAGCAACCACCTGCTGTGACTACCATGCCTCCACAGATGGGATATCAGCCGCCTCAAGCCCCTCTTCCTATCCAAGGGCGATCGTCAACCGTGGCAACGGCAGGACTGCCGCCTCAGTCCAGTCCAACCGGTCTCTCCGCACCTCTACAGGGAAACTACCCAACCGCAGGCGTCTCGCCTCAAGCAGGAGGCTATCAGCAGGACGTCAACGCAGCAGGGTACAACAGCTATCAGAGAACGGCAAGAGCGTATGAAGAAGAAAGTGAGGCGAGCGTCTGGGACACGGCTAGAAAGTGGGCGACGTCTGCGGGAGAATCTTTGGTAGCTGCAGAGAACGAAGTCTGGAAGAGAATCAACAAGGACTGAAATTTTGGGAACCACGCCCCAACGTAGCACGAACGGAGCAGGTGGACAGCAGAAGACTAGCTGACTCTCTCCCTGCTCTTCTTCAGTAGTGGCGGAGAGGAGGGAGAGGAGACCGGTACCGTGGTCTGCGCAAGGCGACTGTTATCGTGTTGGAGATGCTGTACACGCCCTCCGAATGTTGGACGAGCTGTACAGTGCAAGGACAAGGTTGGTATCTATGACACCAGTTTCGGCGGGACGAGGGACCTCTTGGCCATTCAAGTGGAGAAGGAGACATGGAAGACGAGGTAGATCAAACGTAGTCAACGTCGTGTTAGGGTGTGAAGGGGGGGGGGACTGGGCGAGGAGAGAGACTTCTCGTCCAATCCACAGAGACGCAAGGTTACGAGGCGATTGTGGAGTGTATCCAGGCCAATCTGTATTGTGGCATGGTCCTGCGAGGGATCAAGCGTTGGCAAAAGATGGTGTGAGAGAAGGATGTTGACTTATTGTTGACTTGTTGAGAAGGATTCGGTTATGGGGTGCTTGGAATACATTTGAAGCTCGTCTGCCCAAACATGCTTTGCCTTGTTCATGTTGTTGCCTGGGAATCGGCAACGCGGTAATAACGACAATAACACCTTAAGAACCTGGAGTTTTACATGCCGATCGTTGGGGAGCTTGATGGGTATCTGAGAGCATAATACTTGTGCCATGGTTCATCCAGAGAGTCGGAATGATGCGGCCTCCCCCCTCCCCCCCCCAACCTCCAGCTTGCCCCAAAGCAGAAGCGAACCTCATGCAGAATCTTCTCCACAGACTTGAACATGTCAGTGTCATCTGAAGAATATGTTCGCAGGTCTTTGATGGTGATAGACACACTGCTTCAGGGACACCCGCTGACCCTGCAAGTTGCCACGCGCGGCAAGATAGCGAAGTCGACAGAAGCTCCATGTTGATGTCATTCAATAGTCTCTGTGGGAAAGCTATAGAACGGGAAGCAGCGTGTACACGCGTCTCCATCATTCCATCATTGGCACCGCTCTCCCCAACTCCAAGATGCATAAAGCTCGATCACTGCGCCCTGGGCGATAACGCAAGAACACAGGGTTCGGCTCTACCTGGATGACTTATGTGCGTGTGTTTACTTGTGGGCGCATACCGGGAGAGATGGCGAAAAGTCAGCAAGATTAGAAAACAATTAAAGTTCAGCGTTTCGCACGACTATGAAAGCGTGTTTGAGACCGGCCTAGGATGATGCCTGGTGACGGACGGTATGATTGACCCGGTACGCAGATCCCGACGACGGTGTGGTTTCTGTGTGTATTTTGGGCTTTGTCAGTTGAGATGAAACCGAACCACGTGTGTGTGTGTGTGTGTGTGTGTCCGACGACGGGCGGTCGATTGTTGTGATATACTAATCGGGTGGTGTTAGCGTTGCGTGGCGATGCGTCATGTTTGTCTTTTGCTGGGGGCGGCATGACTGGTGGTTGGCGTGCTGGTTTGATTGTCCGTGCCGGCGGATGGGTTGTCGACGTCTGATCTCCCTTTTCTATATGCCGGTCGGGGTTTCGTAGTACTTTTGTTCTGTTCCCCGTGGCAGCTGAAGAGGCAGCTGGGTAACGTTGATGTCTGATCATCTGGCCGCCCTGGTTTGAGGGGAAATTCCTTCCCACCTTTGTCCTCCCTTTTGTTCACCCGTGCAAAATGATATTCGAAAAAGTTCCAGCACAGACAAAGTCTCTAGCCTTAGTTTGTTCCTTTGCAATCTGAAGGCACGACTCGAAGGTGCGCTCGAAAAGTTGGCTTCGTTGGTGTCCCTCGTCGTCATGACTCTATCGCCGTCGGATAATCTCGTACAACGCACACGCGCTCCGCCATGGTTTACCGTTACACTCTCCAGAGGTCATGATAGCCATGTCATGCGGCGCAATCGGCCCAACCGAACATGCCAAAACAAACAACCCCCGTCTTGAACTTTTCCCGGCCGCCGCGAACCTCAGCCCGTGCTTCAACTCAAGTCTGAGCACAGAAACTTCCATCCTTCTTTCCACCACCAGCCACACACACCACACACTCCCCTCCCCCCTGCCTCCCCTCCGCGACCCATTTCATCACCGAGTGCCTGCCAGGGTCGGAAACAGATCTGAGACGTTAAAGCCTTACAAGGCACACCCCTGTTCAGGCACCGCGCCGCTGGTGACGGTTGGCTTTGGCCTGTCAAGCTCGTTCCCCACTCTTTGGCTGCGTTGCCTCCTCTTTGCCTTTTGGCCCGGGACATGGTTGTGTGGTTGTGTGGAGTTTTCTCCTTGTATCGCTCTCTTTATCCTTTCTTGGGCGGGAGTCAGTAAATTGCGGAAATTCATTTGTTGTAGGGGTGCGAGCCAGGTTGTGATGATCGCTAAGACTGGCTGGTCCTTGACGTGGAAGTAGCCGGAAGGGGAAGAAAAAGAGAGCCAGGGGGGCAACAGTTGGCCGAAAAAAAAACCAGAGAAAAAAAACCAAGAGAAACATGCTCAGAGTGAACCCCCCTAAAACCGAGAAAGCAACATGGTAAATCGGCTGATTATTGAACAAATCACGTCGTTTCCCCTTCTCGCAAGCCTAGACTCTGTTCGTGCGTCGCTGGAAACTCGTCCCGTTTTGGCTCTCAGTGTTTTGTAACGTTTCTGCCTGAGAGTCTTGTGCTTGGACCCTTTGGTCTTCTTTCTCCTTCTTTCCCTCTTCGCATCCGCACCTAATGGGGGGCATGTGCATCTATCGTAGATGGCAGTCAATGCCGTGAGCCGGTGTCTACTATGGATAATCGCGGATCGAGATCGAGCTTCGCATGAAGATGCGCTATTCACCTGCCTGCTTAGCTTCTTTTGGGGAACATCTCTATGCAATCGCTCACACAATCGACGGCACCCCCGAGATATTGCAGCAGGCAGAATTGCCTCGGCATTGTGTGTGCATCATTGCAGGCAGGGTTGATGTCATCACAGCACGCAGGGTTTTCGTCCACTTTTCGCCGATTCTGGAACAACAGACCGTTGTTCCAGACGCATGACACATGTAGAAGTACGGTTTTTGGCGTCCCCAAGTCGTGCTAGTGCCCGCCTGACAGCCTTTTCCCAGTGTCTCTATACACTTTCGTCATTACCCAAGTACATTGCTCTCTCGCTCCAGCTATCCCATCCATCAATCAGCGAAGTGGAGGAGGGCGCACTCCATGGTTCCTGCCTGTATGCTGAAATTCCCACGTTCTCCTCCAGCCTTTCCAACTCTCGATACCCCTCTCTTGTGTTGTATGTATAGTGATCTTATTTTGCCTTCCAGGAACGAATAACAGGTCTCCATTTTCACCGCCACATTTCATCTTATGCCTTGGTTAAGATAGCCGCCAACTGCTTCGCCACCTCGTCACCAACCTCCGTGGTGCCGGCGTTGCCCCCCATGTCTTTCGTCCTGAGCCCACCGTCGATGGCAGCCTTCACAGCAGCCTCGACTGCCTTGGCTTCTTCAAGTAGGTTGAACGAATACCTCAGCATCATGGCCACCGAAAGGATGGTGCCGATGGGGTTCGCAATGCCTTTGCCGGAAATGTCGGGAGCGGAGCCTGGGTGCGAAAGAACCCCCCTCATGATCAGTACACGAATTGTCGTCCGGTATAGTGAAACTGGGATCGACAACGCGGGTGTCAAGAGTGGATGTTACACTTACCGTGAATTGGCTCGTAGATGCCATTACATTTACCCTTACCGTCTGGGATACCACTCAAACTTGCACTAGGTAGTAAACCTATGCTGCCAGGAATGACACTTGCCTCATCACTGATGATGTCGCCAAAGAGATTGCTGGTGACGACAACTCCATTCAAGCTTCTAGGGTTCTTGACTAGAATCATGGCCGCACTGTCAATCAGTTGATGCTCAACCTTGAGGTCGGGGAACTCCCTTTCAAAAGTTTCAGTCATGACCTTTCGCCATAGGCGGCTGGTGGCTAGTACGTTGGCCTTGTCAAGAGACCAGACCGTCGTATCACCGCGACCACGGGCGAGGAACCCGGCCAGACGCGCCACACGCTCAACTTCGGGACGTGAGTAGGGTTCCAAGTCCCATGCAGTGCCTGATCCATCGTCTTCCTTTCGGTCACCAAAGTAAATTCCACCGGTCAACTCGCGGACAATGACAAGGTCGGTGCCAGCACAGACCTCAGCCTTGAGTGGTGACGATTCAATGAGGGCATCGGACGCGAAGAAACATGGTCGTAGGTTCCCGTAGGTTCCCAATTCTTTACGCAGTTTCAATAAGCCTTGCTCTGGTCTAACAGCACCGGTACCCCATTCGGGGCCGCCAATGGCACCAAGCAAAACAGCGTCAGCTGAACTGGCTGCCTTGAGAGCCTCATCAGTCAAAGGGGTGCCTGTGGCGTCAATAGAGCACTAATAGAGGATAAAGAGGTGCGTTAGCATCATTACTCGAACTGTTAGGCACCGCGAATACGTCCGCATGCACCGCCCCATACAACCAAATGACGGGAAATGTTAGGGAGTACTTCGCGGCGTGGGGAAACCTACACCTCCCAGCAAATGCTCTTTGAGCACGAATTTGCCAGCACTCGGTCTCTGTTGCTCGATCACTTTGAGAACCTTTGAAAAACAGATGTCCGCGTTAGCCCGCCGGTCTTGCGGGATCTACCCCATTGCCAAGAGAAGACAGATGCCTCTCTTTCATGCGCTGAAATTAAGAACTGTACCTTAATGCCCTCGGCGACGACCTACGCGCATCATCTTTCGTTAGCTGATACAAGTTCTTTCCGCACAGAACAGTGCTCGAGCTTCCTACGTAAGACAGCTCAACATACCTCGGGACCACAGTGGTCGCCGGCAAAAACCACAATGCTATGCTCACTCATCTTACAGATTTGCGCAGCTTGTTATAGATTGCACTTGCGTCGGAATTCGAAAAGCTGGCTTTGTTGATGGGAGATTGATGATGTTTACAGGTGCGGTGCCGTCCAAGCTGTAGCTGGCTATTCTGGATTCTGCCCCTCCCCCTCAATCCGACATCGGAGGTTGGCACGCCAGCCAACCGGCAGCGGCCACACGTTGTTGCTGCTTCGGACAAACTACGGGAAGACGCGCCACACTCAACGATAACACAGGACATACGGAGTACCTTAACGTTATGTGCCACAAAAGACCGACCCCACCCACCTTTAAAGGCACTTGGGATTTCCTTGGACCAGCCAAGGACGAGCGATGATAAGGCACATTCATCTTAACGCAGTTATCAACCCTACCGTTACTTGCTTCGATACGGGGTACGGAGTACACGCTCCGTTATCTGCTCAGATGGTGCGTCGTGTCCTTGCACTGGCCTAGTGCCTCCAACCCGAAATGGGCGAGAATCGTACAGTGACTATGATTGGCTCTCAGTCCATGTCTGAATTTCAGATGGGTCGTTATTCAAGGGTGCTTTGCGAATATCAGCGACACTGCTGCTTCACTACTGCTGCTTTCGGCTTGACTTCTGACAGCAGGGTACGGAGTACTGGTCAATTGCTCCGTCCTTGGCCACATGGCAAGGCCGTCGTTTCCCGCTCGTGGGCCTGGTTCTTGGCTGCACTCTGTAACCCGCCTACGTAGACAAATGTCAGTGCCGAAGAATCATCAGCCCTGCTTCTAGCGCCCATCACCGTGCACTGCTGCGATCAGTTCATGTCATGAGGAGCCAAGACAATGATGACGCCGCTCTCAACGCTGGGCTATTTATTAGTTCACTACCAAAGTTCCGGCACTTGTGGGAGCAAGTCGACTCGTACTAGGCTGAATTCAGCACAAGGCCAAAATGTTCCATCCACTCGGAATAGGGCGGTAAGCTCCGGCTGGAGCCACGTCTCCGCCAATGGGCTCTTTGGTTCTCAAGTACTCCGTAAGGCAATTACTCTGGCTGGATATGGAGTTGGGGGGCGCACTCCGTATGTGTGTTGTATTGCGCCCTCCCAGGCTATCCAAGAGTTGGTGTAGCACCTCGGAGTTCCCCGTACGCCCTTGTTTACCCCGAGTCCCTTGTTGTTTGGTGCATCGCGGGTCCAGGATCGTCAAGATTCCCGTCGTTGCCAGAAGGGGCGTTATTGCACACAGAATCAGGTCACTCCTGAGTCATGGCTGTACCTGCTTTCGCATTGTGGGCTCGTGATTCATTGCCTTTCCTTGTCGAATCTGGTGGCTCGTGGCTTCGGATCGCGATACCAAAGTGATTGATTCTGACACGGAAGCGGCCCACAGCTGTTCGTAGTGCGGTCGTCGTTGTAGTCTGTCGAAACCAGCGCGAGCTTCGCCGTCTCGTTGCAGCATGCGAAGAAGACTGACAGGTTCCTCAGGACCTAGTTACCTTAGAGCTTGTATTAAGGGTATGGAACCGCAGGGTGGTAATACAGTGGGTACATGAATCAGACCAAACTCTAATGGACGAGTTTAATGGCCAGGAAGACGTACGGAGTACTCCATAATTCTCAAGGTTCCCGATAGGCGATGATGCTCAAACGATATCATTTGTGAATCTCTGCACGAATATTGTTATCCCCGTATCCCCGCTATCGAGTGTGCTGGACGAAAATGGTGCGACCTAGCGACACGGTCAGGATCCCGACGACCTTGATTTCCGTCTAGCTTTCGAGACTACCTACGGAGTACCTAGGTACCTAAGCAGTTAACTACAGAGTACTCCGTACCTTTTGTTGGATTGGCCGCACACCGTATTTGTACCTCATGCAATCAGCCGCAACATGGCAAACTAGGTCTATGTGTTACTGATAGCCTACGAACAGTTCGAAGCAGTGTCGACAGAGACTTGCTAGTTGAATGTAGGCGATCTGAGTGACCGTGTTGCTTCTTGACGTTGTTGGAGCGGATGGCGCCGAACAAGGTCGTTAGACTGTTGATGATTGGGTCGTTGACCCCCTGACCGATAGCATCCACTGATGATGTTACGATCCAACCTGGGCCATCGAAAACTTGCGCAGCCCACACTATACTAGTTATATGTACGGCATTACAATAGCATGGTCAAGGTGACAGTTGACCAATGGGCCGCAGCCCTCCATCCGCGTGGGATCACAGCTGACAAAGAGGGGACAAAGACCTATCATTGCTTTTGCTCAAAACCGTATCGTAGGTAGGGTTGTTGAAGATGGCTAACTAATTGTGCCCATCTTGGCAAGGTCTAAGTTATTGCGCGTCCCATGTGGCAGTTGTTGCGCATGTCTGTTTTTCCTTTTAAGGAAAAAAGAGTGGACTGACTTGTTGACGACAAAGAAGATGCTTCATGACTCTCTGTGTTTGCCCCGAGCAATCCCGAGTGCAGAACTCTTGGCCCTTGCTGTCGATCGAACGGGCAGCAAGACGAGTCGTCCGGTGCTGGAGGATTGGAGGTATTGAGACATCAAATCAGACGCGAGGATGGGGCAAAGCTACAGCAATCGGGAGGCCTTGGATCGTACCTGCCTTGCTGGTAATAGCCTCGCCTTCTCATAGGACATAGGAACGCCTGTGCTTCTGCAGGAGAATCTGACCGCAAGCAACCTGGAGGCCATGATACTTAATGTTGATCAATATCACATGTCTTCAGAATGAGCAAGATGGTTGGATAGGTACCTGGGTACATGCTATATCCCTACCTATAGCTATTCATCCAAGTACAAGGTACGCAAGGCAAGTAGACGGCGGCCATGTGGTATTGGTCTGATGGGCCACACACGTTACAGGTACGGAGTAGGTTACGTACAATCAGGTACCTGGTAGGTAGGTAGGTACCTTCTAAGTCTGAGTACTTACTTATTCGAGGTAAGTGATTAGGTAACTAGTAACTCGGTAATTTGGGCTCGGGCTCGGGCTCGGGCTCGGGCTCGTGGTACATTAGGTACCTAGGAGGTAGGTAGCGGGCAGCTGGAAGACAGGAAGACTGGTATTTTAAAGTGGAGCACTGAGGCACGTACGTGCGTCCTGAAAATCAGGAAAAGAGCTGCCAAGCTTGCAAGCTTGAACAGTTAACTACCTAGTAAGTAAATGGGAAATCTACTGTTAAAACTCAGTATTGAGATGACCTTGGCTACATGCCCTGTTCGTGGCTCCAGCCTCCACACCGCCACAATCTGTACCAAGTGGCTCTCCTGGGACCATGACCAAGGCACATGCGCAGGTATGGAGTACGTATCCTTGGCTAGACGAAGTAGTGACAAACAGGTAGTGCGTTCCAAAGTTCCAAGGTTCCCAGTACTCGCGCCACGCCCAGGTCGATATTGGGGCGCAACTGCACTCCAGGTGGCCCAGAAGGGGTGGCCTGCAGCGGAAGTGGGAAGGAGCGGAACGTTTGGGGAGGAAGCGGAGTGGAAGGAAGTGGAGTGTAAGGGGTCCCGGTCAGCCTCATTGGCCACCACCCGCGAGAGAAGCCACAAGCCTTAACTCTGGCACCCTAAGCCAATGACAAGGACCACACACCAAGGGCAGCTGTCAGGCTGTCATTCAGTCTGTGAGTTCTGTGATTACGTGATTACGTGATTCTGTTGAGTTCTGTGATTAGTACTCCGTACTGCGTACATGTTACATGTCCCGAGTCTGTGATCGCGCATGTACAGCACCAGACATCGTCCATCATCCGCCCATGTGTACCTTCCTTCAGCAAGGCAAGCCAGCAAACCCACGTCACACACAGTTTGATCCTCTTTGGCTTGACAAGACTCCCGGTGACTAATTCCTGCCTATTCCGACGCTAAGTGGACACGTGCTTGGCCTCACACAGAGTACACGTAGTGTCATGTATTGCGTGTGTGTCTATTGCTGAATCGGAGGCACATCAGAATCTTTTCAGGCGGAACCACGTCGAATACCAAAGTCGCGTTCGTCTATACGGCGTCTGGTCGCAGACCCCCAAGTAAAAGCACTCCTCTCCTGCGTCTGGTGCAGCCGATAGCTTGGGACGCTTGTCATTCGGGTCCCAATGAGCCTTCTAGATGTCGGCACTCAACCACGATTACGACCACGACAACACGAAGACCCATGATATACGACCCACTCATGATCCACAGCCCACGACAACACGACCCATGCACGACCCACATCCGTCGACAACTCGGCAACTCAACACTCGACTTCTCGACTCTCGACTCCCGACAATCCACGCTACTCGACGACTTCTCGGCTCTCGACTGCCAGGACTCGCGTGAGCTGCAAGGTTTCAACCCTAAAGCCAACTCCTCATCCGACCTCCAGCTTCCATCAGCCACGGCTTATTCGACAAACACCCTCAACGCCAACAGAAGAGTAACGGCTGTCGCACCTTCAAACTGAAACGCCGAACCTGGAACCTTGCCTGTCTCCATTGATTCTCAACTCCGTATCGCTTTGGGTCCCCAGCAACCCTGAACAGCCCCAGCCAGATAGCCAGACAGCCAGACAGACAAGCACAGCCTGGCAGCCAGTGGGCAAAGACGGGCTCCCAAGGGCGGCCTCAAGGACACAGGCACCACCAGCAGCCCATTTGTGATTGGTGATCGCCCTGCGCGTGGGATACCATTGGTGACGGACACAAGTACACCATCGTGATGAGCCCAAGTCCTCATGTTGACCCAAATTGCCGAGTCCACGAGTCCACTAGTCCACTCTTTTGCACACTCGACCTAGCCCACGAATTGGCAAGCAACCTTGGCCAAGACATGCCTTCAGCAACCGAGCCTCATCTGCTCAAGGCCTCGACGGCCTCGACGGCTCCCACATCTCCCACCGGCACCGCCCCTCCCCCAATGCCTCCAGGATACTTGTTGATATCCATAGTACCCAGAACATGGTGTTGACCGTACTCCTCCGTTCTGGCGGCTTTCCCGACTTCCACTCATCTGACACTTCTTACACGCCTTGCCCTCGCTCGGACTTCAGCCAAGGCCCTTGCTAACGGGTGGCTTCTTGACGGCTTGAGGTTGTCCTAGTCTAACCCAAAACCAAGCACACCCATTTAGAGATCTTGATGGAATGGTGACGCCGGTAACCTCACTACCGTGTTCCGCGCCTGACCCTGTAGGACCTGATGGGGTCGCGAATCCTCAAGTGGATGAACTGGGCTCAGCAGGATATGGGGGTTTCCTGGGACCTGGAAACGGGGACCTGGACTTCTCCAGGACAACCTGAGCTGCCCAGCTCTGGCTTTCCGTGTACACGTACTCCCGCAGATACGTAGAATGGGGCCAATATGAGTGAGGGACGATGGACCTATATGGCATATGAACGTACACATGCTCGCCTTCATACTACTCTACTTGCTCAGGCACCTTGTTATGATGTATGTACGTATGTACGTGTTCAAGTAAAGATGGCATTTTTGTGTGTACCTCCTATACAAGCGGACGCACTACTTACTTACACGCAACATGCTCTCCCTCTTCCTCTCCCTCTTCCTCTCCCTCCCCCCCTCCCCGTCCCAGCCTGGGGCTCCTGTTGCTATACCTAGTCGTTGGAATCATGTTCCCACACACCTCTTGACTCTGTCTCGTCTTCCTGTCCTCCCAATCGTGCCTTCGCCTCATGAAAACCACACTCCCCCATGGACCCATCAACCCATCAACCCATGGTACCTTTCGACTTGCTTAGTCGTGTACAACTGCCCAGTCCCCAGTCTTTTCCTTCTTGCGCAAGCCTCGCAAGGCCCATCCGTCGTGCATTCGTCTCTTGCCAAGTTCCGGGCCGGAGTGGTGGTATCGCTAATCTGTGTACAAACACACTCTCGTCTCAGTCCTCTGGGTCTTCTATATCACACAAAAGGAGCTGGCCCTCTCTCCGTTTTCTTTTCAACCATCGCTCTTTCCATTGCCACCGAACTTTCCCAAATCGTCAACAGACCATCACTTGGATAACAAGGTCATAGCTATCATACTACGACAATACATACTCTCCTTCAATCCATTTATACTGACCAAATCACTTGCTGGTCAGCGACATCTCTTTTCAACTGCCTTCGAAATAGTCTTACTCCTGTCTTCTACAATAGACATTGCGTTTAAGAGTCATTTCTCAACGAAGCACATGTTTTCCAACTGGCATCTACTTGGAATAGTACGACAAGCTGTCTCAACAACCGTCACTCTATATACATATATATATCCAATCTTTGAGTAAGTTCGTCAAAGACATCGATCCAATATACGGGCATCCTTGCCGCGTCCAGACAATACCGTCCAATATCACCTGGACCAGCCTTGTGCCTAACCTGGCGCGTTTATTGACTTGGGCCATCAGGCGCGAATTATCCCAACGTTCTCTCCAGGCAGAGTTCAACTCAGGCAGCTTCTCTCCCCTGATACCGACACTGCAAGTACTCGATCTGCCCTTGTTCGTGGAGCACGCTGTTTCAACAAAATAACTTGCAACCTTGAAGTCTTTTGGAATCCCTTTGGAAACAGTAACTACCACTCGCCCATAGCTTGGAACAAGTGTGACCCTACAGTTTCAATTTCTTTTGAAGTCGAAATGAGCGCCAATACCATGAATGGGAACGACGGAATGCTTTCCGGAAGACCGATGTGGACGTCACCGCCAACGTCTGAGCCACGGAAACGACCAGCGTCCATATACACGGATATATCCTATACAGCCGGCGACGAGAGTAACCCCATGTCTTCTTGGAGCGGCATGCACCTGCAACAAGTTACTGATGCATCGACCGCACGGTCATCGCCTCTCATCACCCAGGAGATGCTTCCTCTATTCATATCAGGCCATAGTAAGTCTCTCTAGCCAGCTTTTATTCGATCACTACGTGCCAGTAAGCTGACAGAAGTATCATAGATAGATGGAATCACACATCGTGCGGCGAAATTCTTGATTTCCAGAATTTGGACACCGAAGGAGCTATCGGCCAAGCGTACACTACCGATGAAGCTGTCCCCATAATCGACTTGCGATACCCAAACCATCCCCACGATGCGGCAAACCTGAACATGGAGGGGGCAATCAAGCAAAGAAGACTATCAAATTCCTCACTGGCAGTTTCAACATCTGAACCAATGTCGGATATCACTTCACTGTACGAGGACTTTCCTGCTGGCTTGTCAGAAGCTCCCTCCTATACCTCGGATTACCTTTCGACTGCCTCGAATCGAACCTCGCTCATGTCTTCCATACACTTGTCTCCAGTGGCCTCGCCACGATCTACCCCCCAAAGTCGACCAGACCAGGTCAGAAGTCAAAGTCGCGGGAGAGCCTCGCCATCTCCAAGACCAAGCGCTCGGTCCGCACCATATACCCTCGAGGCGTCGAAAAACCAGCGGTGGTCTACCGGATCGTATGCCCCGTCACAAAACCGCCGACAACCTCCCATGATATTGCACGGCCCCCAGGACGGTTACGCATCCGATCAACGCATGTCACATCAGAGCTATCCACCACCGATGTCGACGCAGTCGTTCCATGTTGGAGGCATGCAGGGTCATCCTCCGCAACAGCAGCCATTTGTCGTGTCCGGACAGCCAATGTTTCCACGACACGGGCTGATGCCACCAACTCACATGCCACATCAGGGCATGTTTGAGCAACCGCCGCCGCTGCCATCACAGGGCATATTCAAGATGCTTCAGAGCAAAGGAGATCCTCATATGCTACATGGCCACTACACAGATCTATCTGATCCCCCCGATCTGTTTGGCCCTCTGGCAGAAGAACAGATTCCGCCGCCTGAAGAAGACATGAACCCCTCGGATCCCAAAATGATCC
Source organism: Metarhizium rileyi (assembly GCA_031753515.1). NCBI lineage: Eukaryota > Fungi > Ascomycota > Sordariomycetes > Hypocreales > Clavicipitaceae > Metarhizium > Metarhizium rileyi. The sequence goes on along the minus strand of JAUKVO010000006.1, from coordinate 4,020,413 downwards.
CCTACGAGCAAGACCTAAGGTTTGATGGCGACCTCTACACTCCTAGGTGGGTTCGGGGCCACGGCAACAAGCGCGAGGGCTGGTGTGGTATCTGCAAGCCCGGTAGATGGCTGGTCCTCAAGAACTCGGCTTTCTGGTACGATAAGTCCTTCACCCACGGTATCAGTGCCGCCACAGGCCACCCCTTCGAGGAGCCTCTGGACACTCGACGGATGGACGGAAATCCGGACGTGTGGGAGGGACTGTGCACGTCGTGCAATGACTGGGTTCCCCTAGTGAGTAGCAAGAAGAAGGGCACAACGTGGTTTCGACACGCCTACAAGGTTAGTTTTGAAGATTGCTGAAGAAGGACAAGAATCCAAAGGAAGATGGAAACCTTGCTGATTACATATTGATAACAGTGCCACACCCATCAGAAGGCCAAGGATACGCCAAAGCGGCGCCGAGACATGGGGAGCAACAAGAAGTCGACTGCCCAGACGTCGAAAGTCAAACCAGATGCCAATGCACAGCAGCCCATGACTCCACAGTCGGTCACGACGCCAGTGTCGATCAATACGCCAACATCTGTGCCGCCGCTCATGCCTCAGCTGCATCTCCAGGTCTTGCCTCACCAGCAGCAACACATGCCGTCACCTTTGGAAGTAACATCGGCGGTTTCAGGGCCTGATGCCCTATGTCTCTCAGGGCATGCGTCGATGCCGATGCTACCTTCAGCCCCAGCCATGGGAAACATGATCTAACACTTGATCTTGAGTCGACCTTGACACAATTGTGTCTCTCTCCTTCCGTCGACATGGTGCATTTCGGTGACTTTGTATTTTGAATAGTGTGGGCTGATAGAAATGATTTTTTGCGTGTTTTTAGCTATACGTTTGTTTGACGAGCTACGAGGAGGAGCATGATGACACGATTCCTTATCATGAACAAAAGCTCTCTACACACACGTGACTGGGGCGACTGCTTATGGGCATTTTCTTTTTCGCCTTTCGCCTTGAACGACATTTCGGATTGGATATGAAACCGCTAGAACGGTGCTTTACACGGTTTGGGTTGGGCGAAGAGGTTTTCAACTGGGTTGGGAGCGACTTTGGGACGGGGTACAATGGTTCTCTTTTTTTTTTTTTTTTTTTTTTTATTCTTTTGGTTTCCGGACAGTGACGAGGAAAAACTACGAAGGTGGTGTTGGTTATATCCTCTTTGCTCTCTTCGTGCTTTCATCTTCACTCTACTCTTCTTCTTACATTGATGTATATTTTTATATTTTTTTTTTCCATTTCTGTACTTTTTCGTCAGCTTGCACAATGTATGGTATGTGTCTCTCGACCGACTACTTGGTCCTTCCACGTGCAGTGAAGTATGCATGGATACACGGTGTCGTGCTCTCTTCGTCCCGGGATGGTGAGAGAAAAGGCATGTTTCCCCGGGTTGCATCCGTCCATCCTGCGAATTGCCGGCCGCTGCTCAAGGCAGCTGGGCTTCCCTCCCTTCCTTGTGCGTAGATTGCTGCCTGATCGATAACACGAAGTCTCATAGATGGGTGGCGTGTTAACTGGACACGTCTGGTAGAGCTTTGTAGGCGCTTGGCTGTTGTAGTGGTCGTCGCCTTTACGGAAGTCACGGACTGGGAGGGAGGTTCAAAGCCGTTGAGAAGCACCAAGGAAGGGGATGGGAACCCGTTCAACGTGTGACGAGCGTTTGGTGTCGCAGTCTACGTACGTACTGATGTGCGGTGATTGTGGACTTCACACTCTGGTACTGCATACCGTCGCATTATGCGGGAGCTTCCGGTGTCGTCGTCCGTAAGGAACGCAGGCTATGTGGACGGTGTCAGAGGGATAGCGTGTCGGCAAGTTCTCTCGATGGAAGTTTCAGGATCACGTTTGCCGTCGGCTTCCGGTTCTCGGGGATTCGCTGCTGTTTCTGAGCTCTGACTCCGGGCTGTCCTGGGCGTCTACCAAGGTTATCCGCTCTGTCAGTGTCAGTCAACTCGGGAACTTGGAGAGCTGCAGCAGGAGGTCGTGAAGGCAGGGCCAGGGAGAGGAGGAAATCGATTGGCTGGCAGGCTTGCCATGGGCGGTTGGAGATCTTGGCTTGCTTGGCGGGGGTGAAAAGGTTCGGGCGGCGTGTTTGGGCTAGACAAGGCTTATTAATGTCTGTGTGGATCGTGGTGACATGTTCTCAATGTTGCAACCTGCTCCTGAATGGCTGATTTGGCGAGTACTTGGGGTTTTGGTCTGCCGCCATCGGATGTTTGCGGATGCGGAATCGAGCAGACATGTTGATAGTTTGTGCATGTCTCCGGTCAGCGAGCTATCTAGCAGGGCAAGGTTATAATATGATTTCGCGCATCTTGATATCAAAGTTGACCAAGAAAAGCAAAAGCCGCAATTCAAAAGACCGTCCAGACAGAGAGTCGTCAACTGTGCTGTACAGCTAATGCACAGATTGATAGTTCATGAGGTCTCAAGCTGGTCCGTCACACTATTCGATTATCGACTACTAGGATTGTTCCGGGAAGAAGCCGATTCATCCGTGAAAAAAAAAAAAACTTGGAACCAGGCGCTTGTTGTGTTTCATCAGCCGTCCTTTCGCCTTATGTTCTTAAGCTCGTGATATGTTGGGATATAGTGAAACGGGAGCCAATCATTTCTAGTGATCCCTCATCCTATGCCACCGACGAAAAGGGACATGCAAGCCTCATCGAATCAAGCCCGTCTATGCGAGCAACGCAGCCCAACGATTATCTTCGACATACAAATTCAGCTTGCCCCTGAAAGATGCCCGTTCTCTGGAACCTGTACAAGCACATCTTTCCTTTACACCTGCAGCAGCCACTTCCACATACACCGAAACTCCACAGTAGGTTGAAAACCCATTACACTCGTTCTCCGCTCCATGACTACAAAGCGTCACCATGGATGAATTCTGATAATGGGGGATAATGGCTACCCGTCGTATCATGCCAAGTCAAGCCCGCTATTCTTCCTTTCCACGACTGACATATGCGCCACCACAATAGGATCCCGACTGACCATATTGTGTGATGGTAGGTTTTTTTCTTCGGCCCTCGACATTCAGCTATGGTGGGACAAATGAGCAACACAGCATCCATCCATATTCCGTCCTTATCTGAGGGGAGAACTGCTGGCCTAGATCTCCTAGTATGCCGGCAAAACCCAAGTAACGGTGAGGATGTGCGAGGATAATCGATACCACGAGAGAACGGCCGGTCACTTTACAAAGTCCGTCTGCAATATCGTTAAGTTTGAGTCCTACCAATTCGACCCGCAGAGGCCCAAAGTCCAGCCTGTTTGGCGTTATGGACATGAACACCATCCTGGTAACTCCGTAAACGATTATGCGAAGAAGTGTTGCCCGATAGTGGCTGCTGATGCTTGCTGGGATGGTAGGGTGGACCGGAATATCGGATCCAAAGCCAAGGTTGGATTGATGCGCTGATAACCATTGGTAACCAAAAGTTGGCATTGCAATACGAAGTAGCCAGTTCCTTGTAGCATGAAGTTGATTCAGAAACTGGATTCCAGATGCTGAATTTCCATGTCGTCGGCGCCTGAGTCCGAAAAGCTAACGAGTGACGGTCGTTGAAACATGTCGTTGGCGTCTTGAGCTCACTTGCATCCGCATCCCTCAAGCCGAGACATGGGCGACGCGGATGTCTCATCAGTAATCCACAGCTAGCTCCGAGCCGTCCTGTTCCAGTTTCCAAACCCCATGTTCTAAACATCAAGGCTGTACTCCGTAGATTTGCAAAATAACAGCAGCAAGTAGCTGTGGCCTATCAGCCTGTGGAGGCACCCTCAAGTGTGAACCGTGACCAGCTAGCTGGCTCTCTAGGGTTCGTATGCGAATACTCCGAGGTCTACGGAGTACTGAAAGCTGAACGCATGAAGAATTTGAAAGTCCAAATAGCTCAGGTGTTGATCACATGTCGAGATGAGGGATCATGGCTTGTGCTGACTTCAGTAAAAGCCCACATCCCATATGAAATGGACCCGCCATCCCCACGATTGATGTAGCGTCCACGATGCGGTTATCTGGTCGCAGGTTATGTAGAAACGCAGAAAGGGCTGACTCTGCCGTATTAGAGATAGTAATAGTAATTGATTGCGACGATTCGTTTCCAAAATCATGCCGGTCTTATGTCTCGTGCGGACTCCGCGATGGCTTGATATTGGCGTCTGACGCCTTGAGCTGTAAAGTAACTCGAGTCAGCCAGGCGCTAAAATTGCCATTGTGATTTCGCATTGTGCACCAAGAGCCTCGACATCAGGGCTTCCCACTGACCGATTTCTTGACTCCATGCGTCGACGGCCCAGGCTCGGCATGTTTGACTCGTTATTCAGAAAAAGCCAATCTGCAGATGAGTGCGTCAGACCACCGCCTGCACCATGAGTGCCGAACTTGAGTTTCCTTTGTCCGACCATGAGCAAACAATTTGATGCTAATTTCCCCTTGTCCAAGCTCGTGTGCTCCATGGAGGCGGTTTGGAGGAGATGAAGGAGAAAAGGAACATGTCCGTTAACGCCATCCTTTTGGCCCGAGGCGAGACATGACAAGACGGCCCGTAAGATGCGGCGTCCCCAATAGAGGAAGATTCAATATTAAAAAGCGCAGGCATTTGACTGTCGATGGGACGTGAGAGTTGTCGAGACGCTCACATTGCAGAACATTTTTTGGGAGTGTAGAAACAGAAACGGACAAACTTGACAAATGGATGGAAACAGTCCTTGTGTTCCACGCACGGCCTGTCGACGTCCACAAAACCTCATCACCAGCCAGGCCCCCCCCCACATTGAACATTTTTTATCAGAAGCAAGCGAAGTGAATGTTTTAGGGGCTCAACAAAATGATAGTACGAAGACTTGGATGCTGCCAGCAGGTCAGAAGTCTGTGGCCTCTTGACAATGCTGAAGGACATTCAGGCTGCACCTGCCGAATTGTCGTTAACAGAGAAACCGGAAGTCGCGACGGTCTCCTCCTGTCCACCCCCTTTCACTCACGCTTTGGTCTGTTTGACCTTGGGCTCTATGGCTGACGACTCAAACTCTTCTAAACAACCTGCGTTGACTTTCGCCTTCCTAACTCTACATGATCTTGGTTTTGACGACGTAATAGACTCGAAAAGGTTGAACGAGTCGTTGCTTGGAGAGCCTGCAGATCCGGACCCTTCATTCGGCCCCGGAGCTGCACACAGATGAGTGAGGGACGGGGGAGACAACAATGGCGATTTCAAGATGCGAAGGAGCCACCTGCTCAAACCGCTCTTTTTCTCCTTGTGAAGAGTAGTAGAGTGGACGGACAGAAGATGTCCAGTGCCTAGTTAGCTACTACAAAACTAGTCAGGGAGAGGAAGACGGGAATTACGAACAGGCGAGCTGAGGTGCAGCCACAGACACAGCAGCACGGAAAGAGGGCTCTCCATCCCTGCAGACATGGTGGAACAGCGTGTCTTGTGCCTGGGTGAGTCTCCGCCCGTCTCTTGAGCAACTCGGGAAAAGTTGAGAAGCTGATTGTCTCTCCCTGGAATTCACGGCAGGTGGGCGGGCCAGCAAAGGCTTCGACATGATCCGGGAGCCAACGGTCCGGTTGCATTTGACCAGCGCGGTCGAGACAAGGAATTCCAATGGCGGTGGCGACGGCTCAGTATGAGCAACAGAGACAAATCTCGGGGACAAGGGAGGGAGCATAGCATGGTCATCACTTTATTCTTAGCCTTCCACGGACGGAGCAGCGAGGCCAGTGACCTGTGGGAGCAAACTGTGAGCCCAGCAATGAATGGCCAAGCGCACCAAACTTCTGCCAGACTGCATCAATCATGCACTAGAGTCCACAATTTGATCTCCGCTTGGCCCAGGCTCAGGAACGACATGTTCACAGTCACCTTGGTCGCGGGATGAGCTGCGAGGGCGTGGCATCGGCCAGGCACGCCAAAGGTTAACGCCAGGGACGGTATTCCGTACTCCGTTCGGAGAGCAAGCATTGGGATTCGTGTCACCGACGGGCAGCACCGACTTGTCGGGGTTGATGAGATGGTACGCACGCAAGAAGAGCCTCTCCTTGTCACCGGCGACTACGTTTGCAAGTCGACATTCAACATGGAGCGCTGGTCGTTCTTGTCCGCTGCTGCAATGATCCGCCAGAGGCTCGCCCGGCCCGTCCAGGGACTGAAAGCCATGGGATGAACGCCATCCATATCCAGTCAATTCGAGTCAATGCAATCCAACTCCAGGCCGTTTTTTTACCCCTGGTCCGCCCTTACTTCTTTCGAGTGGTCCACTGGTTGCCTGCTCGTTGTCCCTCGCCAGAAATTCGTCCAGTTGCGTTGGGTATACAATAACTACTCCGTACATGCAATAGAACTGGACCAGTCTGCTTGTTGCTTGTTGCAGCCAAGTGCCCATCGTCGCCAACCGATGACATGCTATCCCGCTAGCTTGTCTTTCCCCAGTCGACGCCGCCTGCCATCTTTGCTCCTTGAATAATTTTCTCTGACTGTTTTCACCTTCCCCCCCGCCCTCATACCGCCGCTTTCTCGCCCCATTCTCTTGAGTGTATCGTCTATCATACTCTTCTCCTCTCCAAAGACAAGGCTCTTCTTGTTCGATCCGGTTACATCAACAGCTAGCAACAAACATCTGTCGACCTTGTCTCCCTTGTATGCGGCGAGCAGCGGGGTCACCCTTGTTGACTAGACTTTGACTGGTCAAGGTAAGCTCCATCTCCCCCTCCCTTGACTCCCGCTGGTAGTTAATGGTTCGTACTTTGGGAACTGACCGAAACCCTTCTGCTCACCTCGCAGTTTTCTTTCTCGGAAATCTAACGATATTCTAGTTCGGCCACTCTTTTCCCCGTGATCGGATTTCATCCTTGCTCAGCATATTTCTAATATTTTTATCTCATCTGGAGTATCTTTTGCTTGCACTTGCCAGTATCATCTCATTGGGAAACCCTCCAAGCGACCATACTCTCTCTGCCGCTTCTCCTGCCGCCTTTTGCATCCAAGTGCACAAAACCTACATAGTAGCCGGTCACAACACGGTATGGTAATTGGATACTTGCAAACGCTTGTTGCATATTCCGCCAGCAGCGCAGCATCAGCTCTACCTGCAATTGATATCTGTTATGAATAATCTTGGGCCATAACATCATTGCGATCCCACGGTTTGCTATGAACGAGGATCAACTGGCCGCCAGGTACATACGCCCTTACTGAGCACTCTTTACTCTACACCACCAACTACTTATCTTCATGTTTGGGCTGACTCCATCATCTTTCCCAGCAGCTTTGGAGATCCAAACGCTCAGCCGCCTACGCCGAATCAGACACCAGCCTCTACCGCATGTCCTAGTCCCATCTTCGAAACGCCAAAACATTATCAAGGCTCCTTCACCGAAAGTAGCGGGTTGACTCCTCGGTTTGCTGAAGAGTATTCCGTCTTCAACGCAACTCCAGGCAACCTGCGAGGAACCCAAGTTCCTTTCCTAGACTTGTTTCCTGTTACATCTGCGGGCTCTTCGGCAGGTCATAAGCGTTTATCATCTGCTGAGGTACTGACCGCCGAAATCTCGGCGCACGCAAATCACTTGTCCCCGAATCAAAGCGCCGCTTTGCCCCCAGTCGCTGCCGCCCATCGATTACCATCTTCTCCGAATCCGTCCGTGACTTATAAAGCTGCTTCGACAGCAGGCTCGCAGCCTCAGCCGGGCTCGAATCATTCCAGGACCCCGACGTCGTCGTCCAAGAAAGCTCGACGGGGCATAATCACAGAGGAAGAAGCAACGCAAGTTATATCGCCACCGCCTACGGCACGGAAGGGGGAGCGCAAGCTTGCCTCCAAGCTCAACATGCAAAATGACCAATGTTTCGGTCACCCGGACTTGCATGATCCGTCACAGCAGGAATTGGCGGCATTGATGAGCAGCGCCACCGATATATTTGGATATCCAATGTCTGCGCCTGCCGCAACGCAGCCTAACTTTTGGGATCCGACCATGTCTGTGAATATGGACTTGGACTTCACCACCACGGGGCCCAGTATCTTCCCGCCTCCCACAACCTCCTCTCACCGCCATACGGACTCATTTGATTGGAATAGCGAGATCCAGCTTTTCCAGGACCCCATCGTACCACCATCCTCAAATCAAGAAAATGTCCAGCCTACCAGGGAAGAGAGGACCTTGGCTCCGAGGCCAACTTCATCTGGTCTTACATGCACTAGTGCTCACGAACCTTCATTATCAGCATCATTTGCCCCTATGTTGGACGACTCTTTTAGCATAATCAGTGCTGGCGATGTCGTTGATCCTGGACTTCTCTTCAGTCGCCCGCAGAGTGCACCCATGGATCCTGGTTTTGGCAACATGGTGCAATGCGGAACTGCAGAGGCAGCTATTCAGTCAGGGAAGGCACAGAGTGGCGACGCGCGCCGATCCGGCAGCGCGAAAAACAAAAAGAACACTACCAAGGGCTCTGCCCGGGCAACTATCAGCTCTCCGGTAAAATCGTTGGGTAGACCCGGACTTGGGCGAAGTATGAGCGAGAATCGAGGACGAAAAACAGCGAGGGGGGGTTCGCTGCCGGTCTTGGCTCCCGCGGCAATGCCAGCTCCTGGGCCGGGACTAAGAGGTAGCAAATCAACTAGTCGTCTAACAGGACGAGTTTCGCCGCTCAAGACACGGCAACGGTTATCGAGTCTTGCATCCATACCAGAGTCGTCGCCGCAAACCCGACAACGCACCTCTATCCGGTTTTCAATTGATGCACACGGGCGGGCGACAGTTCAAACTCTGCTAGGCGGTGGTGGCACGGCAATGACTCGAAGTCTTAGTTCTCAGGACTTGTTAGCACGTCCAAGTTGGTCATCAGTCGAAGATGACGAGGACACAGACGACGAGCCCATCATCATTCCTAGTCGCAATAACTCCTTCAATGCGTCCTTTGCCCTTCCTGACCCCCTTAAACCGATAGGGTCACTATTCTCATCAAGGCGAAGCATTGGCGGCAGAAGTACTAGTAACTCGACCAACGAGGGAGAGAGTGAAGCAGAGACAGTTGTGAATGAGAAACCCGGCAAGGTTGGGGATGCAGCTAGCGAGTTGCGAAAAGTCGTTGAATATCGACAAAAGCGCTCCCTCCGACGTGGTAGCGCAAGATCATCAGAACGATCATTAGATACCACCAATATTCACAATTATCCGGGGGGTATCATTTCGCCGACTAGTCTAACCGACTCAAGCTACGGACCGGACAGCTACAATGTCCGTTGTGTTTGCAACAATAGCAGGGCAGACGAGGGTGACGGCTTCATGGTTCAATGGTACGTCTCTTTCACCACAAGCAAGTACCACATTGCATTGTCCTAGCTTGACATCTAATCCTTTCTAGCGAATCATGTGAAATGTGGCTCCACGGGAAATGTATCAACATCACCCGTCGCACGATGCCGAGCGTATACATCTGCGGCTTCTGTGCAAACACCCCAAACATGGCGGGGCGTCGAACGCGAGATAATGCATTGGGAATCGGGACATGTCCATCTCCTCTGGCGAACAAATTCTTTAGGTCTTTCAGATAACGACGAAGTTTTGGTGTTGGCATGGCATTTAAAGGGGTTAACGGGTGTTTTCTCTTCTCATGACTGCGAGACTTATTCTGGGTGTTGAGACCAGTCCAGCTCCTTAGAGGAAAGCGGCATTGTGGGAATACAACGAGGAACGAAGACACAGACATATTGTTCAGGCTCTAGGCGAGCGTGTAGCGCATTAAGGTATATACGATACCCTCGGCAGGGAGAGTCGACAAAGCAGGAAGTGAACAAAAGAGCACAACCAGACATGTATGTACGTAATGTAATTGGTAGTAAGTTACTACTAAAACAGTGAAAGCAGAGGAGCATCTTTGTACGGCGCGGTAGAGTACTGGCGTGACAAATGTCAACGTTGAAGCATCAATGCACGTGCCGCACACCCATCGTGTTGACTTGTAACCAACATACCAAAAACATGTGAAAACCCGTATCGTCTACATCTGCACATATAAAATAGCAATTCTCAAACCAAGTTGAAAGTTCACTATCTCGTCGTCCCAAGCACTCACCTTCCGTGAGAACACCCCAAGGACTGGCTCACTTTGCGTGGATATACATGTACGAGAGAACGTCTCGAGCCAGTGGCAATCAAAACAGTCACGAGGAAGAAGAAAAAGCACATGTAGGCGCGGCGTTGATAAAAAAAAAAGGAAAACCCATTCGGTTAGACCTGCGTCAAGTAGTAAAGAGCAACAAGATAAACAGAGGGAAAGGGGAAACTGGCCAAAAGTAGACAAGACTCGCGCAGCGGGTGACCGTTGCCCGCCAAAAAGAAAATCAGACCATTCCGACCAGGTATTCGTTTAAACAGGATTGAAATTTTGACTCCCATCCGCCAGTCCTTTAAACTAAAAAGACAATCCATGCGAGGATCTGGTCAAAACCCCCCGGACCAAGTACCAAAGGTCAAGTTTCTTTTGTAAATTTGCTCCCATTATGGTTTTTGTGTTAGCAGTGGCAATGATTTTCCCTCTCCAGTTCGTCCTTCCTCTCTCCTCCTTTCCTGCTAACTGTCCGTACACACATATACCAATTTTGTAGGTTGCCATGTCCATGACACTTCTGAGAGCTCCCTTGGAAAATTAGGCACGTCGTGGAAAGAAGACGTACAAAAGGCCATAGAAAGGGTATGCTCAACGCATTGTACAATGTCAGAAATACCAACAGTCCAGGGAGCTACTCTGCGCCAATAGTGAGACGCTTATTTGCCGCCGAGGCTGGGAAAGGCAGACTCATCCTTAGTGTTGATGGGGGCGGTAGCACCACCACGTCCACCGCGGAAGTTGCCTCCACGGCCGCGCTCGCCGCCGCGCTCACCACCGCGTCCACCGCGTCCACCGCGACCCCCGCGAGCGCCGCCACGGGTGCGTTCGGGCTCAACAAAGCGAGGGTCAAAGTCGACCATGTGCTTGACCTTGCGCTCACGCTCACGCTGCTTCTTTCCGTGGCTGCCGGAAATGAAGTCTTCGTCCTCGGGCTTCTCGAGGGCCTTGGCACCGGCCCATTTCTTGTCGAGCTTGCTACCCTCGTTTGCCTCACGGACCTTGAAACCCTCAATGTTGAGCTTTTTCTCGGCCTGCTGAGCGAGGTACTCAGCGTAGGAAACGCTCTTGTCCTCGGGCTCGGTAGGCTCTTCGCCAGCGGCATCCTCATTGAGGGCCTCCTTCTTCTCAGACTGTGCAATAGCCTCGCCAGCCTGTTCATCCTTCAATTCGGCGTCGCCTTCATTGGCACCCCAGGACTGAGCAGCCTGCTTCTCGGAGCCACTACAAGATATAATGTTAGCCTCATTCAAGCGATTGTCGAATGATGGAACGTAAAACATACGGGTGGACGCCCGTGCGGGAGGTATGGCGGTCATCGTTTTCACGGGGACGACGAGAGCCGCGGCCTAAGGTGATTCACACATCAGCAAACAGGGCTAGCGAGTTGACCAAATGTTGCAGACAGTCTGTCAAGCTTGACGTCAGATTTTGAGTAGCATTACTTACCTCCACGAACACGGGCGCCGTAGCCACCACGAGAACCATCTCTAGGGGCCTCGTCGGTGGAGCGGGTATGGTTTCTATCGCTGCCAGCACCACGGTCACGGAATGCTACACACCGCTGGGGTTAGCATTGTTACGTCACCGTTCGATGAGACAGACTCCAAGATAGTGGCTGGGTAGCGGTGAATCCAACTTACCCGCTTCGTTTCCACGGGGAGCTCCGCGACGGTTGCCAGTGCCGCGAGTAGGAGCAGCGGGGGGCTGGGGCTCGGTGTTGCGCTTGGTGGTGCGGACGGGAGCCTTGTCGACGGTCTTGACGGGGGCAATGGGCTTGTCCTCGCCAGAGTCGTCGTTGCCTACAAACGCGATAGGTGGTTAGTCTGGTATCCATTGGGCGCGCAGGATAGGAGTCGTTTTCGGCAGTTTGCGAGCTAGCCAGCCGACAGGTATCAAGATGCTCGAGGGCGAGGGCCGAATGAGTTCGTACCAAGGAAGGCGAAACGGTTCTAATGAGCGGAAAGACAAATCAAATTAGCCATGGCTCCAAGAAAGGAGGATTGAAGCGATGCGGCATTGTTGTTCACTGCCTGAACAGCAGCAAGCAAACAGAAAAAATGGACGGAGCAGTATGGCGGAAGTGAAGGCGTCCAGCAACGCGAAAGCCGATCGTGTCTCTAGATTTGAAAAGAATTGGGGATCGAGACCATGGCCGGCAAGAACAGGAAGGAAGGGCGAATGACGGGGTGATGATGGTTGGTGGTGGTGGTGAATCGAGTCCAGATTGGCAAGAAAACACCAACGAGGCCACAACGGCGAGGATTTTGTGTCGACGAGATAGCTCATACCTGAGAAGCGACCTGGGACATCTTGATGGCCTTGGGCGAGTCGGCTACTTTACAATTGTCTGTGTCGGCGGTCGGGTGCTACTTGTGGAGGAAGGGGGAGGTGCTTAAGAGAGCATGACCTCGGAGAGGAATTAAGCGCGCAAAAGTCTCTGGTGTCGGGGGGGGTGGTGTTTGACGGTGGGTGTGAGGCACCAGCAAAAGAGTCAGTCAGCAGCTGTGGACTGGTGTGGTGATGGTAGTGGGAAGAAACTTGCACGATGTGTGCGGTTCCGTGTGCGTGTTGTGGTTCTGGTCCTTGCTCTTGGTCCGGGGCGTAGCAGCCGGTCCTTTGCTTTTTCCACCAGCAACTTTTTTTTCTCCCATCAGGATGCTTCTCCCGGACAAATGGGTCCCAGCGACTGCAGGTGTGAGGGAGCTCAGGTCTCTGGTCGTCTCGTGTCAACGTATGTGTGCGTGCAGTGTACTCCCTACGGAGTACCACGGGCGCCTCTTCGCAGTGGCCACAAGCCTTTCCGTACTTTTTGCCCGCAGCAAGCTCCCCAATTGGCCCTGAAGCTGCAGCCCGACTTTTCGCTTAATTCCGCAATTTTTTGTCGTGGATTTTTCTTAGGGCTCCATACCGTGGCGAGGTATTGAATGTTAGTGGAAGAACTGATCCCTAGCGTCGTGCACTAACGCCAGTCCCAAGGTACGTGCCCCTCCTCCTCGCACTAAGTACTAAGTCCACAACACACAAAGCTTGCCCAGTGGCCACCAATAGTTGTGCTCCATTCTGATGCTCCAGTCCTGCTCAATGCCATTCGATTGTTCGTATCCGACCCAGAGCTCTGGTCCAAGCTGTTGGCCCGCAGCTGTAGTGAGTGGCCGAGCTGTGGTGACCCTTGCGCCAAGAACGTCGTAGAACATAGTTACAGAGTACGGAGTACTCCGTAGTTACAGGAGCCGGGGCGGGCTCACGGCTAGCTTTGCTCTTGGCCGCTTGCATCCAATGCGTAACTAATTCTGGTCACCTCACACATCTTGTCACGCCCGCAAGGTCTGTTCCCAAAACCGGTGCGTAGTCATCGATAACGATACAAACGAAGGCAGTGAGGCCACGAAGCTTTTTGGTTGCGGCTTGCTTGCACGGAGTACTTTGGCATCAGACAGCCCTGGACGGCCTACGACCCATGTTGAAGTGAGCTGCCGACGAACTTGACCCATTCGGTCAGTTATAGATATATATTTCCAAAGGGCTGTTTGCAAACTCTCGTTCTTGAAGGAGAGTTCTGTTTAAATATTCTTCAATAATGCTACTACGTTTGCTTTCGATAATAATTGCTCATCGCGAGAGCGGCATCGCGCTAAGGGATACTCTTCTTTTCTTTATGGTCATCATGTACAGACACGAAGCTACAGATGTGGTCTCAACGTCTTTCTTTAGGCAAATCTTCCATGGTACAGCCTGTTCCACACGGTTCGGAGCGTCTTTTCAACCGGTATGTCTTTTCCGATGGCAGGGTCAGGGGCTGTTCTTTCACGAGAGGTCCTCGGGTTTTCGACGCTACAATACTTTGACTCATGTCATCTTCAAAACGCGGGAGCCAGAAGCAAGGTGATTTCGGGTGCCGTGAGCGGTTTGACGTAGTTTGCTGAGCGACCCCAGCCTGGTACAATGGACCACTTGGGTCTATTGCTTGAGCCGGTAATGTTGTTGTGGCGGGATCGGTGTCGCTCATGGGAGGTTTCGACGATGTAGCCTGCATCTGTAGTGGCATAGGTTTCAGAGGATGTGGCCGAAACGAGCCTCCATTGATAGGATCATTAACGTTGTACCAGATCATGGTCGGTTCGCAACTGACACGACCGTCGTTGACTAAACGCCCAGACGGAGATAATCCGCTCTGTAATCATCTACTTTTTAGCCAATAGTCAAAATCGTCCGAGCAAGTTGATTTCCTACCATCGTCACTCTTTCCCTGCGAAAGTGTTCGAGCTTGGAACTCGTCTTCTCCGCCCACCGTCTTCTCGTCACGCCAGCATCCACCATATCTATTCTCTTCAACCCCCTCTGAAGTACATCGTTGTCGTCGAGTCCGTCAACCTCGCACTCAGCAGTACATAGAGCACAAAGAGGAGGCTCCATCATCTCTTGTCCTTGGTGATGTTCGACGTCCCCTTCGCAATCGACTGATTCCTCGAGCACGCCAACACAAAGGTTTCGACTCCCGTAAAGCAAACATCCGTAGCATGCTCGATGCCAAAAGCACCAGCCAAAACTGACACAGTCCGTTCCACGAAATATAAGCTCCCCGCAAACCCAACATATTGAGAGGTTAATGATTGTGATGTAGCAGTTGGTGCAAGTTAGTCGAGCGGATCGACCCAGTACGTGAGGTTGTTCGGTTGAAACGGAGAAGCAAAAGGTACATGTAAATATGTTGGGGTCATGCTTCGCTACCATGCTGCACATCAAACAGCTGGCCTTGGGTTGGTGCTCGAGTTCTCAAAGCTGCCTATTCAGATGACGGTAAAGCCAGGTGGTTCTGTAATTGATATTGGCGACTTGCAAGCAGACCAGCCGCTTCGCAAAGAGCACCCGGCAGTTCGGACTTCAACAACTCGGCGGCAATGAAAACGAAAGTGCTGCGTTGGAAAATACACACAGTAATGTTATGTTTGGACACATCGCGTACCACGAAACTCACGTTGCACAGTTGGACGGGTACCCAAGTACGAAGTACTTAGATACCTTCCTACAAGGTAGCTTACTTGGGCACTTAACTAACTTACCTCCTAGGTGCCTGAGGTAGGTACCCAGAGATAACGTTAGTTGCGCATGCAAATTGTAACTTATCTGGTGCTGATGGCTGGACGGAAGGAGCTTCTCATGCTCGCATACATCTTCACCTCACCACACGAAGCACGACAAAGTCGCAATTGTTTCACTCGGCAACCATTTTCATGAGCTATTTTGCACAAATTCTTGAGTTCCACACAATCCAATATCTGTAATTTTCTTCAACGCCATTCCTTCCTTGCGCCGCAAAATCACCCATCGCCAATGTCGATGTGGGCAGACAAAGTCATCCAGGATGAAGCAAAAAGAAAAATTATACAAGTGTAAATGCAAAAAAGCCAAAGCTTGGTCTCTGTTACCAACTCTCAGCTGTATGTGTACAAGTCGAGTACTGTATTCCATCCTCGGGACTAGCCTGAAGAAGATGGGTTCCATCTCCAGAACTCCTGGTTAGCTCTATACGTTCTCCTTACGTTCGTAAGAAAGGCCATCGATCGCAGCCATATTGATCAAATATGCTAAGCGCGATTCTTCGGTTGGGCCAGCATATTGAGGCGACTCATACTGAGGCCAGTCACCTTTTTTGTTGGACTAGCTGATGCGGAAGCGCATACGGGCGCCTTTCTTGGAGTACGACTGTTGCCAGCCCTGCCAGGCGTTCGAGTGAGTCGACTGTTCTTGGTGACACTCGCAGAGCCAGCCCTGACCAGTCTGGGTGCCAGGAGAGCCTGCCCTTCTGGAACGCTTTCATTTTTCCGCTTCTTCGCTGCTCGCTCATTGTCAAAGTCGTCTTCATCTGCGGTAGCTCGATGCCGTTTTTTGTTCTGCATACCGTGTGCCGTCCCGGGTAGCAGTTTGACAGAAGATGGAGCCTTGTTTTCCTTGTTGGGGTGAGAACTCGGAGAAGATGGTGTAGGAAAACTGCCCGGCATGTTGCTAGAATCGACTGGACCACTGACATGTCGAACACTAGATTGACCAGGAGAAGGACCAAAGCCTGTCGCCGAGGTATTACCAAATTTGATAGTGTGATCGCTTCGGAATGTAAAGGTGCTTGCCGTTGAGGGAGATCCGGACACGGCTCGCCGTGATTGAGAGTCTATGAGGTGCTTGAGAGGCGAGAGGTCAGGATATAAGGGCTTGCTAGCGGTTGACTCTACCAAAACTCTGTCGACGGCGGAGCAGTGTGTTTCAATGCTCTTCAAGGCAGGCCGAAGTCTGGAGTTGTTATGTCTCTTTGGCGAGGGGGAACTCTGCGCATTCACGGCATTTACAACCTCGGGAGTGAAGGTAACACGCTTTTCCAAAATACGACGAGGTGTAGTTAGTGGTACTGGAGGGAGCTCCTTGGTCACTCGCGAAGGGGCTGGGGTTCGCGAGATTTGAGGGTGAGGTATAGCGCTCACACCTTCCTCCGCACTGGTCTTGCTGCCTCGGAGAATGGATTTTACCTTGCTGAAGCTTCGGGGGCTGATGACACGCCGCTTCGGCTCCGTTGCCTTGGACACAGGAGAATTGAGATTGCTCCCTGTAACAGTCGCTGGCAAGCTAAGAATACTTGGTTTGGTTGGCGGCTGAGCCAAGGAGATTGTTGGCATCATTGGGGCTTTTGCGCGGGTTGGCGGCAGAGCCGCGGCAGCCTTCTTCGGGGAGGCAAGTCGAGAAAAGACAGAAATGGATTTCGATGGCGAAGACTCAACAGGCCGTGGCCGAGTGGTAGCAGCGTCGTCCTCCTGGCGTTGTCTGATCCTCTTTGCAGTAGATGCAATGGCTTCTCCAGCGGCAGAGACGAGCTTTCCTGGACTCTTGTTTCCATTGAGCCTCTTGGGGGCCGCATGGTGGTCGCTATCCAGGTTGGCGGCCGACGACTTGCGCTTGAGATAGGGCCTGGGTCGCGAGTTCGGCGATTCCTCGGTGCCTGATTTCACTGGAGACCGCTGGATACCAACACTCCTCTGTGAGGTTGGTGTACCGTCCAAGTTAGCCTTGGAAGGGGTACGTTTCAACGACTTGACAGGCGTAAAACGTCCTTCTTGCGCTCTCCACGCAGAAGCATGACCTTCAATTGAATCCATCTTCTTGAACTCGGCTATATGGGCGGCACTGTATCGCCCTACCTTGCCCTTTGGCTTAGCAAAGGGTCTATCACCAATACACACACCACTCTCCAGCTCCCTCTGCGCCACGAGTTCGGCTTTGAACTTGGCAGCTTGGTCACGTATCTCATTCAGCATTCGCTGAGCCTCGCCGCTCAACTCTGTACCTGCAGATTCGCGAGCAACTCGGAAGGTAAAATTCGAGGATGGGACACGAGTGACTTTGCTTGGTGTGCCCTGCTGGCCACCGGGAGTCGCCGGTTCCTTGGGGATGTCCGAGAATCCCAGCCTGAGTGCAGAAGATGGATTGCCAGTACTGAAATGATATTTGCTAGGGTGCATTTCGCTACGAGGAGGCTTCAGCGCCGACGATGCTGGAGTGCTCGGTTCCGGTAAGGGGGACCCCATTGTGGTGTCATCATCAATTGTTCTCGTCTTCACTCTGGACGGTGTCTCTTCAAGCTCCATGACAGGTCCTAAGTCGGGGGCCGCCTTGCTCTGGAATGAAGTTGACGTTAGATATTTCATACAGGCTGGCTAGTTTGGACAAGAACAACGTTGGCAAAGGATGACTGCCTCGTACCTTAACAGAGCTGGCCAACCTGGCTGAGCGGCGACGGGGTGGTGACATGATCAGGCCCTTGGTTCCAAAACGCCGCAATGTCAATGAAGATGTTGGAGGTAAATCTGCTAAGCAAGCCGCAGCGCGGGCCAGGGGGTAAGAAGGAGATTTGTCTTGGGAACCCGTCGTAATAAGATGATGTCAAGTGGATAGAGATCGATTACCCGGCTTTGTTGATGTTCGTGGGGAGGGTTTGTTTACTTTAGGTGGTCCGAGCTTCGTTTTAACTGGCGCGCAACCAATTGGTAGAAGCCTCCGTACTCCGTACAGTGCGTATAATCGCAAACACCCATGCATTAGAGCGCTTACATAATGGGTGTAGGGTACCTTACTTTGTTCAACATCGATGTTTCCTCACGGTGATGATATAGCTGATGGTCTCCAATTCCAGTGTTACTGAGCGATTCGCCAGTGTCGTAGAGACCTTGCCGTATCCGTCTATTGAAACCCCTTTGCGCGATCGATGGTTACGCGTTGGAATTTTAAAGTGTAATGCCTCTCGTTCTGAAGCGCTTCGAAAATATGCATGGTGTAGCAAAAGCAATGTAGTTACTCCGTACTGATGCGTCGATGACGGAGCACTGCTTTACCCCCCTCTCCCTTTTTTCCTCTCCGGTATTTGTGCTTCGATCTCTAAATGGTCAACATCCGTTCGACACAATTTATAGTTGCGGGGAAGTCGCCAACTGCCGTTATCGGCGGTGATGAAAGACCTCAGAGAGCTATGGCCCAGTGGCGTGTTTGGAGTCAACAGACCATCCTTGCTTTATACATGGCCTGGTGTGAAGACATTTGGGAAGCTATAGGCGAATGTCTGGAAATGCGGTCCCAGCCACCAGTTTGTGTTGCCCTGCAACTTGTAATCATTTAATTCGTTTATTACTAGTCTGTTTCTCGTACAGCTCTACCAGCACTGGCCGCTTCGGGATGGTGGGTGTTTTTATAATGACAAGATGTCTCAATCTGGATGAAGTCGTTGGTATATATATATATATATCCTTGTCCCAACTGGCACAATGGGCTTTCCAGCGGAAGAAACAACATCGGCGCCTTTGAGATATGACACTCTCCTCATCACATAACCGCAGCCTTGTTCAAGGGTATCTGTCAATCGGCAAAGAGTCCTACTACGAGAAGGGCCGGCTGCTTCGTCGCGCCAAGAATGCAGTTGACACTACCCCCAACACTCCATCAGCGGGGGAAGTCGGATAACGTCCAAGTCCCCCAGACATGTTGTCGACTCGACATTTCTGATAGCTCATAATCCTGCTCCCAAGCCGTTCTAAAAAATAACTCTACAACTAATTCGATCATGACGCCTAAGCTTCTTTCCTGGCGGCCAAGTGTTCACCCGAGAACCTGGAGGGACAACCTCGAGTAATTTGGCCCCGAGCACGCTCTAGTGATCCTGTGTGACGACAGTTCTTTAGTAGTCCCCAGCTCTCAGCCACAAATGCAATGTTCCGCAAAACCTGGAGGCAATTAGGGTACTGACCGCGCATCTGTCGTTTATCAAATTGCGTAACTGCCGGTGAGTCCCAGTCAAGGTGGGCGCCCCACTTATATATAACTAGGGCTCGCTCACATTAGGCAACAAGTAAACAAGCTTCCATCGACGACTTATAAGTTAGCAGATGCAAAGAGTATTGATGGCGTCTTTACATCTTCATCATGCGCTTTAAAAACTACAATAGTGGGATGTAGTAATACAAAAGTATTATTCAAAAGGCATAGCTAACATAGTACGGTTTGCTTAGGTCACCCATAGCTGCTGTATCAGCCTGTGTGTGGTAGTAAAACAGAAGCTGATATCTTTTCTCCGTAGTTCACAACTAAACTATAAGTGAGTCTACTTGGCTCATCAACCGGGTACATCAACAGCAAAGTGTAAGATACTTACTCACTTACATGTACGTTCCCCTCATGCCCAGCCCCCCCACATTGGTCGCATCCACGCCTTTCAGCAACACTTCCCAGAGAGACATTACTTCGTAACATTGCTTTCGCGAAGAGGGGCATGGCGGACGGGTCGCTTGCGCTGCCGACTTGCCCCATGTTCGGGAACACAGCATGAATCTGCCCTCAGCTTGGCCGTCACGCGGTCTACCCGGGTCTTCACGGGTCTTTGCGATCAAACGCGGGGTCCGTCGTCACACCGTGCAAAGTCCGGAAAGCCGCTTCGACGGTTCTGTACAGAGTAATTGTCCATGCTTCAAGAAAACCCTTCAAGCTGAGCTGGTAAGGTGCGTCGCGGCACGTGGTAAAGATGAGTCCGTGGCAGGCTGTCCGATGACATCTTGCTTCTGCCTTATCGGACAGGAAGGTGCCGTCTTCTTGCTCGTTCCTTCCGGGCCCTGGCAGTCTGGGCAAGCAAAAACTAGGCACGGAGTAGCAGCCGTGCAAAGTCCCCTGACCCACGGGCGATGGCTGCTTGACAATTCATGGTCAAGTTGTCAGGTACGGAGTAACTACGGCGTACAAATGAGCCACACCAACGCTCAGGCAGTTGGTTCTAGAAGCTGGCAACGTCGGAAAAGCCCTAAACGGTTGTGCGGTCTAGTTAGTTACGTAGTACTTCATACCTTACTTGCCGTTCTGACAAGCAAAGGAGTCAGTCTACTGCAAGTCTTCCAAAAAGTGTACTTCACATCATGACCACCCCACCTAGCGTCTCAGCTATTCAGTCAAGCATGCATGGTTTCGAGTCCTCGACCGAAACATGGTGCTGGCGAGACAAAACATGGCTTCCGTACATCGTGACATGTAGTTGGAGCCAAGTATCTGCTGTCGCCAAGACTTCACTGGTCGCAAAAGGGGAGAAAGAGACTGATACTCCATCTCTGTAGCTCCGAACTATATATGAAGCTCTATGGGCATCTGCGGCATGAGGAGCAACTGCCCTTGGTAAAGCAAGATAAGAACAAGGAGATCGATCTAATGAACGACAAGGCGAGTCTGGTCGTCTTTCAACCGCAGTGCATTCCCATCCACCCGCATGTCCACAAGGCGGGATTCACAATCGGCAATATGCCAGCCCTATTCCACGCTTTGGGGGCGTGATTACTCCGGTAACAGAAGGCCGGCCTGTACTCAGTGGGCGGTCCAGCATGTCGGTACATTAATTACGAAGGAAACGTTTTTTCTGCAAGGCTTACCAATGTTAATGTCGAGTGATATTGCAATTCGACACAACACCGCAAACTGATATGTAACTACTCCGTACGGAGTACCCTGTACTGAGTTTTGCAATCAACATTCCCCCACGCCTTGTTGTCGGCGCAGGCCGGCCTCCATCCCACTTTAGCCCAATCCTGCGCAGTCATGCATGATAACTCAGAGATCAATGTACTGTTTAATGCGCCCTGGAAATAGGCGACTTCCGGATGTCTGAAAGATAAGAAACACGATGGCCATGACTCGACAGGGGTGAGCAAAGCGGGGTGGTCCCCAAGGGATAACTAATTAGAGAAACGTGCTCTCAGAGTCGTTTTGTGGTCGACGTCGACCAGCACTCCGTATTCACTCAGGGATGGGGGTAGATGAGTTACAGACTTGTCGGTTGCTTGGGCTTTTTAGTTAATCCAGATCCCCATTCTCCGCTGGTGTCTTGCGGGCATGACGACGGAGCGTCTGACAGGAACGGTGGGCAGGATCCATGATGAGCATTGGCAGTGGACCAAAAGGAACAGGGGAGACCAAGGGATGTGGCGGACGGAGATGTCAACCGGGTTGACCGTTTCTGGTGCCTTCTTGCACGTACGCACGCAATGATAATTTGCGGCCGGGGACGATGTATGGAAACTGTTCGCGTGTTTCGCATGTGTACACCTGGTTTGGCAACAAGGCAACTCCAGACAATTGGCTTTCGCCGGGAGATGGTGGGCGGAGGGAAGGAGCGCGCTCGCAGCAGAGCTCGATGGAAAAGGCGGCGACAGCAAGGTCTCCGCGGTCATGGCACGGGCCGGTGGGATTTGGCAACTCGTCTGGCTTTGCAAGAGGTAGTTAAGAGGTCCATTGGTCCAGTCCTGGTGGTTCGATGCTGGCAACTTGGAAGCCAACAGATCCAGACGGCCGAGTTCGCTCCACCAGCTGGGCGCTTCAAAGGACGCTCGTGTGGGCTTTTTGGGGCGCATGGCGCATTGGCACTGTAATCGGCTGGGGGTGGAGGAGTGGAGGAGCCAGGAGGCTTGACGACGATTTGCCATGGGAGCATTCTGCATGGCATGGATCATGGTGATGGCATAGTGATGGGCTCTCTCCACCGGGCCAACAATGGACAGGGGGGGGCGAGGATGTAGAAACGAGAAGCGGAACCAGACGAGGAGAAGGGAGAGCAGACGACATGATATTCTTGAATCAGATGTTCACTGTTTCAATGTCTAATGTTGCCCCCGGCCCGGGCAGTCTGATGTCCTAAAACCTGACTTGGAGTGCCTGGGGCTAAGTTACTGCCGCTACGGAGTACCAGACTGGTCTGGTGCTACGTCCTCGACTGGAACAACAACATTGAAGCACTTGAGGCGAGACGAGAGCCAATAAATACATGGGTAGGCGGGGCCGGACTGTCGCGCTCCCGTTAAGGTTCTCCCACCAGACGCTCTAGAGTCCGGTCTGGTACGGACGGAGTAGTAACCTAAGGTAGGTAGGTAGGTACATACGTACTCCGTAGAACAGACAGTACTCCGTACGTGTACTCCATACGTAGGTAGAACAGCGCTCACACATCGACTTCAAGCGCCTGGCACCAGACGCCAGACACCGCTCTCACTTGGGCACTTACATAAAAGCGACGGGGGCGCTTTTTTGTGTGTGTGGTCTTTTCTCGACATTATCACAGATCCGGGTCCAGGTCCAGGTCCAGGTCCAGGTCCAAGTCCAGGTTCAAGTCCCCAGGTACAGACAGACAAGGTCTAAGTTCGTGCCAGTTCCAGTCAGTCAATTCCAGTTCCAGCTTCGGTTCAAGCATCCAGTACTCCGTACGGAGTACTCCGTACCAGCCATCCAGACGGCAACGAATTCACTTCTTCGCGTCGGGGACAACATTTCTGCCCCCGGCTGCAGCTTGCTTTCCTGGTCGCCCTCCCGACTCGATCAACCAAGTGCTTACTCAAGTGCTTACTCAAGTGCTGCCTCCTCGTGGAAGTAGCTATTACAGACGCGCCGTCAGTTGCCTGTTCCGGGGACCCATCCCGTCCATCTGCCTGGTCCTCTCACCAGACAGACGTCTTATTCAATTTCTACGCCGCTGTCCTTTGCAGACCGGACTGCCTAGAACCAGCCAGCGTGTTGACTCTCCTACTTATACCTGGAGTGCTGTCTCAGTGCCCGCGGCACACGAGCACCCATCTACCAAGCAAATCCTTTCCCGTTATCACGCCGACGCACAGCATCAAACTCCCCGGCTTCCTCCTATCGCCCCTCCGCACCGTGATCCGGACGCTGACGGTACTTGCTCTGACCTGTAGAAACCAATTTTCGGTTTCCCTCGGCTTCACACCCTAACGATCTGTCGTCACTCGTCACCGTTTTGTTTCCTTGATATTGGGGCGCTTGCCGCATCTCGGCTGTCATCTTAGAGGCTCCGCGCCGCGACCTTGAGGAATGGCCGACGAGATGTCCATCGACAACAAGCTCTACCCCCCGCGTGACGAGTCCGACGACTCTGCTAGTTCGTCTCCGGAGAGAGAGCAGAACGCTTCAGGACTTGCTTCTGGCAACAGCCATCATGCCGTTCAGGACACGCAGCAACCCAAGAGGAAGGGTGGACGCAAACCGGTGAGTCCTTGGAGAGGCTTGCCCCTCACCAGAAGCATTTGACGAGGATGAACCCATGGGCGACCAGACACAACGCAGACGCAACCACTACTTGTACAGCCCCATGCTCATTGTCTCTCGTCTCACTCTATTGCTGCAATTCCTCTGTTGATACTCGAACGTGTGTGGTGTGGTGTGATTTTATTTTATTTCCGTTTCATTTTATGTCTGGATTATCTTTTTTTTTCGTTGCTCCGTTTTCGGCAGCCACTGCTCGCTCTCATCTGTATCCCGTGCCCGACACAGGCACACACATACACACACACACACACACACACACGCTCTCTCTCTCTCTCTCTCTCTCTCTCTCCCTCTCCCTCTCTCCCTCTACATTGCACTCATTGTGGCTGGTTCACTTACATGCCTCTTCGTGTAACCGTTTGCTAATATTGCCAATATCAGATCTACGCTACCTCGGAAGAGCGGAAACAGCGAAATCGTCAGGCACAGGCTGCTTTTCGCGAGCGCCGAACTGAGTACATCAAACAACTCGAGGAAACGATTCGGGTGCATGAATCCAACTTGCAAAACCTGCAGTCCGCCCATCGTAATGCCGCCGACGAATGTTTGATGCTTCGTTACAAGAACTCGCTGCTCGAGCGAATTCTTCTCGAGAAAGGTCATTCCTCCCCAGCCAGGACACCCCACCTCGATCATTGGTGATGTTAACGTGGCTTGCCTCCATAGGCGTAGATGTCCAAGCCGAATTGCAAGTCAAGACCGACAGCCCTAACCTTGGGCCTGCACATGTGCCTCAGAACATTGTGCAACCGCCTCCGATCCAGAGACCTATCATGAATCGACAAACCCACAACCGCAAGTCGAATTCCAGCATCGCCCCCAAGTTGGAGCCAGTGCCCGTGCCAGTTGGCTCCGGCATGCAGGCTCCCAAATCTGCAACCTCGCCGAAGAACCGTCCCATGCCGACATCTCACTCTAGTTCTCCCAACAACGGTGCTTCAACCTTCTCGCCCGCTCCATCAGACAGTATTTCTATGCGAGGCTCCATCTCAGCGTTTATCCATCAGCAACGCCCGCTTGGAGGTGCTACTCAGCTATCCGGAAACTCTGTGCCTCATAATGGCACAACCCGGCGTGCTGCTACGAGTGCCTCATTCTATCCTACGCCTACGTTTCATAATCAGGCTGAGCCCACTGGTACGTTGTATACATTCCTTTTCTCTTAAACAAGGACATTCTTGGGCCTCTTCCATTTTGCTTTCCCTATATTAACGCCACCTCTACCAGATCAGAAATATGACAGTCGATCCGAAATGGTTGGCAACGCTAAAAGCGAACCTCCCAACGGACAAGGTGGTTTTCGGGGGGGCTTCAACAGCGACACAACCCAACCCATGCTTCTCTCTCCCAGCTCGACAGGTCCTGCCCACCACGAGCAAGGAGGCCACCAGGCGTCCTTGTCCAACAACCACTTTCCAACTATGACCCAGCTGCACGATCATCAGACTTTGGACTGGGACCCATTCGGCCTGACCGCCAGCATGACTTTCCCTACTCATCAATTCACCTTTGACGAGACCAGCCTGCGATGAGGTATGAGTGTCCACAGAAATGAACGAGTTGCATCTTGAATCAGTAATTACCTCTGCGAATATACTACGACCCGTTCGGCAAGTAGGGATTCTATAGCTCGAACAATATAATCCAGTCATACAGTCACAAGGGCAATGTGCGCTTCAATCAACATTCATCTACAGATCACTACGCCTACTCGCCGGCGACACATATTGTCTACAACGAACACGACTTGCCCAGTACACATTACGAAACCCTCGAATCTGGTTGGAACGCCGGCCCTTTGAAATTTAATGCAACCGCTACTCTCCTACATAGCGGGTATCGGATGGCTGCTTCACGCGGAGTGTAAGTTTTTACCCTTTGGGTCTAAACGACGACCTGCGCGGAAACACGCAAGCCTTTGCTCTTTGCTGAGACGCTGAGAAGATATGAGCGTTTTGCCTACACCTTGGAACGAATGTTTTGTTACGACTGCTTTTTAATCCCTACCTGGCTGCGCCGATTCTATCACGAGTATGTGTTTTTTGTAAAAAGTTATTATGTTATGTTTTATCGAACTTCGCCAGCACTTTCAATGGCGTGATGTCTGCGCTCTTCACAGGCAAAAATTCGACAGCCTGATGATTGTTTTATCGCTCGGGACGAATTTTGACGGAAGATACCCAACGACTTGCTGCTCCGGACAAGATGCAATTTCAAATGCTCAATGAAAGCAAATTTGAAGATTTGGGCAGCGGGCTTACCAAAAAAAACCAGTCATGTTTTGTCCTAACCATCAATTGGCTTTTTGGACATGTGAGTGGAACACGGTCGGGACAACTTGGAGCGAACATGTTATCTTTGGAACTCACCGAGCAAGCCCTGTTTGAGTCGGTAACATTTTCTGTTTTGGTTTCTTTTCTTTGGCCCCGGGGGGGCATGTCTAGCGTCATCTGGCACACATCTCGTGGGATCCGGTCGTCTCAGAGTCCAGTTTTATACGGAGTACATCAGGTGTTGTCGCAAAAAGTGGTTTGTTCTCTGATGGAGTCCCGCCTGTCTGGGTGGATTTGCAGTGTCTCGGTCCTGAGTGGGCTGGGGAGAAATTCCTGGATCACGAGGTCGATTTGACGATTGATGACGAGTTCTAACGGAATCAGTGGGCTTGGCATGTCGGGAAGGGCGAGCTGGGGAAAGCGGGTCTATCTGGCACTGGGTGCGGCGTCAACTTTGCGGTGGTGCAGGTTCGTTCTATCGTGAGTGTCGGGCGCTGTATAGGTTAGTTGTTGCTGGAGGCGCCTTTCACCCCGTGCTACTCTTGCTGTTTGGAGTAGTGGGCGATGCTTTTCTGTAGTTATGTACTGTGATATATTGAAGATGAGTTGTTGTGGTCGGCAAGTCCGGAACGCGATGGTTGAATGGGATTCGTTGGTTGTGCATTCTCGGCGGCAGATACGCTTATTTCCCCGGCTTCACAGTGCGGCCTACCACTTCAGCTGAACCGAACAACCATGCTACCTGACGCCATTGTGAAGGGTGGGATAGATTGCCAAGCGGTCGATGCAACGGCGCAGATCTGCTCAGGCTAGCTAGTGAGTTGAGAACATGCCAGGTTTAACGCGGCTGCAACCAGCCGAAGCCCGAAGGGAGATGGGATGATTGTGTCACGACTGGCAAGGGATAGCCAAGTCGTTGGTGGCTCCTGGGTGTGGGCTTAGTTTATAAGGACGCGACACGACAACAACAACAACGACCAAACGACACGAGCTGCTGGGTTGTTTGGCCGGGGGGGGGGGGGGGGGGCTCGAATCACGAGAGACCGGTTAACAAAAAAACAATGGTTGTAGCACGGGAGCCATCTGTATTCATACACGACGCAGATTTGCGTCCTACGCATCTACAGCCCTGGAGAGCCTTGTCGGGGCGGAAAAAACGCCCCGTCATGCAAACCCGCCCATCGCGAGGCACAGCCAAGCCGTGCCCACCGCCGAAAGCAGCGACACTGGCGTCCGGGCAGACAAGCTCTTCTCGCCCCAGAGCTTGGCGACAGCCCCTGCCATTGCGCCCTCGTCGATACTACACACTGCACCGCAGAGCTGCTGGTCTTTGACGTCTCTCGGCAGCGACCGCGCCCCGCCGGCACCGTGGCGCCTCGCGTACAGGCGCTTGTTGTTCTCCGTCGTGTTGTACACCATCTCGATCCACTGGAGCTGCAAGCTGGACTCGGCGCCGACGCTCATGTTCCCGCTCCAGCTGCCCCCGTCGCCCCAGGAGTTGAGGTTGACGGCTGCCGGATCCCGAGGCACCTGGTACGTGATGTTGGCGACCTCTTCCCCGTTGACGTACCAGATGCTCGTCGTCGGCGTCCAGTCCATCCTGTAGACGGCCCAGTCTGACCATTTCAGTCCCTGCGGCAGCGTAGAGTTCCTCGTGGCGTTGGGCTTGACTCCGTTGCCGTTGTCTGTGTACCCCGGCTGGTTCGTAAACTGCACCACGTTCTTGGGCCCGCGCGTCACGATCTCCATGTCGGCCTCCTGGATGTTGGCGAGCTCCTTGGCGTCGCGGTACGTGAAGACGGCCGACACTGCGCCTGGGGGGCCGACCGTCCTCGCGAGGATACGCAGCGAGAGGTAGTGGTAGTCTGACGCCTGGGTCTGCATTTCAGCGGCGGTCTGGAAACTGGCCAGCCGTGACGTCCGCAAGGCCAGGTGGGTCGCGGATGACGCCGACGCGTCTTTGTTCTGCTGGATGTACACGTTGTTGGGGGAATTGATCATGAGGATCGTCGCGTCGCCCGAGAAGCTCCTGCCGTTGCTCCTGGTGTTGCTCCAAGTTTGAGCAGCCCACGTCTTGGTCCAGGGGTCGGCGGTGAAGTAATCGCTCGTGGGGGGCGCCGTGGGCGTGTCTTTGGCGTTGCTGATGACGTCCGGGACGGACGCGTAGTCCTGGAGGTTGCGGAAATCGAGGAAGTGGTGGTTTGCGAAGTAGGTCGGCTGGCTGCCGTTGGTGAGGAAGCAGTCGCACGACGAGTCGGACACGGATGCGGCGTCGTGGACGAGGCCCAGAACGGAGAAGCATGTGCTGAGGAAAATTGCAGGGCGGTGCATTGTGATCTTTCGTCCTGATGCTCTGCGGTCGACTGCGGCGCGAGGTTGTTGCGGTTTTGGTTACTGTCGCACAAGGACTGACGACGCACGGGTCACTACTCCGTACCCAGCAGGTTAGGTTACCTTTCGCTTTTCCCCGTGTCTTATTTCACGCACCGAATGCCATTTGCGGGGGGGACGGGTGGTATGGCCAGTAGCTTACGGGCCTCGCCGCGTCCAAGACTGAAGCTGATGTCTTCATGACGAGTTTGAAGGAGTTTCGATGTATGGGAATCGTTAGAGAGCCATCGACCCTCGTCATGCAACACTTCTCATTGTCGTATTAGAGCAAAGTGCCTCCGTCGACCGGGCTGAGATTTCGACGTGGCCTGCCCGCAAGGGCCGCCTCCGTGTGTGCTCCGTAGCAATCAACCACATTTGAATACAGGAGACACCGTGCTTGACAACATGTTTGGTATTATAAGCATAGGCTCGGACTGGGTTTGTGGCATTTTGTTGATAGATAAGATGGCTGGTCTTATCAAGAACCGTGACGTCTGGACCGGGTCCAAAATTTTCCGGAGCCGATAGCCACTCATACAACTCCTTATTCACTCGCGACCTCGTACCAACCTTTGACATCGACAACAACCCCAATCACGTCGCATGTTTAGCAGGTGAAGCGCATATTTGCAATCTATCTCGGAACTCGACAAACTTTCTTTACATATCGAAATTCGGTTTGCTAAGTCTCAGGTCCATAAACGTATCATTACGAACGCTTGCGCTTCGGGATGCTCACCATTGTAGATGACAGATCCCCAGGCCACACAGACTATCCTCCATTGCCCCCCTAGCCATGGGTTCTTCGCCGTCGCCAGATCGCACAGTCGCAGAGGAGCCTGGATCCAGACCGCCAGTCGACCCGGCGAGCGCGCAGGACGTCGCGGACAAGGTCCCCCATGACGCTGCGCCAGCCAAACCCGACCATCCAGACGTGGAGGAAGCCAGCTTCCACGACGACGCAGAGGAGGGCGAGGTCGATGAAGGCTCTGCGACGTCTCTCCAAGCCGAATCAGTCCCAGACGGCCCGCCACTCCCCCAAGAGCAACCTCCCGTCCAAGACGACGGCTGGGACTGCCAATGGGACCCCAGCAGCCAAGCATGGTTCTTCCACAACCGCTTCACCGGCAAAACGCAATGGGACAACCCGCGCGTTCCTTCCACCGACTCCGGGGACGAAGCCGCCACGCCTCAGCCCTCCGCTCCTCGACTACCGACAGAACCCCCAGTGAGCGGCTACAACCCCGCCGTCCACGGCGACTACGACCCCAACGCCTGGTACGCCCAGAAGTACAACCAAACGGACGAGGTCGCCGGCCTGGTCGAAGTTCCAAGCCTCGAGGATGGATACACCGCCGCGGCGGGATTTAATCGCTTCACAGGCCAATTCCAGACCGAAGATATGGGGCCCGCGCGCCACACAGACGAGGCTAAGTCTCGACGGCAGATGAATGCCTTCTTTGACGTAGATGCTGCTGCGAACACGGACGAAGGGCGTAGCTTGAAGGCAGAGAGGGCGCACAAGCGCATAAGTAAGTCGGAGTTGAAGGCTTTCAAGGAGAAGAGGAGAGCCAGAAAAGAGGAGAAAAGGCGAGCTTGGTTGAAGGACTGATCGTCCCTATCTCTGTTTATTTTTTGCTGGGCTCGAAGGGGTCGCAGGCGTTTAGAGACTACTTACTGGGTGGCGTTTTTGGTCGTTTATACGTTTGGTCTGGATCATGGAACGGACAGGAATGTTCAAGCATATTTGACTGCATGGAGAATTGGATTTTGACCTTGCTTCTCACTAGGGTATGATGAGCGTGGCTCTAGCTCTATGGACAGTTTAGATAAAAACTCCTCAATATCCTTTTGATGATCCAAATCGCGGTGGTCTAGCCACTTCTATATGCAAAACACTTTTCCTGCCGTACGCCGGTGATTATACTGATTCGTCGTCTACTCCTCTTCCTCGTCTTCCTCATCATCTAGCTCCATGTTCAAGTGGACGCTTACATCGCTGTCGCTGTCATCTTCGTGCCCCTCCGCAGGAGCAGCTTCTGGTGACTTTGCAGGAGCAGGTTTGTTTAGTTCCTGGCGTTTCGATGGCGTGACGTCGGCATCTTCATGCTTCCGCTTGGTGAATGAATGAGCTGTTGCTCTAGTCTCCACAAATAATGCGTCGGATTTTACGGCCTTGATTTCGAATGGGTTGTTCTGAATGGGGAGGTTAACAGTTCCGGGCGGAGGCTTGACAATACCGTGGAGAGGCTCGCTGATGTATTCCTTGCCGTTTGGCTCCTCGTCACCTGTTCCCTCATCCGCTTCGTCTGGCTCTTCTTCTTGCTCAATCTCGGTAACGGACGCCAGAAGATCCAAGCTTCCTGGGATGCTTGAAGTGCGCAGATTGCTGCGCAGAATCTCGACGCCCTGATCTTGCGGATACTGCAGTGATAGGTGAGGCAATATGCTGGGATACATTCTGCCCCGCTGGTCTTTGTATGGGTTGAGAACACTTGACAGCATGGCCTCGCGGTTTTGCGTGAGAATAGCTGTCTTGTCAAGAAGGCCGCGGAGCGAAGGCTTCAAGTGGTGCTGAGGTAGGCTTGACAAGAAAACGGCCAGCAAGTCACCGGCGGCCTTTTTGTGGCTGGCGTCCAGTTGGACCGATGCCTCGGTAGTATGTGCCTTGGGCTGGAGAAACAGATCCGCATTTGCAAGACTGCTTTTATTAGAGTCGTTTTTCGAAGTTGCAGCTGCCTTGGGGGATGGTTGAAGGAATCCTGCATCTTCTTGCAAATCGCGACAGCAAGCAGCGACTAATGGCTCCAGTATACCTACTGTTGCCTTTGACATAGTCGGTCCTGCAAGAGTCAAAATGCCGCCCAGAAGTTTGTATCCTGTCATTCGCGTGGTTGGGTTGGAAATCCCAGACTTGAAGACTCGAACCAGGTGGTCCAGAATTTCGGGGACGAAGGGGACCAGTCCTCGGCCGAGCCTTTGTAACAAGATGGAAACCAACCCTAGGGCCGATGTGTGGATGTCCGGAATAGCGCTCCAAAGTTCTTCCTTTTCCTCTCGACCAATGGCTGCGATTGTATCCACCGCCTGGTCCCAAGATTGACGTTTAGACGACAGTCTTGCGATCAAACAGACCCTTGAAACAGCATCCAGCAGAGCGCCAACGGGTATGACGACCGGCGCCTTTGTGGGATATCGTAGACAATCGGAGATATAAGCAAAGATGCCTACTAGACGCTCCGATCCTGAGCTCAACCCTGACCAAGGAGGGAGTTGATCTCCTGAACTGCTGCCTCCGCTTGGTTCACCATCAGGATCAACCCGTTTTCGGTTGTACCCTGACGTACCCTCCCAAGATTCATCAACAGCCCGTAGAACTTGATCAGCGGTAGCATGCAATTCCCGGAGCAGGCTATCAACCATCTTCGCCCATTCTTCGCTCCCGCCCGACTTAGCTGCCACGCAGTGAAGTGAGATGACGACTTTTCGGGCTGCCCGCTGCAAGGAATGGGGAATAAGTAGGTCATCTGATAACGTCGGTGCCAGGTAAACCTTGACGGCGGAACGTATTTGGGAGCCAAATGGCCGAAAAGTGGTCGAATAGATTGGAATCAAGGTTGAGAAGACGTGGATGATCGTTTCAACAACGCTCAAAGGAGCAGATGGGCCCTGGCCTGTACTTCGAGGCTTGATGAGTTGGAGACATGCCGCAATGAAGGTCGGGAGTGTGCGAGTTGCAATTTCCCGAACGAGGGTTTGGTACGGCTGCAGTAGCATATATATGCGTGTTAAAGTTACAGCAGCCAACTCCTTTGCTGGGAAGGGGTCGCCTTTCTGAGGTATAGTGTTAGAAATATATAAGTTGTGTGCATCGTGTCTCTCTGGTGGAATGAACTTACCTGAATAATAGGCAACAGTCCAACAACCCAGGGTTCAGAAATCCGAAGCATTTCCCATCCGCCGACATCAACAACAGCCTTGATCAGAACAATGGCAGAAAATCGCGCCTCACGATCGCGTCCCTTCAATAGGGTCGTGATGCTTTGTCTCAACTTGAGAACAAGCTGGGCACTCTGAGAGCCGTCATCTTTGGACTTCTGTTCCAGTGAAGCAGACAATGTATCTTTGCAGCGAACGATGTGCCTCGTGAGCAGGGGAAGGGCGCGTGGCAGCTTTCCCTGGGAGATGGTTGTGAGTTTACTGCAGAGCACTCGGAGATCCGAAGGAGGTGACGGAGCCATGGCTGATTAGACGATGGCCCTGGCGGCCAGGTGGTAGCTTTTCACGAGTTGAGAAGCTAGAGTGCTGGTATTTTGGTAGTCGTTACTGTTGGCTGCATGTGTAGTTGTCCTGACGGCAGCCTTTTCCAGTCATTGTCTATTATAAGGCGAGATGAGTGCTTGTGTCCCGTGGTTTGCAAGCAACGGACGAAGGGCTGAGGAAGACCCAATCCAGCAAGCGCAGGGACGTCACAGCGGCGGGAGAGTAAGACCAGCCTGTTGGGGCATGACAGAACAGGGGACCTTTTCTATGATGTCGAGAGAATGGATAGGTACGTAGGTCAACTCAATTGGGATTGAACTGGTGGTTGTCAGCTTGTCAATGGAACGGCTGCTCGAACTTTTTTTTTGCTGGACCCCGTTCATTCCCAGTTCCAGTCGAACGTGCCTTGGTCAGGTGTGAGGAAAGGGCCCTTGTCCGTGGGGTTTCACATGGCCTCTCTGATTGGCCTGCATCTTTCTTAGCCACCCACAGCTACCACAAGGAATTTGAAGCCCGAGGCAAGCCAGACTAGCGCAAGCCGGCATGGGGGCAGGTGCGCATGGAGCCTCTGGGTTGCCCTTGCCCACTTGCCCACGCCTGAGTTCTCAACAATGTGGGCGAAAGGCTCAGCCAACCAAATCGGCCGGCCTGGTCGTTCAACATCCCATCCCGCCTCTTCAATGTTTGCTTGTGACGCCGCCTCCACACTTTACCCATCTCATCCTGCCTTCCATCCCCCCCTGCAACGGGCGTATCTTGACTTCGTTCTCTTCTGCTTTAGCTCGTTCGCTTGACTGCCTCGTTCTTTGAAACTATCTGCCCTTCGCGATGCTGTTGGAGCCCCCCCTTTGCTAGTCTCCGAACCCCTGACTTCTTCGCAACATGAATGTGAGCAATACTGCGTCGCCTTTGGATGCAACAAACTGACCTCAATTGATGCTGTATTATAGCCGAAGGCAGCAAACTATATCGAGCAGCTCAACGGCGCTCGCTGCGAGGGAAGCTGGGATACTGTACCAGAGCTGGTACGCAAGGTTCGCAAGCATGCTCCCGAAAGACAATGTACGTCATAAATAACTACGGCCGATGCCTCATCGCAACATTTCTCCTTTCGATCCCATCTTTCTCTCTGCCCACATATGTATTGACTGCAAAACGTTCCTGGCAACAGCTAACATGCCATCTTATTCTTGCTTTCTAGGCCTTACATTGGCGGCCGAGACCGAATGCGCCATCTCCCAAGCAACCGCGGCCGGCGCTCGACCCTCTGCTACCCAGATAGCCCAAGACCTTGCCGTTTCCAGTCGTTTCCCCAACCTGGCTGCTGCCATTGAGGAGGAACACCCTTATCATGAAGATCGCTTCCAGGCCAAGGTTTGCATGGGCTGGTTGCACTGGGTAGTTGGAGAGTACAACCACGCCATGACAATCCTCCCCAATAGTCTCGAGACAGAGGGCATCACACCAGATCGCATGGATACACTCTCTGAGTGGACCAACTTGTGCAGTCTCAAGTCTGCTTATTTAAAAGCTAATTGCTTAATGCGGAACGACCAGAGGACAGAAGCTCTCTTGGCTCTGAGGTCTGCCACACCATCCTTGAGCGCAGTATGGTGTGGCCATGGCATCAGGAAGCAACTGCGCTACTGGTCTGAGCTGTTTTTAACAGAGTATTGTATGCTTTCCAGCCAGGCTATAGAGAACGAAGAGCTGAACCTTGAAGACCCGAACTCCCTCGCCAGTTTCCGGGCCTGGGCAAGGTACTGGGATGTTATGGGGGCTCCGATTACTGGCGGCTTTGGCTTCAAAGGGTCTGTTCCCCGGAGAAGGATATGGGCAGAGTATTACGAAGCACTGTCTTACATTTTAGAAACCGACTTGTCCTATGTAGGCGGCCATGTCAATACCATTCCCACCGATCTACCCGCCCGAGCTCAACTGCGACTAGAGGTCAAGCAGACGGAAGCTGCTTATCGAGCGCTCATTCTGACGGAGACAACATTTCCAAGGGCCGATGAGGATCGGGAAGAGGTTGAAGACTTTGTAAAGCGAATGATGGCGAACTGGACAATTCTCTGTGGCCGCGGTTGGCGAGAACAAGACCTGGGTGCTGGTGGTCGAGCCGCTTTGAGCCGCAATGTTCTCGAAACGCTGTATAGTGCTGCAACCCGGACATATCACTCCACCTCAATTCTTCGATCTCTATTCAGCGTCCACCTTGCCTTAGCAGAATTCGACCTTGCTTTCAAAGCCTTTGACTCATATCTAGAGATCGTCAAAAAGGGGAAAGCCCGCGTGGAAAAGACCGGTCACGAGGAAGTGAGCTTGGATGATGATGGTACTGTGCTAGAAACCATGGCACAGGCCGTCATGGCCCTGTGTCGTTATGGACACCGAAGTGCGGGAGAGAAGGCTCGCCAGCTTGGGGCTGAACTTGAAGACCGGCTGTCCAAGTTGCTACACACGAAACCCACCGAAAACGGAGTCTCGCCTAACGTTGATGATGAACCAAGAAACGAGTGGAGGACACATGTAGCGCCAAATATCATTGCGTTGGCCTGGCAGGCCATTGGCTTGTCCCATGCTCACTGGTCCAGAATTTCCTACGAAGCTTCTTCTAGAACCGAGATACAGTCCAAGGCTATACGCTGTCTTCGTAAGTCCTTGGCCGCAGAGTTTGGCCGCTCCAAGGACATCAGAAGCTTCTTCAGCCTCGCACTCCTACTTGCGGAGAGACGCGAGCTTACGGCTGCCATTGAGCTCGTGCGCTCCGCCTTGCTATGCAACAAAGGCCAAGAGGAAAGTTACAGCCTCTACCATGGGCCATACTGGCAGGAGAGGACACTTATTCCCGTGTGGCATCTGTTGGCTATATTGTTGAGTGCCAGACAAGATTACACCATGGCTGCCCGAGCTTGTGAAGGCGCGCTGGATCAATTCAAAGACTCTACTATACTCTTTGGCAAGACGGATGCAAACTGCCAAAGCGATCATCTCAAAGACCTCAATGCTCATAGAAATCCAGACGCGCCAGCTCGGGGCCTGGTTGACGACATGGATGATTCCGAGAAGGAAAGCATTTTGGAGGTGAAAATGACACAACTCGCTCTCATTGAAGTAGTTGAGGGACCGGACGCAGCTGTCAACGCCAGCTACGAACTACTCTCACTCTTCTCTCGCCTGTTCGGTACGCTTTCAGCTCCAGCGGCTGTTGACTCCCATGCTCCGACTTTACCTCCAAAATCCTCGGGCACCATCAGAGGCATTCGGGGAAGCATCTTTGGTGGAGGGAAGGCAGAAAGACCGAGGTCGCCGACGAGACAGCACAGCATTAGCACTGTCAGCGAGAAGTCAGGAGTGGCTACCTCAAGGCCTGCAACATCCCACAGCTCTCAAACTGCAGCTCCGGCAATACAAGTAACTGAAGAGAAGGACACCATCAACGGCTCAAGACGCGGTAGCACTGGCCGTCGACGTCGTAGCGAATCACGGCGAAGAAATAGTCTGAAAAAGCGAGACAGAAGTGGCAGTAGGACCAGGCCTATAACGGCGGCTGCAGTACCTCACCAGCCGACCATGGTTGACGGGGAGATGTTCTTCACTCCGACTACAGAAGGGGACTCGCCTGACTTCTTCAACCTGAATAAGTTACCTGTTGCACGAGCGCCCTCTTCAAGCCGAGCCAAGCCGGTCTCTTCCATGCACTCTATCATGTCGGCTACTTCCAAATCATCTGAAGTCACGGAATTGATTGTTGACGTAACTCATGCGTCTCCCAATATCCTCCCACTTGTCCAGTTTCCGAAGGAGAAGGAGAAGACTCGCAAGATTTCCCTGCTGGTCAAAATCTGGCTCGCTATTGCTGGTTTCTACCGCCGTGCTGGTATGCTAGATGATGGCAAGGCTGCAGTTCAGGAGGCTCAGAAGCTACTGGCGAATAGTGAGTCTGAGGCCTCAGGGTACCCCTGCAGTACAGGTGCAACAGAAGGAGCGGGCTGGGCTGAGAGCAGGAGCATTGACGAACTTTGGGGTGACATATGGTCTGAGGTACGTTTTTTTGCCACAATGCTCCCGTGTCTCATCTAGCTAATAAACTGTCCAGCTTGGTCTTTTGGGCGTTGCAAAGAGTCTTCCATACGAAGCCAAGTCGGATTTTGAAGTAGCTCTTACGCACTCACCCGACCATCCCACGGCCATTGTAGGATTATCCAACATCCTCCTGGACATTTTCAGTGAGAAGATGCTTCCTCCTCCAACGATGCCGTCCCTGGAAGGCGCACACCACAGTGAGAGAGGTCCATTCCAGTCATCCAACCAAAGCATCCACAAAAAGTTTGCTGGTACTCTGCCATCATCACCAATTGGACTTGGGCCATCCCTAACCGACCGTGCCTCCTCGACGCTTGAGGACACTGCTGCTAGAAGCGAGCATGACGAGCTCCCGATGCCGTACAAAGCCATATATCTACCATTAGTAGACCGGCTTGCTGCTAGAGAACGTGCATTCACTCTACTCTCGGGACTTACCCGCTTAGGCACTGGCTGGGATAAGCCTGACGCGTGGTTTACCCTGGCACGAGCCCATGAGGAGAGTGGACAGCCAGAGAAGGCCAAAGAAGTTTTGTGGTGGTGTGTGGAGCTGGAGGAGGCTTTGGGGGTGCGAGATTGGCGGTGTCTCGGCAATGGCGGCTATATAATCTAAGAAAGAGGAGGAGGTTAGGCGGGGAATATTTGTAAAGTGGCATGATGTGTGTCACCGGCGAGTCTAATATAATCGGGAAGTGCGTCTAGGAGATTACGTGGCAGACATCAAGCGATAAGGATAGAGTGTGCCGGGAAGTTCCTGATGGCTGGGACACGATGGCGTACACTTGCCTGCCTAGGTAGGTGACTATTGCACAATGAGATTAAAAATAACGTTGGACGGCGCGGTCACCACGAGTTACCCCGTATGCTAGTCAAGATCAATTTGAACTAGGGTTCTGGTGTGGAGATTCAGCCTTGTATGGAGAACATGCATTTACCCAAAGTAGCAGCAAGGCGCCATGTGATTCGTCAAACCCACGTGGAACTAACTTTCTGGGTACAAGGCAAGGTACATGGGACGACAACGCCATGGCCACTCAACTTGACATGCTGATGTGTGCGCATGTACCGACTTGGAAACACAGAAAAAATAGTTGCATACTATGATGAAATGAATAAAAACTCCATGGCGCTGAGTTCTATCATGAGTTTCCGCTCGCAGAACATGAGAGCTCGACTGAGCCATATGGATCATACATAGCCCGGAAGGACAAAGGGGCAATGCCGTCTCTACTCGACTGTACACACGTGTAGAGTCGCTCATGACTTGAAATGAGCAAAAGAGGCTGATAACTACTGTAGTTTCGGCTGTCTCTTACCCTTTTCCGTCTGTACGAAAGCGAATGTGACTGTAAATTCCACATAAACTCTAGACATGATCTACGCACTTGAGAAGTTATTTTCACGTCCAGTGCGACATGTGAGACTAGCCCGTACATATTCCCGTCACCTACAGCCACCGACCAACATGATGCTGGCTTACAACATGTCTTTCATGATTACCCGTATACTACTAGAACATGGGCTTGCGCTAGCTGGTGTTATTTGTCAACTGTCGGGGGCTTTTGCTGTTTCAGGAAGGCATGGATCTACAGTCAGGCTTCTAGAGGGAAAGAAAGGCCTGCTGGTTGGCTGGAGGATGTCAGGCTGAGTCACATTCGTTGGGGTCTGCAGGAGACGGCGCGAAAGTCAGTAGTTCAGGGTCAATATTAACGCATCGCGGACCTGCAGCTACGGCGCTGTCGTTTCACCAAGATACTGGCCCCAGCGGGTATGCGTCCGGCTGCGTCTATCGTAGAAACACTTTCTTGCCAGCTTCCTACTAACACGATTTAGCCTCTCACACATGATTCGTTTCGATTTACATTACGTCTTCAGTGGTTGACTGTGTGTCTTTTGAGTTTCTGAATCTTCCTTCTATGCGTCTCCTTCGTCTATAAGTATGAATGCTTTTCTGCCAACTGTCCAGTCTTGATCATTCTGCACTCTTCCTTCTTTCCAACACATTACAGCACTTTAAACATTCCCCCTTACCAACAAATCACCAACCCCAACATCCCATCCCCCCTTTTACAGCATACTCCATACACTTCAACATGAACAACTCTTTCTTCTCATACCTGCCCCTGCCTCAAGGGCCTATGGTGCCCCCAGGACAGATTCTCTTTCCAGAGGATCACCTGTCGTTCCCTGACGGGGACATGGAGCAGCAACAACCGCAACAGTGGCAGCAGGAGGACTTTCTCTTCCAGGGTTTCAACTTGTATAATCCTGGAGAACTGGCCTACATTGAAGAAGAGCACATGCCACAGCAACAGCAACAGCAACAGCAACAGCAACAGCAGCAGCAGCATTATCATTATCACCAACTAGGTGGGCTCATCCCAGGACAAAATTTGCAGCATACCGACTGGGCATGGCCTATGCCTGGAGGTATAGAACGACAACCGCAACAACAGCATCAATACCATCACTATCCTCATCACCAGCAACAGCAAGACATTCTCATTCCGGAAGGAGACTTGTATTACGACTGGTCATTGAGTATGCCTAGAGCCATGGAGCAGCAACCGCAACCGCAACCGCAACCGCAACCGCAACCGCAACCGCAACCGCAACCACAACCACAACCACAACCGCAACCGCAAGAGCACCAGTGGCACAGTCAGCTTCATAACGCACAGCCCCAGAGCCACTACCCGCGGGATCTCGGGGCGCACCGAGAGTGGCAGGCATGGCAGAGGCAGATGCACCAAACAGTGCTCCAGGCGAACCAGAAGTGGTATGAAAACCGGGATCGCCAACGAAGAGAACGGCAAGCCGAGCGAAGAGTCCAGCGGCGAGCAAGAAAGATTCAGAGGCGGAGTCAGAGCGAGAGCCAGGGTCAGAACCAGAGCGAGAACCGGGGTCAGAGCCAGAGCCAGAGCCCGAGCCAGGACCAGGACCAAAACCAGGGCCAAAACCAGGGCCAGAACCAGGACCAGATCCAGAGCCAGAGCCGGGCTCAGGATCAGGACCAGGATAAGGACCAGAGTCAAAGTGGCGTGGCTATCCCTGGATCGCCCGAAATAGACATAGAGGCTGCCCTTCTTCAAGGCTTCGCAGACTTGGAAGCCGAGGAAGAGGCGGAAAGAGTGGCGATGGAAGCAGCGGCGCAAGCAGCAGAGGCGGCAGAAGCGGCCAGAGAAGATTCGCCCAACTCGCTCTTCGACGAGTAGCTTCGGCTAAATAAGCCGCAGAAGAAGAAAGAAGAAGATGGAAGGAAGGGAAGGGGATACCAAAAAAACGCCACCCGTGCCGGAAACAAAGTATGTGGTAGACTTTCACACTAATGCATAAGAACTTACTTGCTTATTAACACATGACAAGTCTGCACACACTACTTCATCCTTGGGGTACGGGGAGGCTGGCGAGTCGCGGTTTATTGTCAGCCACTTGGGGGTTCTGTCATTGGGTTGGGCATTTTGGAACTTTTTTTTTTCCTTTTCTTCGGAAAAGTTTTTTTTTTTGGGGGGGGGGGTATGGGATAACTCTACATGGGGATTTTGTGCATGGGTTGGTTGTTGGCGTTTGCGACGTTGGTTTGGAAGATTGGGGCTTGGGACTTTTTGCTCTTCTTGTTTGTGGGAACATTCCGTGAGCATAAAATGCTTGGAGACGGAATAATTAATTCTAATTCACTTACTTTTTCACACATGTCGTTGGTTTTGTGTGTTTTTCTTTGTGCTTGTGATGTGTGATGTGGTTACTTATTTGTCTTGAATGTCTGGTTCTGTCCTTCTTGTACTCCGTAGACTTATTGTTGTTGCACGACGTCCCCATGTACGCTCACTTATGTACTTGGCAAAGGAAGATATATTTTAGATATGGGATGATTGGAATGTCTACTTATAGTAATACCAGTACTCACCTTGTTGTATATCTATACTTCC
Source organism: Metarhizium rileyi (assembly GCA_031753515.1). NCBI lineage: Eukaryota > Fungi > Ascomycota > Sordariomycetes > Hypocreales > Clavicipitaceae > Metarhizium > Metarhizium rileyi. The sequence goes on along the minus strand of JAUKVO010000006.1, from coordinate 3,979,710 downwards.
ACAGGCCCAGGATGCATTTATTTACCTTGTTGTGTATTTATACTTCCACAGGCCCAAGATGCATTCATTTACCTTGTTGTGCATTTATACTTCCACACGCCCATGATGCATTCATTTACTTTGTTGTATATTTACACTTCCACACTCCCTATATACAGTTCCAGCATACAGCGTCGGCTGCTGGGGTTTCCCTTTACTCGGGTTCTCGATGGGGTTCGGCCATGGCGTCTCGCCCATCTACTAAGATAGAGAAGCCGTCCACAAACATGCCCAGATCCTGTCTGCTTTGCTGCGTCTTCTCTTTTCAGCACCAAAAAAAGCCCCTTGTTCAGCATGTTCATGATGTAACAGTAACAGGATATCGAGAGCTGATCTGATGTTGTACGTACTCCAGACAGACACACAAAATCTTGCTCGTGTAAGCTGGCGCCTCAACTACGCGTAGGTTGACGGCCACTCTTCATCAGGCCGAAAAAGCAGACAAAGATCCGGGCCAGAATGACACAGAATGACACAAAATGGCACAGTCTCCCACGTAATAAGCCGCGCCTGCAGCAAGGGTCCTCCCGCCACATTGTAAAAAAAAAAAAGAGATGGGCGCGCAATCGACATCGGACGACAGCGTGACATCAGAACCAAGGGTCCAACCATCACATGTGCGTGTGCTTGTGCATGTGCATGTGCATGTGATTGCCGCCCTAGCGCAAGAGCTGATGACTAACTAGCCAGCGCGCCAGGCTGCTTGGCGACTTGCAATGCCGTAGCTGCAAATCGAGACCGCGTGTGCGTGTTGGCGCGCACGAGTGTGTCTCGGGCGGCGGTGGTTGTGAAGAGAGCAACAACATTGAAGCTGCAAAGAAAGTCCTTCCTGGTGCGTCAATGGGCGGGGACGAGAAGCTGCATTTGTGGCGGGTACTTGTATACTTGTATGCAAGGGTACTTGGGTACCTATACCTACCCAGCCTTAGGTACCTACCTGGTAGGTAGGTATCTGACGTACGGAGTACGGAGTACATGGGTTAACCGCTGTCGCGCGACCAGACGTGACTGACTGACGGCATGTGGGCTTTTCTGGACTTCCTCCGCAGGCCGTGTCCGCGATAACACATACAAATCGTCTTGGGTATATACAACACAACACCACCGCCTTCCCGTCCACCTCGCCGCGAACACGACCTGCCACGCCTCCCGTCTTTCCTGTCCCGGCACCCGGCCCTCTGCTCTCCTCCACGCGGCTGCACCCGTCAAACCAAGACGGCAAGACCAATTGCTTCCTTGCGCCGCCCAACACGTCTCATTTACACGACCGCCATGAACGCCTCGCCCACGAAACAACGCGCCCCGTTGGCACCGCTCGACGCGAACGCAAAGCCCTCCCTGCCCTCGCCCAGGATGCCCAAGGACGGCACAGTCTCCGTCATCCCCCTCACCGGCGGCTCGTCCCCTCTAAAGAAGAGCCTCGCCGCCGCCGCCGTCAAGAGGCCCGCCGACGACGACACGGCCTCGTCCCCAGCGAGCAAGAAGCCGTGTACACGAGAGGTGCGTGCCTCGCAGGACACGCGCCGCTCAAGGACATCCTCCCCCGACTCCCCCTCTCTCTTCGACACGTCCGCCGCAGAAGGCGACTCCTCATGGGCAACCGCCACCACCGAACCCGACGTCGGCATCCTCACCGACGCGCCGGCCCTCCTGGCCCCCCGGCAGAGGGGAACCATGACGCGCGAGCAGACAAGAGAGGCACGTTACGAAAAAAAAAAAACCATTGAACCAGGCCCGCGCTGCCCCAACAAGAAGAATGAAAAAGAAAAAGCACCCCAGCTGACCCTCCCCTTTTTTCCCCTTCTCTAGAAAGCCGAAATCCTACGCCTCCGCCTCGGCCTCGCAAGCTACAAAGTTCGCACGGGGCAAACCACCGTCCCCCTAGCCAACCTTCAACGCAGACCGCTGCCCCGGAAAACAGTCCGCCTGCAGTCGCCACAGCAGGACCGCCCTGCCGCTGCCTCGCAGTCTCTGCTCCCGGCAGACATGGTCTCGCCCAGCAGTAACACCCCGTCCAAAGGTGCTGGCTCATGAGCTGGACTTTTTTTTTTTTGTACGCGCAAGCTTCTCGTGTGTGTGTTTCGGGCTGCGGCTAGACGGTGACGGCGACGTGTGTCTACAATGGCGGCAAGGTAAAGGAGGTAGGCCACCGTGTAGAAAACACTCCCGAGTGTAGTTTTTTTTTTCAATCTTTGGCCTTGGTTGGTGGGCAACGCCTTTTTGGCAACTGCATTGGGCGGGCTGGTTCAGAAACTGTGTTGGGTGCAACGGCGTAACTTATAGGCATGGCAAGATTGGGACATCAATCAACTTTTATGGCATTGGCAACAAAACACGGTTATAGTAGTAGTTATACATGGACACATGTGAATCTTGGGGAACGAAAAAAACATGTCATCACCTACTTCACTGCGTGAGACATTTCGTCTTAATTCATATCAAGGGGTCAATTTGTTTGGCCCTCAAATATAAATCCCCTAAACTCGTCACCCCATGTGCTCGTCAACACTCGTTCCGCCATCCCCCCTAAACTCCGCTTGCTGCCTGCCTCATGCTACATCCTCCACGCTTTAATCCATCAGAATCTTGGGCTCGAGGCGGCCGTAGTTGGCGAAGAACTCAACAAACAGCTTGACAGCAAACTCAACATCCGCAACACCTCCCGTCTCACGGATGCTATGCATGCTCAGTTGTGGGTTACCCAGGTCGAGAGTTCGCATACCCATCCTGGCGGCCAGACCGGGCCCAATAGTGCTACCACAAAGGGAGTCGTTGCGCACAACGAACAGCTGGAGAGGCACTCCGGCTAGACGAGCACACTCCTGTACCAAAACGATCCCCGGTGAGTTGGTGGCATACCTCTGGTTCGCGTTGATCTTGATCACAGTGCCCTTGTTCATGGCGGGTTGGTGAGAGGACTCGTACTTTCCAGCGTAGTTGGGGTGGACGGCATGGGCCATGTCAGCAGAGATGAGAAATGACCGGGACAAAGTCTGCTCAAAGGCGCTAGACTCTTCTCCCTCATGATGCACGGCTATTTCATAGCTGCTCTCGCTAGAAGAGTCACGATTGCTGGGCAGCGAGGACAGACGGCGGATAACCGACGGAAGAAGGTTGGAGTGGGCGCCTTGCGCAGACTGGGAGCCGATTTCTTCGTGGTCGAAGCAGGCAGTCATCCGAATGGTGGAGTCATTGTCCAACGACTTGTTATCAGCAACAGAGCCTATAAGGCCCATGACTGAGCAGTAGGTCATACCCAGATTATCCAGCCGAGGAGAGAAGATGAGCTCGTCCTTGAGACCGCCAATGCAAGGCTTCTGGGTATCATATAGAACCAACTCGAAGTCGGTAATGTCCGCGACCTTTGCGCCGAGCTCATCGGCAATGACATCGAGAATAGCAGGGTGATGACGCTCGTCCATCTTCTTCAGGGGCCTGAATTCCTCATCCTGCTCGGCTTTCGCCGGTGTCTCTTCGTTGGAGCTCTTGTTCAGCTCGGCCTCAGCAAGACCAGCAATGGGGAACAGCTCGCACTCCTTGTTGGGGTCGAAATTGGTTTCTCGGCGAAGGTGGATGGCCAGCGTGGGAATACGCAGCAAGGGCTTGTCGACCTTGATGAGTTTCGGTACGAAGTCTTCGCCCTCCCTGACAAGGACCCGGCCGGCGATGCTCAAATCACGGTCGAACCATGAGTGCCATATGCCGCCGCCATATACCTCAACACCGACCTGGATATAACCGACGTTGGATTTCTTAGAAACCGGCTTGAGGCGCAAGCAGCAGGAGTCGGTATGGGCACCGACAACGGCCACTGGGTTTCCGGGACGCCATTTGCGACCGACAGCAAAAGCGACGATGGACGAGCCATTACGGGTGAGAAAGTACTTTCCACCAGGCTGGACGGTTGAATTCCACGAGTCGCGCTCGCGGATGAGCTTGAAGCCGGCCTTTTCGAATCGTTCGGCGGCACACTGGGCGGCATGGTAGGCTGGGAGTGGGAATTAGCGACCAACTCACTCGGCAACCATGATGATGCATGCCAATCTTGCCATGAATGCAATCCGGCAAGTCCTCAGCCCCGTCGCAGTCTCGGACAGCCCCTCAATACTCCTAGCCAGGCGTGTAACGGAGAGACGTACGAGTGGGAGAATCGTTGACAAAATCAATGAAGTCAAGCGCTGCCTTGGGTGGGGCCATGCTGGGCGAAGCTATCGAAAAGCTCTGCCACGAAGGAATTCGCGATCGGGCAACGAGGTCGTGTGCTCGGGATGAAGCAGCAGAACGAAGCAAAGTGGTGGGCAGGATGGATGCTCGCGGAGGCATGGATGGAGAGGAAAGAAGAGGTGAAGGAAGGAAGCGGAAAGAGGGTGTCTCCAAAGCCTCATAGCGGATGTACGTCTCCGAGTGGAGTTGAATTGATGGCTTGATGATGATTGGACTGAGTGAGGTGGGTTGTCGCATGTCGCAGTTCGGCCGGGGCATGTGGAGTTTTGATGAACCGAACCGGACCGGCAGGTGCTCCTTCCCCGCATTTAAATCACCGAGCCAGCGACTGGGATGTTGTAACGTAGAATAGAATGCGCTCGTGAGGTGCAAGATATTCTATGATTGGGCTATTAAAATTGTCACTAAAAACTGGCTGCCCTGCAGTGGCGTTGCCGCAGCCGGGGACGATACGCACGGCTCCTGATGAAAAAATAAGGCCTGTAAAACATGCAGCTGGGAGAAGTAGCAGGACAGATCATCAAAATGTTTCAGTAAAAGCACGTTGGCACCTGTTTTTCCATTCCGTCATCGTCTAGCTATCTGCACATCATCTATATGGTCCAAGGCGTAGCCGCTATGTAAGTTATGCGATAACATGATACTCTTTGCATCCCTCCCTCCCAAAAAAGTAAAATAAAAATAAAAATAAAAATAAAAAAGGGCCTGCTGCGCGGATATCACACCGAAACCGAGCCCTCGTTCAAACTAGTGCATTGGTCTATTGTTCTCGTGCTGACACAACTAAACATAAAGAAACTAAAATCCAAGGCAAAGTGTTTACTTCTTTCTAAAGGCAAATAGCCCTTTACTTTCGTTCAGGAGTGCTAGTACCGCTTTCCCCGCTATCGTGCGAGTGCTTTCTCGGCTCGTCTCGACCAAAGACGAGACCAAGGTGGCCGAAGCACAAGGCCGTGGCGGCAAGCACAATCAGTACACCCTCGAGTATGATGAAGGGTATTTCCTCGCGGATCAGGCTGCCATCGTATCCATCCTTCAGCTCGGCGACACGGTATGCACAGCGAGCAAGGATGAGGAGGATAGACGAGGCCAAGCCGAGAAAGAAGGCGTTGAGTCGCCAGCCAAAGTTTCTGATCCGGCCGGATCGCACGTATCTAGTCATATAATCGGCGAAGCAGGCGATCAAGACAGCCAAAACAACGACCTGCAGAGCCAGACCGGCCATGGAGACGTTGACGCCGACCGTGTTGTTGCCGTCCGAGTTGGTGGACATGGCTCTGCCGGCGGCTTGGAGGACGAGACAGACCACATCGAAGGGGACGAAAATCCAGTAGAAGAGCTGGGGGTTGAAGTGGGATAGATCCGGGGCTAAGAGCATAGATGGAGCGGTGTAGAAGACGGGTGCGATGGTGAGGCAGACTGACATCATTCGTCAGTTTAGTTTGTCAGATGCGCATCCCGTTGTGGCAGACGTACCGATTTGGACCATGAAGCCAACGAAGGAGAAGGGGTTGTTGTATAGCATGATGCGTCCAGCATAGCCAATGACTTCACTCAAGCATCCCAATATCATACCAACCATGAAGCCCCAGCTTCTCCATCGGTACCCGAGATATCCATGAACAAGACCTACCAGGACAAACAGACCCAGGAAGATGGCGTTAGCAGCCAACGATGGCCGGAAGCCGTAAATGCTCCATTCATCTGGACAGGTGTCTAGTGAGCAGGTTGCGTTGGGACCAAAGGTCTTGACGCCAGGAGGAAGATGTCTCGACATTCTCTTGATGTGCTTGTGATAAGCCTGCACTTCAGTGTTTGCTTACAAGAGACTGAGGGCTGATGAGTGAAAAGAGTCAAGAAGGGAATGCCTTGTCCTTGTCCTTATCCTTGTCCTGCTCCCAAAAACCGAAAGGAAGTTAAGGTAACAGGAGAGATCAGATATTTTAAGGACAGAATACGGGATAGCAACTGCAGAAGGCAAGGGAGCAGATCAACGGAGGCGGAAGGATTCGTGAATTAAGCTTGTTCCGATCTGTACGTGGATAGGTCCGGCGATAAACGGAGGAGATGCTGTGCTGGATGTCTTGGATTGGGAAGAAGGCTGTTTGACTTCCTCCTCGATGACGGGATCCTCTCGTATTCAAATACACGAACTCCAAGGCATCTCAAGGGTTAACGTTTCCAACATCCTGACCAACCGGAGTACCCGGCAAGATTGCAAAGTGTAGCAATGTGATCTTGGCCCCCTCAAGTCCTCTGACTCTGGCCGCCTAAGGCTGGGAGGCTCGGCTCTTCATCATCCACCGTTCAACTTCCAGGCCGAAAGCTCGCCCTCGCGGATCCTATGCCGCATGGCCGCGCAGTATAGAAGTCTTGGCTTTGTGATGACTCCAAGTTAGTCAGCAGATTAGCACAAGGCAAAGTTATGCTCCAGTTGGTTTCAAGAGCCCAATCAATGTTATGGCATCTCTGCCTGCGACTTAGACTCACGCAGGGAGTACCCAAGTACACAGCCAAGAGCTGTTGCTGTGATTGGCCTGACTCTATTCGGCCTTGTCGGTTCGCTGTAGGTAGTCTAGGTGCGAGAGCTGCAAGGCGATGAGTAAGTTGGAGAAGCGAACAATGAAAGAACGCGAGAGAGCGAGCGGCGAGATCCGCAGTTAAAAACGGGTCTGATGTTCCCGGATTGGGATAATCATGGGAAAAGCTGACCAACAACAACACAGGTACGCAGGCAAGTCCTCGTGCATAAAGGCGGTTGTGCATTCGACGCATACGCAGCCAGGTCGGTTGATGCTATTTGTGCATCTGACATGATCGATAGATACGTAGCAACCAAACTAACTACTCCGTACTCCGTACACCATCCGAGTTGCCCGCTCGCCTCCGTCGCGCTTACACTTGACGTCTCCATAGACTATCCATGTTCCGAGATGCAAGAAATGGCCAGGCGGCGGCCAGCAAATCCAACTCCAGGCATCCTTTGAAAACTTGAACACACACACACACACACACACACACACACGTGTCCCGCAGCTACGATTGATTTCAGCTCAAGTCCTCGCCGGTTTCACAGTGTTTCGCTCCGCTTGCTCGGCAGTCCGACGACTATTACCGCCGGGACTAGAGCAAACTCCTCGGATGCTTTGCGTCATTGTTTATCTTTGCAAAGCATAGACATGTTGTGCTGAAAAATAGCTTGGCGATTAATAGACTTACAGAACATACTATTCGAGAAGGTCATTCGAGTAGCAGAAACGACACCATCGTTTCGTTTCGGGACGCTTCTGCTGTTCAAACGACTATCCGCCAAAAGGTCGCGGGGGAAGACGGGCTCAGTAAACCACAGCACGGAATATGAATACATATGATGGTATAACGTTAGTTGCTGCGCAGTAGTTTGCTCCAGTCCTGGCGGTGATAGTCGTCGAAGTGCCGAGTTAAGCGGAGCAAAATACTGTGAACCCGGCGCGGACTTGAGCTTGAAAAGATCTATGCGGAGTACGGAGTATGATAAGCTGCTATAATATATAACTGTATATGATAGCGGCTACTATTTATAGCAATATCTAAATCGCCCGCTCCATTAATTAATTAACCTAGCCGACTTTCTCTATTAAGGCGGTAATAACTATAGTACATCATCCCCATATAAAAATCCGTGGCCCGGTATTGGTTGTCTAAGCCACTTGAGCTTACAATTGAGGGTCGGTTTCAATGCCTCCTAGACCAAATTCTAGAAGCCGTCCTGCCTTGTGCACTGCCGACGTCCAGCACTATCCCAATGACTTGGTAGTCAGATCAGAAAGATGGAACAGACACGGAGATGCCTTCACTGCCAGGTACATGTCACAGACAAGTCTACGAGACAAGCAGTGGCAAGGAAACGGGATCTTCACTCGCAGGACCTCAGAAACAGAATGATGCACGATCGCCCTTCAGCCTGTGCAGAAACCGTCGCAAAGAGAAACGGGGCACGGGAAGACACGCGTGGCCGATCTCAGAAGTCGTACGGAGTACTCGGTATTGTTTCTCTCTCCCTCAAGTTACTCCGTGCAGTGAGGCGGTGCTACGAGACTGTGTCCGACAAAACAAAAAAGTGGATGTTGGCGCCAAACAATTGTCGATGGGCTTTTGTGAAACAAGAACCGAGAGCCGTGAAAACTGCATGTCTAGGAACGCCTTGCGGCAATAGACGACGCTGAGGCAAGAAGCAAGGCTTCATTCATACTCCGTACTCCGTACACGAACGCTACACGACGCGTCGTACCCAAAGCGTTCGACATGCCGCATGAAGCTGCAAGGAGACAAAGAAAAGTGTCCGGAGTAAAAGAAGAAAAATAAACAGGTAAAAGAGACAATTCTCTCTGCACATCTGGTTGGTTAGGAGTGGAAGCCGGTGGTAAAATCGCGCAGACTACCGAGTAACTCCGTAAAGGGTCCCGACTTGCTGTTGAGCCGCCAAGCTTGTAGCTTCCAGCCGGTGGCACGTTAACCCGAGGCCATGATCAGCTTGGAGCCTCTCCATGCACACGGGGGCTTGAAGACAGTCAGTCTCACGCAACAACCCATAAGTTACTATCCGGATCAGGTGGCGCGGGCGGCTCGTCGAGGAGGGGTTGCCGACAGCAGAATCCGAACAAACAACCGGGCCAGCATTTGATCTGAAGCCCCCATCTCACGGGCAACAGGAAATAAGTGAAGCAATAACGTTAAGCAACATTACATTGAACCAACCTACCTAGCTAGGTAGCTACCTAGGTAGTGCAGTGAGAGGTTACGTCTGTAGCACTCCGTACATGTAATACGACGTACCACGGAGCACGGAGCCTTGTCCCGCGCCATGCGACCACGAAATCAACCAGGCTCATCACCACCCAGCAACGCCATTGACAAGGAAAGCAAGCTGTTAGTTACGCCTCGGGAGGCGAATGTGGACAAAAAGAACAAAAAAAATGAATAGAACTGATAGCCACCAGCTCAGTTCTCCGAAGCCACTGTACATACTCCGTGCCTACCTAGGTACGTAGGTAGGTAGGCTGAACCAGTAAGTTACTCCGTACGGAGTAGGGAGTTAAACTTACCAGGCGCTTCACGGATATGATGAGGAAAAAAGCATTGGCCTGCAAGCTGGATGGTACCTGCGTTTAATCATGCTCACGAGTATCCTAAACGGGACAAGCGTAGGGTTGGATTGGCGGATTGCTTTGACCACCTTGGGGACAAAGGACAGGACGTGTCCCACAAGGATCAAGCGTAATTTCCGCATGGCAAGGTTTCCATCGAGGAGATAACCAGGTACTTGAACCAATGAAGTTGGTCAAGGCGTCGACATCCGAGATGAGATGGAAAAGGGGGCGGTTGACTACCTTCACCGCGCGGAGCGTTGGACCAACGTCCGACCGCCTGTTGCACGACGAAACAAGTCAGGTACTCCGTACTGTCCTCGTTCATCCGGCAAGAACGTCCTGAGCGGATGCGTGCGAAAGGAAACAGAGACGATTTGTCCCATGGCACACAGACACGTTTCTTTTTTTTTTTCAAAAATCCATGACATTTCATCATTGGGGTCCAGAAAATAGTTGTGTTCAGGAAAGCAAGACATCCAGGTGAAGCGCTCTTCTCGTGAAGAAGCGCTGCCCTTGCGCCCATCCAATACAATTAGAAGATTAAATACATGAATTGACCCCTGCGCGTGTTTTTTTGCCGTAAAAAAATAAAAGATGCTTCAATAGTCAATGGACCTAATATCGAACTCTGTACATGTCCAACACGGATCCATAAATGCCCGTCGTAAAAAAAAGTATTGCCGTGAGCCTCCAGGCTTCAACCTATCTAGTCGAAAGTAAAAATTTAGGCAAGGACGATAGCAGCAATACCGGCGACGGCAGCGAAGACGGCGGAGCCGGCAAAAGAAGCAGCGCCAGCAGTGACGGGGGGAGGGTTGCCACCGGGGGTGCTGTGGTTCATGTTAGCTGGGTGAACGCTTCGTCATGTACATAAGCCAAGACTTGGGGGTCATTTGCACTTACGTGGAGTTGCCGCCAGCAGGGGGGTTGACGGGGACATTGGTAGCAGTGGGGGGGTTGCCAGTGCCGATAGGAGCGGGAACCGTGGGGCAAGGAACCTCAATGGTGGAGTACTCAACAGAGGTCAAGACGGTGGTGTAGCTTTTGGTGATGGCAGTGACCGAGTGCTGGGGGCAGGCGGGAACGTTGGTGACGGGCGTCTTGGTGACGACGGGAGGGGGCACCTGAGTAGCCGGGCCAGAGGCAGGAGGGGGGACGACGTGGCTGCTGGCAGGAGGAGGAACAATGGTCGCGTTCCAGTGTCCAGGCACAGAGGTAGGACCAACGGGGCAGACAGTGGTCGAGACGGCGATGGTCTCGGTGCTGATGACGGTGCTGTGCGCCGGGCACTTGGTGACCTCAGGAGCACACGAGGTGATGGTGTGGACCTTGGTAGAGTAGACGGTCGACGTGGTCAGGGGGATCACCGAGGTCTTGATCTGAGTAGACCGGGCAGGGCAATCGGTGACGGTCTCAGGGCAGGCAGTGACGGTGATCAGATGGGTGGTGTAGTCGGTGGACGTCTCATGGGCGAAGGCGGCACCAGCCATCATGGCAGCGGCAGCAGCAGTGAAACGCATCTTGGCGGAAGTGGAAGGTTCGTAAAGTACGAAAGTAAGGTAAGTAGTAAAGAGTGACGGTGAATCTGGAAGATTGGGGGTGTTTCAAAGAATGGACGACCGAAGTCAAGAGTGAAGAATGGTGTTTCGAAGAAAGATGGCTGTTGTGTCTGATTGAGAGAGAGAAACGGAAACAATCTCGAGATTTGGGATGGAGGATGGGAGGATATTAATACGTCTGGTACAACTAGCAGCGCCATCAGCAAACGCGCACCGTCGTCTCACCTGGCCAAGGTCAGATAGGTCAGATCTTTGCGCCCAGGCCCTCTCTCAACTTCCCAGATCCTTCCTTCTACTCCGTAACTACTCCGTAGTCCGTCCTCCGTCCTAGCTCTCCATTCCCAGTCGAGTCCCCCAGTCGTTCGGACTGCACAGTCCACGTTCACCGACGAATCTTGTTTGCCCCGGGAAATTGCTCAGCACCAACCAGGGGCGGCTTTGCAATCAGTTTGGTGGAGGCAAATATGGAGCGCGACACGTCTCCACTTAAGCACTCATGGGTCTGGCAGTCGGCTCAATTCATTGTCCCCGAGTTGTTGTGTACATGTACGGGTACTCCGCGGTACTCCGCCGACATGCTGTGCGTACGTACTCCGTACTCCGTAGCGTCTGCACTCACTCTGCATGCCTGACGCCCTCTAGTCCTCCAACCGTTTCGCCTCTCGCTCATTGTTGCATTCACCTTCCCAATCCTTGCAGCATCCCGGTCAAATACTCACGCCGTGAGGAGGGACACGAGCCAGTGAGTGCCCCAAGCCAGCTTGGACGCGTGATAGGGTGTCACCTCGTTGTCGTTGCCCCCAATCCTAACGTACAAAAATGTGCCGCCGCGATAATATATTTGGCTGAACGAGCCGAAGACGACCCAACCACTTCATATCGAAATTTCCGTCTGCGCGCCCTCAGTAGATTCAATAGACGCAGTCCGATGAAATATTGATGACCCCATACACAACGCCTTCTCCTTCTCGCTCTCTCACACGCACACAGACCCGGTACGGAGTACGGAGTACTGAGCAGTTAGCTTGAGAAAGAAAGGTCTCACCCAATCTCGGTTGATCTCAATGCCCGGTCCTGTAGCGTGCCAGCCCAATGCTTGTTTGGACAAGAGTGTGCTGAGACCGGGCTTTGGACCCAGCTCCATTCCCATATCCGGAGTAACTATTAAGTTATGTCGAAAGAACGGGGAGGCGTCAACCCGATAAATTGCTGGTGAATTTGCTGACCGCCAGTACGCCCAACCGAGCCACTGCGCCGTCGTTCGCGTCTGGGACTAGGGTTATGTTTCTGCTGCTGGAAGCTGCTGACCTGCCCCGTCTCTGTTTAAAAGTACATATGTGGGTGAGATTGGAAAGTTGGCCCCCCCCCCCCCTGCGTGACGAAAATGCGAGGCTTCAGTACGCGCAACATGATGGAGAGACATTTGGACACAAACCTGTCCGACCTAGTGCTAGGCAAAGCCAGAATTTCTTTCTGTCTGTACTCCGTACTCTGTACCAAGCGCTGTACGGAGTACGTTAGCATGCTTCTTGCTTGGCGGCAGTTGCTGCAGGTTCCACCTGTTGGTCTTTTGTTCCCTCACATATGTCATGTTTGTCTAGGGCTGGTCTGAAGCCAAGTTGGCGGTTCTTGCGGGCAAGACCCGGCATCGGTGTGTGATTTAACGAGCCAGATACGGAGTACAGACGAAAACAATTGCTAGGTTCAAGGCCTCATAATAGGGCTGTTATTTCCATGTTTGTACGGAGTACATGGCACGACGTCTACAATACAACACAACCAACCCATAGGCGCACTAGAAGGACGTGGCACGTTGGCTCGAATCAATTGTTCACCCGAGCTGGAAGGGGCTTCTGGTTACGCATTCCCTGTCAAACCACCAGCCAAAAGCTAGCCGTGAATCATCTACTTGCATCTGCTGCATGCCGCATCTCACACTGGGCTTTGTGGGCGCGCGCGCGGTTGCATGTATGTGTGCGTGCGTGCGCGTGTGTGTGTGTGTGTCGAGGTTGTGTGTTTGTACGGAGTACGGAGTATGCACATCGCCATAGCCATAGGGCACAGTTGCTGGTTGGTCGCCTTTCCTTCGAGCTTGTACCAGTACTTCGTCAGGAGAACATTGAAATTGGATCCACTCCTCTTGCGCTAATGCAGGAACAGATCTGCATCCCACCCACTCAAAACGCTGGACTAAAGAGCTATGCGCCGTTCTCGGGCGCGGTCCCCCAACGCGCCCCTTTTTGCCATTCGCAACTCTCCTTGAGCCGTTTCCCCCAAGATCCCCTATTCGCGCCCGTGTCCGACTCTCCATACCTGTCCATGTCATTTCGCGCCAGGCCCTCTATCAACATTCTCGTCAACGGCTTCAGGGTCAAGCCAGCTCTCCGTGGCCTGTCTAGCACGCCACGCTGCCACCATTCTTGCACGGAGCAGGTGGTGTAGTGCTCACGGCATGCGGTCCCAATTTCGGAATGACAGCCATAACAGTCTGCAAGACGACTTGTGCAACGCTGTGTTAGTCGGTATATGAAGCGTGGAGTCGATTTGTTTCCCCTAGCACGGCAGTGTGCCACATACAATCTCTGCTCTATCATGTCCAAGACCTATTTTTGGGAATCTTACCCTGTCCTGGATACGTATTCACGTACAAGATTAAACGTGAATCTCAACTTGTTGGTCGCCATTTAGGACTGCAAATTACTATTCCTTACACACCATATTGGCCAGAAGATGCTGAAGCTTGTTCTTAGCTGCTCTAGCAACCTCCACATCGCCAAGTCAATTGTCATGCAGTCGAATGCTTGATTCGGACTTGGCACAGTCCGCGTTCAATTTTGAGGCAGTAAGTTAGATCGTATCTAACATACCGACAGAGAGCACGGTTGAGAATTCCCCATATAGCATCACAGTGCTCAGTACTCCGCAAAAGGATAAAGCAACCTCCCACGACCTGCCCTGTCAATACAGTTCCGCTGCCGGACAGAGACCATCCTCCTCACAACATGAAGCTGTCTGCTTAGGTTAGTTGCTGCTTCTAGACGGCTTGATGAAACATGCATGCGTGGCTGACGCAGTCCTTATTTCGTTCCGAGTGTACGGAGTATCCAAAAACGCAACGTTCCCACGAAACAAAGAACTGAAAGTCATCTTATCTCAGATTCACGCTGTTTGTGCTCATGCTTCGTCCTTGTCGCCCGGATCTTAACCCACCCAATTTTGTCGCACCATGGAATAGTAATGGCCGTCCAAACTCGACAGGATGCCGTGTCAAAGACATGGTGACAAGCCGACGACTAAAACACATACCGTGAAACATGAAACGGAAACAAGGCCACGGCACTATAAGGTGCTCTTTGCCGAAACATTCACGGACAACCTGAAAAGGCCGAACTCGTCAGCACAACTACTGTCGTGTTTCGCTAGTACTACGGAGAACTAGGCACGAAGTTAATCTTGCCAAGTTCTTCGTCAAGGAGGCTCTCGGGACAAATAGCCTTCCCCACTGTCGCGCTCGGCCTCCTTTGTACTTGAGCGGGACACAATATCATGAGAGCTTCATTTGCTATCAGGGATATAGCTAGTACTCCGTAAACACTTGACTGTTTCCAATGGAGGGAACCCTTGCCGACTAAGCCTTTTGAGATGAGCAAGCATTACTTCTTTAAATTGAAGGTAATTTTCAGTGCCCTGTTTGGACCCCGTATGTGATTAGTTGAAACGATCAAATCTCTGCCGAGCTCCCAGCTATTGCGCGACAGTCGACTCCATGAACAATGTTTCACGGGATATTTCCCAGGTGGACCCTTGGTCACACAGGCACGTTGTATTGTCAGACATGTCCGCAAAGGGATTTAGTTACCAAGTTACTCCTACCAGTAGTATGTCAGTACTAGTTAAGTTGAGGTTCAGTGAAATGAGGCAGAGGTGTCATCCTCCAACAACTTCCAGAAACTCGGTAAAAGGGAAAATGAAAAAGCCTAGTCCTTATACTGGGAATGAATTGCCATCAGAAACATCTTCCTCCTGATAGTTTGAATACACGACTCAAAAGCTCCCCGTTGTATCGCAACTAGCGGGTACCAAACAAGCCCGCAAGACAGCTCTCAACATCCATGACAAATCGTGACTTTGATTCTTTATACTGGGGATGGATAGTCTGCGTTTTCAAGAATGAGCGTGCACAATGAAGCTGTTCGCGTCAGAATTTCATCATGCCGCACGCACAAAAAGCATGTCGGCGGGCTGCATTCCGAGTCAGCATTCCTTCGCTCCCATGACCGACAAAACGAACCACATCTCGCGAGGCAGCTATTCGAACTATTGAACTTGGTACGGAGTACAATTTACACATATCACAACATTTCGAGCCCTAGGCGCAAGGTCCGGCGCGGGAGAATATGTGCACCATGTTCTTTACTTCACGATGGTCTTGTCCATGACATGTGATAGTAGAGCCGCCGACTGCAGCTCTTCAGCTCAAACAGTTTCGATAACCCAGACTATATACCAAGATCAGAAGTCTCAAACAAGCAAGCTACTATTACGCGGCCTACCTTTGAGTATGATGCGTATGGTTGACTGGCTGTCGAGCAACACGCTACTGTGAGCTCCCTCCTCTCGGTTATCCCCTCCCATTGTCGTGTTGTGTCAAGCATGTGATGGCCTCCATCTGAGTACAGACTGTACTTTCTAGAAGGATTCTATTTTGGGAAAATGAGCTAAGCTAAACGGACCGTACGCCGGAACATTCTGCTACAATATCAAACTGGCTGGCGATGACTTACGATACCGCAATTTGAGTACCAGCATATACATTACTGTACAGATCAGTCACCCAGATTGGTGCAGAAGAATGTCTTTTGACCAGAGTTTTTCGAACGAGTCGGTGAGGTAAGACGTGGGCGCTAGGGATGCCACGCGCAATCCATCATTCTCAAGCGGTGCGTGCACAGCTGCGGTATCAGGGATCGGCTCAGCTCTTTGTTTTGCACATCAAGCTATGGGATATTTTGTTGAGTATAATCTGGATCAAGGTATGTACAACGAAGTGTAAACACGTTGCATGCTGGCCGAGGTGTAGAGCATTCAATTTTTACTGCGGTATAAAACGTCAGCAGGGAGGAGGTTAGTGTTTTGACCTTTCGCACTGTGCGACACATGTTTTCTCCCCGCTTCCAGCACAGTAACCCTTTGCCACGCACAACAGATTTCCCCGAATATCTTCCGCTGGCCTTTGACAGGAAAAACAATGGCCCCACATCGACAAGGTGAGAACTGCACCGACTTCTGGACATAGCAGATAAAGGCGCACACTTCGACTTCAAGGCCGTCCGATTACTCTGGCGAGGTGAATCTGGTGATACAGCCATCGTCGTTCCGCGGCGTGTATCCCAGGTTCTCACACCTGTCCTGGATCAGCCGCCACACTGCTCTCCCCTCGGCACAGGCATCTAGATGACTCCACGGTAGCCTCGTTGTCACCCAATCCTACCAAGCATGCCGCATGTTGTCTACACAAGGCTGCCCGAATTATAGCAGCGTTTACAACCCCAACAAGAGATATATTTTCCACTGTTCCTGGCCCTAGAGGCGGGAACTGCGATCGCCTGCCATCATGGAGGCACAGGTAGGTGATCATGTTGAGCGTTTGCAATTGTCACCTCTGCATCAAGAATGGAATTGCCCCGCCACTCCGCCTGCCTGAACCTCGGCGTCTTCGAGTTCCTTCCTTTCCTAGACGATTTTTTTGTTCAAATTCACCCAGGGAAGACCCGAAATACGAGTCACTCTTCATTGAAGGAGCTTTCTTGCTGACCATAGCCCTCTCCTTGGCCTCCAGGTCGAAAATGCTGTCGAAATTTTATCGAACCCCACATCCAACCAGTCAGTGAAAGAGCAGGCTTTCGAGTATCTCAATCAGCTACGGTCCGACCCTCAAGGCTGGCAGGCATGTACGAATCTCTTCTCCCGAACTCCCCGGTCATCTGAGGTGGTTCGAATGGTCTGTCTCGAGGTCGTAAACTACGCTGTTCATACCCAAGGCCTCGACGCCGAAAGCTTGTCCTACTTGAAATATACGCTTCTCCAATACGTTCGCCAGAGCTATGGTCCCGATGCTCAGCAGGAGCCAGACCCTGTATCACTTCAGAATAAGCTCACGCAAACCTTGACTTATCTCTTTGTCTTTCTTTACCAAAATGGGTGGCAAAGCTTCTTAGACGACTTCTGGGAGTTGACAGGATTCTCAAGCAGCCGAGACAGTGTTAGTGGTGTTCTCTTTTACCTGAGGATCCTATCCTCGATACACGACGAAATAGCCGATATGTTACTGTCTCGACAAAGCAACGATGCCAAGCGAAATACCGAGCTCAAGGACCAGCTCAGAGCTCAGGACGTGCATAAGGTCGCTGGGTCTTGGAGGCAGCTCCTCAACAAGTATAGCGAAAATGACACCGTCATAGAGCTGGTGCTCAAAGTGACTGGCAAGTGGGTTAGCTGGATGGATATTTCTCTCGTCGTCAATCAAGACATGATCAACTTGTTGCTACCGCTTGTCGGCCGCACTACAAGTGGGGGCGAAGACAAGGTTCGAGATGCCGCCATTGACACTTTGACGGAAATTTGCGGCAAGAAGATGCGCTCGGCCGATAAGATGGAGCTTGTATCATTCCTCAACCTGCAGGAAATCGTTGGACAGCTCATTTCTAGCGCTCCTTTGAGTTCCCTCAAGGGCACTTCAAAGTACGATACAGATCTGGCGGAGGCTGTCGCAAAGCTCGTCAACACTGTCATGTCAGACATCGTCAAGGCACTCGACGATAATCAGATCAGTGACGATTCAAGAGACAGGGCCAAGCAGCACCTTCATGGCTTTCTGCCCTTTCTTCTACGACTCTTCTCTGACGAATACGACGAAGTGTGTTCGACCGTCATTCCTGCCCTAACGGACCTTCTTACCTTTCTCCGCAAGCTCGGCCAGTTGACCCAGGACTACTCTAGTATGTTGGCTCCAATTCTGGACGCCATAATTCGGAAAATGCGATATGACGAAACCTCCACTTGGGGCAATGAGGACGAACAGACCGACGAGGCAGAGTTTCAAGAACTGAGAAGGAAGTTGCAAAACTTGCAGAAAACTATTGCTGCCATCGACCAACAGCTGTACATGGACATGCTCAGCAACCTCGTGGCCAGCACATTCCAGACGTTAGACCAACGCGGATCCGAGATGGACTGGAGAGATCTTGACCTGTCACTCCACGAAATGTACTTATTTGGAGAATTGGCATTACCAAACCACGGTCTAGGCACAAAGAATCAGCCATCCACCGAAGCATCGGAAAGACTCGTGGTGATGATGCAAAAGATGGTTGGATCTGGTATGTTTATGTCCCCTTCACTTTTCTTGAAACCTCGACATGTTCTAATTTTCTTACCTCCTAGGTATTGCCAATTTCTCTCATCCCGCGATTCTTCTACAGTACATGGAAATATGTGTTCGCTACTGCCTCGTTTTCGAAAGCCAGCCAGACTATATTCCACAGGTTCTAGAGAACTTTGTGCGACTAGTTCATCATGATCACGTTCGTATCAAGACTCGATCCTGGTACCTTTTCCATCGTTTCACCAAGCAACTACGTAGTCAGGTCGGAAACGTGGCCGAGACTGTGATCCATTCTATTGGTGATCTTTTGCCCATCAAGGCGGAAGTTCCTGGAGAAGATGCCGATGATGACATGTCATCTGACGAGTCCGATCACTCTGCAGATGCCCTGTTCAATAGCCAACTGTATCTCTTTGAGGCAATTGGCTGCATTTCTTCAACCCACAGCACTCCGGCTGATAAACAAGCCTTGTACGCACGATCGGTTATGGATCCGCTTTTCCAAGACATGGAGGTGCATCTCCCACGAGCCAAGTCGGGCGACGTGCAGGCTGTCCTTCAGATTCATCACATTGTGATGGCGCTTGGCACCCTGGCGCACGGATTCTCAGACTGGAGTCCTGGATCTGCCGCTACTAGCCACCATCCTCCGCCGGCCAAGGCCGTTGCTGACGAATTCTCCAGGGCCGCTGAGGCGATCTTGATTGCCCTCAACCAGCTGAATTCGTCCGCCGAAATCCGCACGGCTTGTCGATCAGCCTTCTCAAAACTCCTTGGGGTCCTCGGTTCCGCGGTCCTTCCACAGCTTCCCCAGTGGATAGAAGGACTGCTGTCCCAAAGCTCATCGAAGGATGAGATGGCCATGTTTCTGCGTTTGCTCGATCAGGTGGTGTTTGGTTTCAAGGCGGAGATATATGATGTTCTCAATGTTCTCCTCACACCATTACTGCAGAGAATTTTTGGTGGGCTATCCGAACCCATCTCGGGTACTGACGATGAAATACAACTGGCCGAGCTGAGACGCGAGTATCTGTCCTTTCTACAAATCATCCTTAATAATGGCTTGGACGGCGTACTTATCAGTGAAGCCAATCAGGGGTTCTTTGAGCCTATGATTACGTCTATAACCGAGTTGGCCAAGACCCTGGATGGCAACATTGGTCCAAGCCGGCTCGCTTTCACTCTCATGGCACGCATCTCTGCAATTTGGGGTGGACCTGACGTTGCCACAATTTCACAGATTCCGACCGCCCCAAGCACGAGTCCAACACCAGCGATTCCTGGCTTCGATCGCTTCATGCTTGATAGGTTCCACTCTGTGTGCTGGGAGGTTATGCGCAATCCCAGTTTCCGCCCGGCACAAGATGCCCAGACAAAGCAGGTGCTGACGGAGATCGCTGGTCTCGAACAAACTATTTACACGAAGACGGGGGACGTGTTTATTCAAGAGTTACAGAACGGACTCTTTCCCACCCTGGGGATTAATGGAGATGAGTTTCTTCGATCACTGACGACATCTACTGACAAGAAAGGCTTCTCGTCGTATCTGCAGAGTCTTTTGAAGAGCAGGCATTGAAAGAGGAGGGGGAAGTTGGCTGAAGTGTACGGTCAGCATGGGAAACGATTTATTGTTGAATTTACCATCATTCATGCTGGCCGACGCTTAGGGGTTAGCGTTCATGGATAGCGAAGGAATCATTGGATGCAAAAGAACCCATAGCTCATACCATAGGAGTTGGGGGCAAGGCCATAGACTAAGTTGTCACGACATTGCAAAAATACCAAAGACATATACCTGGTGGGTTCATACTGCCGCAGAGTTCACCATATCGTTCATAGCTGAAAATGACAGAAAACGGTTATCATACCAAAGCTGACGATTTGTTTATGTTTCGGATTTTTCTCGGGCAGCCTTGGCTTGGGCCAGTTGTGATTGAAAAGTTACATATGACCGTGTTGCAGGATGTGACGATGCTGTTGTTGGAGAGGCATCAGGACCGGTCGCTGTGCCTACGGTTTTAGCCTGAAACGAGCAAGTTGGCTAGAAAACTACTAGTTTGAGGATCAGTGGTTGCAAGGGAAACTACAACTAACTTATGCCTTGATCTACTTTGTTGTCGCCAGCTGGAATGGTCCGGACTTCCCATCATATTCTCGTCCCCTACGAAAGATCATGTTGATACGGGGTACAGGGTAACGAGCAAAACGAGCAAGAACAAGAATTGTCTGGTCTGGTCTTCTCCACGGTATAGTTGCCTCAGGCACTCATACATAGGCAGGGAACAAGGGGACGAAGTTAATACGCCATTGTATACGCCGACTTCTCACCACGGTTGCAACATCAGGACATATGCTACTGATGAGGAGCACAGGTGTTACCATACTTATGTCAACGACCTTGCACCGCCCATGCCTTTGAAAGATCACTGCTCCTTCATAAACCAGTCCGTCATCGCCTTCACCGTACGGAGTAGGTGTAATGGGGTAACGTTACAGGTGGTAACCGGCAACTTATTTTCGGGCTTTATGCTTTGCACGGGAGCCTCAAACTTGTACAGATACTGAAGACGCCCATATCTCGTGTGTCCCGGCGGTCATGGCCAGATGTGTCCAAGATGCAGAGGTGTCTCTCTGTCCAGATTGGGTTGTCTCTCCCAGATCCAATGTCCAGTGAGTTATTCGCTTTTTTCCCCAGAAGTCCAAGTCCATTTCCTCCACGTTGTCATGCGAGTGCTATAATTCTCATGACCTAGCCAGCGTTGCGAGAGACAGGGAATGGTTCCAGGATGATTACACGCCTTTCCCCAGCCACTTGTACTGTGCTGGAAAGCGACTATCCGACGCTGTGGGTGTAGGCACGGTCTGTCTCCCCGTCAAAACGTCGTGCACATCTACAGGACCAAGCTCCCACGGCATCCTCCGGCTAAGCAATGTCCTGCATATGCCGGACGCCGTGGTCAACATCATCGGGAACCTCATCTCGGATGACTTCTACCTCGACGTCTGTGCGCCTACCGCCAAAGTTGCCGCAAGACTTCTAGATCGACAGAGAGGCAAAACGGCGGCTCTCCTCACCCCGGGATCGGGGCCCATGTCTGACATGCAACTTGTCAAACTCAGTGGTCACCCCGTTGGGCCCCGGGTAGGGCCGCATCTGCTCACATTGCAGCCAGGATTCAACTTCCTCTGCATCAACTGGCCGCTGGCTGAACAGGAGAGGTACTTCCGGTGCAAGTATTGGAAGGAGGAGGTTTCCGTCTCAGCACCGCGGGCTCGGTCGACGGCCAAGGAAAGATCTACTGCCGACGGGATAGGTTGGGTGCAGAAAACACTTCTACAACACAGAGAGCGTCAACAGATTTCAAGTCTCTACTTCCCTCCCACCGAACTAGACTACGTCGACAACGACTGGGGGGATACTGCGTCGTTTATGAAGTGTCTCTGCCTCAATCCCTATGTCGAGGAACACTGTGTCAAGGCGAAGAACATAGCTTCCAATTTTGCCGCCCTGTATCATCAGGAAGACAAGGACTGGGAGGGCTGCGAGGATGACCGCAAGCCCCATAATGTTGATAAGATTTTTACCGAGCGACAGCTGTACTACATCAATCGTGACCATGGGAACTCGTCCCTCTTCATGTCGGACAAGGGTTTCGATGCAAACAACGACGAGCATCGTGCCGAGGCGAGAGACATGGCAGAGGAATTCTATCTCGACAGTGATGATGAAGAAGAAGAAGAAGATGACTATGGTCTAGATGACCATGATATAGACGAGTATGGTCTATATGAGGAGGACGGGATGGATGAGTACAAGTTCGGCGCACTCAGCTACGAGTTTCAGTCGTCGGAAGGACTAGCGGAGCGTAGGCGAGACCATGTGCTGGCCCACCTGAGCATTGGCACGTACGTGACGGGGCCAAGACAGCTGGCCGAGCACTTCTTGTCGGAGGAGGAGGTGAGTTTTGTCAACCAGACGTACGGCAATGCCATGTCCTTCATGACGTGCTTCAACCTCAAATTCTACAGGGCCGAGGACTGCCTGGCAGCCAAGGCCGTTGCGGCAAGTATGATGCCCGGCGAGGTCATGGACGAGATAGACAATTAAATCAGACGTCACTACACCGATTCTCTTGAACACACTCCGTCGCTGACTGACGATGCTTGAATGAAGATGGGGAGAAAATGGGCCTTTATTTTTTTCAGCCTCGTTGCTGGGCACCCATAATGACTTCGCATATTGGCACGGTCGAGGCAAGAGTCCGGCGTTGTGAGCGGGCGACGACTTGTCTTGGCCGCCCGTCGCGGTGGCTGGACGGCGCGGGTCCGGACACGGAGCAAGTCGGAGAAGAGTTCGGCAGGAGGCGGGACCGGCGGGACCGGGAGAAGGGGAAATGCAACCTCATGCTAATGTACCGGGCGAATGAAGCGTCCGCCAACGGCATGACACGTCTGATCGCCTCGCTTACTCATCTGAGATCTCGTGCTTGTTTCGGCACGACCTGAGGGTTTAGGAGAAAAGACAGACACTATCTGCAGTTGGGGAAGACAGCAAGAGATGCAGGGCGTCACGGGTCAATCCAATAATTCTGGGAAATAACTAGCCACTAGTGCCTTGAGGCCTGGGTGTTTCCTCTCAGCTTGCTGGTAGCTGGTGTTATCGTCTGCATCTACCGGAGACTTTGCCCCGGCGAACAAGTACTGCGCTCCGGCGAGGTCCATCTCCCACCCCATCATTCGACGTGGCATTGACTCTCATCTAGGATCCTGGATGGGATTTGTTGTTGTTGTCTGAAGCAGGACAAGTGGTACTTGATACATGAGCGAGCTGCGGCAGCAGAGGTACCTTCACATAGTTTAACTACATGGTGCTCACAACCCTTCCCAGATCCCGGTGGGTTGCTTGCAGTGTCTCTCGAAAGTCGGCTTGTAGCTCCTTGTACAGTATACTTTGGCAACGAAAACGGGTGCACCGCGAATCAGAGGCAGCCGGTCCGTGGCAGGGTCAAGTTGTCCGGCGCGCAGGATGCCGAGGAGCGAGCTCCCTCTACCGGACGGGTCGACTCGCCGGCCAACGGCAGGACCAAGACTCGCACGACAAGAAACACAGAGGCCTCGAGAGTACTCCGTACATGGCCAACGGCCACAGGGTACGGATAATTCGTTCGACAATGTGGGGTACGAGGCCGCTGGGATAAAAGCTCCGGAGACCATAATCGGCTACTCCACAAGGTTTGAATCATCACGCCTCCAGAATGAAGGCCCTCCTCCGATGCCCGACAACTTACTACTCAGCCGCCAGGCCCGTCCAGCAAAGCGGCCCCCACCCGTTCGAGACATGGAGACGAGCCGCGTCAACGGCCCCGGTGCCAGACCGCCCCCGGAGAGAACCGTTGCCATTGAGAACGTACAAGTCTTTGACGGCACCGGCGTGGGAGTGCCCCGGACTGTGACCATCACCGGGGACAAGGTGGCAAACGTTGGCAGTGACGCACCCCGACTCTCGAAGTAAAAGTTGACGGAAGACGTCGGTGTCCTGCCCCCCCCCAACGTGATATCGATGGAACACGTACACCCTCAGAGCCCGCCATGTGAAGGAGAGCCCGTGGCCATGCGAGGGCGCCAAGTGCGAAGCCGAAACTGTCAGTTTTCCCCCCTTGTCTGAGCTACACCAACCAGTGCGTAGCGACCAGAACGTCCGGACCTGATACGTTACTGAACCCGTTAGAAAACCCCCCGACTTGCATCTTGACGCCCCGTCCCACGATGCCCCGATACCGTTCGGCGGGCGGGGGGAGTGGCGAGAAATACCGGGTGGACAAGCGACTCATCTCCCACATCAACGCAACCACCTGAAGCGGCGAAGCTGGTCGGCATGCCCCCTGGCAAAGGGTCTCCTGCCTGCAAATGGGCGGCCCCTAACAGACCTTTTTGCCTCCCCCGGGGACTTCTCTCCGCTCTCCCTCCATAGAAAAACATAAAAGCAAAAGTAACCCGGAACCCCCCTTTGAGTCTCTGCGGATACACATGTTGGAAGTGCCCACTACTGCTGCAGGACGACAACCACGTGTGGGCTTTGCGTTGGTTTTCTATTTGCTCCTATTCCGGCAGACACCGTCGTCTGCCCATGTTGCCCGTCGCCAGTTCCAGAGCTCGCGGCCGTTTTGATAGGGGTCCAGATATGAAAAGTAGCCACGGCGGGTTCGAGGATATACGTTAGATATATATACACCTGTATCTGGGCCGGATGAACGACGGGAACCGTGCCAGCGGGGGGTACACGTGGATAATGACTATACGGTCCGTGTCTGATAGGACGGCCCATACCTGATGTTGGGAAATGCTTTCAACTATGGCCTGGTTTTGGCCCGGGGGCACAAGGTTCCGGGAGTTTTGAGTAAAAGGGCATTCTTACTAATTTGGATATGCCTGTGTAAATAGGGAGAGCTGTTGGCCCCGTGCGTGCGTGGCGTTGTTCGTCTTGACGGCTTAGGATCGGAGTCTTGTTGTTGTACGTTGACAACGCTGAGTTGTCCAGGTTGTCCGTGTTGAAAGCTGCTGGTCACGTCTGTATCTCGGTCCGAGGGCAAAAAGTTTGACTCCGTACGGTTCCGTTCGCCTTGTTCTTCTTCTTCCGTGATTATGCAAGAGTTGAGAGCGTACGTCTGATACTGACGGAACTCGTTGTTCAGCGGCGGTAGTAGGCTGCCGCTGCTTTCCCTTGGCGGCTCGTACGCCTCATTTCCATCTCTTTCCAGCTCAAGGGGCTCATTTGGAGCGAGGTGTTTGATGCCGAAGGCGCTATAAAATGAAACAGTTGACTTGTGATGGTCATCGTCGCCAGAGCGCATGCGGTCTTGACGTTTTCCTCTGTCGGCTTACGGGAAAGACGAGAGGAAGGCCATATATACATACACTAGTGATGGGCCGTAATATGCTCTCGAAAAAAAGGTCGGTGCGAACGAGAACGTCCAATCTGAGTCAACTCTTCTCCAGAAAGAGACCTTGCCACGACAAAGTTCCGCATTTCATCTGACGGAAGAGTGCATCATCCAACTACACCCCGCCACAGAAAAGCATAAGTTACTTGCCAAGTCACAATTCCAATCGAAAAAGCCCTTCGTAGCAAGCCGAATCGGCCATGGCTTCAGCACAATATCCCGAAAGAAGCAGGCCTTCCCTCTTAGCTGACGCCAGAGCTGGCAGGCTACAAACTTGCGGCCGCCATCTGCCAGTGTATCAGACCGCGGATGGAAAAGCATAGAAAATCCATCTCATGTCAATCAAGCGAGATACTTGTCGCCGCGATGAGGAAAGCAAGTCACATCATTATAGGTCGTCGTTGTGCGGCCGCCGTAATAAAATCTCTCCCTCCCTTGATACACAATTGCGCCTCTAAGAGACAGACGTTAACCACGATACTGCATCTTGCTATAGACGGCCCTCTTACGTGCAGAACCTGGATACATACCTAGACTCGACGGTATGAAGAGACCCGTCGGTGAGGGAGTAAGCAAGCAAAAGCCGCACATGTTTTAACAACCGTCGTGAGAACCAACCCCGGATCGACAAATGGAGCGTTCCTTGGTTCCCGCCTGTCCAGCCGTCGCATCCCTCCGCACAGCGGGCTTCTGTTTCCATTGTAAAAACGGATATAGGAGTCCAGAGGATCTCGGGGAGTTCTGGCACTTTCACGCTCAAATTGGAACTCGAGCGCCCAACATCGCGCCCTACCCTCAGCGATGCATCAACACGGGACAATCATTCCCCCCGGGACAGGAAACAATGTGTCCCGCACAGAAGAATAGTCCGCTCGCGGCGTTAGTTACTTGAAGAATAGCGGTGATATCTCAGCCAGCTCTCTTTAGTCACCAGAGTCGCAGCGCACATCCCCAACCTCACAGGGACCCCAAACGAACGCCTCAGTGGGAAATGTTCACTACCGGATATTTCTACCAGTTAGCAAAAAAGTCACTTCTGCACGTCAGTCGTAAAGAAATACCCGCACCAGCATCTTAAACACCGTGGTTCCAACCGGTCATCGCGATACATCGGTCGATAATACGTCCGCTTCCTATTTCATCCCCAGCAAGTAGTGTAAAAGTAGTGGTACACCCTCCAGCCGGGCGATACAAACGCCATGAACAGATGCCAGCCCATGGGACCAGCGGGAACGATCTACTCGGCACCCAAGAAGAAGCAAAGTAGCGAGACGTGGCGTTCTTGTACGCGCTGACATCCCCTTCCAGGGGGGGGCTTCGTGATGCTCCCCTTTCCGTACTTTCAATCAAAGACATTGCCAGGTGCCTCGCTCTTGAAAGAAAGAGAGCATTTGCTTCTTCTCCTTGTTTTCCTGTCAACCATGGTACCTCATGCGAGATCTATCTGCTCGATGTTCCACGCCATTGACGTGAGAGGGCATGTCCTTTGCTTTGTGAGCGGGAAAGACCCAGGTCAAGGGCTTCAAACAGTCTCACGCACCGCCCTTCGACTACCCTCGCTGATTCAGCAGTATTTTAAATATATTTTCTTCCCGTATTCCTATGAATGATAACAGCACTCCGTAGTTGGTGAAGGTCAGGACCGCCGGTTCTCGGCCTTGTGTAACAGACTTCCCCCTCGCCTCCCTTAAGACTCAATTCAAGCATGGTCCGGAATCACGTAAATTTAGGAAGCCCCTGTGCTCGTGCAAAATGGCGGAGAGTCACCAAGAGGGTTGCTAGTCCGGAACGCTTCATAAACATAACTAAGAACCCTCTACACTGACCAGTCCTACCGGCCGCTGATCTCTCAGTACGGATCAGCAGCCTCAGGTAGACCAAAAACGTGTCGAGTACCGTGTGCACTCTGTGCACAATCTAAGCGAACCCCAAAACACCAACAAGAGTACAGCCATTGTCAATTCATTCCCCAAGGCACCCTCGTTCAGAAACAGGAGCATGACCGCCTCGTAGTTGGCTGAGCGAGGTCGTAAGCGGAGAATATCGAGCCCACCCCTTGAATCCTGTGAGCAAAGGTCCTGCAGACGACATTCATTCCCATCTAGAGGGTTTCAAAGAGTCCGGACGGGTTGTTTCGGCGTCTTTCAGGTTCGTGTCGCCGACATAGTTAACCGGCCCCCCGCGGCTTGGAAGGGGAGGGGGCGTTGTGCTACTTTGGAACCCGGTAAGGGGCGGTCTACTCTGTACTCCGTACTTGAGAGCGGTTCACGCCATCCCCCGATTCTGACGCTTGTTGAGTGAGACCTGATCCGTCACCGTCGTCTTACAATGGCAAGATATTCGGCGGGGGCGAAGGTGGCGAGGGGGTAACGAGCCTCGGCTGCGGAGGAGGCCGTTCGTTGCGTCCATGTAGCATCGTAGAAGCGTGTGCAGACGGGAGATGAAATGCCATCAGAGCAAGCGCAGAATCACCTGTGACCTCTCTGGCTCTTCCACCGATGTGTCGGCGGAGCGTGCCTAGAGCGGATGCTGCTCTCCGAAAAGGATTGCCTGTCTTCTTCCCCAACCGGTGCTGGGCTAATACGTTACAGTATTTGCCCAACCCACCGCATCGTCCTGATGGGAAGGTCCTTGTTAATGGCCGATGGTACGGTTACCTTCTTATTCTCCCTTAACCACAACTGCACTAGTCACTCAGGCACAGGTTGTGCACAGGACATCGTCTCACGGTAGCTTGGCTTGATGTACACACCTCCGAGTATGATCTTTTGCCAACAACTCGATGCAGAAGACCCAGAATAGAAGAAGCTCAAAGATCTCATTTCAGAACGGCATAGCTATCGGGAACCACATGGACCGCGAGATGTTGCAATCACCCAATTGGTTGAGCGGACCGGTCAAGAGATGGCCACATTGATCAACGCATTCATGCCCATGCTCGTTGAGTAATTCGGCCGAATGGCAGATGATAATTACCGAGCCCCAGTCACCAAAGACGTCGTTGATCGGCGGCTAGAAAAACAACATGCAGTTTCCAGGCAGACACAAACGAGCAGTGGATCTGACCAGATAGTCCGGGCCGTTAAGGTTGACTTCTCACAGGATGGACAGTGTGACTGGTGGTAGCAAGGCAGTGCGTAGACCGACCGCCTGTCTCCTTTGCCGGAAAGAAAAATTTCCAGGGCGAAAAGTGACGGCTCTGAAACGCAAGTCTAGACTCTTATTCCCGCATTCGATGACAACATCCCAAAGGCCAGCTCCCCCACGCCGTCGTCGTCTACCACGTTATTTATGCAGTCCATAGTCCCAAACGGCCACAAACAGCTAAGAGTCAGCAGAACGTGTCTTCGACGCTCCATGCAAAGCATCCAAAACCTCCAGGCCCTTGGCCAACTGCGCCGTGACCTTCTCCATCCCCGCAGTATTAGTCCTGTCAAAAAGGTTATAATGATCCGCATTGACATCAATGACAGCTTTGATGAAGTCAGGGTAACGCGCTTCCCAGCCTAATAATTTCTCGTCCCGATAATAATCGACGAGACAAGCCGGCATGGCATTTTGACCACTACTGCTGCTACCGTGGGGCGGTTTCGGTTTGGCACGTTTGATGCAGCGCAGGAGCACGCCTGGAGGCGGGCCCGACGTATCGGTATCCGCGTTGCTGGCATAGGGTTTTACTGCCATGGTTTGCCACTGGTTGTCGTACGGATCGGAATCGACCGTTTTATGTAGGACCTCCCCCTTTCGGACAGCGAATGTCTTACCAGCCATGGTGAACTTGACATCCGTGCTGCCGCCACTATTTACGCCATCCCACGATGGAAGGTCCCAATACTGAAGCATATCGTCGCAGTTGTCAAACGACTTCTGCACCAATGGCGGTAGGCCGCTAAATTCAGCCTTGGATGTAGGCACCGCGATCTTGCTCCGGGCAATATGATAAGGAGAGTCGATGATGAGGAGCCCTGCTATTGACATGGGATACGCCCCCGGGTTGGCGGCGATGACTCTTGCCATGGTGAGTGACAGATAACCGCCAAGGGACCATCCTGGCGGTAACGATGGACGAAAATCAGTCTTCATTCCCTTTCTCCTTCATGATACCCCTCCTTCTATGGTCCAGACCAAGCTGTTCCAAATGGATGAAACTGCCTTGAAGAGTGGGCGAAGAGAGAAAGCACTCACCTCCCAGCATTATGGGACCACTCAGTTCCTTCGCAATGAAATCAAGATAGTTCTTTGCCATCTCGTCCATGCCCCCTTCCCACGGCAAACCGTCAAAGTAATTGGGGTTGTGAATGGCCCATACGTCGCGTGCTAAGCTCCCAATGACAAAGTAACTAAAAGTCGTGCCGCCACCATCGTGGATCAAGACCAGCGGTAGAGGCGGCTTGTGAGCCTTGCTGGGGGGGACAAACTGGGCCTGGGTTGGGTTCGGACCACCAGGAAACATTGTTCGTGTTCGGGCCCTTGCTGGGTGACGAATACGTTCGCAACGAAGCGTCTGAAGAGGATAACGACGAGAGCGGGGAGAGGGGACGCAGACGCAGGCAGGGATTCCAATGTCCAGAAAGAACAAGGTTGGGCCGAGATGGGATTCTGCTTGACCAAGTTCGCTCTTGGACTCCAAAGCACTTCAGGGAACCTACCTTGTGGGAGCCGGCGTCAAGAGAGATCAGATGGTGACGCTGGAGCCAACAGAGAGATCTGTGCTGTATACCCGTGGCAGAGGCGTTCGTCGGTGGCGTGCCGTTGGTTTGAGTGCCACGGCGTTGTGTTGCGTCGAGGACAATAGATGGCTCAACACGATGCCGAGGCGGGTGGCTTTCAAGGTAACGTGGCCCGGTCTTCGCAGCGATCAAAGAGACGAACCAACACGCTCCGAGGTTACATGCAAGCCTAGGTCAGGACCAGGCCACCAGCGCAGGCAGAAGAAGCCGAGGGAGGACGGTGTGGCGTCGGAGGACGATGGGTTGCGTAAACGGTGCGGTCGAGAGAGGTCAAGAGATGTCAAAAGGGTCGAATGCGGTCGGCTTTGCCGTCGTCGTCAAGTCGGCTGAGGTGCACGGTACAGAGGAAAGGATGTCAGTGCCAGCGCAAGAAAAACGACCAGACGGATTGATGTCCAAAGTCCAGCGTCGAGTCTCGCATGTGGCCTGGAAGTCAACTTGTCGACTGTCGACTGTCAACTTGTCAACTGTCAGGTGCAAGTGCAAGTGCAAAACGTCGATGTCCATCTATATCGAGTCTGGTACTCCGTATCGAGGTTTCCATCCAACCAGACCTCGTCTGTCCGCCTGGCCCCATCGTGGTTCGCCCAGCCCCTCCCTCACTTGCATTGGCAGGCAGTTCCAGCTCCAGCTCCAGTTCCGAATCGCCTCTTTTCAACTCCATCTTGCTCCACACTCCTCACTTCACCTAGTCAAACAAACAGTCAATCACTCACGTACTCGGGTCAAACAGTCAAACAAATGTCAGTTTCACCAATCAATCACTCAATTGTCATCAATGCCAAAAAAACAAGACAGATAGGCAACATCAAGTTCTAACTGGCGGCATGGGCGTCGACTTCGGCTTCGACCTCGGCTTCCATGTCGTTATCGAGAACAACAATGCTGACCTTCGCCTCCACCCCAATTGACTCCATGTTTCATCACTGTACCTCGCATTGTCATGACCATCGGCATGAGCCTTGCCGGTAGCAACTGCCACCAACAACCCGACCACCTCCCAATCCCATCGTCTCGACAATCCTCCTCGTCTTCATTCAACACCCGTATGGAGGAAGCACAGGCCATACGTGTCTCATCCATAACTCCAACGGACGCGATCAAGTCTTCATCCCCAGCTCCCTCACGTCATCCCACATCTCTTTTTGTTCATGTGAGCTGCTCAACCAACACTTTGTATATTATCCTTGACTTCCTTCATATCTCCACGGCTTGGGATTGCCCTCCTCCGCTCTTCATCACATCAAGTCCACATGAACGTAACATGAACGTAGGCCTATGATACATGCCATTTGAGTTTGGCCAAAATGAAAAAAAAAATTAAAAAAAATTGCGTATCGAACAATTCCGTGACCAAGCAACGCAAAACTCCCCATCGTCATCATGAAATAGTACCTGCATCAATCCGTCAGCCGCGTCCTTGACTCCAATCACTGCTTTTACCTCACCACCATCAATTCAGAGCCCATCAACAAGTCTCTCATAGCCGTTGAAGTATAGGCCCATATTCCACATGAGTTGGCCTGTGGTTTGCCAAAGCCAACTTCTGGCTCGCCCATGTGAAAGCCCAGACCGTAGATGACCCAAAAAAGACAGCAGCTTTCGCCACAAAACACAGTAATCCAAAACACGTAGTCGCTTCAAACTCCCTGCCATTCCCGAGGAAGCAAGCAAGACTAAAAATTAAAATACACATCAGGAAGGTGT
Organism: Metarhizium rileyi; assembly: GCA_031753515.1. NCBI lineage: Eukaryota > Fungi > Ascomycota > Sordariomycetes > Hypocreales > Clavicipitaceae > Metarhizium > Metarhizium rileyi. The sequence goes on along the minus strand of JAUKVO010000006.1, from coordinate 3,947,997 downwards.
ATGCTGCGTCCATACTTTGTCGTAATGCCCATGCAGACCCCTCGAGTCACCAACTGCGCTTGTGACTTCCTCATAGACAGGCTTCGACCAATTGCATCAGTTTGTCCATCGATAGTCGTCCAGCAAACTGCTGAAGCAGTGTAGTCGCCAGTGCAATGTTGGAAGAGTTGTTGTACCACCTAGACCCCTCGCCATTGGCAAGACTCATATTCAACGCCCAGCTGTTTGGTAACTATCAGAGCAGAGGGGTTAGCAACTAGTCCACGGCGCGCACCAGTGTCCCCCTTCACGTCTCCTTACCTCATGTTGAACCAGGTTCTTCATAGACTGTACAGACTCTGCTCTGCTTGGAGAGTTTTGGAGGTCTTGCGTCTCCAACAGAGTCCCAATTTGAGATAACAGAGAATCGCCGACGGCTGAAATCTCTGAAGCAACCATTGTTTCCGTAATTTTAAGAATCTCGTCATAGAATTCGCGACGCTCCCAGTGTGTCCAGTTGTCGGCTGTCTGGAAAACGTCGGATATAACTTTCGCTAGATGCCTGTCCCTACTCGGGTGCTGTCCAGTCGTCATGGGTGATGTGTCGCAGGACTTGCTATAGTAAGCCGTAGCCAAGTCGTCAAAGCTCCCAAAACCGATTGATTGCAAATGCCGTACAAGAATCTCTACCCGTTCATCCAGAGGTGCATCACGCACTGCAATGAGCCCGTTTCCGGTAAGCCCTTGAGAGGCGGTGGTGCTACGGAGAGTGCTCGAGCCCAATCCAGATTCAATCGGCGGTATTGGTGTCTCCAACATTGGTGGATAGCTCATAGATCCGTTTGGAGAATTCTGACGAAGCTTGTAAGAGACCGTATCAGCTTTCCAGACATCGCCCGCACCCTCAAATGCAAACTCCACGCTTTCTGTGTGGGCTGGGGTAAAGGCACCCATACAGGCAATTGGGCCCTGGCTTATACCATCTATCATTCATTTTGTGAGCACAAAATTCGACAGGTTACCTTGCCTCTAGTAGGTAAGTGGGTAAATGTGTGGACATACATTGAGGAAGTCCATCAGTCCGACTGTAGGGGCCCTGGCACGCACAGCTACAGTCTGGTTGGAGAGTATCAAGTCTGTTCAAGAGCTGCGTCTGAAAACGAACGCAGTCAAGAACAAAATCTTGAGGTACTTTGGTTGAATTTTCAGAATCCGATCTTCCAGGAGGAGAGGGTAATCCGTTCTGGTTTTGAGGAGATGGCTGAGAGTTCAGTGGACTGTTGAGAAATTGGGGGCGTGAGAACATTGAAGGATCTGATTCTTCTGCGGGGTTGTCGTACATGTTGGTCTGGAGCATCGACAATGCAGATGACGGATGGTCGTTGCTCAGGGGAGATTGGGATGTGTCTCCCCCATGAGCAGCCGACAGAACTGAGTTGAGACCCGCGAGACTATTGAGGTTCGAATGACCATTTGTGGCAAGGACATCGGTGTTGAAGGCAATGGGCACGCCGGCTACTCCATTAGCCATCTCATTGCCACCATGAGCCACCGGATGGATTCTCTGTCTCTCATGGCTGTCTAATCTTGCCTGGAGTTCTCCAAGCCTTGCTTTCATGCGATGACCTGCAACATGTAAGTGGTTACCCAGCTGGTTTCCTAGGAATGACGCATTTCGCAGTTTTCAAAAAGAACTTCGCATCCAACATGTAAAACACCAAGCCACGGCCATAACTTCGTAGCCTAGGAGGACCGCCACTTACGATATGTTCTCTGTGCTACCCGATTCTGTATCCTCTTCTTTTCCTTTGGGTCCTTGACTCTAGTCCAATCATCTTCAATGCTAAGTTCCTTAGGGTTGGGTAGCGATACTGACGTTGAAGGCATCCTAGAACTAATTCGGCGGCTTCGATTTCCGTTGACGGGAGGGTATGGCACCCTGGTGTTAGTGGTAGTTGGAAAAGAAGCTGGCGGGGAGGACGAAGCTACTGTAGGAGATATCGAGGTTGGTGAAGCCGGAAGAGGAATTTGTGTCAATGCCACTGTATTACTGGAGAGGGATGTTGAGCCAGCTGGATAATCCCAACGCGTCTCCGTCAGAACGGACATTGTCATTTGTATCGAACAATGCGAGTGGTGAGCCAGAGGCTGATGCGCCAGTCAACAAGAAGCTGTCTGTCAACACTTGATGTTTCAAACTCAGTATATCTGGTGCCATGTAACGGACAGTTGGTTGAAAGAGCCATTCATATAGAACAAGCCTGAGGACATTCAATGGTGGTGAAGGCGATAGAAAACACACATTTGGGGAGGCGTCGTTGTGTCCCACCTACTATATGTATATATCTGTGAAAAGGTTAGAGAACCGCGGTATGAGGCAAAGCCGAGATGTATGCCTCGAGCCACCCCAGTCTCTCTTTTTGGTTCCGCCGTACCAATAAGTTCCTCCACAGTCCCTCATTTGGGTGATAAACGTGGGGGGAGGTACTCTGGAGAAGTCGCTTTAACATGGCCCAAGTGTACATCGGCCCCAGGTTCTCGAACCATGAACCTCTCTGTTCTGGGACGGTTCCTCTCTTTTGAGCTATTCACACACCCCTAATCATACATATCGGATGGGTTTAGAGAGTACAGCAAAGGCGTCCTGATTCCCCATGGAGGAATACGCCATGCTCATCTATGGGTTGGGGGGGATGTGCCGTCACCAGCCAAGAGCAAGAGGGGTCGTGTTGGATGAGTGGCTAGGACTGGTTGGGCGTATCCATCTCAATCAGAGAGCGTCAAGAGATCGCAGAGACATGCAGGACGTATCAAGCAAAAGAAACGTCTCACCTCAGGCCCGTCATCGTCAACCAGATTCCTGGATGGCAGTCTGTGGACTACACGGACGGGGGAGGGGTGTGTGTTCCGATTACCACCTTCACAAAACGACACTCTGAATTCTGTGACTGCTGCATGTGGCTGTGAGACAAGACTGTCAGATTCAGAAGCTGTGAACGCGTCTGGCCTGTGGATCGTTTTCTGCATGCCTCGGGCCAAGCCTGAGTTGTCTTCCAAATAGGTGCTCCCAAACTGCAACTAGGAACTCCCGTGCTTCACCACGATCTAACGCAATGTCAAAACCAACAGAGAACCCAAAATTCCGGCAATACTTGTGAGAACCAAACGGTTAATGCTCAGGGTCAAACCTCCGCATCATGTATGCACAGATATGCAGCGTCCGCTTTCGCGCCCACCCTGAGAGCATGCATGGCTAGTCCGCAAAGAGCACGTGTGCGAGGGTGGCAAGTAACTGTGTCTACAAGTTTCTCAGCGGACGGTCGCTCATGTGTTGTACTTTTTTGCGACATGCATCTGCTCTGTGAGATGACGACGGAGGCAGAGGCGGGAGAAACGAGACCGGGCAAAAGAAAGAACGGCCAGTGTACAACAACTACCGGAACAACCACAACAAATCAGTTTCCATCAGAATCGAGTCTCCACCTTCGTGTTCTGGCTGCCGGTGTAGGAAGAGTGAAAACGCAGGTGGTCAACGTATTTCGAGGCGGTTAATCGGCCGGGGATGGCTTTGCAGACGGCGATTCCTTGCAACCCCCTTTCCGGCACGGGTTGTTGTCAGTTCTTCGTTTCCTCCAAACCCTGTCAGCCCCCGAGCTGTGCCAATTCCTGCGAAGCTTGGGCCTGCCCCTCTAGTACATCATCGACTCGTTCAGGACGAGGCACAGGTAATAAGGGGCCAGAAACAGACAAAGTGTACCCAACAAGTGCGATCCGCGATCCACGCATTTCATCCTCCTCTGAACGCAAGTAGCGCGAGAAGAAATCCCGGGTGATACTGGAGTAGCCCCTCGACGATGAGTTTTGGGGTGCCAAATAATCCTGCTGCCTTGCCCTAGTGTAGAGTTCCATCTTTTCGTGGCATTGACAATTGCCCCTCAAGGGTTGCTGTCTTCCCTCAATGATCCGTGCATCTCATTGTAAACAGAATGAAGACGCAAAAAGAGCTTTGTATGTACGGAGGAGGTGGTGCTCGATTGTGGTTCGCGACATCCCCGTATTGTACAATATATTGTAGCGTTTCACAGCCCCACGAGCTGGAATTAGGCGCTCTCATCACAGCCCGCCATGAGAGCTCATAGTCATAATCAACCCAGGCTGCACTCCGGAACAATTGGCGCAGTTTGAGACAGTGAGGACCACGCCCCTGTCCTGGTCATCGAGCTCCCCCGCCCCTGTGCTCTCTCGCGCCTTGCGAAGCACACTCTGCTCATACTTGGGCTTAAACATTTCCTGGAAACAGCGTATGTCAAGTGGCATGTAGACTATGTGGTGTAGCCAATAACCTAGCCTCGTTGATAGAAAGACACATAGTACGGAGTAAGCGTATAGCCATTGATGCAATCAGCACTCCGTCGTACCTTGTTTGATCAAGTTGGCGGTACTAGGTGCGAGGCTGACCACTTTGCATGCCCAGCCGCCCATACCGCACTATCAATCAGTGTATTACCGCTTCCCTGTACCTGTGTTCCTGGAACTGGCGGATCCAATTCGATCTGGTGGCGACCAGCGGGGACAAGTGGTTGAATTCGGTCGGCCGGCTTAGCTGAAGCCTGTGTTGATCAAGACGACCGAGGCATCGCCTTGGGCTAAAAGCTCAACCTGGCATCTCCTATCGTTATATGTAGTCATATTAGACAGGCCACATATAAGTATGTTTCGGTGTTGACCACAATCCCTCGAGTATTTGTATAGCTCCAGATCAGAGCAGATCACAAGGACGACGGCTCAAGACGCGCTTGCCTCGTTGCCTCCGCTGACTTGCTGTCGTGAACGGTAGAGGCCCCATCGAAGATCTATAGTCTGAATTTAGATCGCACCTCAATGGATAGCGTATAGAAAGACGGATAAACTGATCTAATAGTTGATAGCATACCATCTCGATTAACAGTATCGTTATGTCTGTCGCCATTTACCAGTCATGGCGAGTTATGTGCCAAGATGTAGCAGAGAGTGTGCTATCTTGCCTCTTCCCATACTGGAAACCCCGTCCTTGATCTGTCACACTATTCCGGCTTATAATAAACTCATCCCACTCTTCGTCCATCGCCAGACTGACAATGAAAGTACGTAATCAGTGATCCTTTGACAATGGTATTCAAGTGTGGCGATTGATACCACGCGATCTACAACGGCCAAGCGTGTTGTAGATACAGCTTGGAGGCATTAGCCCTAATGAATTTGAACAGCAGAAAATTGCAGAATTATCGTTAATTGAGCAGGAAACGCTGCAAGAGGCTGCGCAGCGCGCAAATGATGTTGTTGGCGATAAAAAAGGTCATATAGTCCGTGATATTGTATCATAGCACCTTTGGGATCAATATCTTGATGTTTTGCGCGAAAGAGGGATAACTAGAGGTTAAAATGCATTGATAGATAGATTTATTGGTGTTTTGGCGGAAAAAGGCTGCTTTTCTAGGCAGCTGTTGACAGCTTTTTGCAGTTGACAGCTTTTTGCAGTTGACAGCTTTTTGCTGCCAAAACACCAAGCTAGCTAAAAAACACCCTTAAACCTTTTCAACCTTCAGTCTTTTCCCCGAAGTTTGCCGCTATCCAAGCCCGTTTCAACTCTTTTGTTGGAAGAGCATTCCATAGTACTGAATTCCTTGGGTTTTTTTGAAGCCATGAAAGAACGTCAACCGTCAGGGATAGCCCGTATTCCTCGCCCAATTTATAGGCATCTTTGCAGGCCTTTTCCAGGTGATCCGCGCCTTCTAGCTGGGGAATAGTAGGCGTAGAGATAATTATGTACTTCCGGGGCTGTTTTGCAAGCTTATGAATAGCTTCAGACATTGCTAATATTGAATCTGCCTGCAGGGATGATGCCTTTCTCTTTCGAAGACTCTCTGGTAGCCTATTTGGCTGTGTCTCCCTAGATACTAAGCGCTGCGGCATCCGTTGCGAAGATATTGGAGGATTTTGGGGCGTTGAAGCCTCGCCAATATCGCTATTATCGTCGGATTCGTTTATTGATGATACTGCATCTGCCGAATTATTGCCTTGGGAAGGGCCTTCATTGAGAAAAACATCAATACTGGCTTCTATTGTCTCCTGGCTTTCAAGAAGAAAGTCATCCTGGCTATTATCTGCTTCTAGCTGACGATCCACAGAGCCTTCAATTTCGTGGGCTTTAGTTATGAATTGGCCGGTTGGAGCCTCGTTCGAAAAAATCTCAACCCATTCATCGTAATCAATCGCATCATTCGTCAATAATGGCTGCGATGTAATTGCTCGGCCATATCTTGGGTACTTTGACCGAAATAAATCGACGTTTTGCTCGCTCATACACAGCTTTTTCGTTTCGGTATCGTATGTCGTGCCAGACCGCTTGGCAGCATCGCGGAATGCTTTCCAGAAGCTGCGTAAATAATTATATTTATTCTCAAGCATCTTTACAGTCCAATTTTCATCAGGGAACTTCTCCTTCATATCCTCTACTAATGATTTGCAAACCTCTCGAAATGCCATTTTTTTTACACTTAAAAGGAGGTTATTCCGCCGGGCGTTAAGCAACAACTCTAGGAAATACAGCGTTGACGGTGTATTCCAAGGCATAATAAATGATCAAGGATAATAAAAAGGTAGGTATGGTTGCTAATACCGTAAAAACAATGAGAAAAGCCTACTAATAGCTGTAGTTGTATCAATCGAGTTATTGCGTTGTGGTTACTAACGATTTGCCCGACCTTGCCGATGAGAAAAAAAACACCACAAAGGCGGTGAAAAACATCGCCAAATTTGACACAGATCAACCAAGGAATCGGTGGAGACGGTACGAGGGAGAATCTCCACTATAATTTGGTGGCGCAAGTCCCTTTGTCAGTCGGCTTACATTCAGCCGCTGCGTCTAGGATCACAGCCTTGCTGTGGCTGTCTGATCCTTGAGCTTATTCGCCCAGCCGCGAGACGGCTTGGTGTGATGACGTAACCGGGATGCTGGCATTTGCTCAGCTCTTCCTAGGCTTGAAACGAAACCCGATCCAACCGGACCTTTCAAAGTCGGGCCATCGTCGATCTACCAGTAATACGGTCCAACCGCCGCCAAGCATTGCGCTGCTTAGTGTAGCGCCAGAGCAAGTCATATGGATAAGGCTGTGCATATCCCCTTACGGAGTATACTTGAAAACATTTACATTGCGGAAATCGAGAACTCGGTCCATCGCTAGTATGTGTACGGAGTAATAGAAGTGCAATGGCGCGGCAGAAGGGGGCTTTGCATCCTTGGCTTCGAGTCATCAATGGTTGAACCATTTTCCGGATTCAACTGATTCGACTTGCGACTTGATCCGACTGAGCCAACTGGAGCTCCGACAACCAACTCAACGTCAAACGCACATGAATGCCTAGTGTCAGGGCGTTGAGTCCACGCACATCCAGGCAGTCCGAAGTGCGAGTTGCGAGTTGCGAGTCTCCACAAGGCGGGACAAGATTCCCAAGTCGGCAATCTGGGTAAGCCGAGGACACATCTGCCAAGCCAGCCTCACCTTGACTATGACTTGTGTGTACTAGACACCTCATGATGGGTGGTTTCTTTGAGACGGCGACTATATATAGTCTCCGCAATCCTGATCGCAATCCTCGGCTATTCCGAGTTGCCTCATCGAAGCTGGCAGGTAGAGACACACGATGCCCCGATAGATTCTCCAAACAGCTTCATCACAATAGAATCAACTCCATAGCAAGGCTGAGCCCACGCCAGGCCGGGCAGGAATTGTCATACCATGGATCTTTACCGCCAAACAAACACTCTCACCAAGAAAACTCTCAAAATCATCCTCACCCGTCACACCACAAGCACCATCTACAGCGCCCTGGTCCTCCCTATCATCGCATCCCTCTACCTCGGTCTCGGCCAAAAATTCAACAACCCCAATGATAAGTTTGGCATCGGGACTCCTCAGGATGTATTCTCTCTGGGAGATGCACTTGCCAAAGCTGAGGGGGGTCGCAACACCGTCGCTTTCGTAAACACAGGACATGCCGGGGGAGAAATTGACCGTGTGATTGCCTCCCTAGCTGAGACTGTGACCGACGCGGGCAAGAACGCGACCAAGATTTCCAACGAAGACGACCTTGGATACGTCTGCAGGAGCACTATTCGTGGCACGTCCAATTGCTATGGCGCAGTCATCATTCACTCGTCTCCTAATGAAGGTAGTGGTGGGATCTGGAACTACACGCTTCGCGCCGATGGTGGCCTGGGCCTCTACTTTCGAAACGACCACGATGACAACGATCCGGAGGTTTACACACTACCCTTGCAGCATGCTGTTGACGCTGCGATTGCGGGCTCATCATTCCCGCCCAGGGTGCAACAGTATCCCTACACCCAGGAGACCGAAGACGAGCGCGAGGTACGGGTACTTCGTCAGTACCAGAAGACATTCATCAATTACCTGAGTGTGGCCTTTGTCATTGCACTCATTGGAGTGTGCTATCATATGCCTGGTTTGATAGCAACGGAACGTGAGACTGGTATTTCGCAGCTCGTCGATGCCATGATGCCTGCTACACGCGGCTGGCACCGACAGTTTGTGCGCCTAGTCTCCCACCAGAACGCATTTATCATTACCTATCTACCCGGCTGGATTATTGCCTCCATAGTCTGTCAAACCCTGATATGGAAAAATACCAGCGTCGGAATCATGATCATCTTCTTCGTCCTCAGCGGGCTCGCAATCACCTCCATGTCCCTCCTCGGGGCGTGTCTATGGAGAAAAGCCCAGATGTCCGGCGTCGTCACGGCCGTAGTATGGATTGCGTTGGGAATCGTCGCACAAGCGGTTCCCAATCCAAGCACTGTCACTGTTACCATTCTTGGCTTGCTGTTTACGCCGTGCAATTTCGTCTACTTCATTACCTACATTGCGCGGTATGAGCAAGACGGCCAAGGTGCAAGCTTGACAAAAGCCCCCAAAAACAGCCCATGGCAACTTCCCGGGGTCGTCCTGTGGGTGTTTCTTATCCTACAGTTCCTGCTTTATCCTCTCATTGCTGCCTTCTTGGAACGCGCACTGCATGGTGTGACCACCGGCGTTCGCAGCGCATCGTCACCGGAGAGTGCTGCTTCTCAGAATGGAGACGTCATTCGCGTCGAGAATATGACTAAAGTCTACCGCCCGGGCTTACTTCGTCGATTCTTCTCCTTTGTATCTCCACAGCGGCCCAAGGTTGTCGCCGTCGACAATCTCACCTTGACCGCGAAGAAGGGCCAAATCCTGGCTCTGCTTGGCGCAAACGGCAGTGGTAAGAGTACAACCCTGGACATAATCGCAGGTATTAGCAACTTCACTACCGGCAATGTTTCGATCGATGCCAGTGGTGGTCTTGGAATAGCGCCTCAGAAGAATGTGCTCTGGGACGACCTTACCGTTGAGGAGCACATTACCATCTTCAATCAGCTCAAGTCCCCACGGCAATATGCTACCAAAGAAGAGATTGCAGCTTTGATAAAGGCCATTGGTTTGAGCCAAAAGACTAAGGCCATGTCTAAAACCCTCTCGGGCGGTCAGAAGCGCAAACTGCAGCTGGGCATGATGTTGACTGGCGGTAGCGCTGTGTGCTGCGTGGACGAGGTTTCGTCCGGCATCGATCCGCTGTCTAGAAGGAAGATTTGGGATATTTTGCTATCGGAAAGAGGAAGCAGAACTATCGTCATGACCACGCATTTCTTGGATGAGGCTGATTTGCTGGCCGACAACATTGCTATTCTCTCCAAGGGAAAGCTACGAGCCGAGGGATCATCGGCCCAGCTCAAAGACAGCTTCGGCGCTGGCTATCGAGTGCATGTTCTCAGCGCCAAACATATGAGGCATGCTCCCGAAATATCAGGAGTCCAACGAAAGGAACTGTCCAACACAATCACCTATGTTGCGCCTTCGTCGAACCTTGCCGCACACGTTATTCGCACCCTGGAACATGCTCAAATTCCCTATCAGTTCTCCGGGCCAACGATTGAAGATGTGTTCCTTAGCCTCGCTGATGAGGTCGGAGAGAACGAAAAGATGAACGGGAAAAACGATGGGACTCGGCAGTTGGCAACCAAGGAGAAGTCCTCGGACTCCGAAGACGCCAACAAACATGAAGGTGTATCTGATCAGGGCCTCCTCTCCGGGCGGCCTGTAAACTGGGCAAGCCAGATCCTTGTTTTCCTTCGCAAACGGGCCGTCGTTCTCAAAACAAACTGGGTTCCATATGCCATCGCATTCCTCGTCCCTATCATTGCCGCTGGCATAACACAGATGCTCGTCAATGACAAGTCCGCCGTTGGGTGCAGTCCGAAGGATTCCAGCACAAGAGCAGACTTTGATGATTTCACCAAGTTTTACAAATCTGCTCGTCTAGTAGGTGGACCGGCTGATAGATTCAACGGCAGCGTGGCCGGGGACCTCACCAAGACCATTGCTCCAGGCTCAGCAAACGTCGGCAACCTCTCCTTCGATTTGGTCAACTCCCTGTCCGAAATGCAATCCTATATCGAGGCCAACCGGAAAGAGGTGTCCCCCGGCGGATGGTGGCTTGGGGACTCTTCTTCGGTGCCTACCGTTGCCTGGAGAGCGGACAACGTTTCCATGTATACGTCCGTTCTGACCCAGAATCTCATGGATAACATGCTGGCGAACATGACCATCGCGACGAGATATACGCACTTTGACTCCCCAATTGCCCCCGCCACTCTCGACGCTCTGCAGTTGGTCATCTACTTTTGCATCGCATGCTCCATCTTCCCGGGTCTGTTTGGTCTATATCCCAATTACGAAAAGCGACAACAGATTCGTGGGTTGCAATATTCCAGCGGAGCAAGGACAATCCCTGTTTGGGCTTCACACTTGCTCTTTGACTTCTCCATCATTCTAGTGTCCATGGCCCTAGTTACTATCATCTTTGCCACGACTTCTGATATTTGGTACCACCCTGGGTATCTGTTCCCTGTGTTCATGCTCTACGGCATGGTGACAATCCTCTGGTCATACTTCTTTTCATTGGTCTGCAAGAGCGCTCTGGCAACATACGCGGCTACGGCTGTACTGCAAGGACTCGGGTTCGCAGTGTACATTATTTGCTTCCTCTTCATTCTCACATACTCTGAGGCTGCGTCTCTCGATAAGAATATCCTCATTTCTCACTGGGCCGTTTCTGTCGTCTTCCCTACTGGCTCTCTTATTCGAGCATTCTTCATCAGCCTCAACACATTCTCGGCCACCTGCGATGGTGACAAATTGCAAAGCAACCCAGGAGCCATCACTGCCTACGGAGGGCCAATTCTGTACCTTGCTGTGCAGGCGGTCCTTCTTTTTGCGGTAGTCATCTCGCTCGAAACAGGTACTGGAAAATACGCTGCAGGCAATGCAAAGCCAAGCGCCGAGGTCGATGATGCCGAGATCGCAAACGAGCTGGTTCGTGTCGAGAACACAGGACAGGACGCCAATGGTCTTCAGGTCACGCACCTCACGAAAGCGTTCAAGAAGAACACAGTCGTAGACAATGTCACGTTTGGTGTTGACCATGGCGAAGTCTTCGCCTTACTCGGTCCCAACGGCGCCGGAAAGTCTACTACGATATCCTTGATCAGGGGAGACCTGCATCCCAGCCGCAATGGCGGCGATGTCTTTGTAGAAGGCGCATCAGTAACCAAGAGCCGAGCAGTAGCACGTCAGAATCTCGGCGTCTGTCCGCAATTCGATGCCATCGATTCCATGACAGTGGAAGAACATCTACAGCACTTTGCTCGCATTCGCGGGATATCCAACATCCAGGAACAGGTCGACGCCATCATTCGCGCGGTCGGACTCAGTGCCTACACCAAGGTCATGGCTCACACGCTGTCTGGTGGCAACAAGCGGAAGTTGTCCCTTGCCATTGCCCTAACAGGCAATCCGTCCGTCATCCTCCTCGATGAGCCGTCGTCCGGCCTCGACGCCGCGGCCAAGCGAGTCATGTGGCGGACACTGGAGACCATTGTCCCAGGTCGATCTATTCTTCTCACCACGCATAGCATGGAAGAAGCTGACGCGCTTGCTAGCCGCGCCGGCATCATGGCCAAACGCATGCTTGCTCTTGGGGATACTGACACCCTGCGGCACCGGTTTGGTGACACTCTCCATGTACATCTTGTGAGCGAGACCGCACCACACTCTACATCAGAGGAGATGGAGAACATCCGAACGTGGATTGCTCAGACGTTTCCCAATGCAGAGATTGAGCAACAGACGTTCCACGGACAGATTCGCTACTCCGTTCCTGCGGCGTCTGTATCACCAGTCGCCAGATCCAGAACTTCCGAGAAAGATGACATCTCAGCAGCTAGTAACAGCGCAATTGGACAGCTGCTGGTCATGTTGGAGGAGCGCAAGCATGCTCTGGGCATTGCCCATTACAGTGTTACTCCCACGACACTCAACGAGGTGTTCTTGACGATTGTGGGCCGACATGACGTTCTAGAAGAAGGGTATAAAGAGGAGAAGAAGCCGTGGTATAAGAAGCATATCTGGGAGTGGTTCTAGCATCTCCTACTCTATGGACTGACATCCTTTGTCCCGATCTACAATGGGAGAAGGAAGGTCAGGCATTCAGTTTCATTAAATGACCGGGTATCGGAAGCCATGGTACAAGACATTGCGATATGTTCTGGATATAACAAGCGTCGTCCTTGCATTGTCGTGGGCTGCTTGCTAGTTGAGCGTATTCATTTTTTTTTCTTTATTCTCATTTTCGGCGTTGGGTAGTACGTTAGATGATAGATAACTAGACTATTTTGTTGTATTTGCTTTTTCCCAAGGTATTGTCCGCTCGTCTTCAAATACGAGCACCAACACGCACAGGAGACACCTTGGTCACATCATAACTAACACGCAACCCTTGCCAAACGAACCCGAGACTGCTCGTCACATGATGAAGCGACGCCCCAGCGTTATTGCCTTTACTGTACTCCGTACTCCGTACAACACCAGAAGAACCAGGAATCGTATGCATAGACACATCACCCGCCATGATACGCCAACGCCCCATGGGCTTGTCCGTATCATGCGTCACACAAGGTCTTGCGTATACACCAGGCCGTCCACACATCAGACAGCCGTCTCAGTTCTTTCTTTGCCTCAAAAAGGTGACCAACCCCCCTTCTGGGATCCGAAAAGACGCAGAAAGGTCTTGAAGCGCAGCCTCTCATTGAGCCAAGCTCCACCGCCGTCCGCAGCAACAATGCCATGCATGTGATGAGGCTTTTCGGTGCACGCACGGAAACTCGAGGCGCCAAGTTGCCTGCCTACCGATTCTGCACGAGTTAAAGCTGCTTGTGCATGCGATGCGGAGTGAGTGACAAGGCCCGAAAACGCAAAGAGAGTCAGTCTGGCCCATCGCTTCGACCACCGTCGATAGCCGCGTCTTCTTTGTCGTTGAAACAGCTCCGACCCTGTCACCAGGGGGACCTGATTCCTGACTGATAAGTTGGATCGAGGTACGGAGGAGTACAGAAGGCGCAAGGTATCGAGAGGGGGGGATTTATCCAGGATTTCCGCCAGACGGGAACACACGATGCTGAGATGTCAAGCGAGAAGGGAAGAGTCGACAATGTCCCGCTCTTGATGTACTGCTTTCGTGCCGAACCCTCTTGCCAGAGAGATCGTGTTCGCCCCGGATGATGCTGTGCGACGGACAGACAGGTCTTTGGACGAGGCCACCGAGTTGGTTACTTGGACAAACTCGCATCGCCCAGCCTCGTGCCGGACGCCTTTCAGACGCAAACGACGTCACACTCACACTCACACGCCTCCCTGTCTGCCCGGGATGCCTGCCGCCAAGGGGTCGTTTCCTTTCAGACTCAGAAACATGGCGTTCTCGCGGCGAGCGGAAACAGGGTTTCGTCCTGCAAAGGTTGCAGTTGTAGCCGCGCCTACTTCTTCACCACGCACGGTACGGAGTACGGAGTACGCTCAGCCGGATTCTCAATGTTCGAAAAGGGTGCCTGTTCGGTAAGGTCCGATTTGCGCCCCATCACTTTCCTGTCCCGTTTCGATGCCGCGAAAGACGGGGACGGACGGACGGCTGGGATATCCGAAGCTGAGTGATATGGGACAGGCACAACAAGGACGAGGCGAGGGGCCGCGAGCACGGAAATCTCGCTTCCCAGTTTGGGGGGGCCATGCGTGGCGAACTTGGTTTGGGGGGGCTCGGCGAGCTGGACTGAATCACACATGTGACGAGTAAGGCAGCGGTGGCCAATATGTTGCAGTACAGAGTAAGCATTTCCCAAGCCGCCCTGTCGTGAAGTCGTGACTGAAACCACCGATGCTGTGCTGGCTGTGGGCTTGGCCTTGTCACCACGTGAACTGGTGATTGAGGAAACCTCGCTTGCTTCGTTGACATGTTGGACAAGTCTCGGGCTTTCTCCAAGCCCATTGTTATCCTGTTTTGCGGTTTCTGAACCAGCGGCAACCGCATGAGTGCGACACACGGCTCTTGATCCCGCGGCCGGCTCATCCATGAAGTGCCGGTGATCTCTACATCTTTGCGCATTGCATTCCTCGCTCGTCGTCCCAGGGGGGGCAGCGAGGGTCTTGACTTCACCCACCCAATGCAACCTACTTCAACCAGTCTAGGCCTGGCCCATCCACGTTGGGAGATGCTCATGCAGCTCCCGTGCTCGAAAAGTGTACTCCGTACTCCTTACTCCCTCCGTATACTAGTTATCTGGTGACTGACTATTCCGGTCAACCGACCCCGGCTGATAACTTGTCCTTTATACTCGGTACTCGGTACTCCGTACTCCGTACATATATGGCCATTCTTGCCGCGTCGGCAGTTTTGCCTGTCTCAGTACGGAGTAACTACTCCGTACGTACACAGGAACTTGAGGTCTTGAAGGTTGCTCAGAGTTGGTGGTGGCGAGATCCGGTCAAGACGCACCGCAAAAGCTGGAGTGACTTTGTCACTGTATGTTATCTTCTAATTAACGTCATTTCCTCCAGCAAAGACACAATCCGAAGCCATTGTAACTACAGTGAACCTGCGTTATAACGATAAGCTTCGTGAGGCCCTTTTCATCGTTATTCGGCGACTATCGTTAAGATACGACTATTATGGGGCATGTATATATACCAAATTTTATTAGGGAAATGCACCCAAAGATATAGTAAAGTACATATTCAAAAGATTGTTGTTTTTTTGACGCGTCGCGAGCCTCCTGCCAATCTTGCCAAAGCTGCCTTTGATGCCGTTGAAGCTGTTGAAGAAGCTCAAAATTGATAGATTTGCGTTGTTCCTCAAAGGAGATTAATTTTTTAATAGCTTAAGATGCCTCTTGTATAGTAATTACTGGTATTTCAGGTCCTGCTTCAATGTCTTCAAGATCAGCAGGTAAGACCTGTGAAAAGCTGGCGTTGTTGTAGTAGTGTAGGAGGAAAAACGCGTTCAAGGCTGCGAAAATTTGCAGCTTTGTGGGGGCCCAAATAACGATAAAAGCCTCAATTTGTATGGTGACTAAGCCTGCGGCCTACGATATCGTGAGTATTGCGACTTTAACGATTTACTAGGGAAAAACCTTAGATGACCGTGAATCATCGTAACAACCCGAATATCGTTAAGATATGGGATCGTTATAACGCAGGTTCACTGTAGTTATAACCTCCTCCGGATCCACAAATCGACAAGGGTGAGCTGGCTGGCTCGCAGCATCTGCTGCCCAGCTGAGGCGAACTATTGTGAACAGAGGCAGGCTCGATAAGCCTTGTGTGAAGTTGCATGGTTTTGAAGCTTTGAAGCGCCATCTAGACCGCCAACGTGTTCAAACCTTCCAATGACGATACACAAATGACCTCGAAGAATAGATTCAACTCGCGCCATGCCGTTTCGTCCTACTTTCATTCTCGCAATGGTCAGTCAACACATGAAACGCTTGCCCATCCCCAGATGCAAACCTCTCCGCGACATTCTACACTCAACTCGCCTTTATTTTTAAGTTACAACACACACGCACCAAGGAGAGATCCCAATCGCAAAGCAAGAGCTCGACTATGACCAAACCATGGTTATCTGACGGGCAACGTCAAATCGCAACCAATTCAACCCCGCGGCATCCGTGTGGATCCCAATGCGTGCATGTGCATGTGAAGAAACTCTTTTTCGTTCGGACAAGAACCGACGCCACGTGCCAGATCTTCACTGCAGCATGGCCCGGGGATCTTCTTCAACCGATTGACGGCCTAGTAACTACTCCGTAGCGAAGTTGTCCCATCTAAGATGTGAACAAGTCAACCCCGTCTCATCAAAAAAAAAAAAAAAAAAAAAAAAATAAGTAACAAAACCCCCCACCCGGTCGAGGCAGCAGCAAGACGACAATGGCCTTCACGATGCATTCCCACTCGGGCCAGTTCTGCCCCGGCCACGCAGTCGACAAGCTAGAGGACATCGTCCAGCATGCCATAGCCATGGACTTCGAGACGATAGGCTTGACGGAGCACATGCCGCGGTACGAGGAGCGTGACTTGTATCCAGAGGAGGTGAGTGAGCCATCCCAAACAAAACCCTTCCCCCCCCCCCCCCCGAGATTATCAAAGTCTCTGACAGCCATCAAAATTTCAATTTTTCAGAAAGACAACCCCCAGGAATCCCTCGACGCCCTTGGTCCCCGTCACAGCGCATATCTCGCGGAAGCCCAGCGCCTGCAGGAAAAGTACGCGCCCCAAATCCACATCCTCATCGGCTTCGAGGCCGAGTTCATCCGTCCCGACTTCGCGCCTCTCGTCGCCGCCCTCGCCCTCGCGCCCGAAGTCGACTACTTCATCGGCTCGGTGCACCACGTGCACGGCATCCCCATCGACTACGACGCCGCCCTGTTCGCAGCCGCTGTCCGGGCCGCAGGCGGGTCGGAAGAGCGCCTGTACGAAGACTACTACGACCTGCAGCACGACATGCTCCTGGCGTTGAAGCCCCGCGTCGTAGGGCACTTTGACCTGATCCGACTGCAGAGCCTGGATCCGGCCAGGGACATACGACAGTGGAAGCCTGTGTGGGACAAGGTGTTGCGGAATCTGAGGCTCGTCAAGCAGCAAGGCGGCTGGCTGGAGCTCAACACGGCTGCTCTCAGAAAGGGCTTGGACGAGCCCTATCCTTGCAGGGTCATATCCGAGGTCAGTCCCCCTTTTGTTTTAGTTTTTTTGTTTTTTTGTCTTTTCCTTTTGCCTTTTGCCAGGGCCTTCAAAGACCCGACCACGCTTGAAACTGACATGTGCTTGCCAGGAATGGATCAGGATGGGAGGCGACTTCACAATGTCTGATGACAGCCACGGCATCGCTCATCTGGGCACAAACTACAGCCGCGGTCTGTCCTATCTAGAGAGTCTAGGTGTCACGAATCTCTGGACTTTCCAGCGCCAGCCACATCCTGGCGTTGCCGGCTCGGCAAAGGCTACACTCTCTGACAAGGCTGTCCCGCTAGAAGCCTTCAGAAAGCATTTCAAGTCATGAATGAACACACACAAAAACATAACGTACAGAGACATAACTACCAAGTACAAAGACAAGATATCGAAGACATCATACCAAAAGCTTTCATATAGAGTACATTTTGGAGATTGAGAACTCAAACGCCGAATTCTAGATACTCCTGCAAAAAAAAAAAAAAAATAATAATAATAATAATAAAAGCGCTAAATGGGGTATCGCACAAGTCAAAGCCAAACATCCAGAGGAGCATAGTACAAAATCCAAGTCTCACTAGAAAAAAAAAACTCCGAGCCAGAAAATGACATGTGCATGGTAACTTACCATTCTTTCCATTACCTCGCCGCATATAATTTCCAACCCACTGAACCTTGCAAGAAAACCCAAGCCCTTCTCAAATATGTCTCTCATTGCTGAGCAATCATCGAATGTTGCGCTGCGCCGGGCAAAAATCCCACGCTGAGTGGGCTGTTGCTAACCAACCATTGTCGGGTTTTCCATCTCCTGTTCCATTTGTAAATACGAGTTTCAAGGTTTTTTCACGGCTTTGCATCCGGTCTTGGTGCGAAAGGAATCCCCGAGGTGTAATGAAAGAGGCTACTTTTCGTCTTTGCTGCACTGGGTACCGGTGTTGTAACCGGAGTTGCAGATGATGATATCTGAACGTTAGGTGGGAGCCACTTCAGAGGCTCTTGTTGCTCCATACTGACAGGCTCCGGGCCTTCCGGTTGGTAAGCGACGAAGACATCACCGGCGTCGCTAGCAGCTTGAATAGTGACTTGCGGTATATCAGGAGAAGTGCCGGTAGCAATGGCTGGAGCTGGCGTAGGCGACGACGTAGTGGATGCGTAAAGCTCTTCAACCGGAGTTGACGCTCCTCCTTTTAGTGACGGCGTTGATGGCGGTTCTAGGGGACTAGAAGCCGGTGCAGGTGGACTCGCAGGTGGTCCAGCGGTAATCGGTATAGACGATATGCCCTCGGGTGCGGGTGGTGTCTCGGACTTCACGATGCTCGGATCCTGCCCAAGTGGACAACCAGGTCCTACACTCTGCTCCAACTTGACCCTTTGCCTCTCATATTTTTGCGACTTTGTTATCAGATTGATCCTAATCTTCTTGACACCGTTCGTCAAGGTATCAATATCGGCGTTGGCGTCACTACCCACGGCATTGGGTGGTAGTCCCGTCGCAGGAGTCGGGGTATCAGCGCCAACAGTCTGTTCCACTACTCGAGCGGGTGTACTAGTCTTTCTCACGCCCGGCACCCCTTTCGGTGCAGGGTCTGTTCGGGGTGGTACTGCTTTAGTCTTCTTTGTAGAAACTTTGTTACTGCTTTGCGTCCTACCTGCCCTGGAGTTGGGTCGGCTAGTAGTTCGGCTAGGGCCAGGCGCCGTAGCTGGCACAGGGGGGACTGGAGGTGGCTCTTCCCGGGGAGGCGACAAATTCGCGACGCTGGGGCGACGGCTAGATCTTCGGCAGGACTGAGCTCCAACTGGCTGAGGTGTACCTGTCATAACCTGCACGACATGTTAGTGTCCATTTGATAGAACTGATTATGGGTGACTGACCTTTACCGGAGATGACATGGGTGTGCTCGCGGGCTTTCTTCTTGTTTTTGGCAGCACTTCACTCATCTCCTCATCGATAGAACCAACTGGTCTCGATTTACGTTCGCGTAACGACATCCTTGAAGATGGCCGATCAACCCCGGATGTTGTTGGTGGTGGATTCCCAAGTAAAAGAGACTGACGATCTCGCCGGACTCGTGATGCTTCAGCATTCAATTCTTCTGCCGTGCAACTGTCTGTTTGCCGGTCTAAGGGTATTAGAGTCTTACACAGCTCCTTGGCAGCAATGTCCCAAGGCACTTCGGGTGGCGGCGGCGATGCTGGCCTCTGAGGGACTTTAGAATAACTGGTAGACAAGTTAGAGAGACTAGTCTTCATTCTGATGGCGTCGACAACTCTAGCAGTAGAGGCCTGGGTTGGCGAGGAGTATGTTGGCGGAGTCGAGGTGCGTGGCTTTCTTGGAATTACCGAAGGCTCTTCGGGTTCCTCAAGGAGATCAAGCTCACTGCTTGCCCACCATGCCGGGTTGTACGCTGGCGATGGAGAGCTGATTGCTACCGATTTCGTGTCCACGTTGACATCTCCAATCCTTTGGCCCATCTCGTACGCGAGACCGCTTGAGCTCTGATCCGTCTTGATTGCATTTTGCTCGTAGCTACCAGCCAGACCGCTCAAGTGACTCAATATTCCTGAGCATAAGGCGCGATCGCTATATCCACCTTCGAGAACGCTAATAACTCTGCCATCTACAGCAAGTCCCTCTTCCGCCGCCAGTTTCACAACATCTTGCGAAAGTCTGGCATAGAACTCAGTCGGGACATTGACGTGGTGACGTTGCATTCCCGCACTTTCCCACTCGCTTGCATCAAAACCAGCAGAGAAGAAGATCGCCGCCTTGGGAACTTGGTTCGAGGCCCGAAGTCTAGCTGCTTCATTTCTCAGATACTTCCGCGTCTTTTCCAACAAAACAGCATATGTACTTTCGTACAGATCCCAGAACTCTTGTTCCGTCTTCCAGGATTGCAGGTGAACATTCCAAATTGACTGCCCGTGTGCATTATCAATACAAAGGCTCGCATTCTTAACCTTTTCCTCGTCGCCCATCTCGCAAGGGTACGAGTTAATGTCATGGAGACTGAAATAGCCTATCGACGTTCTTTTCCAAGGGGCGTGGCTCTTGTTTGCTACGTTGGCGCGGGCATTGTGCTGCCAGGTGATGGCTTGAGAACCATCACCGTGATGAAGGTCAAAATCAATTATGGCTGCATTGGTCAGACCATGTTGAAGTGCACCATACATGATGCCCACATGAACATTGTTCACCCAGCAGAAGCCAGAAGGATGAGTAGCTGAACAGTGGTGGCCGGGTGGCCTTACACCAACAAATGCTTTGCGAGGGCCAGCGCTAAAGACAGTATCGACTGCTTCACACACAGCGCCCAAAGCACCTTGCATTGCACTGAGAGACTCTTCGCACAGATACAGATCGCCTTCATGAAGCTTCTGCGGTGCAGCATGTTCCGATCCTCTAGTGATATTAGGTCGTTGCAGCTCCTTCCCTCCCATGGCCAATTTCGATTCAGCCGAGCCACACATGAGTTTCAATTCCTCCATCCATTTGGTGCCATGCACATTGGTTACGGCTGGAGACAGCAGTGACAGCTGTCTAGTCGTCTTGTGGATGCGAAACGGGATCCTGTCGATGGCGGATACGTTTCTCTTGGGATGGATGGGCAAGTCACCTTGACAGTGCCGACCCCCCAATCGTACATATGCTGTTGATATACCTAGAATAGCAGCCTTTATGCGTTCAGGTCGTTCCACAATCGTGCTCAACGCATTCCGCGAAGTTCGAGGGCGGGAGAATCTATGCCCATATACGGCATCGTTCAGAATGACAACAGTGTCTGTAGATAACGTGGCATTGACTCCATGGTGTATTGCAAGTTCGTCGGCGAAGTAATTTCTAGCAATACCTCTGGCTGTCGCAGGGGGCTTCTCTTCAAGTGGTGTCTTGTTTGCTGGCGAGGTCGACATGATCTGGGATGAGCTCGATTGCCTGACCAAGGACCTCCCACATGGAACGCCATTGGCAGAATGCAGAGAGTTCATGGAAGCCTTTCGAAGTAATGGCGGCGTCCCGGCATGGGAAGCCCTCCGAGAGCCCGGTCCATTAGAGGGACTGCTGGAAGCTGTCCGGGGATGAGGTGAAGCTGAGGACGATCTTCGAGCTGGCGGTCCAGCAGAAGTTCCGGATAGTTTTCTTGGGTTGGGGAGAGGCGTCAATGTTTTTGGTTCGTTCGTCAAGGAGAGTTGGTTCAACGACTGTGTTAAGTCGAGGTTGTCATCATTCGCTCTGTTAGTAGCTGCAGGTGATGTCGGTAATTGTCGTGGGGACAACGACCCATGAATTGAGTACGACATTCTGCCCTTGGTTGACGACGCATGAGAGAGTCAGTGTAGTGTTTTGCAGAGGCAGCAATGGTTCAGATCTCGTCGAACATATGCACAGCGATAGTACAACGCCAGAGATGCTAAGAACGGATGGAGGGGTCACGACTTGGGTTTCCGGGAGATGGTTGTTGTTTGTTTTTATCAAGTCGATGGCCTGGGCTAATTGCGACCCTGGATCCCCTGCTGGGGACCGCGTCTGGCAAACTTGGCGGCGCGCGACAGGAAAGTGGGGTCACGTGTGAGTGACGTACATTAGCTACGGGCACTACCTATGACTTTCGTTCAAGTCGATGAGAAGAGCAATCAGTAAGGAACACCGTTAATCCATCAGGTAGAGTGTCCTGGCTCTTTACCCTCCCTACCTTAGTAGGTACCGCCCCAACCCATCACGTAAATTCAATACGTCTCGTCACTTGTAGTGTGCGCACTACTGCTTTTGCAAGTACGTCTTTTCTCTATAACAGTCCGCTTAGCCTTCGAACATCAAATCTACGTTGACACGCTTCAATGCTTCCACTGCCCAGTGGGGGTATTCCGTTTTGCTATCATACAGGGCTGCGAAGAATTGTCGAATATAAGCCGGAAATTGATCTTGAATGATTGACTGTCGTATCTCCCTCATTAGATTCAGCTGATACCAGACATTGTGAATCGTCAGCAAATGAGCCGAAACCGTCTCTTTAGAGGTGTTATGATGAATATATGCCCTGGTGATGCCAATGCTTCCCTCTCCTTGCCTGCAGCACATGCATCCACAGCCAGCTTCTATGGGACCAAAGTCGTTCGCATATTTCGCATTTCGAATGTTTAAAACGCCACTCTTTGTAATGGCGTTGCCGAAGCGCGCAGTTCGAGTCGGCCAAACGCAGTCAAACATGTCAGCTCCAAGAGCTACGCTGACAACCAGGTCCTCGGGGTATCCAATGCCCATGACATATCTAGGCTTCAGCTCCGGCAAGAGAGCCGTACACGTTTCGACAACACGGCAGTAGTCAACCTTTGCTTCTCCGCCACTCAATCCACCGATCGCTATGCCAGGTGTATTTCGAGCCAACATTTCCTTGCAACATTCTTTTCGCATCTCCAGGTCTAGACCACCTTGTATGATACAGAACAAGTTTTGGGTATCGGGTTTTTTGTGTGCTGCTATGCATCGATCCAACCAGCGTACACTGCGTTCCATTGCTTCACGCATACGAGCCTTGTCCTGTGAGGTTGTGACCAAAACGTCGTCCAGTTGCATGATGACATCGCTACCTATACTGTTTTGCAGGGATATGGAATGCTCTGGGGTGAGGAGCATGGGAGATCCATCATGCGGGCTTAAAAACCTGACACCTTCCTCAGTGATCTTTGCCAATTTCAAAAGGCTGACCATCTGAAAACTACTGGATGTGTAAGTAATTCTTTCAACAAGACCAAGAATATTCGATTCAACATACCCTCCACTGTCAGTCAACAGGTTATGGTTCCAGCCCTGAAGTCTGTGTGCTCCGCCAATAGCGTCAATAACCTCTTGGCCCGGCTTCAGACCTAAGTGGTAGGTGTTGTTTAAGCATAGCCGACAGCCAGTTTCTTCTAGTTGTTGCGGGGTGATGCCCTTGAGTGACGCTTGTGTAGCTACCGGCATGAACATAGGCAGTTGGACAGGGCCGTGAGGTAATGTCAAATTGGAGGCTCGGGCGCGAGTGGTCTGTTGAGAATATGAGAATCTAACCACGAAGAAAACTGGTGACTGCAAAGTTTGTACTCAGACAAATGAAATACGCACCGAGCAGCGGGCCACTTGCTCAAAAGTTAGTGCTGGAGATGAGGAAATATTGGAGGCCATTTTTGTAACGGCCCTCATGATCCCTAACACAGAATCGCTTCGCGGCAACTGGTCTTTCGTCGTCCTCGCAAGTCATGTGAGGCTGACACAGATATTTCAACTTGAGATCCAAGGTTAGTATGGAGTACTCGTGAGCGAGGAACCTGACCAGACAACCCTGAAACCTTTCGGATGCACTTGAGTGGGTCTCACATTGTCTCGGTATCTCCCTCAAGGCGCCGCTCAAGTGCTGGGCCGGCTCATCAACGGCTCTTCCCCACACCTGGGAGCTGTTGTGCCTTGGCAGCGAATTTTCCGACATCGTCAGGAGCTGCCTCCTGGCAAATCTAATTCATCAACGTCGAGGTATCGAGTCTCTCCAACAAAGCCAACACACACCATGGGGAGCCGTGCTGTTTCCCCTGGAGGCGCTTTATTGAGAACATCACGGATGTTCTCGGTACCCAAGCCCCTTCCTGAGCCTCCGTCTACGAGCCTACACATCGGTGACCACAAGTCGGCCACAATGACAAGGCAATATCCTCAGCATCAGTCAATTACAACGCCCCTCTCTTCACGGGAGAAGGGTGACTGGGGCTACAAAAGACCGTTTCCTTTGAAGTCTACCATGACTACGTCGACACCTATGATTCGAGTGAAGAAGGTCGATTCTGTCGAGAACGTTACCGATTTCGCATCAGCTGCAGACCACTCGCTATCATTGGAAAAGTTTCAGGAATTGCATGTTGCCATGTCGGCCCCACGGTGCAAGATGCCGGCTGGACTCACGTCAACTTCCTTGTGGCCCAAATCCGTCTTCGAAGAAGACCTTGATTCTACCGACACTCAATCCGGGCGAAGTGATGATAAGCGTTGGAAATTTAGGGGTCCATGGCTAGCTAGGATGGGCGAAGGCGAATTTGTCCGATATTTAAGAAAGACAGTACAGCCCAAACGTGCTCAGTTCCGAGCTCTTCTGAAACGCAAACTTGCCGAGGATATCACCATGAACCAGAACAAAACGGCCATGGAGAAGGGTACCCACGTACCACCAAGGATCGAAGTACGTGACATTACAGAGGCGCACTTTTCCGAGTATCTGAGAACTTTGCGCAATGACCGCGCAACACTATACGGCTTGGTCTCTGAATTTCTAGATCTAGCACCACTGTCTGTGCCCATTGGGCTCATGCAAGGCATACAGAAAGCGAACCCATCATTGGAGTGGAAAAGCCCTGACGGCAAATCTGGCCCGCCACCAAGTCATCCTTCCGCCGGTATTAGCTACCTGCGGACTAATTCCTTCATGGAGAACCACCCTGTCTATGGGCCTCAAGCTCGACGCACACCTACCCTGGCTAGGGTCGTGTATCCAAGGGCTGGTTTTAAGCCCGCGAAACTTGGGGTTGGAGGCTTCGTCGCCGATGTTCCTTCTGGAGATAATGAATTCAATTTTCGCTTTCAACGCCCTCGAATACAGGCCAGCAAGCTGCTCAACGGCATTGCTCATCTTGACACTACTACCTATGGCGGTGCGAAGGCTTATATTGAAGCCAAAACGGCTACTGTGGATACCAGTGGAAGAGTCGTGTTGCAGCTTCAGGAAACTCACCCTGAGGCTCAAGTCATTGCTAAAGAGAGCAAGGGCAAATCACACATTTACCAAGATGCTGAGACCAGGTCCAATCAGGCGACACAAGGGGAGGGGGACGGTAGCCAGCAAAGACGGTTGGAAAGAATTACGGATGAGATGCTGAATGATGGGTCGTGAAATTCTCACACTTCCCGGGTTATGAAAGGAGTTAACGGTCGTGATCTATACGCAGCAACTTTCCTCATTTTTCTGGCTGTATATTGGCACTAAGCGACTGGACCTCTATCTAAACAAAATCCTGTATTACTAGATTATTACTAGAATTAAAACAGAGTTCTATTCATCAGTCACCCGGATCCGAGTTGAGTAAATGACGGCACGTTTCCAAGGAAGCCACACTCCTATCGCGAGTATCCCGAGAAACGAATTTGTTGAATTCCCATTTTGCAATTCTGGGTAGGTATCCTAGAGGGCGTCCGGATCTAGGTGCCTTATTTGAAGTGATCAGATCATCTAATCGAATGGTGACGGATCACGCTAAACCGAATGATATAACCTGGTTAGTCAAGGCTATTAGGTAGGCAAGTAAGCGCTCTCCCACTGAGATATGAGCTTTAAACGTTGACATAGAATCCACGAACTAGCACTGGACGCATCTATGGAAGTTTGAAGAGAGAGCTTTACAGATGGATGGTCTTATGACTGTTACATTACTTCTTACTGCGGAAGGCACTACGGAAGAGCCCTTCCTTGCCCAATCTAGAATGTTGCGATGATGCATCGTGAATCCTTGGGGGTTCCATGCACGGCCGATTCTTAAGCAGCCATAAACTTTAATCATGATTGGTTGCAGCACCGATGGGGTCATTTCAACGTTCAGCCCTGAAGCCGTGCTGTCCAGATCAAATATACCCCTACATCACGTGAATGACGACGCACACTGTTTTCCCGAGCCCTAATTGCTCTAGGAGCCCCACAACAAGGTCAAACCACCAGATTTCTCGCCCCGACTTTGGCGATTGCGAGGGGACGACACTTCCACAACCCACGCCCAACGACATACCAGCCAGTCCAATACCGCCAAAATGGGTCGCGTTCGTACCAAGACCGTAAAGAAGTCCGCCAAAGTCATCATTGAGCGGTACTATCCCAAGCTCACTCTTGACTTCGAGACCAACAAGCGCATCTGCGATGAGATCGCTGTCATTGCCTCCAAGCGCCTACGCAACAAGGTCAGCATGAGCCCCCAATTTATTCTGCAGCCTTTTGCAAGCTATTGGGGCTTTTCGCCGGGAGAAGATGAGCCATGGCTAGCAGGATGGGATTTATTACAGCCGTACTAACTAAGGAATAACCAGATTGCCGGCTACACCACTCATCTGATGAAGCGCATTCAGCGTGGTCCCGTTCGTGGTATTTCCTTCAAGCTCCAGGAAGAGGAGCGTGAGCGAAAGGATCAGTACGTCCCCGAGGTCTCTGCTCTCGACTACACCCAGAACGAATCTGGGCAGCTCGAGATCGACTCCGAGACCAAGGACCTTCTCAAACATCTCGGCGTATGTTCTCTCCTGTCCCCTTACGGTTCTCTATTTGAATACTCACAAATCTTTCTAGTTCGACTCCATCCCCGTCAACGTCACTCAGATCACCCAAAACAACCCCAACGAGCGCGGGCCCCGGCGATTTGGCGACCGTCCTCGCCGCGACTAAATGGATTAAAAAGCTTTTTTAATGATTGTGGGCAATTGGGCTTCTGGGCATTGGCATGGTTTTTGCGTCTTGGCGTCCAAGGACGATAGTGAGTGCATAGATCTCAAAAGAAAGATCTTCAACCCCCACAAGGTGTCGCTGAACCTCCGGACGCGGCCGTCTGGAGTGGGATGCTTGATCGCCAAGACTTAGGTCTCTTTTCTCTCGCTCATGAAGTGATGGTGTGAGTGTCATGAATGTTGTATCAATGTTGATGAAATGTGATTGATATGTTTTGTGACTAGTTCACTCGAGGCGTGACCAGTGTCCTCGTGTACTTGACCGTTTTTGGAGGGTATCTAAGTCTAATTGTTCACCGAGCCATCCTGTCCTCATCATCAACACATCTATAAACGCCATTCATCCGTCAGAAAAATCGTCTTGTAGTATCGTAACGTGGTTGACATTCGTCGATTGAGAAAACTCATGACATGTGTGACATCTATGTCCTCGATATACTCGGTAGGTCAAATTTGTGGCCCTCAACCATCAAGTGGTCGTCGGCAGCATGGGCTGAGATATCGCCAGTTTGAGGAACCTTGGTCTCCTTTTCCCTGAGTGTCACTTTGATCTTGTCGACACTGCCACTAACGCCATGCTCGCCTCTCTCAAGAGCAAGAGCTTCGGCGCCTTGAGCAGCTTGTCGCTGCTCATCCAGCTTCAGCTCCCGTAGCTGTCGCACAGCTCTGTCTGCCTCCGTATCCGGAGGTTCATCCTCGTCGAGTAGGTCGATTTGTATATCTGCAATACCCGCTCTCTCCCAAGCAGCCGTCTCATTTAGCTGTACCTTGACGAACAGCGCCCTCTTTGCACATGCTGGTGAACACCACCTCTCGAGATCTTTGCGCTTCACGATATCGCCACTACTCGTCAGTTTCCATTCCCCACCTGCGCCAAGTTTTCGTCGAGGACTTGCGCACAGAGCATACCCGCAGAGTTCGTTGACGTTGCGCTCTTCTATCAAATCGTCGTAATCCGATGGCTGGAAGAGACGAACGTGCGTCTTGAAGCCAGATGCATCACTCGGTGCGGGATTCGATGCAGAATATGACGAGACTCTGTCTAGTGGATACTCAGACAGAAGCACGACGCTATCGAGGATTTCGGCCTCGAGCCCTTTGCGATGCTGTAGCAGTTTGGCATGCGCAATGGCAATCTCTTTTGCTTCTTTCTCGGATCGTGCAGCTGTGCCTACCTCTGACAGGGAGTTCTTGAGGATGCTTTTTAGCTGATTCTGCTTTCCTTCGATGATGTCCATTTTGGAGAAGCGGATCAGGAGGTCTGTCAGCTGGTGCTACTTCCAGGTGTATAGTATTGCGATAGTGTGTATCGCTGAGGAAGAGGCATGTACTCATGCTCGAAGCGGCCTTTTGTTTCTGTAGCAAGCAACAAGGAATCCCACATCTGGATGAAGTTTGGAGCCTTTGGTGGCAAACCCCCACTAAAAAAGTTCCCGTTCATGGCGCACGTTGGCAGCATTCTCCTCCCAACTCAACTCTGTCCCCCTAATAAACACGCGGAAAATGCTCGGGCCAAACCATGCAATCATGAGACGGAGCGGTTCTGGGCTTTGTGTGGCATAAAGCAGCCTAAGTTAGGGCAATTTTGGAAATGATTTCGTCTTGAAGCGTGGCTGATGCGCATGATCGCATTGTCGCCGGCCTTGGTGGAAGTCTCAGTTGGTTCAGGGTCGTACCTGCCTCCACAATCTGGCAAAGTACCTAGGTAGTCATGGTCGAGATGGTCAGACACCGAATGCCTCACATGCCTTCCAACTCTCGAGCTGCCTAGTTGTTGCCTTTCCGCGTCAACCCCTTCCCCTAGCCCTACCGTTCCAGCAATCTGGCGGCTTTGAGACCACTACGGGGCTGAACGCTTGGTTGGTTGATGGCCGACAATTTGCTCCAGCTCCACCACCCTCTCTGCCCGAAACGACAGCCTTTCCTAAGTGTGGCTCGCTGGAGGACTCCCCCGCTCCAACATCATTTGCTGTGGACAAATCATCCATTTTATGCTTCCGTTAGTTGGCCTCCCCATAAGAGGGTCCCCCGCTGACGTCGACACCGGGCAGCCTCCAGCCCAGCGTCACACCAAAGCTCTCTTGGATCGGCTACTCCCAAAGTCGCTGCGCAACGCCTCAGCCTCCTCTGCTCCGCCTGCGTCCAGTCGCTTCTTCCTAGGCCCAGCGTCATACTCCTGCTTCTCTTTGTGAGCCGCCACCATTTTGCCGTTTTTTGCAATACCATCTTCAAAACTCCGTACTCGAGACACACGTTGCTCTGGGCGAGTTGGAAGACACCGCCCTCTTTGTCCGTGCCTGGGCTTACAGCACTTTCCAGCAATATCCCCCGCTTCTTCCGAGCTGACGAAAACCCTCCTCAACTCTCCGCATCATTCATCGAATCGCCGCCCCCACATCCGATAACAAGAAAACACTGTATATCGAGTACCGGTCTCATCTTGCCGTGGCAGACGTGTCACAGGACCGTCTGTGTCGCGGGTCATATCCTACACCGCAATGACTGTCCCCTTCCGAGTCAAGGCTCTTTACGAGTATAGTTCGCCACATGAAGATGATCTTAACTTCGATGTTGGCCAAGTCATCACTGTCAACGAAGAGGAGGATGATGATTGGTATGGAGGCGAATACGTCGACGGCAATGGCCTGAAGAAGGAGGGCATTTTCCCTCGCAACTTCGTTGAGAAAATTGAGCCTACTGCTCCACCTCGGCCGATGAGATCACGTACCAAGAAGGAACCTGAAGTCCATTCAACAGAAGAAGTTGCTATATCAGCACCGCCACCGCCTGCTCTAGTCCATGAGCCAGAGCAGGAGTACGAAAAGGAAGAAGAAATCGAACATGAGCCTGAACCGGCTCCGGCCGAACGTCTTGTCCCTATCGCCCCGGCCCCGGTGACAGCTAAGCATGCAGAACCAGTTCTTGCGAAGCCTCAAGAGGTTACCAAATCACCACCAGCGGCTCCAAAGCAATCTGAATCACCGGCGCTAAAGGCTAAACAGAGTCCCCCTCCGGTCTCCGAAAAACCTTCGAGCAACTCTTTTAAAGACCGCATCGCAGCTTTCAATAAACCAGCTGCACCACCTGTGGCTCCATTTAAACCCAGTGGCTTAGGCACGAGTACTGGCTCTGGATTTGTGAAAAAGCCTTTTGTTGCGCCGCCTCCTAGTCGTAACGCCTATGTTCCACCTCCCAAGGAGAAGCCGACCACCAGTATCTATCGTCGAGAAGAAGATCCTGAAATCAAAGAACGAGAGGCTGAAGCTTATGGTCAAGCTGAGATGGCTGGATTGGTTCCTGGCGAACAGTCTCAAGAAGGGGGTGCCGAGGACGACCTACCTAAGCCCACCAGTCTGAAGGAGCGCATTGCCTTGCTTCAGAAGCAGCAGATGGAACAAGCTCAGCGTCACGCCGATACTGCTGCCAAAAAGGAAAAACCCAAAAAGCCAGCGAAGAAGAAGCCCGAAGCTGCCCTTCAAAGTGAGGCCGATCCAGAAACCGAAGAAGGCACTTTTGCAGCTTCGCTAGGAAGATCCGAGACTGGAGAAACAGAGGCTAGGACATCGACAGATGATACTCATGCTAGAGCACCCCCGCCGAAAAGAAGACCCTCCAAAGGCCCTGTGACGAACGAGTCGCACGATGGGAACGAGGCTGATATGTCTGGTGCCGGTGACACCACAGAGGGACAGGATGATACCACTGAGCGTGAAGATAACGAGGAAATGCTTCGACGTGCTTCACGCGTTCCAACGTCTTTCACAGCTATTGGTACCTCTCGCGACAGCGGAGGGGTGAATGAAGGAGAACAGGAAGCTGAAGCTGAAGAGGAGGATGAGGAAGAAGAAGTAGAGGTGGAAGTCGACCCTGAGGTTAAACGGAAAGAGGAATTACGGGCTAGAATGGCAAAGATGAGTGGTGGCATGGGTTTTCATGGCATGTTCGGGACTCCAATGCCGGCAATGGCTAAAGTCCCACCTAAAAAGAAACCAACCAAACTTCCTGAGGCATCGCGAGCTGATGAAGATGATCAGGAGGCAGTTCCCCGCGCGGTGCCACCGATCCCGACACCTATGGCTTTACCTGGCATGGGTAGCGCCCTCCTCACCAGTCGGAGTCATCCGGAGGAGGCGGAGGAGACGAAGGGAGATGCTGATGGTGACAAAGCCAGTCCTGTTCCATCAAAGACGATGCCTCCATCAGTCCCTATGCGGGAACAGGAATCAGATCCTGACGACGATGAAGAAGATCAGGCGACGACCCCAGCGCCTATTTCTGAGATGTCTTGTATGTGATACAACGATCATCTGGCTCATAGTAGACAGACACAGGCTAATTATTGTGCAGTACTCCGTCGAGATATAAGCGGCCCTCCACCGATTCCCGGTGGGCGACCGGCACCTCCGCCCATACCAACAGAATGTAAGCACCGCTGCTTTCATACGTCCTTTTCATGTATCAGTGCTGATGTGTCACAGCTCGTGCGCCGCCACCACCACCCCCAACTGATGTGAAATCCCCCACAGAAGGATCTGAATCAGACGACGAGCTTTCTGGAGGGGCAAGAGAAGAGGACTCGGAGCAACCCGGCACTCAAACAAGACGTTTACCTCCAATGCCAACAGCGCCTGTCACTCTTCCTCCTAGATCACCTCCACAGTCTCCTCGCGAGGACGATGTTTCAGCGTCTTCCCCAACAGCTGCTGGTACCAAACGAAATAGCCGGCCGCCACCTCCAATTCCCGGATCGATACCGGCACCTCAACCAGCTTCGAACAGGCCGCCGCCGCCGCCACCTCCAGGTGGTTTGAGTCGGCAGTCAACAGCGGACGTTCCCATCCCTACCCCGACGCGGCCCCCGCAGGCGGGAGAGGAAGAGAATGAAGAGGTTACGGAATACGAAGGCGACTATGATACTGACATTGCCTCCAGTGTTCCTCATAAGGATGCTTTGAAGTCACACGCCCGAGACTCAAGCGTAGAGGAGGACACACTGACGTTGCCGACCCGAGACGCTCCTTCAAACATCCCACCTCCTATTCCGTCTGCCGCAGCTCCTCGAGCTATCCCACCTCCAATTCCCAGCCAGCCACCTCCGGATCACAAGCGACGGTCCGTTGATGTTCCTCGCGCAGCTCCACCTCCACCCCCAAAGGAGGCCGCTCCTACGGCAACCCATAACGCAGGAGACTACGATCCATACAACTATACTTCACCGCCGCCGCCTCCACCTCCAATGGGGTCTGGCTACGGCCACCACAAGACACCAAAAATCGACGAAGATAGATCTTTTTCTGGACCGTCAGCAGCTCTGCAACCATCGTCCCCCACTGAGCGTCGAGCACCACCATCAGCGCCGCCGCCTCGCCCTAGCAACAAACAGTCTATGGATATTCCAAGGACAAGCACGAGCAACAGAAGATCAGTGGATATGCACCGCCCTTCTGTTGAATCAGATTTTATTGCCAACGACGTTGACCTATCAGTGCAGAGTGGATGGTGGAAGCAGGCGAATCAAGTCCCACCTGTCTTCCAGGGACGGAGAGACGTTCACTTCGAAAGTGAAGAGACAACCACGACCAATCAAGGCTCCAAAACAATAGTCACGCGGGATGTGTTTGTTCTTTTTCAAGACTACTCACAGACTGTAATTACAATCCGATACGACCCCTTTGATCCGTCAGATGTAGAACTGGAGCAAAGGCATGAGCCACCACCGCGATCCCTTCGCCAGGACCAGATGGAAGAGTTTTATGAACGTTATGGCAGACAGATTTCGGAGGCTGCCACGTCCAGAAAGGATGCAGTCGTTGGTGATGGCACGCCGCAAGGGTTTGTCATGGAACTACTTCGACCCCTTAGTGGTGCGCTTCCGCCGGTTGGTACACGTTCGTACGGCGCCTTGGTCTACGCCAACATGGCCAATGCGTCTACTCAACAGCAGGACGTCATCCGGGCAGGAGATATCATATCGTTTCGCAATGCCAAGTTTCAGGGCAAGCATGGACCCATGCATGCCAAATACTCGGCAGAAGTTGGCAAACCCGACCACGTTGCGGTCGTCGCTGAATGGGACGGAACGAAGAAGAAGGTCCGCGCATGGGAGCAAGGACGCGAGAACAAGAAGGTCAAGATGGAGAGCTACAAGCTGGACGACTTGAGGAGTGGTGAAGTCAAGATCTGGAGAGTCGTACCCCGTACCTGGGTTGGCTGGAACATCCAACCGTAGTGGAGCTGGAGGACCAGTCGTTTAGGATGGCTGCCTGAAGTCCAAGTAAACGTCTGGACGGACAGCTGGCCAAATTAAAGGGGCGAGGACTCGGTGTGGTGGAGGGTTGGCATACGAAATTGAGGATGTATTGTTGTTCCATGGTAAAACTGCCCGAGTAGCCGTATCGAAGACTGACTTTTTTTTTTGTCCTTGTCTCGCATAGCATAGTCTGTTAGAAAGCTCGTGTAGGCCACATGATTACACATCCAGCTCCGTCGTATCCAATGCGTGCTGCCTGTAACTACTCGGTACTCCCGTACGTGACTTGCTGGAGGCTGCCGCTTGGTATAATTTGCCATTGACCAATTGTGCCGCTGCAAGTTCCCGCTGGACATGCAATGTCTCGTTCTTGGGCATCAAGACGCACGCTAGGAGTGCATTGCATGCATGCCAAAGCGATGCGCAACGCACCCGAGATGATGGGACAAGAACCCTCACCGTACGGCAGTGGAGGGGTCAAAGGTCTGTCTGTCTGGTAGTAATGAGGGCGACGGCGGCGTCACTGTTTCATGCTAGTAACTCGCATGCAAGTCGGTGGCATGGCATATCGTCACGTCACAGTGAGGTAGGAGGGTCGATCCCGTGATGAGTGCTGCGCATGCGGCGGTACGAGGGGCAGACTTGGACTTGATCCGATTGTGTGCTCGGAAGCGAGAGGCAACGGTGAGGTGAAGAACGGGGAGTTTTGGCGAATGTGTCCGGGAGTGAAGCGGGCTCGTTGTGATTTCTCCTTGTTGACGAGGGCATTTAGAGAGAATGAGGTTGGCTGGCAGCCTCGCTGCTTTGTTTCAAGGCATCTTCTTCAAGGGTTGGAATGGGGATGGGTATGTAGTTACTCGTCGACGGACTTGGTCTCTGAGTGAATGGATCAACGTGGGCATGTCTTGGTATATCGATTGGTCGGTGGCAAGACGCAGGTTCATCTGGACTTGTTGAGCGCACCGGCATGAGTGGCGTTGGCACTTCGACGACGACGACGACGACGACGGTAAATGGGCTCTCGTCAGTTCATCTCCTCACCTGCTCACCTGCTCACCTCCTCGCGGGCCAATAGGATGAAGCGCGATTGCGCGGGACGAGGCGAGCACGAGGCGAGCAGCGAAGGGTTCTGAGACGAAGCATCTACTCATCTTGGACTGGCGAATCAGCGTCTGACACGACTTACACCAATTGCAACGGCAGAATAAATCCGTACTCAATATGCTTCAATGGAGCAGTACTCCGTAGTGGCATCACTTTAGTTTGCTGTTGGGCTGTAAGGCACCAAGGACACGGCATTGCCTTACACACGGCATGGATGGCTAGCGAGGGCGCTTGTAGGTTGTAGTCGGACCTAGCTGCGAACATCGGAATTGGGTGCAATCCCGTGAGAGTGGGCAGTTTGGGCCCCTTGATAAGCATATGACGGTACTCCGTAAGGGATTGCTCACCAAGTCATTGGGGGTCCGAGTCTTCCCTACCGGTATGTGACGACTTTTTGCTACGGTATCGAGGACCAGCTAACTAGTTACCAGGTCATCATCGTATTGAATGCAGCTAAGCTTGCCAGCATGCGTGATCCATGACTGTATTGTGAGCCAAGGGAGTTCTTCGTACGTACACTGACATCATCAGATGATGGGCGCTCTAGTCTGGGCTAGTCGATGCGATGCTGAATGTCAGGAGGGAATGACACAGCATCTGTGAGGAGGGTTCCTGGTGACCGTCAAGGGAGAAGCTCACCAAGACCCGGAGTGAGCCAACCGGAAGAACAGAGAGAGACCAAATAATCTAGACGCCTGTCATGTACTCCGTAGGCAGCAGTAGAACGTAGTGCAGGCAAAGGTCACGTCCACGGTGACTGGTATATGCACTCGTTGTTGGGACGCTGTGACCAGCTTTGAGCTCCTCAATGTCAAGTCGTAGGAACGTTGAAGTCAACTCCCTTGTGAGGAGGGTCACTACCTCGATTCATAACGTGGTCCGAAGTGCGGCCAAGACGTTGTTGCGAGTGCTGAGGTCATCTGCGGCTTGTAAAATGTCACGAGACGAAAGAGAGCAAAGGTGCAGACTTGGACGGCGGCGCGGACGGATCCGGTTGGCTATCCCTATCAAACCGAGCAACACGATGCGCACTTCATGTCAGGGCAATGGCAAATACACTGCCCTGCTATGGAGCATATTGTCGATGAGCGTGCGTGTCTCACATATTTCTAAGACTCTGCTTTCGAATGCCCAGGAGATGAGTTAAGCTCAAGACAGCGGTCAGTCGGTCGAGGCGAGCGGCTTGAAATTTGTGACAGCCATTTATTAGAAGTTCCGAAGCCAATGACGTCGGATATCCCTGGATCAGGTTCACACCGCATCAATGATCCTTCGCGAGACAGCACCAGGGCATTACAGGCTGACCTGGGTGGCAGAACCCGCTGACGCACGCTGTAGTCTAGTACATAGTCACCTAGACAACTTTGTTCAGTGTTCGGCAGTCGGTCGGTTTCTGGTCGGCCGGTGTCTTCGGGGGCTTTGGTTGAATGCCCGGAAGTTGAGGGGGGGTTATTCTCCGTGTTCGAGAAGGAGCAGTACCCTGGACCTGCAGTGAAAGTCTCACTCAGGAAGGATGAAGTTATTAGGTGTCATGACAGACTGCGCTCCGTCGCAGTGTTGCTCTGAGGCATTGGACCGACCTCGTGCGAAGGCATGTGCCAAGGCAGACAAAAGAAGACATCCTCAGATGCACCAGCCAAGCAAGTACGTTGTTGTGACATGACTGACGGGCTCAGTGCTCGTTTGAGAGTCAAGACACACGAGCAAGCTGCACGGCTTCTGCCTGCCCTAACAGCCCTGCACCTGATTCCTTCATCTTCTGGTTTACAACCAACCCATAGGGGCACAGGGACCCCAGGGGAATCAATCCGATGTCAGCAATTTGCGCTGACGTCGCCAACAAGCCGATGATGGGGCGATTCGCTTCCCGTGGCATGTTGCTTTGCGGGACACGGCGTTGGACGACAACGTTGAACCTACTTTTGGAACAATTCCAGTCGCGAATGATGAAGCTCGGCCCAGCCCGAGCCTCGCTAGACGAAAGGGCAATAAAGCGTTCAGTGTGCCAATGTTCCGGCTTTGAACACCAGTGGGTGGCTGGGGGTGAAGCTCACGGCTCACAGTCCACCTGCTCAGCCTTGGAGTTGACGCAGGTTGTTTCCCCATTTACGCGCACACTTCTGGCTCTGGGAAGCTGTCGGTGTCGAAGTCGATTCGGAAACTGTAGCTACTCCGTATGGTTCATCCACTCGGGAGGCGTGGAAGTGAAGACACCAGAGTCGGTCATGTCACTGCCTCGACGCCATGTCGGTGGTGTATCCGCATAGTCCGATTGCGTGGAATCTCCCATGTCTGGTTGAGCATCGGTTGTCTGTGCTTAGATCTGAGGCAACACCCATCCATTCGTGGCTACCCAACCGGCGCAAGAATCCTATTGGGAGCAGGGCGAGAACCTTTGTGAGGACTGGTGGCATTCTTTGAGGTTGGTGGTGGTGCATGGAAATGCCCAGAAGGCCCCAGGTCCTTGTCCAGGTCCTTGTCCAGGTCCTTGTCCAGATCCCACCTCCGCATCCACGCCCTCGTTCACGCCCACATTCACACCACCCCCTGGGTCGGCTCACTGCGACAGACGAGGAAAATAAAAGACCGACGACGCCGACGCGGCGGTTGCCCATTTGAGGGCCTGGTTGTTTGTCAATGTGATCGGCTGGTGCCTTCTTGCATGCTGAGATTGATTCGGTCGTGTTCCCCGTCAGTGCAAGGTTCTCCTTTGAAAAGGTACCGAGTAGTTGCTTTCCTGTTCATGTGAGGTGGAACCTTCGTCTTGCGCATGTTCGCGACTTCCCTTTTGGTAAACCGCGACGTATATCTCGAGCCCTCCTTCCCAAGCCGTTCAATGTTGCCATTCTCCATGCCGCATTCACCCCTACCGTCCCCGACATACCCAGGTGCACATACACATGCACATACACATACACATTCGCATTCGCATTTTTCATGCCACCTTGACTTCTTTTGCAGTCGTACTCGTTTGATACTTCAGTTCGTGGTGGCCTGTTCTTTCGGTCAATTGTGAACCCTACCCGTCTCACCTACATGACACAGCGGTGACAGCTTTCCGTGTGTATAATATCTCGACCGCCGCCAACTGCCTCTCCAAAAACCAAACTTCCTACCTCCAGCCGAGTAGATGACTCAAAGCTCCATGACAACAACCTCACAGCACTCGAAGCATTTAGACGCATCGGACACACCAAAAATCATGCCCGATCCATCGACTTCACAGCTCTCACTGGCTTCCTCCACATGCAACAGTGAGCTTTCAACTTCAAGCGCCCTTTTAAGAACAGACGATGCTCTTCCAGCATATCGTCAAGTATTGGCCACTACTGAGACAACAAGTCCAAGACCGAGACACGAAAACGAGTATGAGAGTAGCAGACAGCAACAGTCGATAGTACCGCAAGAAGAGCCGGAGTTACCACCGCCTAGTATCACTTACTTCCCACCTGAACCTTCAGATTCGAATCTCTCAGTCAATACCTATGATTCTCGATTCTCTGACGAGCACCTGGAGCACGAGATCGATTCCAATGACGAAAGTTCATCCACCTATGAGCCTGAGCCCATTCGTCTGCAAGCCGCCGAAGATGCCGCCATCCCGCCGGTTCTGCCTCCCTACCGGGCTGGACCTACTGATCCAGCTGTGGAGCCATCGGATTCTCGCACTTTTGCCTATCTATTTCCTTCCATGTGCCGTCTTTCTATTCGCCACGACGAAAATACCTCAGACGGCAACATGAATCTTCGTGTGGACACTGTAGTTGCGCCTGGTTCAACCATGGGCAGCCGCCATGGCGCTGCCCTAGGTTCTCGACGCAGACCTGTCACTGTTCAGCTGTTTCATCTCCGCATGTACGATTTGGCTAGTCGGGAGTTTTCTTTCCGTCGCTACTGCCGCGAGTCTGGTAGGGAAGTGTGTGTCTCTAAGCGTGCTTACACCAAATCGCCCAGTACTCCACGAGGTGCTATTCACCATTCTGTTTCCTCGGCCCTCCGATCCGTCAAGGCGCCTTTTCGCCGATCAAATGCCTCCAACTCATCTTTCCTTTCCCTCAAAGCCCCCTCGGCTTCACGACGTCCCTCCACGGCAAGTACCATGACAGCCAAGTCATCTACGTCAATTGGTGGCGGTACCGATATTTCAGACAGTTCGTCCGGTCTCCTGGCTGTCAAGAACCCATCAACACTTCTGGTTCCTACCGATTCTATCAAACTAGAATTCAGTAACTATGCCCGTGTGGAAGTTTCCCGCCGCACCGCAGGACGATACGAGTTCGAGTGGTGGGGCCACAAGTATACTTGGAGGCGCGCGGTTGACAAGATGCTCAACACTTTTTCTTTCCACCTCGTCCGCGATGATGAGGACAATCCTGTGGCCCATATTGCCCAGGAGATCCGAAGTCCTAGTCAGATCGATGAAGATGAACGGGCCGGTGGATGGGTTCCGCCCTGTTACATGTGGATTAGCGACCAGTCCATCATTGAAGCCATGACAAACGTCGCCGAGTACGTACTTTGACCTCTTACCACTTAATTCTCGGTGATCAGAAGCTAATATTGTGCAGTGCAATCGTCTCTACAGGCCTCATTGCCTTGGCCGACGATTGTATTCGCGAACGCTGGCAACCCAAGAAAGCCACTTCCGGTCCGGCCCCGCTCGGGCTTAGAGAGCCCCACTTCGGCACCGATGCTACCTCCAGCCACGGACTGTTTAGCAGTCGCGGACAGAAATTCAGTAAACCGTTCCGTTCAGGGAAACAGATCACCGTCTATTGAGTAGGTGGCAGGAAAATAATTATTAGTATACCCAATGTTTAATTTAAAGAAGATGCTGTGTGGAAGTACACACAGTATGAACTACAGCATGAAAGCATGAGGAAATGCAGCACGTTCTTTGGGGAAATGGGGCGTTTTTGGAAACAATGACTTTGCCCGTAGATATCGAGCATAAGCAGCATGAACTGTTCGAAATTAGCAAAAAGTCACATCTCTAGTTTACGTCGTACTTATGTTCACAGTATGATTACGGTGCAAAGTGGTAAAAATGGTATTTGTCCGCGTCTCTCGTATGCCAACATGCCGCTCGATCAATCGTTTTCGTGACCATTATGTACCTTGTCGTCTCTTCAGTAAGTTCATCAATCCCGGAATGATCTGATACATCCCTCGGAACCTTGAATTCCAACAATATCACCAAACAAGATGAAAAGTCCACTAGGACGTTTAGCCGTCCCCCAGCCAACTGCCAAAATCCAGCTTCATCAACAATCTATCCACGCCCCCCACACGACACGGCACATAACTTCTCGTTTCACCCTCGTCGTCCACCAGATTGTGTCCGTCCCACTCGGCCAGAAAGCCAGCGTCGCTCTCCAAGATTCTCAGGGCGGAAACCACGCCGTCTATGCCCTGCTTGACTCTCCGCTGGACGCTGCGCAGAGATCCGAAGACTTGTGCCTGTTCGTGCGCCAGGTCGACGGAGGCGTCTACTACGCCGGCGTCGTGCTCGAGATCGAGAGACGTGAATAGCGAGTGGAGGCGGTGGAGGTGTGTGACGAGGTGGTCTATGTGTTGGAGGAGGCTGTAGAGCGGGTCGGTGAAGGACGTCTGCGCGAGGAGGACGCGGTGGGTGAGGGTGCGGAGGTACAACGTGTGTGCGGTGGAGAGGGTCTGCGGGTCGTGAGGGTGCTGGGCCGGAGGAGCATGGGAGGAGTGCTCCGGGCTGGGTGTTTGCGGCTGCGGTTGTGGAGGGATGAGCCAGGCGTGGAAGTTGTCCCAGAGGGGTTTGACGATTTCCGTCTGGAAATAGGCTTCTGTCTCGGCGAGGAAGAATATGGCCGCGCTGGCGGTTGTCCACGTGCCCCGGAGGAGCCAGGAGCGGTCGGACCAGCGCTCCCGGAGGGTGACGGCGTGGTCGGACGCGCCCCCCGGGGAGGGGTAGTGGCGACGGAGGGAGGTTATCTTCCAGAGATCGGTGAGGCGGATGTGTGCGCGGCGCAGGGACAGGAGGTATGCGTTTATGGAGGAGTAGAGCTGCAGGTCGGAGGGGGAGATGACCATGTCCAGGGGCGAGGGGAGGTCGAGGCTGAGCATTGCTGGGGCGGAGAAGAGCATGTTGCGGAAGGGCGAGGCGGCGAGGATGTTTGCCGCTTGCACGTCCAGGCCTCTTCCTGTGACGAGCGCGGCGGGAGGTTTGGACTTGGTGAGATGCAGCTGTATCAAGCTTCGCGCGAGCTCGAGCTGCTCGTCTTCCTCGGCGTGCTGGCCTTGCAGGGAGACGAGAACGGCCCAGGTTCTGTTGAGTACGGCAGCGACTTCACCATCCTTGACGGTGATGTTTTTGAGGCCGCCGTCCTTTTCGTAGGCGAGGTTGCCTGCTCTTCGCCAGCGGTTTCTGATCTTTTCGTCGGCTTCGTGGGTCAAGGCCATTGCGAATTCTCCCCGACCAAGGAGGAAGAAGTCCCGCAGTAGCTGGACCATCTCGGATACCTTGGCGAGGGGGAGCATCTTTTGCAAGGTGTCTCGCGACAGGGAGATGCGAATGGTCTTGATTGCTTTGGAGAAGTCGGAGTTCTCCAGGGGGAACGTCAGGGTTGACAGCTCTCGGAGCTTTGCGGATACGTCTGCTGAACCCCCGGATGACGAGCCGATACTATTGACAGCGCGAACGTGATTGAGTGATTTACCGATGAATATCATGGACGCGGCTGTTGCTCCCGTGACAAACGACGGGAGGCAATTCTCAACACAGATATATTCCTGTATGGCCAGTCAGTTCATGGAGTCGTGCTTCAAGTTGGGGGGACATGGGGGGGCGCATGCCTCTGAAGAACTATGCAGCCTTTGCACAAAGAAATCATCACTTCCGAAACTGGGCAGCCTCCCGTACAACACCCACGCGGAAACCTGCTTCAGCCATGCCGTCTCCGCGACCTTGACCAAGCTCTCTGCTGTCGCAGCCACGTCCTGATACCCGCTCTGCAATTCGTCCCTCAACCGATCAATCAGCGTTGAGCCCCTGCATGGGCTTCCATCGTCATTACTAGCCATGATAAACTGCATTGTATCCCAAAGCCACTCTAACCGTCTCGTCCACTGTTGGAATTCGCCCACGATAGCGGTCAGCGGCACGATATTGTATGCTCCCACAAACTCAGGGTCGTTCTTCAATATACTCTCTTCGACCTGCAGCACCTTTCTCTGGAATGCACCAAGATGGACTGAGCTTATGGCCGTGGCGACGGCTCGACATATCGTTGAGGGATGCGTCGTAGATACCTCGGTGGAGTAGGCGATGAGGTTGGTATGAAGGTTGCTGATGTGTCCGGCGGACGATAAGAGCTGTCGCTCGGGGGGCGTTATTCCTGCGAGGGCGTCTGCTTCGGGCGACGGAGGGGTATGAA
This sequence comes from Metarhizium rileyi, assembly GCA_031753515.1. Lineage (NCBI taxonomy): Eukaryota > Fungi > Ascomycota > Sordariomycetes > Hypocreales > Clavicipitaceae > Metarhizium > Metarhizium rileyi. Next base: position 3,906,567 of record JAUKVO010000006.1, on the reverse strand, counting down.
GGAGAGGAGATGGGTGGCCCGAGAGGGAGAGGAGGATTTCGTGGAGCATGATGCACTGGCGGCGGAGCGTTAGCTTTGGTAAATGTTGGGTAGTGGCGAAGTTTCGTACACCTTCTTTGCTCGTTTGCGTTTGATAGCGTCTGATATGTCGTAGGAAAGAAGAATGAGGACCCCGAACGGCTCGTACCGACACATGGGCTGAGTGTTTGGACGGCGGAGGTCGGGTTCCGGTTATGGCAGCGGATTCGTCGCGGAAGATGCTGGTTTTGTTGCCATCAGTCGAGGCGACCGCAGTAGCATAGGGTTGACAATCCTTTAATCTTCAGCACCGGGCCTTGAAGAGAGTTGAGCGGTTGGTTTCTCGGGGAGCCGGGTTGATCGTTTAGATTAGGACGTGGGGTTGAAGTCTTGAAGCTTATCGCGACGCGAGAGACGTCACGTCGACACGTGATCCACTTTTACCACTTTATATGAACAAGCTGCGTGAGTGATCATGAAAGCTTTGAATTTATCGTTTACTTTGAAGAAAAAAAACCAGTTTGATTCAGTTAATGCTTGCAAATAGCGCAATTCCGTCTACCCGAGTCATGAATAGATGATTAGTAGATGTCCACGTCTCCTGCCCGCAATAAGCTATTCGATGTCCTTGAGAATCCTACTCACGAAGCAGGCTTTTTACCATTTCCCTGGTAGCCACCAGACACGCTTGAAGAACTTGCCAATGAATCCTTCTCTCCGTTTCCATTGCCATTTCCATTCCCATTCCCCCCCGTCACGGGTCCCGGCTTGCTCTTCTCATCACCGCCAACAATAACCTGGCCTCCACCCTTGACATTTCCAACGACCATGCCTCTCGCGACACTCTTTAGGACGGCGCGGCGAGACACACCCGTCACATCTATATACACCAACCCCACATTCTTGAAACCACCACCCAGGTTGCGGGACACTTCACCAGCCTCTGCACCCCATCTATGCTCAACAACCTGACTCACGCTTGAAGATGTGCTTGTAAGCAGACTCCGGCCGGCCTGCTCCATGCCATCCACGACTGTATTGAAGGCCATCAAACTCTTGTTCAGCATACCAGGTTTGTATGTCTCAACGATATTGCCGTCTTTGTCGTATCCACGGGCCTTTCCATCCTTGCGACGGGAAAGGTTGGCGCCAAAGTTCTGAGCCACTTTGGCAATGGAGCCGACGGTCGCCGCGGACATGCCGGCGGCCTTGTTAGAGAATTGGTTGATCCTTCGAATGTGGGCGTGGGTGGTGGGGGTGAAGGTGACGGGCTTGGAGACGGGTTGCGTATTCTTGGTGAAGCTTTCAGCTTGGCCTTGGAGGGCGTGGGAAACATAGTCTGACGTCGTGATAAGGAGGCGAGACGCCCTCATGCTCATGCTCACAATGGTGGACTTTTTGTATGCTGGGTGCATCTGCTCTTCTTCATAGTATGCTGGGGCAGGTTGGATGTTGATGGCCTGGGATCCGTCCGTAGGCAAAGCGATTTCAACAGGGTCTACGTATACCAACGGTCAGAAATTTTTCTCCGTTGGGAAGGTCGGGCTCCATGGAATTTGTTCGTACCTTTGGATCCAGGCTTGATGCCGGAATCTTCAACAACCTCGAACCCTTCACTCAATTCACCAATGACACTCCCGTCCTCCTCATCCACCAAGACGATCCTGCCACCTTTGCCGTTGGAACTCGGACTGCCTTGAACATAGGCTTCGCCCTGAGTATAGTCAGCTGGATTGTAGGGGGGTAGCGCCTCGCCCGCTGCCTCTCTTGCTTTTGCGGAAGCGCCAAGATCAGGCGCCGTCTTTTCCCTCTTTGGCTTTGGTGGGCGCGCGCGCTCCAGGAAGCAGGTACACTGCGCAAGAATCGTCTCAAAAGTATCTACATCTTCCTGGATATGAGGACGGCTGCCGTTGACGGGAAACTCGAGCCGAGTGAAAGCGCCGGCGTCAGGGCCAAGGTCCCATCGAGGGATGAGATAGCTGTTCGGGGGTTGGTGATATATCTGGGTTGTGGCTGGCAAGGGCAAGTCCAACTGAGGAGGCAGATGCAGATGTAGGTAGAAGTCCTCCTCTCCAGATCCGATGCCAGATGGATCTGCGAAGCCAGAGGCAGTCGGAACCATGAGCAGTGAAAGAGTCTGAGGGCCGCTTGGGGTCAAAGACTCCTCAGTACCGTTGGCGATGTGATAAGCTTTGATGCCATCGACGGCGAAGAGGAGCTTGGGGTCCTGCATTGTGGACGGCGTGGTTTGATTAGACGGCTGTGATGATGTTGAAGCTGCAGAACTTACATTGTTCCAGGAGGTCATGACGGGCAGTAAGTCGCGAAGAGGAGCGCTAGCTTCAAAAGGAATGCAGACCAGCTAGCTAATCAAGGTTTGGACGGTGGCGATGTTCAACGTCGCCGACGGGCTCAGCTGAAGCGACGGAGGGGGGCACGGGCAGGTCCTAAGCTACGTATACGTACTCCGTACCTGCTCAAGATGGACGGACTGGACTCAAATCAAGAAAATGGCAGATGGCGGGGCAATCTTGTCACTCGAGAACTCGAGACTGGTATAAGTATTGGCATTGTTCAATGAGTAGGTACCTAAGGTAATTACTTAAGTACGTTACTCCGTACTGAGCTGGGAGAGCTCAAGCTCGAATATGAAAAGCTTGACATTGACTTCAAGGACATGGATCTTGGCAAGTGGGCGGCCTCTTGTCGTCATTCGCACAAACATTGAAACTTCAAATGTTGCCGCCGACGAATGCCCGAAATCAAAGACGCAACCAGCCTGTTCTCCTTGTGCCAAAGCTGAAACGAAGGTGCGCGCAAAGAAACCCAAGACTTATGAAACAGACAGACGCCCGTGTCGAGCAGGCGATTGACAAGATGGACTTGAGGAGCATTCAATGTTATTTTTGGCAACATGGAACTTTGCCTCCCGATCAATGTGATGTCCACATGGCTGGCAGTCAAGTCCCAGCCAGCGCTGCGACCAGACGCCAGGCCGTCAATAGCCTTGGCCCGTGGGTGCACTGAGCCTGGCACTTCCAGCGACGTTGAGGCCGCATGGGCCCTGGAACCAACTGGAACAGGGCTGGCGTCAATGGCCGTGACGGGGTCTGTCTGGCTGGGTGTTGCCACATTCTTCATCCCAATGACATGATCGCGTCGCTCTCAGGTGGGTAACAGGCATCGTTGACGACAACCGAACCCCAAACTGGCGTGGACCTTGATGGTTCAGCTCCGGCAGCCAGCTTTCTGATACGCGCTTAGGTCCTGAATCATGATCAGGGTGAAGATCAAATTCCCCGAGTGTTGAAAAGAAATCGAGTCGAGTCGCAAACCAACCACCAACATTGAACGCCGCCATGCCCAACATCCTTTGAACTGTGCACTCCGTGAGTTACTTCCGTGCTCGCTCGAACTCGAAGATCAGATCGTTGAAGCCAGGCCGTGCGCGTCGTCAAGATGCACCCATGTCACATCAAATAAGCAGTCACAAGCGACACCGACAACCCCCATGGCTCCGTTACGGAGTAGTACTCTTACCACGGCGCCGGTTCCGCATTGTAGATTTCACTCCGTTGATATGTCGTCAGGATATGCATAGCTTCGGAAGTGCTATTGATGCGCCTGGGGCTGGCATCTCCCCGCATTCGTGCATCCTCGTCAAAGGCAAAATACGGCAGTTGCTGTTGGGGCTGCATTGAAGTTGCTACTTCTTCTTTTTCCACCAGTCAGATCAGAAAAAAAAAAAAATCAAAAAAAAATCAAAAGTTAACTCGAACAACGCGGCGGCATGAACGTTCATGACTCACTCATGAGCACCCATGGCGCCCACGTCTGTACATACCATCCTGGCCCGCAATCCGGCCCGAGGCGGTTCCTCGATGCCATCGCCGAATCAAAGGCATCAGGGCGCCAAGTGCCGGTGGCAAGGCAAGCAACAAAGCCACCATGGCGAAGAATGCTTCCAGCGTGAGTGTTACCATTTTGACATTTGCTACTCCCGTCTATGGGCTCGTGACGAAGACGCCGATATAAAAGTTACCTTTTAGTCAGTCGCTGACAGTGGAAGTTAAAGTATGTATACATGTGCAGCAAGTTACAAATTTTTGACGGGGTTCCGTGCCAGTGCAAAGCAGCCTTGAACAGCCAACTTGTTGACTTTGACTTGTGTGCTCCAGGCTGGGCGACGTCTACATATACAAGTTCGACGACGACGGCCTCGTCTCACGATGGCAAATCAGGATACCCGGGCCAAGGCACCGAACATGAACGAAACGTGACATGCCCGGCCCTCGCCGCCCCAATCATCTCTGGAGCCGCAGCGCATCCGGAATCTTCCTGCTGTATTGTAACTTCCATCTGGGCCGGAACTTGGCCTTGCAGCCCGGGCACGAATCCCAGGCTGTCGGCCGTAACACCGAGCGCCTTTGGGTTTGCGGTGAAGTTGCCAAACCACGTCGTCCAGGACTCGAGCGAGTCCTTGGCTGCCGAGCAAGGCGGAAGCTGACTGCATCAGCTTACCAAGTAACTAATAACTAGTTAGCTCGCACATGTTGTGTATATTGGCCCTCTGACTGACGCTCAGGAGGAACTTGATAGGTTCCAAGCCACTTGTGTGTGCCAATAACTGCAGGTGCAGACGCAGGGGCCCAAAAGGGACAAATAGAGTCTGCGCCGGCAACATGGTCCGCGTAGTACAAACAGGAATGCGTGACCTTTAGTTGTCTCGTAGATTTGGCCAACAGCAAGCATGCTGTGCTCTCTGTTCAGTTCCCAAAGCTCGCCTTGCGCCGTCATTGGACCTCCGTATATCCTAAAGCCCGTTGCCGCTCGCCTCGACTTGAATGCGTTGTTGCATAGTGGCTTCGTCCATCTTGTCGCCTGACGCTCTCTGGCCTATTTAGGTGAACCCGTTTCTCATGCCATCACCGCAAGTTTATTTTCCCCTGTCTTTGGCGTACAGCGTCAACCAAGAGTGGTTGCCTCTCGTCGTGGACCGAAGTGATTCGTTAGTTGAGCTAATCGTCACGCCTAGGCGTTCGTACAGCTGTTCTTCGGCGGTGAGAGAGCCCAAGGGCGGCTCATGCTTCAGGTAGCCCGCGTCCAATCACTTCGTGGGAACGTTTTTACGGTTTCTCCCTTGCCCCATCGTCGTGAATGTTCAAAGCCCAATTATCATGCAGTGCTTATATCATCAAGGGCGAATGGTTTAGTGGTATAATACTCCCTTAGCAAGAATCCGCCAAAGGCTTTGACTACTGGGAGTGGTCCGGGGTTCGATTCCCCGTTTGTCCAACTCAAGCGATAAGATTATCCATCTATCGTGATGATCTTTTTGCAAAATTAATATTCTTCTTTCCCTGCACGTTTGGAGTCGAAGAGTTAATTTCTTTCTGTATACGGAGTACCTCACTCCTACACACTCACTACCACCAACTCGTCGAGAAGTTCTACAGTTGGACTGCCCGCAGCCCGTCTTGCCCAACTCGCACCCGACATTAGGCTCATCTGCGACTTCTCCTCGACGCCACGCCTTGTCGAAAGTCCCCCTCATACTGGTCCTTTCCTCGCCTCTATCCTTGTACATCTTCTTTTGTCCTCATTGGTGTTTTGGTAGTCCCTCGGCAACTGTCCTCCGGAAAGTGGTTCTGCCCTCTTCAGGAATTCCGGCTCTTCTTTGAGTTTTCTGATCTGCATGTCCTTCACTGCTTCTCGAAGTGCCTGATTTTGCAGACCGGCTCTTCTGTTCTTCTTGGCTTCCATTTTCTTCTTTCTTGCCTCCTCCTCCTCCTCCTCCTCTCCTCTCTGTCTTCTTCTCGACGCCCTCTTTCTAGCTCGACGCCCTCTTTCTAGACTCCTCGACAACGACGACTTCGACCTTGCCGACTCTGTCATGGCTGACTTCGTCGTTGTAGCCTGCGTAGCCTGATTTGTGTGAAGTATCGGGAAATATCCTATTTGCGCGCTTCATATAGAACCTCTCCTCCCAGAACTTGGATGACAGAGCCCGGAGGATCATGCAGCGAGAGTACTCGGTGAAATCCGGCGTTCCGACACTCGCCGTAGTCAAGGATGTCTCGGCGGAGTGCCTGTTTTTCATCTTCCGTCCTGGTGAGCATGAGGTGGAAGAGTTGAAAGCGTAGATAATAACGCCGACATCCAGAGCTCGTTGATGCGTTCGATCTCTCGGGAAGGGTTGTCGGATCCTTGGTCGAGGAGTTGCTGGAGACAACCAACTTGCATGGGGACATCGCCAATTTCCTCTGCGGCTTTGAGCACAACCCGCGTGGTTTTCTTTGCCGCGTCTGATATTCCGGACGCCTTGGGTTTCCACTCCGGAACCTCATCGTCAAGTGGTGCATAAAGCGGCATTTCTTTATAGGGAAAGGTCATCCCTGACATGGGGTACTTTCCACGCAGAGCACCCTTGAAGAAAATGTTGTCGTCGTCCTTGTTGTTCATCTTGTATTCTTCAAAGAACACTCTTCACTCTTGCCATCATCCACAGCATACATGGTCTAGTCTTGAGATTCTGAACATTCTTCTTTAACAAATAAGTGGAAAAGTGCGCCGCAACCTGCAAACAATTTTCTGCATCCTTCATGTTTCCCTTCTCCTCCATGCAGGCAAACGCCAACGATGAGAAGAGGTCAAGCGCCCCAAAATATGTCGATTCGTCCTCGTCAAGGTCTGACCAGTCAGCAATGATTGACTCAATAGGACTAAATGTGCGTTCGTCGTAGAAAACGATCAGATCTCCGGCCTTCTTCAAGCCCATCTTTTCTTGAAGAGCGAGGAAAAGGTCTCGGAAATCCCAGATTCGCTGGTCATACTTGAGATCTAGCCAAACAATATACCAGTCAGCTGGTCTCTTGATCATGTACTCTGGAGAGATGTCAACGGCTAGTGTTCAAATTTGAACCTACTCGACATGTTAGTCTCGAATGATATAACCCTTATTTCTTCATCTCGGGTTATAATCATGTTGTCATGATGTCGGGGCAATTGTACCTCTGTCGAGTCGAGCCTCCTATATTTCAAGTACTGCGATGCCTTCGGCGTCAAACCGTCCGCCTCGATAGTGCCACCAAAGTCAAGCTCATCAAGTGCTTCCGCTTTTTGTAGCAGCAAGTTCCAATTCAAAATCAGATCACCAGCGCTTCCAACTGGAACTTCATCAGACATTTCGATGAAGGGATACTTGTTCGCCAGCTCAGCAAGCTTCCTATACATCCTCGCATCGTATAGACAATGACCGTATTGCACGCGAACATATATATTATCTAGCGACGAGGCTAGATCTTTTTCGAACTGGGAAATCGCTGCGTCAAAATGACCAAGTCTGCGTAGCTGTGCATTCTGTTGCAAGAAATTCTCCGCGTCCGGAGTCGTCTGCAAGGCCATATGTACTGTTATATCTTTAGGATCGTCCGGATCCATATGGACTGCTGCCGGTGCCCGGTTCGCATCGATGTGAGGACGTAAACGGGTATGACCGGGGTCATCTTCCTCATATCGTTCAGAGTATCTCCTCAGAGCTGATCTTGGTTCGTCCCCGTCTGAATAGTAGTAGCAGTAGTCTTCATTCATGAAAGCGTTGAGATCGTGCGAAAAGGCTGGTGGCATAGAATAGCGTTCAGACTCGTACATGACATGGTAATTTCGTACAGGCGGCGTTTGGAAATAATGATGGTTATAACTGTCATAGATAGCCGTTGTCATGGTAAGAACCCGACTTCGGCGCTGCTGTATAAGCAGGACGATTGTCGTCGGCATAGATGAGCTCCCTTTCCTTTCCCATGCTATCATCGAAGTCTGCATGTTTCGCGTAAGGGTTGGGTTTTCTTGCCTCTGTGGGAGGCGGCGCTCGTTCGCGTGAGCTTTTACTCCTGCTGGAATCAAATTCACGAACCATCCGAGGCCGCGGACGGCCCTCCTCATAAAATTCCATGGCCTCAAAGATGATTCTGGCCCTTGAATAACGAGATTCTCGGAAGGAAGCTGATGAGCTGAAATCCGTCTCCACCAAGTGCCGATGCGTAACGGCTGACGTGCATGACTTTTTATGTAACTATACGTGGCTGAGCACTCAGCCTGACGGTGCGTAATTTGAACGTGGCCATACATCATAATGGAATGGAGAGGCTGAGAAATGTCTTGAAAATCCAATCTCGCGGCTTTCCTCTGCTGGTCCCAGGCGCAATGCCGTTGTATTCGACTTCTTACAAGCAACATCTTGCGAAGCCCGCCACATGTTGTTTTAATTCTCATCAGTACAACTGTCTATCCACTGCGTGTTCTCGCTCATTCGAAAGGTCTGCCATGAGCACTCAATCGGACGACGCTGTAACTACCACCTCCCGCAGGCTCGTTCCAGCAGGCCACACGCAGCCCTCAACTGAGCATCAAGAGTTACGGTCGTACCGACTTTGAGCGGTTCGACCAGGAGACTCGAGGCAAACAGCTATTCGTAGGCTCGGGAAGCATCGGCAAAGTCAAAGTCAACTGCAAGTATCACTGGAAGAAGGCGCGATGGGGCGTTATAGGCGATGATTCCCGGGCTGCTGGAATCGTCTACATGGACGTCAACTTCAACCAGCCTCATGGATACTGTCTCGAAACCGCAAGTAATTTTTGTGACTCTCTCCAAACATATGAACTCCTACCCACTGGGACCCAAGAACAGACTCAGACGCCGGGCCCCAGGGCCAATGTACGCGGATTACTTTAAAGTTCAAATCACAGACTATGGCCCTCGACTGATCAGTGGCCCAACGATAAGGCATCGAAAGACAATCACTACCAGGATGACGCCAAACATCGGGGCGCCGGGCCTGGAGCTTCAGGGGATCTGTTGGACCGCCCAAGAACGAAGGCGGCCCGCGGACGATGCACTGGAAGCTAAAGAAGAACTCACTGAATCGTAACCGGATCCATAGTCACGAATACTCTACGGCGTTTGCATTTGTGCTTTGCGACAGGCCGGTGTTGATGCGCGTTGGAGATGAGCGGCATGATACGCGGCATGCGTGGCAGCGCAAGGAACAGGCTTGAACGATTCTCATCCGTCCTTGGAGGAAAAAATAGGTCGACACTTACCCAGATGGATTTTCCCTCTGCCGCCCGGTCGAGCAAGCGGCTCGATGACCTAGCAGAGCACCTGAACGCAGATATGCAGCGGGAGAGGTGGAAGAGGGCGGGCGTGGAGATGCCTGCATCCGAACCGGTGCAGTTTTTGAACCTGGCCAGCTGGAAACGATTGAGGAAGAAGAGGCTTCTTTTGCAGAAGCTTTGATAGAGGAAGCCATAGAGGAGGGTGATCCCATACTGGAGCCGCTGGCCAGGCAGATTCACAGCGGGCGAGATGCTAGACCCTCGATTGTTGACAGTGCGCCGCAACGACTACTGCGTGGAACGAGACAGTCTGAAGCGACTGCCGAGCCGTTGCTAAGAAGAAGCGGTGTCCGTGAAGGAAGCCTGAAGCCAGTCACAGGATCAAAACAGCCTGCCGTGACGAGGGAAGAGCCCAGGGGACCAAAGACGTCAGACAACGAAGGAATCTCCGCAAGACTCGTCAGCCCTGGCAGCACGCCAGTAGCACTGCACGACGACAAGTTGAGGAAAGTAGTACGAGTACCGGCGATTCTCTTCCTCATCAGATTCCTGGTCGTATATCACCCATCTAGTTGCCTATGGATGCAAAGCCTATCCATTGACTAAGGAAGCTCTTCAGGGTCATCAAAAAAGAGCTCTTAAAACGTCAGCCCATGCTAAAATCGGCTACCTCGTTGGATACCTTCCGAGTATGGATTCCTTGTAATAGGTTGAAAATGCAGGGCTAGTTACTATAGCTGGCAGAAGGTCCTTACGGAAGCTCGTCAAATAGTTGTAGCAAACTTCTTTACCGGAGAAGGGATGCCATTCAAGCAGTAGAGCGCGGCTCCCACGGCTCCCTGGCACCTCCCGTGCAGGTGGAAAGGGGTCGAGAGGCTTTCAAACAACAACAAAATGCAGAAGATGATTCCTTCGAAGCAAACGAGGGATATGAGAGCAAACCGTGGCATGAGGAGTAGGATGCCGAGCAGACGGAAAGCGAATATACCGTAGAGGAACTTGCTCGCTTGGCTGCCCCCAAGGGTGCTTCCCGACCTCCCACGTCTTCGAGCTCGAGACTGCATGTGAACCCATTGGCTTCACGGAGAGAAGTGGTGCGGCAGGCTGCTCCCGTATTGAAGACCGGTCGTTGACATCAGTGGCGGGTTGCCATAGTTTGATGGAACATGTGTGAAATAGGACAGACGGCATCATTGCACCAAGACTATTGATTTTAATCTTTGGCAGCTCATCCCGTGCCTTTGCCTTTTTTTTTCTGAGATGAACGCTTCTTTGTTTGATGATAAAAAGGACACGAATTGGTGATTCTGTCCTGATGAAGGTGATTCTATCCTGATGAGACGTGGTGATGGCGGGCGTTGTCAGAGGTGCTTGAGCTATCGTTTCTCACACCACATGTCGGCGAAACTAGCGGCGGCGTGACTACAGCTGCGTTGGGGTTGGTAACCTACTCGGCTTCTTGCCAAAGCCTGTGGTGACTAGTTATGCCAAAGATCGATAAGACATCTCGGCGGAACTGGCTGCTCTCGAGTCTCGGCACACCTGTGACCTGACTCGATCGTCGCGGCCAACGCAACGCAGTGGCACAGATTGGAGTCGTATTGCAGCCACACATGTGGAATGCGTTGTCCACGGCCCAAAGGATAGATTGTGCGGGCGAAGACGGGTCTTTTCATGACTCCATGTCGGCAGTATCCCGAGGCATTTCGCCTCGAGAGGGACGTGTAGACGTGGGAGATGCTGCATATGGATGGATGGGGGTGTGGGCGGGAGAGACATGGAGAGAGATAAAATAGACACAGAGCGAGAGATGAAAGAAAAGAGAGAGAGAGAGAGAGAGAGGGCGAGCCAAGAGCTCTTGGTGGACTGTGGCTGCTAGTTGCCGCACAGAGTTGTATTTAGAATGCTGCGGATTGATCGAATCGTCGGACGTACAGGTGGCTTCATCGGAAGAGCGCGAGATTCTCCATTGATGCGCGTTGGATTCCATTTCAGGATGCAGGGACGTTCGCATCGTGAACATTTGCGAGCCTCGATGCCTGAGCGCCGAACGCATCAAGCGAGTTGAACCAGAAGAAGGAAAAGCTTCGAGCTTCGGAGACGAGCTCCCCTCCCCCCAATCGTCAAACCGAGCATGTGCGTGTTCGAGAAGTCAAGAACGCATCAATCAAGGCCCTGAAGGATGTGTGGAGGCAGAAGAAGGCAGAAGGCGTCAGGAATTGATCCATGACGACTTGCGCGGAACAACCCCTGGCGCCCTCGCCTAATCCATCCGATCCTGTGAGGAAGGCCGAAACCCCCCCCCAATGACATGGGCCGTCGATAAGCGTCAGATTTTTCGCACATGCAAGGCGGCTTTGTGACCAAGTTACGTTCTCTGGCTATAGTTACGCAAAGCTCCAAGTGCCTGGCTATGTAAATGACCTACATGAGTGGCTAGCGCTGATCTTCTTCTTGTCTCGTTCAGGACCGCTAAACCCGCCGCCTCGACAAATCTGGGAGCTAGAAGAGTCGATGGACCACATGCTTTACAGACGCGCTCCACCGGAGTCGTCGAGCTTCCAAAGCCTATCTATTCTTGTCTGTTGGGATTCGGACGCACGGCACGGGTGGGATGCCTCGGCCTCTTTGGGAAGCTATGAGCAGGTTTCTGCGGTAGAATCGTCCCTTGCACGCCGTCGTATACGGAATCGTTGACTGTTTTGCATCCGTCTCATGGCGAACCAGACCGTTTATCGACAGGCACGCCCGTTCTCCCGCATGTTAAAAGGTGATGGATGACGTATCCAACGGTCCAACATTGAACGTCGTCGGCAAGTTCCATGTACATGCAGGCAGGGCACTCTTCGGTCCAAGTCGTTTCTGCCCATGCGCAGCCTCTGCTGTAGCTACGACTTGCTTGCATCATGACTACGTACTGTTGCCTGCGTCCCTCTCTCTTCTCTCTCTCCTTCCTTCTCTCACTCGCTCTCTCCTTCCCTCCACCTCCCCCTCTCCCTTCCTCCCCGGCAAAGTGGTTCCAGCCTTCAATGGTTACCAAGCTCCTGGGCTTTCCGGCGGCGCAACTATAAACCCATGTTCTCCATGCGCCTTGCTCGAATCTGGCCAAGCCAATGTCCACTCTGGGGCGTCTCGTGGTGGGAGAGGTACGGAGTACGTCCGCCCTGGCCGGAACGTGAGGAGAAGCTCGTCCATCTGATCCGTCTCATTGGTTCTCGGAAGCTCTGTGAAATGGTGGGAGGAGCTCTTTTGCATCGGTAGCTTCGTACCTGGCGTAAGGTGGTGTGAATCAAACAACATGTGCCTTTCGTAGCCTTCACGAATACTCCGTACTTGTTCCCGGTCCCCCTTCTGAGCAATCTGACTTGTGTCGTTGTTCTTGCTGCGTTCCTGACAGAATCTTATTTCAATCCGCAACGCTCCCCTTCCCCCCGCCGGAGAAGACTAGCTCAACCTGATTCTCCTCACTCCAACCATTCATCTGCTTTTGGCCGCGCCGCTCCTTGGCCCAAAATGCCTACTGTGATGCAGTGCGTCCGGACGACGACGACGACGACGACGTCACTCCCCATCAAACAACCCCTTAGCAAGTCTGCCCCCAAGCACAGGGACGACCTCGATGTCATCGATATCATCGATATCCGCAGCAACAAGGTCGACTTCAACCTCAAGGATGAAGTTGTTCGCATGATCAATCCCACGGACGCGGGCGTGCGCAAGCTCCCGACGCTGCTGCTGTATGATGAGAGAGGGCTGCAGCTGTTCGAGGATGTACGTGTCATGGTTCCCAGGTCCCGATGCCCATTGTAGATTTCCGTACTCTGCCGCCGCAGTACGAAATCTCAATGGCTGTTGCCGTTGCTGTTCTTCCCCTTGTCCCCCCTTGCCCCCTTGAACCTTCTCCTGGACTGCTCCGCTCAGACTTATGATTTCCGCCAGATCACGTATCTGGACGAGTATTATTTGACCAACTACGAAATCGAGCTGCTGGAGAAGCACTCCGTCGAGATTGCCGCTCAGATCCCGGAAGGAGCCATGGTGATTGAATTGGGCAGTGGGTATGTCCACACGTTGAAGCTGTGCTCGTCATGTTTTGGAGCTCTCCGATATGACCTCTGGCCAGTTCCCTGTGACGGATGGGGATACTGATGTAGTTGTAGCAATCTCCGCAAGGTCTGCCTCCTCCTGCAGGCGTTCGAAGATGCCCACAAGTCCATCGACTACTACGCTCTGGACCTTTCCAAGAAGGAGCTGGAGCGTACATTATCACACGTTCCTGATTTCAAGTACGTTCGCTGCCACGGCTTACTTGGGACATATGACGATGGCACAGTCTGGTTGAAGCAGCCTTCTGTCGTGGGCAAGCCGAAATGCATCCTGCACCTGGGATCCAGCATTGGTGGGTTTTCTTCTTCTCCCCCGCTGGCTTCTTTGTATTTCCGTTTGATGGGGCAGGCAACTGTCTTGATAGCGGACGAAGAAAGGCCTCTTTGCATGAGGACTGACCGTTTCTGGGTAGGGAATTTCCACAGAGACGAGGCTGCTGAGTTTTTGCAGTCGTATGCAGATATCTTGAAGCCAGAAGACAGCATGATTGTCGGGCTGGATTCTTGCGGGAACCCTGACAAGATCTAGTAAGTATTGACGAGGAAGTAACAAACGGAAAAGTACGACATGGAATTTGAATCTAACCCATCCAGTCACGCTTATAACGGTACGCATGTATCGCACCAGTAGCCGCGGTTTGCTTGCTAACCGTTCTGGTCGCAGACAGTAAAGGGGTGACCCATGAGTAAGTACGCGTGTGCCCTGAAGAGAATCTCACGGCATGCTGATGACGAGGCTTATAGGTTTATTCTCAATGGACTTAACAATGCCAACCGTATCTACGGCCAGGATTTGTTTCACCTTCCAGACTGGAAAGTCATTGGCGAATACGTCTATGATGACGAAGGGGGCCGTCACCAAGCCTTCCTGTCTCCTGTCCGGGATGTCAACATCCTTGGATCCGTCATCAAGCCCCATGAAAGAATTCAGATTGAACAAAGTCTGAAGTACTCCAAAATGGGCTCCGACAACCTGTGGAAGCACGCTGGTCTCCGTCAAGTCGGAACCTGGACTCGTGGCGAGGAATATGGCAAGCAACCTCTCCCCCTTTTCTTTTTCTCCCCCCATCCCGTCGAGATGGAGATTGTTCCATGTACTAATATCTCCCAAGGCCTTCATATGCTTCGAAAGTGTCAATTCCCGTTCAGCAAATCTCCTTCGCTCTACGCTGCCCAGACACTGCCCACTATGCAAGACTGGCAAGCCGTCTGGTCAACCTGGGACATTGTCACGAAGCAAATGCTACCCAAGCAGGAACTCAACGAGAAGCCCATCAAGCTCCGCAACGCATGCATTTTCTACCTGGGCCATATCCCCACATTCCTCGATATCCAGCTTACCAAAACCACGAAGCTGCCCCTCACAGATCCCGCGTCTTACGCTGCCATATTCGAGCGTGGAATAGACCCGGATGTAGACAATCCTGAGCAGTGCCACGTTCATTCCGAGATCCCGGATGAATGGCCGTCGGTGGAGGACATCACCATCTATCAGGGGCGGGTGCGTGCTCGCCTCGGCAAGCTGTACGAGGAGGGAGTTGAGAAACTTCCTCGGCATGTGGCGAGAGCCATATGGGTCGGTTTCGAGCATGAACTCATGCATATCGAGACATTGCTCTACATGATGCTGCAGAGCGACAAGACGTTGCCGCCGCCTCACATGGGCGCCCCTGATTTTGAGAGAATGGCAAAGAGGGCGTTCGAGGGGCGAGTAGAGAATGAGTGGTTCGACGTGCCGGCTCAGGAGATTGTCCTCGGCATGAATGATCCCGAGGATGGCACAGAAAATGTTCATTTTGGATGGTAAGGACATCCATGCGTCCTTCAGAGCTCCGATGTTTTAACATATTGACCATGTCAGGGACAACGAGAAACCAAGACGAAAGGTCCAAGTCCACGCCTTCCAAGCCCAGGGCAGGCCAATCACGAACGAAGAGGTAAGTCTTGCCATCGCCGCTCAATGACCACGATAACCCTCGGCCTACTGACCCGTATGTACTCAAGTACGCCCAATACATGTACATGGCAAACGTCCCCAAAGTCCCCGCGTCGTGGTCCTCAAGCAACCTCGACAACGGCCATGACAAAACCAACGGCACAAACGGCCACAAGGCCATTCCCACTACCCTGCCAGACTCCTTCCTGAGCGACAAGTTCGTCCGCACCATGTACGGCCTCGTACCGCTCAAATACGTCCTCGACTGGCCCGTCTTCGCCTCCTACGACGAACTCGCCGGCTGCGCGTCCTGGATGGGCGGCAGAATCCCGACATTCGAGGAGGCCCGTAGCATATACGCATTCGTCGAGAGCCAGCGGGAGTTGCTGATGGGCGGTCGACTCTCCAGAAAGGTTCCCGCAGTGAATGGGTGAGCACACGCACGCCTGAAGAAAGAAGGGATCCACTTGCTAACCTTGACCTTGAACCCCAAGACACCTCTCCAACGACGGCGTGGAAGAAACGCCACCATTGGAAGCCGCCTCTGCGGTCGAGGGGGATGGCTCCTCGCTGTTCGTCGACCTGGCCGGCGCAAACGTCGGCTTCAAACACTGGCACCCGGTGCCAGTGACGTCCCAGGGCGGCAGTTTGGCCGGCCAGTCTGGCATCGGTGGCGTATGGGAGTGGACTTCGTCTCCGTTGCGCAGACACGAGGGCTTCGAGCCGATGGAGTTGTATCCGCTCTACACGGCGGACTTCTTTGACGAGAAGCATAACATTGTGCTGGGCGGCTCGTGGGCTACTCATCCCAGGATCGCGGGCAGGAAGAGCTTTGTGAACTGGTACCAGAGGAACTACCCTTATGTCTGGGCTGGAGCGCGGTTGGTGAGGGATGTCGAGTAGGCGGCTGGGCAAGTGGTCGCATGGGATGAGTCTGAACCTGCCTGGTTATCAGATGACAGGATGGCATGTTTCTTGTACTGCGGAGGTGACAATTGTGCGTGTGTCCGGACAGTCCTTTCTAGTTGAGACTCTCACTTGATACACTCGTTTGCAAGGCCGCCAAGATTGGTTCAGTTCAAAAGTTGTTATGCACGTCTATCAATGTCGTAATACGCCACTTAGCATCCCCTTCACCAATCGCGTCGTAAGCAACATGACCGGTGGTCCCGTCCCTATGATGGCGCTTTATAGTCGGTCGCTCATGTCGCGTCCGTTTCAAACACACATGGGCCGTTGAGATCGCCATAGATCGCCATCCACCCTGGTGCCTGCCATTCCGCGTCCGTGAAGACGCGACGCTGTGATGCTGTTGTTCCCCTCCCGCGCTTTGTTCACCCATTAAGACTTCCATAGATGCTGAGAAGCTGCTCAAAGACGTAGCTAGGCAGATGCACACCGTTCTCGGTGATGAGGTTGGAGATGAAATGAGGAGGCTTCGACGAATGTCAGCAAAGATGGGTGTGTTCATAAGGGGGGGGCAGAATATGATTGGGCTCACAGTGTAGTCCACCGCGTCCTCGGGCCGCTTGCTCGCAGTGTCGGTGGTGAAGTCGAGCACCTGCTGCTTGAAGCCCAGGTCTCGTTGGTCCAGGGGGAACTTGCGGGCGAACTTGTGCGTCTCCGCGGCGACGTAGAAGGGGACCTTGACCTTCGAGGCCAGCTGGGCGAGCTGGTAGGTGCCGATGCGGGAGATGATGCCGCCGTTCTGAGTGACCGCCTCGGCGCCGACAATGACCATGTGAACCTGGCGCAGCAGGCCTAGGACGTGGGCGACGGCGGCCTCTGGGATCTCGGCGACGGGGATGCCCATCTGGCGCAGCTCCCTGACGACGCTGTCGCTCTCCTGGACGCGGGCCTCGTCCCTCACGTACACGACCCTGAACTTGCCGCTGAGGCTCTGGGCGGCTCGCCCCAGCAGGCCGGTGACGGATCTCGAGGCGCCGTGTGTCAGCACGCATTTGCCCTCCCTTACGAAGCGCCAGCCCGCCTCTGCGACGCCGTTTCGCGCGGCGACGGCTCTTTGGGCGAACAGCCGGCCGTTGCGGAGGAGGTGCTGCCTCACGGCGTCGAAGCTGCCGTCCTGCTGCTTAAGCGAGGAGACGAGATACTGGAGGAAGAGGTCGGTGCCGGCGGTGAGGGGCACGGGGTTCTCGACCGAGGCCTTGAGACGGTCCGAGTGGGCTTTGACCGTGTCGAGCGTCTCGTATACGGTTGTGGAGGGGACGGTGTTGAGGAGGGCTATCAACGACTCGATGGCGGCCACGGGTTTGGTCAGGTCGGGGTCCGAGTCGAGGAGTTTGCGATATGTCGAGACGATGCTGGCTGCGGTCAGTTTCCAGCAGACGCGTGCCTGCCACGGCGGTGGCCCGCGGGGGAGGGTGAAGGGGGTTGGGAGAGAAGTTTGCGGACTCAAAATTGGACGTTGTCGTGGATAGTCTCCGTAGGGGAAGGTCTCCCGAGACGGGATCCTGGGCGGCTGTCATCTCCCGCGTCAGTGTGGTTTCTTTGGCTTGGAGTTGCTGTGTCTGGCTGGGTGTTGGCGATGGGACGTACCGACGGAGGAAGTCATGGTCGACTTTGACTGCGACTTGCGACGGATTGTTGGCCTGGAATCAAGAATGTGAAGCGGTGGGCGGTTGGGCGGTGGAAAGCGGACGCGGACCGGTTGACTGCATGCACAATATTTTCGACCCCACGGCCCTGGTGAGTGAGTCAAACGAAGCAGTAACTTAACCAAGTAACTAACATCTCATCTTCACCGACGGAATGGTTTGGGTGGCACGGCAATTGGAGGGGCCAGAGCAGTGCTATTGGCTGGGTGCTGCCCCGGTGTCGCTCTGGGGCCTGGGCCGGGGCTTGATGGCGGGGCAGTAGGCGCAAGTAACAAGGCGCAAGTAACCAGGTAACTTAACGTACTCCGTAACCTACTTGACTCTTTGACTCTTGAGCAACACTGACGTTCTCTCACGCGCCAAGTCAATGTCTAGTAGACGGCAGCGTTCATTCTGCTATTGAGTTGTCAATTGAGACCGGCTTGGCAATGGTCGAGGCTTCCCGCTCTACGGAGTAGTTAAACCAGCACGAAGATTGATAGGAGCACGGGCCCTCGTTTGCGCACGTCAGTGGACCCTTGCAATGCTCAATGCTCAATGCTCATCAACACGGAATTGACATGCGACGTTGTTTAGGTCGGCTCCGCCATCAATCATTGACTTGAACTCACAAAGCCGCCAGACAGCATCAGTGCCACTCCTCTCTTTGTCCTTGTTCGTATCAAAAAGCCCATCGCAGCAAGCATCGTCTGTGCATCTCTTTCTTCTCTCAACCTTGCCTTTCGCATCTTTGTAGCACAACTCTTTTGACGTCCCTCGGCCGCATGAAGCACGACTGATATCATCGTCCCCTCACCCACCACCACCACCACCAGCTGCCTCGCCAAGCCAACGCATCTGAATAAATAGAACACAACCAGCCAGACCTTGGAGATACTCCAATCTCTCACAAGATGAGCCTCGTCGACCCCGTCACCGGCCAGCCGCTCCCCGAGGACGCCATCCAGCGCGATCTCGTCACCGTCAACGACGTCCACGTCTACAATATTCCTCCGCTGACCTCCATGCAAGGCCACAAGGCAGTTACCTGGACGGCCGATCCTTCGCGGGAGATCTTCATAGCGCGCCTGTGCGTCGTCGAAACCGCCTTCGAGACATCCCCCTCCGACGGCAGCCCAGCCCAGTCCCAGCTCAAGGTCGACGTCATCCTCGAGGACCCTTCCACAAGGCAATTGTTCGCCGCGGCGCCCTACACCGACCGCTCCGTCGTGGAACAAGCCGTGGACAGCGGCCGTTTCTTCGCGCTGACGGTCCGCGATCCCCAGGGCCGCAAGGCTGTCCTCGGCATAGGCATCGAAGACAGTTCGGATGCCTTCAATCTAGGCGATGCCTTGCGGGAGGCGCGGAGGAGTCTGGGACTGGAAGACGCCGGGGCGAGGAGGAGCGAGGCGCAACACGTCGACAAGGATTACAGCCTGAAGGAGGGCCAGACCATCACCGTCAACTTGGGCAACAAGCTGGCGAGGAGGAGACAGCCCGAGTCGCCCAGCACCTCGGATCCCGCTACCTTGCAGTCTTTTGTCTTGCCGCCTCCGCCAAGCGCTGGTTCGAGCCAAGCGGGTGCTGCTGAGCAGGGGGCCGGGTTCTCCTTGCCGCCGCCGCCGAGTGCGGCGGATGTGAAGAGGAAGAGGAGATCGTTGAGAGATTTGGGCTTCGACGACGGCCAGTTTGGGGAGTTTGCGTAGATGCGGGAAGCGTTGCTTTTTTTATTTTTTCCTTTTTTCTTTGGAATCCATGTCACATAGACTGCGTAGTTACAGCAATTGGACACGATGCAGGGTGGGTGGAGGGGAGGAGGAATAATTCCCTGGAACAAGGGCTATTTAAATACCTCCTGACTGTGTTATACGAAACAATACGGAGTATAAAGGGTATCCCATTAATCAACTAACTGTGGCATACGAAACAATACGGAGTACGGAGTACAAAGGGTATCCCATCAATCAACTTTGCTCCCTCTCGCACTTGCAGTTTATCTTATGCACCAACTAGACGCGCTGTCATATCCCCAAATTGGCGGGTAAGCTAAGTCTCCTATCCTTGTGTGCTGTTGGCGTGTCCTCACCTCCGGACATGCTGCGTCGTAAAGACCTTCGCCCCTTGCATCCCTTGTCATCAGGCTCAGCGAGCGTCGGTTCCAAGGTCGGCTCACACCAGCTGTCTCCGGACATGTTGTCCCCGTCTTGTCCTTCATTTTCGCTCGTGTCAGCGGAGCTCACGGCGTTCTCGTCGTATTCGTCGTGGTTGGACGGGTCTTTGCGAGGAACGAATGCCGGGCTCGCACCGTTGAGTGTCGACATCGATCGAGCTCGCGTCTCTTGGACATTCTGCGGCTGAGAATGGCGCCTGGGGCTCTGGAAACGCTGCAGACGCAACTTCTGCGCCATGTTCCATGTCTCCCGGCTTTTCGCCTCGACAAACAACTCGCCCAGCCTGGAGAAAATGGCTTGCTCTTGCCCGGCGGCGTGAACCAGCTGGCCACGTAAGACTCCGAGTTCCTTTCTGGCCCGTCGCTTGCTTTTCCTCGACTCTCCATAGACCGACTCGGCCTCTGTCAACGAATATTTGTTGATCAAAGCACTGTGTAGAGTAGCGTGCGTCTGAAGGCTCAGGCTTAGGTACGCCTGTTCGGCGTATATTTCTTCATACGATCGAGGGTGGAAAATGGACTTGGGCCGAGAAAATGACTGGCGGGTAGAAGAAGAAGAAGACTGGCAACTTTCCCTTCTGTTGAGCATGGGAGAGGAGTCGTGAGAGCGCGTGTGCTTTTGATCAGTGGCAGTCGGGGTCGACCTTTGCTCGATGTTACTCTTCTTGGGCTCTGATGAAGGAGCCAGTGATGTCGGAGAGAGGTCATCCGTCTGATGTCCGTCATTGCAATGTGGCACCGCAGTGGCTATTGCAAGATCCTGGGGTCCTGTCGAGTCCATTTCGTCGCCTCTATCGTGTGTCCAGTATGGCGACAGGGTTGACTGAAGATGTATTGCAACGGCAGACGCGCCAATGATGAAATCCATCGATATATGTCCAACTCGATTTTCTGCGAGTCTCGGCTTGAACCTTTAAACCCGGGACCTGTCGATCTGGCAATTTCTATACGGCAAGATCCGACATCCAACAAACTTAGTCATTTCTGTGCACATGCCTCGCGTGCACAGGATAGCCCAAGCACGCGGTTGGCGACCCGACTAGTTATGGGAGACGGGGCACTCAGACCTTTATTAGATCCGTGATTCCACTTCTTCGGCACCTCTGATTCCATTTTGGCATGCTGTACACATACGTACTCGAAGACCGGGCCCGTCCATACGATCCAAGACCGTTCGTTGCATTGTTCATGGAATATTGCGCTTGGGGTGGGCATCGTGGCGGTGGCACAAAGAGGCAGGCTCTTTGGTGGCGCGCAAACCACGTCTTACGTGGCAGCTTGCTGAACAATGACAATAACCCCAGTCATATTACCAACACGCGGTCTCATACAAAAGGCTAAAGCTCCCGCCCAGGCCTTTTCGTACATTTACTGCCATGAAATGGCAAACCCGTCGTGTTTGGGCGGGTCGTTGAATCTCCAAAGTCCAGACTCGTATGCGGCTTGCCGGGCCGCGGAGACCTCTCCGCCGGTGACGGCACGGTTCGATTCGCCATAGAGTATCTCATCTTTGTCTCGGTCGTTCAGTTTGCGCTTCTTCTTGCCCACGTACGCTTCGGGACGGTACTGCTCCATGATGTTGATATAACAATCCTTGGACACTTCGGACGCCAGCCACTTCATGATCTCAGCACCTTCGGCATCTCTCCCGAGCATTACTAAATGTCTTATCAGGAGGTCCCTCTTGGCAATGCCATCTGCGGTAAAGCACAGATCACCCACTGGGGCTTGCATGGCCTTGATGCTTTCCCTTGCCGTCGCGGCATAATTAGCTGTCTTGAGCGGCCGCTTGGACGTACTGGCCTCCCACACCTTGAAGTCAAGTATTAGATATCGACGAGCCCGTCCATCAGCTCCAACGACGCAAGGCCAGTCGAAGCTGGAGGAGTTGTTTTGCATGGACAACACTCAAGGCGACTTGGGGGGTTACATGTTCCGGCGTGACTATGTTGATGTTGTGAACGTTTTTCCCACTTCCTGCAGCTTGATGTCCACTCCTCAAGTTCCTCTGGGGTGAGATCCATGCCATTCCGCTGATGGGAGATGTCAAAGTCCTGGCAGAAAATACATTGCAAATTGCATCACTCATAAATACCGCACCACTGCCGTTGTGGCCTTGGATGCGTGGCTCTGAATCGGAAAGAGAAGACCAATGTTAGCAACCGGTTGCAAGGGCCAGAGAAACGTTCTGAGTGGTGGTACCAGAGAGCATGTGACGGCCTAGTGGTGTGGTGTAACTTGGCCTTGTGTGGGGAAACGACATTGAGGCTGTCGCGGCATGGCGTTGAACAGTACCGAGTACATGTACGGAGTACGGAGTAGGGTTTTGATACCAACAGACCTTCTCCAAAATGGGGCGCTATGACATTGACCTTGAATTTGTGCCCGATGAGGCACATGCCAGTTTGCTCGTGTCATTCACACCGCAGAGCCGTGGGCAGAGGTTGCACTTGCGGAGGTGAGCATAGGCGAGGGATCGCTTCTTAGCCTCATTTCGAGAGCTGAGGGTCTGATAATCCGGGGGATGTAATCCTCTAGTAAGAAGGGCGGGGCCAGATTTGTCGCAAGCTGTGGTGATTGTCTGGTCCTAAATGTAAATGTGCTCACAAGCTTTGCGTTCATCATGGGCGCACAGCAGCGGGATGTCAACACTATTGTCGTCGTTGGATGCCGCCCGGCCATGCTCGCCATTGGTCGCTTTTTCCAGACAATAAGATGGGAAGTTGGGTTGTTGTTCGATGGCTATATTAAGAGAAGGACATGCCAATCGTGGCATGGATTCTATTCTAAACGGTATAAGCTTCTAACGAGGCATGAGTCTTTTTGGCTACCCGGGACTGCTCTCAAAGCCGACTGATGAAATCCATCAGCATACTAGACGCCTCCATTATTTTTGTTGTTTGTTCAGCATTGATATATGTTGCTGTCACGGCCTAGAAAGTTTTCTAGAAGGTTGACGGATTTGCACCTGGTTGCAACCTGCATGCGGTTCATTCAGCGTTATCTACGACTACCTGTATTGGCGAGGGATCCCTTGGCGAATTGGTTTTTATTGAGTACAGTAATCCTGGGATCCCATCTGAAATTCCTGATGGTAAGCAAGTGTTAGTTACCATGTCGAAGGGGGTTACGACCTGTGGTCTCTTTAAGCCCTCAGAACCATTCATCCCCGACTCTTCCTCGAATCTTTGTCAGTGGCATTGAACATTGAAACCAACAACCGCCGACTCAGAGGATCCACACTATGCCGCTCGCCTCGACGGATCAAATCGACGGGTACGGAGCATGTAAGCCGCAGCACGGAGTACTCCGTACTTCAACAATATTGTTGTAGTACTCCGTACGCATTGATGTATGGGTGGTTGAGCGAGGTGGCCGTGCTCAATCAGCTGTTTGCTGCTTGGGCGCAAACATTCATCGGAGCACAATCCGGCTCGGTTTTGCAGACAACCAACCACCCGGGAAAAGCAAACAAGCAGAGTCTGGCCTCGAAGATGTTGTATGTATGGACGCATCCGCTGCCGCAGTAACTACTTGACGGCAGCATAACTCCTTTTGCGACGGGTTTGAGTTTGCGCCGTCTTTGGGGCTTCATTATGAGGTTGCGGTGATGAACGCATCCCTCCCGTTCCTGGCACCAAACTCGTCATACTCCTTCATGTTCAAACTCTGGCGCCTCTCGGGTCCTGGGCCAAACTCATTGAAATGGTTGCCTGGACAAGACCTACGGCATCAACGATGCAGCATGCTTTCTTGAAATCTTGACTGACTGGGGGCGGCTTGGGTACGTTCAATACGGACGTTCCCTTCATGTTCCCTTTTATTGCACGTCTGTGCCTGACGCGTACCCGAGGTCGCTTCAGCTGGACTGTGACAATAACTTTCGATGAATGTTGTGCCACCAAGTTGGCCCAAAAGGTCGTTGAGCAGTACGGAATGGCCAGACCCGAGGTGCAGCCAATGGCAACACGTCGCATAAGCGGGGACGGGCGTGACATCACGATGCAACACTTGGGTTTCAAGGCCGATATCCAGTAACTACGTTATGGAACTCGATTGCCTTTGGGTGCCCGCCTTGGTCCTTGATATGGGGACTGCGTTTCTGCGTTTTCACAACACTGGATGGAGCACGGCCGACGCCATCAGCTATACACACATCGATGGGTCTGAATGGCACGCAGCGACCCACGATACGTGCAAGAAGATAACGCCCATTGCCAGCAGGTC
The DNA here is from genome assembly GCA_031753515.1 of Metarhizium rileyi. Classification (NCBI taxonomy): domain Eukaryota; kingdom Fungi; phylum Ascomycota; class Sordariomycetes; order Hypocreales; family Clavicipitaceae; genus Metarhizium; species Metarhizium rileyi. Next base: position 3,882,402 of record JAUKVO010000006.1, on the reverse strand, counting down.
GGCCCATCATGCCATTCGTGGAGATCGAGATCGACTCCCATTTTTGCTAAACTTGCCGATAGCAGGAAACGGAGTGGTGGACTTGCGTGACTGGCCTCGGCTTCAGGTGCCACAACACGTCAATGAAGAGAAACTGCTGGGTCTGTACGACGGACTCCAGCTCAGTAGCTTCCCGGTCCAAAGCTTGATTTGCACAGCTGGACAGGGATACGACGCATCCGCAGATTGGACCAGGGGTGATACAAGCCAGCCGAGTGGCGGACGACAAACGCACCGGTGCTTTGCGCCTAGTCCAATATGCCCCATGGGCCATGGCAGAGAAATTGCAGTCCAAAAGTGAACAAGAGAGAGAAAAAAATTGGGCCATCCAAGCAATAGGAGTGATGTTGTCTTATCTCGGGCTCCAAGTGCGTGATGCTTTGGAGACATCAAGCACTTGATGACGTCTCGTGACGCCCATGTTTCGGTACGCCGTTTCTTGTGGAATTCGCAACAGTAAACAAACAACAGCCTCGATCTCCCTCTTGCGCTTGGCTCAGCATTCGTTACGACTCGCGATCGAGCCGGCTCCAAATGCTTGGATCCATTGATATTGGTGACCCGCAGGATGGAGGCGCTTGGCCCTCTTGGTCCTGACTCCTCTTGGCCAGGTGAGCTTCGCAACTTCGGCGCCGAATGCATGTGGTGGTGGTGAACGTCTGTCCGTGGGCAGTCAGTTCGAGGACAGATCGACCGCGCCATGCGCCTCGTCGAGACTAGCTGAGACACTGGATTATTAGTTACTTACCAAAGTCAATTGGCCGGGTAACTCCGTGCAGAATAACGCAGCTGGCTGGCCCTCGTCATCATGCCTCGCAGGTGGTACCTCGAGTCAATGAGCCGTTTTGAAACAAGGGAGATGAGCAGGCCTAATGGGGATGGAGAAGGAGATGGAGAAGGAGACGGAGAAAGAGACGAGACATGATGGAGATGGGGAGATGTATTCACCCACGTCACCTGGGACCAGACGACAACATTGACATCCTCTAACTAGGTACTGGGCAGGTCTAGTAGCAACGTTAGTGAGCTCACAGCTGTCTGGTGGTCCATCAACCGTCAACATTGAATACATGTGCACACATATGCAGATAGATACCACCAGACTGGACCAGCTGTAACAGTTCCAACCAAGTCCGTCGCACTGCCGGTACAAGTGCCAGATTGAGCCGTGGAGATCCTTCCGCATCTTGATTTTTTGACTTTTGCATGCCGTGTCGCCCTTGTCAAGGAACTTTCCCCCCTCCCTTTACTCATTTCCGCCTTTTTATTCTTATTCCTCCCGTTCCATCTTCATTCCCCCTCCCTTGCCGGTTTGTTTAACCGTCGTCGCAATTCGTTCGCCATCTGGGCAACTGCCAAAGAGACGACCGCCGCGATCCTCTCCAACCGCAACACCGTGTCCATCGTACAGAACGATTCGTCGAAAAAGCCAACCGCAATTCTTTTCAAAACCAAAATAAACAACATCGAGTAGGCCCTCGAGCAGCCGGAGGCTGCCCCCAACCTCGAGATGGGCAACTTCATCAGTTGGATCAACAAAAACGTTCCCTCGGACCAGAGCGGTGGCAGTGGCCAATCTGATTCGACCAACCAGCCTCAGTCTGTCTGGGGTCAGTCTTTTCCCTACAAACCCGGAACCTAGAATCGAGCAACATGAACTAACATGTCGCACTCCAGGCATGGTCGACACTTTGGTTCCTGTGCTGGTAGTGTCGGTCATCTATCTCATTCTCTTCTTGATATTCAGAAGATCTCAACGCAGATTTTATGCACCTCGTACATACATAGGAGGGAAACAGTGAGTATCCCGTTGATCTTCGACCACCTCGCTCAAACTGATGAGGGCGGTTTACGGCGACATCGCGCTCTCATGTGGCTCCTCGCTTCTCTACGAGCCCCCAGCAGTCAATATGCTAATGTGTCTCACGTAGTGAACGGAGTCCAGAGATGCCCCATGGGTTTTTCAACTGGTTCGGCGCATTTTGGAAGATCCCAGATGCTTACACACTCACGCACCAGACTCTCGACGCCTACCTCTTTATCCGCTACCTCAAAGTCTGCGCCATCATCTGTTTCGTCAGTCTGTGTATCACCTGGCCCATCCTCTTCCCCGTCAACGCCACGGGCAAGGGTGGCAAATCACAGCTGGAGATCTTATCCTACAGTAACGTAAACGTCGATGAGTCGCCGAATTACTTTTTCGCCCACGTCTTCGTTGCCTGGGCTGTGTATGGATTTCTCATGTACATGATCACGCGCGAGTGCATCTTTTACATCAACCTGCGCCAGGCCTATCTCCTCACTCCTCACTATTCCAAGCGTATATCGGCCCGAACCGTTTTATTCACCTCTGTTCCCCAGGACTATCTGGATGAGGCAAAGATTCGCAACATGTTCAACAACGCAGTGAAGAACGTTTGGATTGCTGGAGATACCAAGGACTTGGATAAAAAGGTCGAGGAACGCGACAAGGTTGCTATGAAGCTCGAGGGCGCCGAGGTGAAGCTGATCAAGGCTGTCAATGCCGCTCGGAGCAAGGCCTTGAAGAAGGGCGGCAGCGACCACGAGGCCGAGCAGGATGCAGAAACTGCTGATGTCATCTCCAGATGGGTGCCTGAAAAGAAGCGGCCTTCGCACCGTCTTGGCCCCTTGGGCCTCGTTGGAAAAAAGGTCGACACCATTGAGTGGTGCCGCTCTGAGCTGGGCAAGAATATTCCAGAGGTGGAAAAGACCCAGATCGAATGGTCACAGAACGGCAACTTTGACAAGGTCGGATCGCTCTTTGTTGAGTTTCACACTCAAGCCGATGCCCAGGCCGCCTTCCAGGTCATCACTCACCACCATGCTCTACACATGAGCCCCAAGGCAATTGGGATGAAGCCGGTGGACGTCATTTGGAAGAACCTTTCGATACCCTGGTGGCAGCTTATCATCCGCCGCTATGCAGTATACGCTATTGTTGGGGCTCTCATCATCTTCTGGGCAATTCCTGTCGGTATCGTCGGCATAATTTCCCAAGTTTCTACCCTCACGAAAATTCCTGGCCTGACCTGGCTGAACGATCTTCCCGAGGTAAGTTGGTCACTCACTCGAACGTGTGCCGTACAGCGCTTGATCTTCAAACTCACTCACACTCGCAGAAAATTCTCGGTGTCATCTCTGGCCTACTTCCGGCTGTTGCCATCTCTATCCTCATGTCGTTGGTTCCTGTCATCATGCGTGCTTTGGCCCGGCTCGCCGGAGCCAAGACCAACACCGAGGCTGAGTTGTTTACTCAGAACGCATACTTCTGCTTCCAGGTTCTCCAAGTCTTTCTCATCCGATCCGTCACTGATGCCGCCTCTACCGCAATTGTACAAATTGCTGGGGACCCCAGTCAAGTTTTCTCCATTTTAGGAAGCGCTTTGCCGACTACATCCAACTTCTACATCTCTTACTTCATTGTTCAAGGCCTCACAATTGCTATCGGCGTTGTAACTCAGGTTGTCGGCATGGTCATCTTCAAACTGTTATACAAATTCCTTGGCAGCACTCCTCGTGCCAAGTACACCAAATGGACTACCCTAAGCGCCATCCTTTGGGGCAGTCTTTTGCCTGTCTACACTAATATTGTAGTCATCAGTAAGTTCGCCTTTGGCTTGCTTCAGCACTGTATCTTGACTGCTTTTACTAACGTGTCGACTTTGAGGCATTGTCTACTCTGTCATCGCGCCCATTATTCTGTTCTGGTCGACTTTGGCGTTGTTCATGTTCTATGTCGCCTATCGCTACAACCTTCTCTTTGTGTCTGATACCGCTGTCGATACTCAAGGCTTGATCTACCCTCGAGCTCTCAAGCAGCTTTTCACTGGTATTTACCTTGGCGAGATCGTGATGATTGGCATGTTCTCTGTCGTCAAGTCACCCGGCCCAGCTGTTCTTATGGCCGTGTTTTTGGTCTTCACAATTCTCTTCCACATCACCATGACACGCAGCCTCGGCCCTCATCTCTACGGTCTTCCTCGCACGCTAGAGAACGAGGAGGCCAGTTTCCGGGCTCGTGATGCTGATAATGACACTGAGGAAGCTAACAGAGAGATAAGCAACGATGCTGATACAACCAACGGTGCTAAGGGAGAGTCGTCAGCCACGAAGCCAACGTCAGGCGGCAATGATTACGGTAATGAGAAGAAGGGCAACGTTTTCACTCGATTCTTGAAGCCCTGGGTGTTCTCAGACTACGCTACCCTGCGACACATGGTACCTCAAGAGCGGAGCATCAATTTTGCCCAGCTCCATCAGGTTGGCGATTATAATGAACGCACTGCATACTTTCCACCAAGCGTGAACAGCCAGCCGCCTCACCTCTGGGTCCCCCGCGATCCCCTTGGCGTATCCAAACACGAGATTGCCCTTACGAGCAGGGTTATCCCCATCAGTGACAATGGTGCTTACCTGGACGAGAAGAACAATGTTGTTTGGTCTGAGGACTTGAGCAACAAGGAGGAATTGCCTCCCATTCATGACGAGAAGGTTTACTACTAAAGAAAGCTAGCTGCACTGACTTGATACCCTTGTGAAACTTAATAGTTTACCTGGTCTATTTTGAGATTATTGAGACAATGATAACTGGCTATGGCTTGGTTGAGGATACCCGTTGTTTTTTGCGGCGATGGGGATAGGTATGCCATAACGGCAAGGTGCTAAGGGCTTGGAAGAATGGCGGATATGAAGTCCGCATAATATTATGTTTCGTTCCACACTTTTTACCCAGTGCTACCTTGAGGATGGGTGTTTAACATCGCGGCTGCAACATAAGTGAAGCCGGGTTCCAGAATGCCCCCATACTGTGTGAATAGATGGACGACTGCAGACAGTAAAGACAGTTCCGTCTCGGTATGTTCCAGAGCTAGCGTCCGTCTTGCTCTACGGTCTTTAGAAGCACCGTGCACCATAGATGCTTGGGCTTATAGGAGAATCACCTCAAAGCCAACATGGAAAGATATAGATAGTTACGGAGTGGGAGTACCTCGTACTACGACTACTTACTCCGGAACTACGTGGTGGCCACCCAACAACACTAGCACGATCCTTCCATGTCGACCCGAGTACGGAGTACCACGTCCGTCACATTTCAGATGCTGTTCTGCAGGCAAGGCGTGAAGACCAGGAGGTCAAGCTCTTCTGCCCTTGCATCGGCGACAGTCAGTGCAGACAGAGCCCGCCCGCCCTTGCTGCTCAGCGAACTAGACATCGGACGAAACATGGTAGTTATGACGACGCGACACTGGACATCAAGATGCATTACGAGACGTGCTGTCATGCAATCCATAACATTAATTCCCCGTAACTAACTACCGAGTCCGTCTGGTCCTGAGAAACTTGATCGTTCGCCCGCTGGGCCTTGCTCGATTGATGGACCCACACAGCCCCACCTCATCGAAAGGTTCACCACCAACCACCAGATTTGTGTCCTCTGGTTTCCATAGCAACGTCTCATCACAAGGAAACTCATCACCACCCACCTGATGCATCCCGCGCTCATTGCGCACTACTGGACCGAAACGTGGCCCCGTGCTCCGTAGTTGGTGGCTCTCACGGCCAATTTTCGCAGGTGGAAGGAACCCTTGTCCTGTCACAGTCTTGTCGTAAACTTACCAGATTGACTTTGGTAGGTTGCATTTTGGCCTAGCAGTATGTTCATGGCGGAAGACCCAAGCCTTCTGGACCCCCTCATCTGCGCTTTTCCTTGCATGAGCATGGCGGGATGATGCTTGTATGCGTGGCGTTGGCTCAGTCATGTTGGCAACTGTATGTTCCCTTTGTCTCTTACCTTCTTTCACTCCGGAACTGTCTCTTGCCTTCTTCCACTCCGGAACTAGACGCTGTACATTCATTTATTTGTATATACTTCACTTTAACGGCGACAACGGCTGCAACACGGTCTTACATACTATCAACTTCCACGAGACACAAACAAACTACCGAGCAGCCAGGTTGTTCCGTGAGACTGGCAAGGGAGATAAACAAACCTCTAAGCTCGACGTTTAACTGCGGATCGTCGTGTGGGCTGACACTTTGGCGCGAGACATTTGTTTCACGGCAGGAGCAAACAAAGCTTTGTTAGGGAGACGCCGCGCGAAGAGCCTAGCGAACTTCCAGAGTGTTTGCGGTGAATCGGGATTGCTTCTGATTACCCTTTCCTCTGCAGCATCGATACGATCAAGCCATTTGAGAAGCCGACCGCAACGATGATCTAGGCTAGGCACAAATTTTCCACGAAAAATCGAACGATATACCGAGCATCGAGGAACTCCAAAACGGCGGAGCTCATCACGGGGCGAGCGATGCGGGAGAAGGGCTACTCGGGCGCCAGAGCTGCATCTGCAGCCGGCGGGCTGAGAAGGAAGAAGACCGGCGCCTGGAAACACACTGCTTCATTGCTCTTCGGTCTGGTGGTGGTGATACAGCCGGTTGCTGTGAAGGCGCACCTGTTTCCTTACGTGCCCACGCAGATTCTCATGCCCACGCCCTGTCCGAGAGAATCAACCTGCGATGGCGCCGACCTGGCCTACATCTTTTCGCAAGGCGATGGTGGTAGTGTGCAGTTTTCCACTTTGAACTACTCAACAAAGGTAGTAGCAGGCGCTGAATTCGCCGCGGCGACGACAGACTTGCCCTTCTTGAAAGACCAGCCAGCGGCAACGGCTTTCGGGGCCGCAAGGACAAGCAACGGATCGGTGGTTGTGTATTCTGGAGCCTGTGATGGAACTGCGAGCTCACTCTGGAGCTTCTCGAGCGATTCAGCAGGTGCTGGGAGTGGTATCTGGTCGAAAAGACAAACAACTCCGAGAAGCTCCATGCAAGGAGCCTCGCGAGGACCGTATTTCCTCGGTGGAACATTGGCATTCTCATCGAAACTTGCTCCAACGATGGACCAGCCGACAATTTATACGTATGGAGGCATGTGTCCTTCTCCCAATACAAGCTCCGAAACATGGCAATCGAATGCCAACTACACAAACGCGATGATGAGCTTGTCACCGGACACTCACGACGTTGATACGGCATACTCCCTCAACGTGGCATCCACGGCTGGTCCACGACCACCCATTGCTGGATTCACACTCACGCAGCTGCCGGCTTCAATGACGAATATATCTGGCAGGATCTCACAGCAGACCGGCTTTGTGCTGTTGGGTGGCCACACGCAGCAAGCATTCATCAACATGAGTACTGCAGCGTTGTGGAATCTCCCTGAAGAGTCGTGGTCGTATATCAATATTGGAAGACCGGATGCCTCGACAACGGGAAGCAAACTTGCCAAGCGGGCTGCCCTGGACGTTGAAAGTCGATCTGGACATACGGCGGTCTTGTCAGAGGACGGTGCATCGGTTGTCGTCCTAGGAGGATGGGTTGGCGATGTGAGCAACCCTGCTGATCCTCAACTTGCCATTCTGCAGCTCGGTCAGACGTATACTTCTTGGAAGTGGAGCGTTCCTCACGAACAGCCTGACGGGAGCGGTTTGTACGGTCATGGAGCGGCAATGCTGCCCGGAAATGTGATGATGGTATATGGCGGCTGGGAGACATCAGCTTCCGGCGGGAGCTCCAAACGACAGACTTTGTCTAGTAAAGCACCACGCTTCTTCAACATCACATCCATGTCGTGGTCTGACTCTTATATCAACCCTACACCGGTCAAAATGGCGAATGGGAAGGGATCGCATGACGCCCCTGTTGCTGGGAATGACCCTGAGCAGACTAAGCGGCTAGGTCTTGGTTTGGGGCTTGGTTTGGGTCTCGTGCTAATCTCGGGACTCCTTGTTCTGGCATTCTGTGTATGGAGAAGGAAACTCACGAGGGGACAGGAGTCACGACGAGACGGAGCTGCCCAGGCCATGGCTCAAGATGCGAGATACTTTGTACCTGATGCAGACGAAATGGCGGAACGTGATGATGCGTTTCCATGGCATGCGCCTCATGACGGTGGCCACCAAGGATCAACAGCGGGTAGATCTATGGGTTATGAAACTCTCCGAGGGGCGAGAACGTCACTCGACGATGGGCCTGGACATGCAATTACAAGAAAGCCGGTCGTGAGCCGGAGCATGAGAGGAGGCTATGCGCCTGCAGAGGCTCGCTTCAGTGCGTTTGTCTCACCACCTGGGCAAATTCATCCTATCCCGGAGGATGAGGAGGAGGAGATTCATAGAGCGCCGCAACACTTCTCGGAGCCCCTTACGCCGACTTCAGAAATACACTCAGATCCGTTCATGACTCCCACGGCTATCGCACCCCCCGTTCTGCTCACCCCCAGCACTAGATCATCTGCAACGCCGAGTCCTGAGGCGAACCGCCGGTCCGATCCTGACGTCCAAGAGTGGGCATCTGATGTAGACGCCGCCGATTCCCTGCTTGAAAGATACAATTTCTCACGACAGGGACGCGGATCACCCACACGAAAGTACTCCACGCGCTCTACGGCCCTTCGGGATGACGAGTCGAGAAGCGGTTCGAACTTGTCGGAATCAAACCGAAGCGCATCAGACAGTCTGCGCCGGTCGCAGTCTAATCGCAAATCAGGAAGTTTCCTTGGCGGCATCTTATTTAGCGGCGATCATCTTATACCAGCCAGTTCCTCATCGAGCAGCTACAACACGGCACGATCTGGTTTTGCACCTCTGCAGGCTGAAGGGCCTGCTTTGCTGGGGCATACGACGACGTCATCGAATGCCGGATATGCTTACGATGACGCAGACATGGCTTCGCCATCATCGCCGTCAAAATCAAAACCCCGGCGAGGCTGGTTCGGGTCCCTGGGTCGCGTCTTCTCCCAGTCAGGTGGTTCACCGCCCAGACCGTCTTCCGAACACTCATCAACGAGGCCGGATATGGAGCAATATGGCGGCGACTACGAGCCTCGGGCTGGTGTGCCCGGCGAGCTTCTTAGAAGGAAGCAGGGCCGCTCGGACTGGGAAGACAGCCCCGAGAACAGCTCCATGGCTGCAGGAGCAAAGACACAGCCCGATAAAGACTGGGATGTAGAGCGGGCCATAGAGAAGCGTCTGGTGCAAGTCATGTTTACCGTGCCTAAAGAGCGATTACGGGTGGTTAATGGCGACAACGAATCGCATATCCAGGCAGACGGCGCACTGCATAAGGGGGCGAGGCTCAAAGAGACGGATGAGTTGCACGAACCGCAGAGTGCAGAGTTGGTTGACCCTGAGAAATCCTCTTTGGCGTCGACGTCTGAGCGAGAGTATAGGGGACGGGATCAGAGGCCGTATTCTGGTATCGAGGAACCGGGCTTGTTGCGTGTAGATGGAACTGAGCAGAGATGGAGCCACTCGACGGACGATTCAGGGAGAAGGTCGTCTGGCGCCGTGTTCACCGCTCAGGCGGTTACGTTTGAGAAGCCCAGGACGAGGGTGCTGCAGATGGTTGATACGATTGAAAGTCGGAGCCAGGCGAACAGTCCCACCAGGGAGGAGGGACTCGGGGGATGATTAGTACCTTTGTTGTTTGAGCTGGAGTGCGTGATTGGGGGGGGGGGGGGCAAGGCTTGTTTGGGTTTATGATTTGGGTAAGGAAAGGAGTCGGTTTGGGTCAGGTATGCTCGTACGGCACGATTCCATGTATGTATTGAACTACCTGTATGTATGTATGTATGTATGTATGTATGTATGTATGTATGTATGTATGTATGTATGTATGTATGTATGTATGTATGTATGTAAAGGTGATTGTTTAGCTGTTCGTGTCTCTTTGGTAGTTGCGTGAAGAGGAGATTGGACATGTCTAGTATGAATAACTATACTTACTCTATCAAGTGTATATATAGAAGATGATCTCTTATATACTTGATAGAATACACTAACTATAACACAGTTTGTACTTGAGAGCGAGACGTTTAGCGCAAGTCGGAAAAATGAACAGGGGAAAAAGACTATAATACCTAGAGGCCTACAACGTTAACTAGGCTATGACAAAAGAATCCAAAGCAGCTCATTCCACTTGATGATTCTGTCGATGATCCTCCTGCCCGGAAAGTCCATGATGACGATGCCGACTCTCATGCTGAGGCTGTCGTACCAGTACCTGTCAACCCACAGGCCGGTCTTGTCGTTCATGCCAATCATGCTCCCGTTCCGGGGCCCCGCGGCGGCCTCGATGGGCAGGACGCCGACCGAGGCGGAAAGGTGCGTCAGGTAGAGCTTCTTGTTGGGCACGTGAGGGTCCGAGTTGACACGCTCGAGGGCGGCTTCGATGGCTGCCCACTTCTCGGGCAGATGGGCAACGTCGTCGACGATCCACTTGTCCTCCAGGACCATGCGGTGGCCGTCCCATTCCGGGCCGTACTGGACGGACCGGGGCGAGTGGAAGTCCTGCAGGAGCATGATCTTGGAGCGCACCTCGCCGAGGGTGGGGAGCGGCATGGTGTCGTTGTAGACGTACAGGTGTTTGTCGGTGCGGGACTTGAAGGTCGGGTCTTGCAGGCGCATGCGGTCAAAGGCCGTCTCGAAGTCGACGGTGTTGTGGCCGATGGGCTTGCCCTCCTCCTTGAGGCGCATGACGAGGAACTCGCGGGAGTGGTTCTCGAGGAAGTCGAAGAGGATGGTGAGCGCGGCGGTGAGCGAGAAGCCCGTTGGCGCGTCGGCGTGGTAGATGTCCAGACGGTCGTCCTTGAGGCGGGCGCGCATGTCCACGTAGCGGATGCCGGCGTGAAGCTGCCTTTCGAGCTTCACGTTCTGGCACTTCAGCGACATGTCGGGGATCGCGTAGGTCATGGTGTCGTGGGTTCCGGGGAGGCTCAGCCACGAGACTGGTATCATATCGGGCACATGGCCCATCCAGTCTGGGTTGTCGGCTGTCTGGGCATCGAAGCTGTAGGCCGACGAGAAGCCGTAGTAGTGGTTGAAGCCGTAGTAGTGGCCGGGAAAGACATCGGGCAAGGCGCTGACGAGAGACTGCAGGCCCAGCACGAGGTAGAAGAGCAGCATCGCCAAGGAAGCCGACAGAGCGACGCGGAGCGCGAGTGTCGTGGGCGAGCGCGGGCGTGACTGGCGATATCTTGAGGCGAGGCCTGGCAGGCGGGCGAGAGAGGTGAGGATTGGGGGCTTTTTAAAGGCCATGATGGGGCGAGAGGGACAAGTTCCGTGGGGGGGTGATGCGCCGTCTCTAACTCTGCGTGGACGTGGTGCTGTTTAGATGCAGCGTGCAGGACGTAGGCGCAGCCATCGATGCGTGGTTGGAGGTTTAATGACGCCGGTGGTGAGGGAACGAACGGGTGTGACATTGAGTTTTGAGTTTTGGGAGGCGAGCCGGCGGCGGCAGGTCAAACAAGGCTACTTTAAAGTCGTCAGTGGTGACAGTGCCTCGTCGGTGAGAGGGCATCGCATCTGCAAAACATTGCTAAATTGATTTCTCAACTTTTAAGTTTTTTAGTTTTCTAGAATCACGGTAAAGCCCTATAAAATCCTCTTCTACCAGCTTGGTCATTTGACAACTAAACTACCTGGGTAGTTAGTTAGTTATCTAGCTCGGTATTAATAGTTCTGGTTGATCCTCTAGTCAAGTATCTAGTCTTGTTAGTCATCCAGTCGGTCATCCAAGTCGGTCATCAGGTAACGTTAGTCAAGTTACTGAGCTATTAACTTGAAAAAAAAAATCAAAAAAAAAAATCAGAAAACCAGCACATTGAGAATCTAGTTGGTAGCATTTTGCGGATGCGAGCTTATGTGCCACTGTAGGCGAGGCAAGCGGGAGTTTTGCGCGCCGGGCATGTCCCGTTCGTGCTGGCAACACCATAATTGCGACCAGTCAGACAGATCTTGACTTCCATCTTGCGCTATTTTCTTCTCTTCTGTACTTATATGTATCGTACGTAGCTCGCAGCCCCTGTCTCGACCATTCGACAGGCTGGCTGTTCACTTGCCTCCGCATTGATGTTGTTAGAAGGCCCCTATCACACACGAAGCCCAAGTAAACCGAGGCCGAGCAAGTCCTGTGTTGGACTTAATCATCTCTATATAGTCTGGTGAATGCATATACCCTTTCCCAGCAACAACACAAGGTCGTCTTCCCAGTCTCGAATTGTACGGAGTAACTTAACTCTGGTACGATATTCGTGAGAGTCAGTCATGTAGGGTTACATCGCCTTGGCCTGCCACTGTGGCCCCGGAATCACACTTTCACGACATTCCAGCACTACGCTATGTGGACATCTGGAGTCAGTGATACGGACCTTAATCCGGAGGAGTCTCTGCCCAGCAACCATGGCCGGTACATCGTGTGACGTTGAGTTTGGATTTGCACATCTCCGCCACCTCCGATTTCATATCTAGGGGTTCGACCCCATCGCAGGCAACAGTTCGTTCCTGCTGTATGCATGGTACGTCGTACAGACCTGCATGCTCGGTGCCAACACTGCTTTACGCTTGGGTCACATGCACCGTCGATGTTCGTATCCCCTTAGCCCTCCGGTCAGGCCGGTTGTCATGGCCCGTACGCGTAATGCGTTGCTCGTGTTGTACCATGACATGCAGAAGTTGAGCCACATCTCGCGAACAGCGATGCGTGATCGAGCCGTTGAGGGGGTCGGCGATGTATGTCTGGCGCCATCGGATGTTACTCCCACTAGTTGGGCACTTCCGGGCGCAGCACAACGCGATGCTGTGTCGTGACTCGTGAGTCGCAGGATACGTCTACAATACGTAGGCTAAGTGACGATGATGACAACTCAATTGGCGAGCTCGAGGCTTGTAAGTGTCAGATGAACAGCTGCTGTCACCGAAGCGTCGCCGTGTATGATATAGAAATCGATGAGACTCGAGTCAGAAAGGTCAGGTGCGTTACAGGATGCCCGTGGTCCTCTGTTTCGCAAGTATGAGCATTTGGCAGAAGTCGTTGCGTTTGATAGACATTGCCATTGCAGCGCAGCGAAGAGTATCACGCCGAGACATCCCACTCGACTTGATGCACACATTGATCCAGCGCCGTCCCCATCTTTCCGATGATGGGAGGCATTGCAAAGATGCGATGTCACCAGAACCACCGAGACAAATTCTCTGGGCACGGCGAATCTGTTTTCTTGCACTCTGGTCGACACTTCGTCAAGCAGGCCCCGTGCCAGAAACAACGACCAGGCGCTCGCCCGATTCACACAAGCTTCATCAATCGGTGAGGTGAAGTTGACGACGCTGTCATTGCTTCTGCTAGGTCAACATTGAAACTTTCCACACGGGATGAACCCTGGAATGGGCCGACGTAACCAATCATTACAGCTCGTGAAAGGACCGCGGCGTCCGTGGCTTGCGAGAACAGACTCGGGGCATTTATTGTTACAGAGCCAGTTGGCCAACTTCTCGCGGATGCCCCCCCTGTTCATCATTGCCATCATGGGCAAGAGGCGCCAGACTCTTTGGGTTGACTCTGAAGAACCTTTTGATGCGCGGTGTTGCTCGGGAGCCTCAGTATATGGTTGCTCGGTTACTGTTTCTTTCTTGATGGACGTTTCCTTTACAAGAGAAAAAGAACAAAAGAACTGCTTCGTCACATGCGTTTCAAGAAGTGCTGTATTGGATGGCAAATAGTATCAAGCCCATTAATGCCTGGGTATTTGATCATCAGGAAGTGGTGGCTTCTTCACTGTCATTCATAGGCGCCAGTCTGGTCACTGACTGCAAATCGTCTAAGAACACACCGCAGGCAGCGAATTGAGAAGTCTAGTCCTGTGAATGGAATGGCTTCTTACTTGTCGACTTCATCCCAGCAGCGTAAGGCACCATTCAAGCAACTCTAGAGGGCTTTCTCAGATTGAGCAACCACCTGAACCGTATTCAAGGGAGAAACCGGGTTTTTAGTCTAACTGCGTGGCTCTGTTTTCAGAATATCGGGGCCTCGTATTCATCCAGCCTGACCTGCACGCAATGCGGACTTGTTGACGTACGTCTATCGGCACATCCGATAACAGCCACCGTACCACTACAGATGCAGTGTTGCTTCACTAGTTGTCTGGCTGTGCAGACCTCCATAGCTCATCCCGGAGTGAGAGCTTGAAAAGGTGCGACGCGATCATTACTCGTCCCGACTTCGGCATTCCAGTGTCGTGCTAAACGGGGAAGAAACAACATGTGAGTGCCACGGAAACCGCACACAAGTGCTGTAGTTGATCAGAGACAAATGTACTTGCTATTTCCGTAGCACTGATGCCGAGTCTCGGCTTGTGTCTGGGTTGGGTCGTTATCTGCACGATGTCAACGTGGACTTGTGGCGTTGATAAACAACATTTTGTGGAAAGTGGATGTCGACGTTTTGGGTTTGTGCCAATCCCAATTATCCGCTGCTTATTCATGAGGCCATTTCGCGACAACATACGGAGATATGTCCCGATAGCCGGATCTATTGAGGGAGACACAAGGCTCCGAAGGTGTTTTACGCTTTAATCTGCTCACGCGGTTCCGGGAGGAGCCTGGGACTTGCTGTTGAAGTAGCTGGGGACGGTTCGTGCTGACAGGGATTGGGTCGTAACGGCTCTGGCGCACGCATGGCTGTGAATGGACGTGGACGAAGGGCATCAATCGATCCGAAGGACCGAAGGAAGGTTCCTTTGAGGGAGCGTGCCCGCGTAATTCACTCGTTTGTTGGTCAACCGTACGGAGGACGGAGTGCAGAACCCAGAGTGCCACGGTTCCTTGGACAGATGGGTCCCTGAGAGCCATGTAATTCGGGGTGTGGTTCAGCAAAGTTTAAATGTCCATGTGAAAAAGATTAAGGCCGTGATCCTAATCGCGGCGGCTGATTGTAAGCTGGCTGAAATGGCTGCATAACACGCACAATTATGGCGCTTGCCCATTTTTAGTAAGGGATCTACACATAAAATTATGGAAGGTGCCCACTTCAGCCAGAAACCCTTGTCCACGATGTATCGAGCTAGTAGGGGCCGCGTAAATGCCTGCAAAAGGCTTAGATGCCAAGTTTTCAGCCAATTCTGCCCTGAATTTGCTCTCTGGATGTCAGTCGCTCAAACGTGCTCGCCAAACAGGTGTGCTAGCTAGCTTACTAGATCTGACAGGAAAATGACAACCTTTCTTGGCCTAAATAGGCTGTCTTTGCTTGAATTTATTATAAGTTGTTGAAGATATCTTGAATTGATTATCTACTAATAGGAAAAAGCGTCAATTTAGTAACCCCCTATGTAAAAATGATGTAAAACGCCTACTCTATACTAATACTTTGTAGCTGTATAGAGTATAACGATTTGATGAAAAAAAACACCACAAAGGCGGTGAAAAACATCGCCAAATTTAGCATAGATCAACCAAGGAATCGGTGGAGACGGTACGAGGGAAAATCCCCACTGTAATTTGGTGGGGCAAGTCCCTTTGTCAGTCGGCTTACAATCAGCCGCCGCGATTAGGATCACGGCCTAAGTGCCAAGCCACGGTGATCAGATGCAAAGAGCTGCAAAAGGGAGATTACGGACGGCAGATGGAAACCAACTGCCAAGGTTCACATGTATGGAGTCGCATTGCAAGCAACCATGACGGACATGGACGGTCTCCTTCCTGCGGACCTAGGTCTAGGTACTTGACGTACGTACATGTACGTACCTACCTAGGTACCTAGGTAGGTAGTATGTACTGCGACCCCCCGGGGGGTGGTCTTGAACCCCGATGGGCAGCCAAGATCGGCATTTGCTGGACATGGATGGAATGGCCACGATCAATCAATCAATCAATCAATCAATCAATCAATCAATCAATCAATGAACCAACACTTGTTGTGCGTGTTGTTGCTCCATTCACTTAAAACAAAGGCACTGCATGCTGCGTGTTATCCTGCAATCCAACCTTCGATCAGATGTACTGTACGGATACTCGGTCAACCGGGGGGATTGTCTGTGTGGCAATGTCAATCCGTCCCATCAAATTCTGTTGCCGAGTCCGTGCGTGCTGTTCCTGTCTCTTGCTGTTTTCCAGCTTCCACCTCATGTTCTTTTGGCGTCTGCCATGACGCCATGCCCCTCTCCACAGTAAGCTGCCAGGGGTTCGTCACGATACTACTCCGTACTCCGTACATGTTCCTTGACCTGGCTCTTCTAGCGCTGCACAAGCTCGCCCGCACTTCTCCATACTTAACCTTATGTACCTGTACCTACCTCTAGGTACCAAGGTACTTGACCTTGTCGCCTGGCCCAGCTTGGTGCTGCCACCACCCCGTCCATCTAGGGTTTCGGCCTGGTCTCGTTGCTTTGGAGTGGTTGGGGTGGGAACGTGGGACGGCTATGACGATGCCGGAGGCTAACAGGAGGAGTCTAGTGGTTTGGGCAAGGGCTTTCAAAAGATCCAATGGAAGAATAAGGAGGAAATGCGGCCTAGCCAAAATGCCTGGCATAAGGACAGGCTCTAACTAGTACAGTTACTCGGTCGGTACAAAGCAAAAAATCCTTCGATGAGCCAAAGCCCTGCCCTATTGCACGCCTACTAAGATATTTACTTTACTTAGATAGTTGATGAAACTTGAGGTCATCGACTCTTCAACTTGCTTCGACTGCTAGTTATCCGCCTTCGGCTGTAGCGAGTCAAGACAACGCGGCGTAGGCAATTGCAAAATGTATCGAAGGCGTTCTCGGTCTTTTAATGTCAGATATTCTCGTTTCAATGGCCGTGTTGTGTTAACGGCGTGAGTTCTACGTTTGTCCGTCAGTGCCCCATGATGAATTGTTAAAAAAAAGAGACGTTGGGAAAAGAAAAGGGCAAGAGTGAGAGAGACGAAGAGAAGTACAGAGTAACTAGACGAAGAATGAATTCATGATCAGACCTAAGCTAGCTAAAACTCCGTACATGTTGACTACTCGGCGATGGAGCAATTTCTGGTCTAGTGGTCGGTCGGGGTGAGTTGTTTTTGCTGGATTCTGTACTCCGTACTCCGTACTCCGTACGAGAGGCGTTGTCACAAGCCACGTCCGGATAGTTACGTATTCGCTGCATCTTGGCACGGAATGACACCAGGCAGACAGACACCTTTGCTCCTCGCTATCGCCCATCATCTTCATTTCCATCTTCATCTTCATCTTCATCTTCATCTTCGAAATGCCGCGTCTCTGTCAAAGTAAGAGTCAATTGCTTTTGTAGCATCATTGCGATATGCAGTATCGAAGCTTAATTGAAGGACATTGAAACGCCCACACGGGTACAATTCGTGTTGGACAATCCGCGCTTGACCTTGATGGTTTCCCTGCATGTGGCCGAGCCCCGTCAGGTCTCCGTTTGGTATGGAGTTTGCATGCTACGGAGTACTTGTACGGCAATATCGCGCTCGCGCTCGCGGGTCGTGACGCCGATTTGTGCCTGCTAACTAGATGTTGGCGTCGACAGATGAGGGACGTCAACTTGTTTGCTTTCAACCTTTTAGTGGACTAATTCACTTGTGCAGGAAAAGTGATCTGGATGGCCGGTCGACATGTGCATTTTAAAAACTGTGCTGGACACACGCCCTCCTTTCTTCTCTGTCTTGTTCATTTGATCTTTCGATGTTTCAAAGGCACAGGTGCACCGGAAGGAGCACCCCTGGACATGGGCGTAGTCTTTGTACTGGGTACTTGTCTGAGGTGCGCAGAAATCGACCCGACATGGTGTATTTTCGCATACAGGCTCTCAGATGGAAGTATCCAGGTACCTCAGACATTGAACGCAGTGGAGTGGCCCATTGCCCGTTGGCAGTTCACAGCTGATCGCAGCCGTCTTTCCACACACTCCCGTTAATCAACCAACACACCCATTGAGTGCTCCCGAATTGCCTTCAAATGCTCAACACCCTGGGGCGCCGCCGCCCTGGTTCAAAGTTGCCCGTTCTTTGTACCCATGCCATGTTTGCTCGACTGACTGCTCGACTGTGCCCATGAGCGGTCTTTCCTCCTTCTTCACCTCCATCCATGCTTTCACCTCTCTCCACTTGCACTTCCACCAGCTTCTACTTTGCCCATGATTCTTCGCTCTCGTTTTTTCACGTCCCTTCCCCTCCATCGCCAGCTTGCAGATTTGTTTTCCAATTGCAACAGGCTGGCTTGGGACCTGGATTGTAAATTCCGTCTGCTCTAGTTGTCTTGTCTCGTCCGTCAGCATTGGGCCCTTGCCCGGCCTGTTTGCGACACTCAGCATTCCTGTCCTAAACCGCGACCGGACAACTGAACGACCACACACACTAGTTCGCCCTCGCCCGTTTACACATTCGTCTGTGTAGACTAGAGCAACCGCATGCTTCCGTCCAAGACGAGGACGACTTCGACAAGTCAGACACGCACATGACTTTGGTCGACCCCAACTATTACCTTCGAATGCCATCGTCGTGACAGCCGAGCCCTTTTGGCCTGCGTTCCCAAGCTTGGACTCCCTCTGGGTTGTTGCTGCTTTGCTTCTGCTTGCTTTTTGCTTGCTCTTGCTTCCACTCGGCCTGCCTCGATTCCTCCACTCGCTTTTTCACCACCCCTAATACATCCAACGCATTGTCAAAGTTCTTGATTAGAACCCGTCTCCCGCCTCCCTCGCATCGAAACGCATCTTGTCCCCTTCGGACAAGCTCACGATACGGTTGGGCATCGATACTCAACTGAGAAAGTCACTCAACCGCGCACGCACCGTTTCCTCCGAAGGGCTCACAACTCAAACAGTTTGCATTCATCGATTGATGAACCCACGTCTTATTGGGACAACCACTGTTTGAATAGTCCCAAACAATCTGCTGACACTGGTGTCGTTCGGGCAATTTTGCGTAGCGGCCGTACCGCGAGCAGCTCTCTGTCTTCAGTGTTCTCTTTGGTCTTGTTATGGACAAAATTTGCTGAACAGCATCCTAGCGCGTGGCGTATTATGTGGTGACTTGCATCATCCCATCCTTGTCTTGTTCGTGATATCTGTATACTCTCAAGAGTGAGTATTCATCAACCAAGCATCAAAGTCAGGGCCTTGCAACGCACAAAATTCTTTGTCTGCCTAATTTCACATGGTATGCTTTGGACGCTAACCTGAATATATAGATCTCATCGTTGCACTATAGTCGATTGAGTGACAATGCCGTCCTCGAACTGGGCAGGCGCTCAAGGCATGGGCAGCCTGCTTCTCATGGCCGCCTCCTTACCTTGGCTCGCCGGTGCGATTGATGTTGATATCTGTGCAAGTCTCAATACCGCCGAAATGAACAAAAGTACTTTTCACTCCTACTCTGAGCACATCCAGGGCCCCCATTATAGCTAACAGTCATCAAGATGCTAGCATGTTCCAGACAAATGGCCTTTGCCACGATTTGTGCATGCCACAAGGCTATGTATATGCCATCACACAATCCAACAACTGCTGGTGTTCGAATTACGCGCCCGCACAGTCGGCACAGTCTAGCACATCTAAGTGCAACATTAACTGCCCTGGCTACCCCGACGAGAAGTGTGGTGGTCCTGGTTTATTTGGCTATCTGTTCCTCAATGTTGGTCAGCCTTCGGGCACAAAGGGAGCAGATCCGACTAAGACTGAGGTAAGTTTCCACGGAGTCATTTCATTGCCTTGCATGCTTGCCTCTTCTGTTGTTCTCACGTCTGCTTTCTCTCAAACTTCATATGTAATCGCTCGAGTCAGTTGGCCGTAATGATTTGCTCAGTTTTCCCATGGCAAAGCCACCCTTCTGCAAATCCCTGTTCATCTGTTCAAGCAGTGCTTTGTGCCGTGGACTTCATTTCATGTCTTCTGCAAGATTTATGATGCATCTGGCGTTCTTGGCGAAGCATTTTGCATTTGAGTCTGAATTCCAGAATCAATTTGCTGGTGTTGGTTACTGAGACGGGGCAGGACAAACCGTCTTCTACTTCTACTCCTAGCTCTTTGCCCATGACGACGAGCAGCAGCAGCGTCAGTAGTAGCAGCACCTCTTTCACTGTAGGGCCTGACCCCCATTCCCCTCTACCCGTCAATGAAAACCGCATACCCTGACTACACATGTCCGTCTCCCGCTACCCGCTTGATCTCTTTATCCCTAACGTCCTACCCCCTAGAGCTCGAGTACATCAATAACCACCACGACGCAATCGCAGACACTAACCCCTTCCCAGTCGACCGCCACTGCGTCAAAGCCAATTTCAGCAATCTCAACATTTACCGCTGACGGAACGGTGAAGACGGTCACCATAGTACCCACCGAGACTGGATACTCCTCAAATGATGGCCAAGGCGCCTCACTGCAGGATAGCGGATTGCAGACGGGCTCCATCGTGGGAATCGTTGTCGGAGTTATTGGCGGTGTTTTAGCCCTTGCTGGTCTCGCCATGTTCTTCTACTTCCGACGAAAGAAACAACAGCAAGAGGATGATTATCAAGACGATCCGAGCATACGTGGCAGCTCCTCAGGCATGATGGGCTCTGGCCGCCCGGAAATGTCTCGCGCCCCTGGCTCCCCAGGTAGTACTGGCAATAGGAGCAGCACTTTGCAAATAGACCCTCGTATGGATCCCTTCCAGCAGAGTCTATATGTCCGCAGCGGCAGCCGCGAGAGTGTCAATACACTACGCGATGACCACGACTACTCGAGAAGAATCCAACAACCCAAGGTTTTGAGGGCCACGAATCCTGACCCTGAGTAAAATGACAATTTGACATGGATGTTGAATCGGGATTTCCGGCATCCTGCATTTGTGCGCGAACTTTTTTTTTTTTTGGACACTTTAGAAGACACGGAATGCGACGAAGTACTCCAAAGTACTTTGCTTCTCGAACCCGAACTGCCCTCTTACTCACACGAGGAGGAGATTTGCACATAGGCATATTTTTCAAGATATCAGAATGGCGTTGTTCTTTTGAAAGTGGATTTCACGACCCCCAAATGAGCATGGCCGACTCGGCGGGTTTCGCAAAACTGATGAGTAGACTGACGACTGCATAGCCATAGATTTTGCACGAGGTGTTTGAAGATGAAGACCAGCGAAAGAGGTTGAACACGTGATGCCACCCACTGCAGAGGGCTTTTGACGTGGGATTCATCAGCGGTTGCACCCGGCGCTAATCTACTGTGGGAACAGGCGGACATTACGCAGATGTTGAAGTGCTTCCACGCGAGATAAAGACATGCTGCGTGTAGCAGCACTGGTTCTGTACATACTTCATTGTGTTATGACACGGATGCAGCGTTAACTAACAACTTTACGAGTTTGGTCCGGAAACGCCGGGGTAAAATTTGTTTTTTTTTTCTTTTGGTTTCATCGGAACTGGCCAGCGCATTGTACTGGGGATAACGGAAATAGGAAAGCAATTGGACATGTATCAAGTTGATCACTTTTACACTTATGGCGTCGAGGCGGTGGAAATGGGACTTAATATTGCACAAGTAGATTTTCTGGTGCAATGTACTTACTTCGTAGCAGACTTGACCTGGGTAAGGAGGAAGGAACCAAGGTCGAAGTTCACAAATGGAATTCTTGGGCGTCTGGACAAAATGAATATGCATAGGCTCTTATCTACAAGCAAATAGCGACCGAGGGTTTCGATGAGTCTTGATGTTGTCTGGCGACATTGGTCCCAGTGATAGTTAAGTCATCTAGTCAGAGCAGCGATCCAATGCAACTCTATACTTACCAAGATTCGATGGACATTATGTGCACTTCTGGCTTCCTCTTTCGGGAAACTCTCTTCAAAAAACATTGAGACACACGTAGTGTTGATTCCGAGATGCTCGCACGGCTTACTTTTGAACACAGGAACTGGACTTCCGGAATATGCCGGGATCCGGACGTGGCGATGAGCCTTCGGCTTTCGCAACCTTGACCATGGGTTCCAGCCAAGAAAATTTTTAAGCCTGAGCAGTTGGCGCGAATGCATTGTACAATTGTGGACATCTTGAACAATTGAGGTGGCTACCGACTATGTGTAAAACTTCGCAACCTTATAACTAATGGGGTAAGTTAATTTCAAACAGGACATCACGCTCTGCTCTAATTAAAGCACATCCGGGTCCCTTTGACCATCGGCTAAAATTTCCTTGATCATGCGATACATGCCCAAGTTTTCCGTCCTCCACGTCTCTCCATTGGGGAAAATTTTTTTCCGTACTTTGTTCATCAACGGAATCAAAGGCCTATAGAAAGGCGTAAAGTTGTCACCCGCGATCTTTAAAAATATGCTCTCATCACCTATTGTACCAACTTTTAGTTGAACTAACCTGCTGTCCTTCTCATAGTTCCAGCTATCGAACTCAGTAGAACCTATATCTTTACCCGGACCATCGTAATGGATACAAATCCAAAAGAGAACCCAGAAAAAAGACTCTAGGTCGTGCATAAAGGAATGCTCATCGCCGAGAAGTGCCCCGATGGCCATGAACGCTCTGGTACCGGTCTTCTCCTTCGCCCCAGTCGCGTCTACCCGCGGCACCCTAATTGCAAGATCAAGGTCGATCAAAAAGGCTTTGTCTTTATCTTCGTCTATCATGAGATTATTGATTGAGATATCTCTGTGCAGAAAACCAGCTTTGAGCAGTGATTCGTGACCTTCAATGTAGCGTTCCATAGCTGCAAGTAGGGCTATTCGGGAGCTTGCTTCGTATAGTGGGACCCCATAATCACAAAGAATTATCCGCCGATGTACTCGATTTGACAACTGCTCCATTCCGGCTTTTGTAGGAGATGTTAAGATGGAGCGCTTCCGAGGTGGCAACGGCAAGCTGGTTTCGCTAGATGACCGCTTGACGCCGATGCTACTGCTGTGGCTTTGACCCTGTGTACTGGTCGCGCTTGCATTGGAAGTCGACTTATTCGAGCGACGAAATCGCGTATTAGCGGCTTCTGAAAGGTCTAGCCCTTTTCTAATATTCGCTAAAACGTCATCGTCCTTATCGCCAACGCGAACTGTAGTATGGTAGTAGTATCGGGCAACATTGATAACTCCTCTCTCCGCCGCCTCCTGGAGTAATTCTCCTTCTTCCGCACGTTCTGTGTATTGCCAGGAGTCTTTAACAACGAGCGCAGTTTGCGGCTCTTGGTCAGCATAGGCTAGCCAACAGGTAGTCGCCCGACCGGCAATACACCGTGCCCTCCTCAAAACTTTCTTCAGGATAATGTGCTGTTTCTGGCCGTCTCGTTCGATTTCAATATATCGCTCGTCGCCACGTATGATTATTGTAGGATCAAATCCTAGGTCTCGCTCGCTCATCCAAAGAAACCCTAAAATTGTCGATACAAATAGCTGCCCCTGTTTGTTGATGTCAAACTGCTCGGAGGCGATACCCCCCAGTCGATCAAATTCCCATATCCTCATCAGGGATCCGCAAAGAGTGAAACCCAGTACAAAACGACGCGTGTCTTGTGCAGCCAAAACCTCCCTCGCGTATCTGCCAAGGTCTAGCCATGCTTTCGCTGCGGTATCTGCTGATGTATTACTCTTGAGCTCTCCGGGGACGAGTATCTGTGACCAGTGACATCGGGAGCCTTTCCCAGCCTCTGGATCGCTGACGAAACCAATGTCCATCTTTCGCTCGCCAGTAGAACCTTGTATTGGCTTGCTAGGTTGCGCAAGAGGCCTTCGACAAGTCTGAGGGGGGTTGTGAGATTGTGCAAGGGCCATCAGCTTTGTCGTTACATCTGTAAACCACTGCAGAACATCATCTTGATTGGCGTCATTTGGCCATCCTGCCCAACCGCCTTGAAAAAGTGGATCATTGCCACTGGTGCAGCTCTGGAAAACAGCTTCTGCTGCCGTTTCTAGACCCTCAATGCTCCCAAAGAACGTATCTTGGAATCTTGAAAGTCCAACACGTAGTGGACCAAGCTCATCCTTGAGGACTCGGTCGACATCTCGTCGATATTCAGACGAGTTAGCGAAGCTACTTGTGTTGTGTCGCCATGGGGTTTGTTGGAAGGAAGACACTATCGGTCGAGGAGGTGGTGTAGATTCGAGGGCGGCCTTAGCAACTAGATCCCATATCAGCTCATCGCGTGGAATATCAGCAAGCGCCGCCTTGAGAAGTGGTTTGATGCTGTCGAAATCGAAATCGTCGGCAGTGGCAACAGAGATTAGGCGCAAAATGTCGTCTCGAACCGTACGACGTGCCAATGTTTTTGATTGCAGAAGGCGGGACACGGGGAGAATTCGGAGAGATGACAAAAGACTAAGTAAGACGTCTTGCACATCTTTACGACGGGTTAATGATGCCTTCGTACAAATATTGATGAAAACTCACCCTCTGTGCTAAGCTGATCAATGTCGCTGTCTGTGATTTGCCTGAAAGAGGTACGGAATGCGTCGAGGCCATTAGAGATTGGGTGGTCTCGAAGCAGCTTCAATCTAACTGAATCTGACTCCGACATGGTGATGAGAATCAAGATTCTTCGCCAATATGATACTTCCGGCTCCAAAAGCGCGACGACGAAAGCTGCCCCAAGACACGCGAGCTGCGGGTCG
This sequence comes from Metarhizium rileyi, assembly GCA_031753515.1. NCBI lineage: Eukaryota > Fungi > Ascomycota > Sordariomycetes > Hypocreales > Clavicipitaceae > Metarhizium > Metarhizium rileyi. The sequence continues at coordinate 3,857,947 of JAUKVO010000006.1, read as the reverse complement.
CTGTCGCTTGGACGGGGTAAACTCCGGAGTGTCGGGATTACAGGGCAACGTTATCTTAGTTACGTAACGTGCCGACCCACAACTTCGCCGTCCCCCCTTTTTCGCCCTCCCTACAGCTTCTCAATACTAGTATTAGAAATTGAGGTATTTTTTAACGAAAGATAGTTATATTGACTAGTTATAGCTAGAACGTGAACTCTATATTACTCTATAGTTTCTAATATATTCTCTTTATTATAGGTTCTGCTTCACCAACTCGCCGTCGTTACGATTGATGGATGCAACGTTGAACCGTGCCGTGACAGCTTCGCCTTGTAAGCGACGCCGTTTCTGGACCTCGCTTCCACTCTCACGAGTCACAAATTACTCCGTACAATGCACGCAAACCTTCAACGTTTAGCAGACCCGCGCGATTGGACGGTTGGGTAGGTGGCTTGCAGATCTCGAACAGATGATGTGGACCGCCGCCGTGTCTCGCACGGAGAAACAATCTCATTATGCGTTTCCACGGACCACTGGTCTCTGCGCCGATGTACTCCGTACGGAGTAAAGGCACTTGGGATGAAGCAGTCTGGCATGAATGGCCATGAGTTACTCCGTATGGCGGCATGGAACAATATCCATGGCATCTGCTGGTCGACAAGGCAGAGGCAGCATGTTCATTGGCCACGATGACGCATGTCTTTGTCATCTATCTCTATCTACTCCGTTCTCCGTACTCCTTACGGAGTTATCGGTCAGCCTTCGTCACACCCTCCTCCCATGTGCCATGTCGACCCTTTGGGCCTTGAATTAACTACTTGGTTGGACCAGCTTGCGGGGCCGAGTGTTGTGGTCTCTGATTTATTCCCAAAAAGGCAGATCCCACCGAAACTGGAGGATTGACCACGACCGATCAAAGCCATCGAGCAGTCCTTGACCAAGGACCAACCCGCCTTCGATGAGGCATCCTCCAGACAAGCCTGAGCTGTTCGATGCAAGCGCTTTCATAGACATGTCAATCTAGAGTTGATTGTCCGCCAGATGCAGCACGCCCGCGGCGGCCTCGACCGAGCCATGGCTGCGGTCTTGTCTGGTTTTGCGACAGACAGCACATCGACCACGTCTGAGACGGACAACACCGAGAAACTGACAGAGAGAAAGGGGTCCGTGGATACGACCTCAAGCCGTAAGAAGGATGGTCTTGACGAGAGACGGTTCTCCATATCCGGCGCCGGAACTCTGTCCCTTGACGATGTCGCCTCCGTCAAAGTTCAGATCCGAGACCTTTCTGTGTCAGTGAACACAGCGCCGTCGTGGCTGGAACCGGCTACCTACCAGAACTTGCTCGCTGCCAAATTCAACACTGCCCCGTGTATCAAGGACCTGCTGGAGTCGGTTGCTGCCGATCTCCAGCCGGGAACGCTGACAGCCATCATCGGCGGAAGTGGCTCTGGGAAGACGACGCTCCTCAACACCATGGCCGAGCGGATCACCAGCTCAAGACTGACTCAGAAGGGTTGCGTAGTGTTCAACAGCCAGACAGGTGTCCAAAATACTCGCCATGCCTATGTCATGCAGCAAGACACTTTGCTCCCGACTTTGACGGTGCGCGAGACACTCTCTTATTCCGCGGCGCTCCGACTTCCCTCCACTACCTCTGCCGAGGATCGACATCGAGTGGTGGAAGAGGTGATTCGCGAATTGGGACTGAAGGAGTGCGCAAACACCAGAATTGGAAACAGCCAGCACCGCGGCTGTTCCGGAGGAGAGAAGAGACGCGTTAGCATTGGTGTGCAACTCCTCGCCAATCCCTCTGTCCTGTTCTTGGACGAGCCAACGACCGGACTCGATGCTACCAGTGCGTTCCAACTTGTGCGAACTCTGAAAGTTCTGGCCCAAAGAGGCCGAACCGTCATTACAACGATCCACCAGCCTCGCTCTGAGATCTGGAACCTGTTCGACAACCTGGTCGTGCTGTCCAAAGGCGGTCCAGTATACGCGGGTTCCATTTCGGACTGTCTGCCCTGGTTCAACGACCAAGGTTTCCCACTGCCGCCATTCGTGAACCCGGCCGAGTTCCTTATCGACATGGCCGCTGTGGACAACCGGACGCCCGACCTTGAAGCCGAAACCAGTGCTAGGGTCCAAGTTCTCAGGACAGCCTGGGAAGAAGAGAGCGCCAAACGCTATCCACCGCTTCCCGAGGTCATCGACACCACGAGCCGGAAACAAAGTCCCCATGCTGGCTTCGTCCGCCAAATGCAAGTCCTCACAAATCGTACCTTGAAGGTGACATATCGAGACCCGTTGGGTATGGCAGCTGCACTGATTGAAGCAGTACTCATGGGGGTAGTCACAGGCTATATATTCTTCGACCTCGGCCGTGACCAGGCCGGGATCCGATCCAGGGAGGGAGGCCTATACACTGCATCGGGGCTGCAGGGATATTTGGTTCTCCTCTTTGAAGTGTACCGCATGACGATTGATATTCCTATATTTGATAGAGAGTCGTCGGATGACTGTGTCGACGCCTTGCCGTACGTCCTCTCAAGACGTCTTGCCAGGCTGCCCACAGAGGACCTGCCAGTCCCGTTTATCTTTTCTGTCTTGGTGTACTTCATGGCTGGCTTTGAGCGGACGGTCAGCAAGTTCTTTATCTTCTTTGCCATCACCCTTGTCAATCACTATGTGTCTGTTTGTTGCGCGATGACCTGCGTTGTTGCTGTGAGACACTTTGCCGGGGCGAGCCTGATAGCCAATCTGGCCTACACGATTCAAAGCATCTCCTGCGGCATGTTTGTGCAGGTAAATACCATACCCGTCTACGTCAGATGGACCAAATGGGTAGCCTACAATGTGAGTGAAACTTGACGCAAGATATCGCATGTTGAGCTCACAGCTGCTGTAGTTTTACGTCTTCAGTGCGTACGTGGGCAACGAGTTCGAGGGCAACTTCTACGACTGCCCTCTTCCGGGGGGTCGATCGAATCCTGCATGCAACCAGTATAGCGGCGACTACGTGATGCAGTCACTTGGCTTTCCGAGCAATTGGGTAGCCCGTCCCATCATCATTATCGCGTCCTTCGTAGCCTTGTTCATCAGCTTGTCAGTCGCCGGACTGCACTTTCTTAAGGTCGAGATGACTATCGCCCGCTCACGCTCGTCAGATACAGACCTCTCGGCAGGCAAGGAGAAAATGGTTGCTCAGTCCATCTCAGAAGTCCGAGCCATCGACCTGAGACTAGATGGCTTCGCCCTTGAACTCGACAAGAGAAACATGTATGGCAGGAAACTACCTCGGAAAACGATCCTCAACCCGATCACGACAACCTTCCAAGCCGGCATGCTGAACGTCATCATGGGTCCCTCGGGCAGTGGCAAGACATCCCTCCTCAACGCCATGGCTTTGCGGTTGCGAAACGCCGTGGGGACTACATATCGGCCGTCTGGGAGATTGACCTTCAACGGCGCAGTGCCGTCCGACTCGGTCATCCGATCGGTGTGCTCCTATGTCTGTCAAGACGACGACGCTCTACTTCCATCCCTGACGGTGCGCGAGACTCTGCGATTTGCTGCTGGGCTCCGGCTCCCGTCCTTCATGAGCAGGGGGGAGAAATGCCGTCGCGCAGAGGAGGTTCTCATGAAACTGGGCCTTAAGGACTGCGCCAACAACCTGATCGGCAGCGACTTGATCAAAGGCATTTCCGGCGGCGAGAAGCGCCGCGTCTCGATTGCCGTGCAGGTCCTCACAGATCCCCGCATCCTGCTTCTGGACGAGCCGACTTCCGGCCTCGACGCGTTTACTGCGAGTTCCATCATGGAGGTGCTCGAGGGGCTGGCCAACGAGGGGCGGACGCTCGTCTTGACCATACACCAGGCTCGGTCGGATCTCTTCAGGCACTTTGGAAACGTGCTCCTCCTTGCGAGAGGGGGATCGCCCGTGTACGCTGGCCCCGCGAAGCGAATGCTGTGGTATTTCGGCAGACACGGATACGATTGTCCCCAGCACACGAACCCAGCTGACTTTGCGCTGGACATGATCACCGTCGACCTTCAGCAGGATGACCGAGAAGCAGAGAGCCGGGCCAAGGTGCGGAAGCTGGTACAAGACTGGAGCAACGGCGGGCCGGACGAACTAGACAGAGCCGGGAATCGTCGTCGATTATCAGGAATCCAAGAAGCCGACGAAGTGAAGCAGCAGGTTCGGGAGCAATCAGCCGAGCTCGCGGACGCCGAACATGAGAAACCAACAGCACAGGGTGTTCCGGCCACGGCGGAGGAGGGCAAAGCACCAGGCGGCTCGCCAGCACCACAGGCTCGACGATCCCTCAACAAGGCTAGAGTATCGACGCCTGCGGAATTAGGAGCTCTTGTTCGTAAACGGGCGTCCATCTTCACGGCGCTGCCCCTCCTGCTCCGGCGAGCAGTCATCAACACCCGCAGACAGCCGCAGCTCATCCTGGCGCGCACCATGCAAGTCGTCGGCCTCGCAGCCGTGTTCACGCTCTTCTTCGCGCCGGTTGGAAACGACTACTACGCCATCCAGAACCGCATGGGCTTCGTCCAGCAAATCGGGGCCTTCTACTTCGTAGGCATGCTGCAGAACGTCGCCGTGTACCCAGACGAGCGGGACGTCTTCTACCGCGAAGACGACGACGGCGTGTACAGCGTCGAGGCCTTCCTCGCCTCCTACACGCTCATCGAGGTCCCCTTTGAAGCCGTCAGCTGCCTCCTCTTCGGGCTCCTGGGCGTCTTCGCCGTCGGGCTGCCGAGAACGGCCACCGTGTACCTGGCCTGCGCCTTTGCCTGCTTCGGCGTCGTGTCGTGCGGAGAGAGCCTGGGCATCATGTTCAACACCCTCTTTGGACACACGGGCTTCGCGGTCAACATCATGGGCGTCTTCCTCTCCGTGGCGACCTCCATGGCCGGCGTGCTCTCCATCAACATGCCCGAGCTGTTCAAGGCCGTCAACTACCTGTCTCCCATTCGATATGCTACCCGGTCCCTGGCGCCGTACTCACTGCGCGACATCACCTTCACCTGCGATAATCAGCAGCGGCTGCCGGATGGGAGGTGTCCCATCGAGACGGGCGAGAAGGTGCTGGATCTGTACGACTTCAATGTCGACCCTGTTGTTAATGTGGCGTGTATGGCGGCCTGTGTCGTGGCCTACCGGCTCATTGCGTGGATGTTGCTAAAACTGATGCGGGCGCGGTGGGCGGTGAGAAAGAGACGGCGTAACTTGCCAAGAAACAGCGTGGGATATTCTTGATATGTGTTGAGAGGCCGAGTTTGTCTGTCATGTGGCGCGTTAGAGTCAGTTGGAGAGGCTGTACTCCGTACAGAGTGAAGCGGATCTCGACATTGCCGTGGCCGCGAGCGGAATGCTGGCTGTGCTGCCTTTGGAATGCTTGGTCAGAACCCAACATACAAGCGTTCAGGGCGTCTAACTACATACGGAGTACAAGAAGGAGAATGGGCGCTGCGGATTCTCGCGGCTGCTCGAATGAGACTGGAGTGATGGAAAGATATATACTGATTGTACCGGGGGATCTCTTGGCAGCGTAGTCAAAACTAGGAGTCAAGTTGGCTCCGGATGTCGATGGAAAAATAAACATGCCTCTTGTAGCTGTCTCATCTGAGGCATATCAATGACTGTTGTGAGAGAGGCGTCTGCCCGGCTACCGTGTAACTTACAATACCAGACTGATCGTATTGCAGTCAACCCTCCCCGGGGCCCCAAGTCACAACGCTGGACAAGCCATCAGGCTACGCAATCGGCCACATCAAAGGCGCTCTGGCACCGTGGCGCTACGAGTTCATCGTCGTCGGCGCCCTCTGCGCCCTCTGGGGCACCGTTCTCTGTCTCACGGTGCCGAATTCTCCCCGTACCATCTGGGGTCTTCTCGTGTGACGAGAAACTGCTCATGATTGCACGGATCGGGCGCAAGACGTGGCTGTTTACGCTCCTCGGCTTCGTGGAAAACATTCCCAACGGGGTCATCTCCGACCTTCTCGACGCTGGTTGATTCGAGGCCTGGGGTACGACACGTTCAGGACGGCGCTGTTGGGAACACCCCAGGGAGCGATCATCGTCGTCTGGATCGGTCTCGGTGCCGTCGCGAACAGATAACTACATGCCCGCGAATAGTAGGACCACGGTCTGCGCCGTTTTCATGCTGCCCACTATCGCCGGCGCACTTGGGTCCCTGTTCACCCCTCCGGGTGTCTATGCCGGCCGGCTCATATGCTTCTTAGTGTCTGCTATGTCATCTCTGCACCGATGTTCCTCGACGAGCTGACGCAGGGCACCAAGGTTTAGTTAACATGACGGGCCCGTACCAAACCTCCTTCGTCATGTCCCTGTCTCTCATCACATCCAACACAGGCGGCCAGTCAGCATGAGTTGGTTCGGCAACCTGCATTGGTAACATTGCCGGCCCCCCGTTCTTCTACAAGTCGAACCAGGCGCCGTCGTATCGGCTCGGGCATTGGGTCCCTCCTCGTGGCGAACTGCGTTAAGCTCGCGCCTTTCTTCGTCCTTCGAGATGCGTTCATCTGGGAGAATGATTCGCCGCAAGGAACAGACGACAAATAATGGGCAGCTTGCGGAGACGACGCTTAATGTCACGGCGTTTCAAGACATTACGGACCGGGAGAATCCTGTTTTTGTCTATGTGTGTGTATTAGGTCTCTTTGCTGTAGGACAAGTGTGCCTCGGGCGTGAATACAGCCTGAAGGATCTACTTGAAGAGAGCTTCTATCGGCTTCAGCATGCAGTTCGCGTTGAGTGGTTCAGGGGCTCGAGTACCAAGGCACAGCATTCTAATTATATACATGGTGTTGATAGGTAATCTAGGCTGTTCACAGGGTGAGTTTGACGGAGAATATCCCCCTCTCTATGCTGTTGACGAGAATAAATCCGCTTTGGAAGTAAGGGTAGACGGACCAGGCTCCCTTGAAGACCGTCTCGCCACCCACGGTGTCGTCCTCGGGGTGGACATCGAAGAAGGCGACCTCCTCGAATCCAGCGCCCGTACTGTCCTGGCTTACAGAGGTGACGTTGACGACGCGGAGTCCAGAAGCGTAGTTGGACATGTAAGACAGCCCGTCGATAACGTACTGATTATGGTCAATGGACTTCACGGGGCTCTTGTAGTAGCCTGTGAAGACCGGCTTGGATAGGTTGGCAGCATCGACAATGTACGTGGTCGTGTGACCGTCTGCAGCCGCTCCGTTCTGCTTCTGCTCGTCAAGCTCATCGTCGAGCAAAAGGAATCGGTGGTCAGGGCCGGTCGTCCACCCCTGATGAGTGTAGGTGGCACCTTGGTACGGAGTGCGAGACAGGATCTTGGGGGAAGAGCGAGTGGAGAGATCGTAAATGGTAAGAGTGTCTTCGTTGTATCCAAAGCAGATCTCCTTGCCCCTGTGTGCCGTGTCTGGTCCGTTATAAGTGACGCACTCGGCATCGTGGACGTAGCCGTCGGCAGCGGCGCAGCCAACGTCCTTGGGGTTCTTGGGATCAGACACGTCGATCATCCACAAGCCAGCTGAGCATTTGCCTCTGCGGGCAGTGCCCACGGCATAAATGATGTCGTTCTTCTCGTGGGCTACGATGTTGTGGCTGCTGCCGAAGCCCTTGAAGTGAGCAGTCAAGTCTTTCTCGATGTCGAAGGTCGGGGGGCTCTTAGGATCGACGGCCAAAAGCTTGGTCATGTCAAAGATCTGGAGACCGTGGTTGGGTGCTTCCGAGCCGATGTAGACGTGATTGCCGATAACTTTCATATCGCGCCAAGTAGAGTTGCTGGTCTGTGTGGGAAGCCGTCCCATGCTGACGAGACTGCCATCCTTTAAGATTTCCACAAAGGCAGAGCCATCGGTCTGGCCAACAACACCAAACTCTCTCCCGGTAGAAGAGGTCCAGCCTGTGAACAGAGCAGTTGATCAGTGCCAAACTCTCAACATTGAAGCCAAGTGATTGGGGCTGCAGAGGGGAAACCAAGGGGGGCCAAGGAGAGGAATGCTTACCCCATACGTCGTTGCCCTCACGAGTTCTGCTTCCCAAGTCCTCGTGGCGAAGAAAACCCCTCAGGTCTACGTTTTTACACGAGTATTCTCCCGCCTTGCCATTGGAGCAGGGGGAAGCGAGCTGGAGCTTGTAACGGCCCTCATCGAACACGCCGTTTGCGATGTCCTGTTGTCTCTCTGAGCTCTTGAGGTTTTTCAGTTCCTCCATGGAGACAGCCAAAGGGGAGTCAAAAGCCGATAAGCTCTCCGCATTGGGAGAAACCAGACGCTTTGCCATACTGGTGCTAGCCAGCATGGCAAGCATGAGCGACCTTGCCGATGCCTTCATGATGGAAAAAGAACGGTGTTGTAAGACGAGACTCTGGGATTCAAGAGTCTAGGTGAGAGTGTTTGAGCAAGATATGAGAAATATAGTGCTAGCTTTGACTGGCAAACAACCGACTTTTATACCTTGCTCCCCGAGTACTTAAGGGCTGGCACATCTCCATGATTGTAACCCAGTCTGTGGTGTGCCAGACCCCCCCCCTTCTTCGACACCTCAAGTGATGCCGCCGTTCAAGGACCTCAATGGCCTAGAGTCACGTCTTGGTTTGATGATAAAACTCCAGAAATGACCCATACCTGGCCCTTTGTACTATCCGGGAAGGTTGCACTGAGCTCCGCCTCCTTCTCGACACGCGGAAGCTATGAAAAGTGGGAAGCGCACGGTAGTGTGCCTCTTTGACTTCGCCGGATTATCACACCATGAAGACGTCTTGATATAGAATCTTATTTAGGTGAAAAGGGCAAGTTGCTACTCACTGCTCACATCACCCCGACAACTTGCAGGCTTACATCGTGGGGGGTGAGTGAGTAGGAAAGCTTGCCAAAGATGAACCGAAAGAACTGTTAACTGATCACCGCAACGTGCCATGATGGGGAAAAGAATGTGCAGAGGCCACCGATGCAAGCCCTACAGGAGTCGGAGAGGACGATCATGCCAAGTCACATGGGCCATTATAGTCCAGGAGGTCAAAGAACTCGGGTCCAAGAGCGCCAAGCATACATACGAACATCAGAAATGTGATGGTACAATGCTTCAACAAAATTCCGTCAGGCTCCAGAGTGCGGCCATCATGACTGCAATTGACGATAGCGTCCAAGCCTTGTCTCGGATACCGGTGGGCAGATATGGCCTTCGTGGAAACAGCGAAACACCAAAAACTTGACTTGACTGGAAGTTGCGAAGTTGCCCATGAGGTTCCATACGGCCGGCCCATCGAACAAAGTAACTAGATGTCGCCAAGACCAGGCGCTTCATAAGAGAATGAATGGCCTTCCACTACCTGCCTGCCTGTTTCTGCTAGCCTTGATCAAAGTTCCCTGGCTTGAGGTGGAGACACCCCAGCCTTTGAGTATTTTTAATCTAACCAAGGTTCAAATCCAGGTCGTCATAGGGCCCGTGGCCAAAATAAGTCAGCGGGCCTACAAGTTGGTTGCCTGTTTTGATTGCCAAGGAGGCTTGGCATGGTCGAGTTGGGTTCTCCAAAACTGTCCATTTCGGCAGGCTGGTTTGACTTATTCCCCAGGTTTTCGGGTCATGCGCATGGAAAAGCGCAATGCTTTCGGCATTCAAGCAGCCGGTATATCTTGGGTGGTGGTAATCATCGCCTTGATGTGGCTTGCGTGGAAGCAAGGGATGCAACCATATATCCCTCACCGAGCGATGCTTGCAAACGATGTAACACTCAACAGTCTGCGAGGCCAAGGCTGTCGTATCTGTATTGGAGCGTTGACTAGCATCTCGGCGTCTTTTGGACTAATCCGAGCACGCAATGCTGTCTCACCCAGCATCATCCGTACTTGGCCTATTTAACTCATGTGCCTTGATGGTGATCTATGCCACCGTCACGTTCAAATCAGTATGTTACCTGTGCGGAGGGAGAGCACTTCGGCTAGATATTCTTTGATGCGACTATCAAGCATTGCCGCTTCGCCACGCGAGCATGTTCTGGTTGAACACGTCAGATGCTCGCTATTTCGACGTACATGAACATTGCGCGCGGTGCCATGACGGCAGAGAACGTTGTAAAGATCATGTTGGACTTTCACTGGATCTTTGACAATGCAAAGAGACGAAGAAAGTCAACGCAAGGTTGAAACTTGCACCAAACGAGGAGAGCTATTTATTGCTTTAGGAACAGCAACTTTGGAGCTCATACTCAATCCACCGTGGCCTAGAGGCTGATGTTCGTTGACCAGTATCAGTGAGGGTATATCAAGCACAGTATATCAAGGCGGGAACATGAATCGCGAAGGGGGGAGGGTCGAAATAATCGCCCGAAAGCTTATCTCAAGTCCGTTAACAAAGTAGTATAGCAGAATGTTGCGCCCAAGAAGATGTTGCCATATCAACAATGGCACTAAGACGAGTGCGCTGTTGAATACTGAGAGCACATTATTCAAAGTCCTATATACAACCTAGGTGACTTTATTTGGAATCAGTGCGAACTTTCTCTTACCTTTTCTTCTGAAACACCAACTACCGAGCTTACAGGTGCCCTGATGAGCAGTAGGGAGACGTTAGAACGAGACGAGACGAGATGCATCATGGAATGCCCGATCCTGATCAAAAACACTTCTGCGGCAAAAGGAACTTCTCACTATTTTTTACTCCATTCGACAAGCTATTGCTTGATTCAAACATGCGCCCCGAACATGCCGTGTGCAGGACCGGCCCAGTTCACTCAAACCTGGGACTTTGTGATGCCGATGACAAATTCATCCACTATCCGGCTCACAAAAAAATGTCTGTTTGCGTCGAGAAGTAAAGCGGTAAGAGTAGCCTCTGGGACCTACCGACACCTCAATGTGTACAGATACGGCGAGCATGAGCGCCGAAGTATAAACCTGCTGACTTGGAGGCCGTCATACCATCTCGTTCGGTAGAGGTTGTCGAAAGTATTGCCCGGATTCGGTCCACACACTCATAAATCAATATCGAAGCCTTAGAGCATGCATACAGGCTTGGTAGCAAGGATGTTGCCGCGCGCTGCCTTGTGCCGTTGACGCTACACGCTCACAGTGAAGACGGCAGCCGAAGATACAGTCTTGCTGTTGAGATTACGCTCAACAACGAGAAAAAGCGAACGACGTGGCTTATGTATAATGTTCTCTCACTGGTCAGTTGGCTTCAAGTGGGCTATAATAGAATATACTATATATAATTATCGTTAAAGTTAAGAAATCCCGGGTGTGGGAAGTTCATGTCAGATACAAGAGGGAGACCGAAATGACCTTAAGTAGGGGACTGCTTATTGCTAGACTTGGGACCATTATCCTAGAATGAGCGTATTGCTCTCTTAAAACGCATCTAGTAATATACCTTGGAAGAATGCAACCATTGCGAAGTGTGAAGATGGTAGATTGATCAGCTATGCAAAACAAAAGGCGACCAAGGAAGGCACATGTTGTAACTATAGACCGAAATCAGTATGATAATCAGAAGCCGCATAAAGCAGACGACCAAGTCTTTATGTGATGGATGTGGAAGGCCGAAAAGAAGGCCGAAAAGAGAACAACGATAACTGTAGGTCGTGGTTTCTACAAGTTGAAGTACCAGTTATTGTCGCAATGAGATATAAGGGGTCTAAGGACAAATTATCGCGGCGTGGCCATGTCACAATTTTCTGTGACAGCTATCCATAGGACTGTGATGCAAAGTGGATGCGGATGACATATTTCGATCCAATAATCCAAGGCATAGTTACTTCCCAGTTTCACTATTCCATGTAAAGCCATGACATGACAATGAAGCCATGGGTGCTGACATTAATCACTGTCTAATTGCAATCAAGACAAGTCCACTCAGCATCCATCAGTGCGTGGCGTCTAGTTATTACCAAGTTATGTAGTAAGTCGTCTAGTTAGTTGTCCAGTCAGTCATCTAGTCAACTAGCAAGTCAGTCATCCAGTCAATTAAGAAGTCGGTCATTCAGTCGGTCGTCTAGTCAATTAGCCAGTTGGTTATCCGGTCAGTTATCTAGTCAACTAGCCAATCAGTTATCTAATCGGTCATCTAGTCAGTTATCTAGTAAGTCATCTAGTTAGTTATCTAGTTAATTAGTAAGTTAGGGTATCTAATTTAGTCGTCAGATAACTAAGTAGATGGCTGACTAGACGTCCGACTTGCTAATTGACTGGATGACTGACTTGCTAATCCAAGTCGGCGCAAGAGACCATCCGGACTCATCAATCATCCTAGTCGTCGTCCGCTGCGCATCGCCTCATGGCAAACAAACCCAGCCAAGAGAGAAAAGGAGCGAAAACGAGGCTCAGCGCCATCTGACGTAGAGGAAACGACTAGAAACTCGTCATCAATAACAGTACTTTGTACTCCATACTTACCCGGCAAATCAAGGGTTCGTGGCTGCGCTCAGCCACAAGCAAAAATCAGGTGGCTCTCTTCACGACAAGCATCGCAAAGATCCACGGTTCACTGGTCTGGGGAGCTGCGATCGAGGAAAGGGCGCCCACCATGACGAAAGATATCGAGGTCTAGCTGACGAGTAACTTACTCCGTACATTGTTAGTTATACTCCATGGCGTCTGACTTGCTGGCTGGCCCTCTTAACATACGCCTTTGGTTTCAGTGGGTCCCGACTGCCGCCGGCCCCACCCTTCCCGCTCAAACTTGGCCACTCAGGCATCGAAGCCCCAACGAAACTATTACTCTTTTGGGAAACTTGATTCGAAATGGCGCCCTCGCCAGGCTTTCTTTCTTCTATGGCTTGATTGCTGCGCATAAGGCGAAAGCGCAGCTGAGGGAGGCGTGTCTGGTGAGATTTTAGGCACGACCAAGGGAAGTATGTACGGTTCTTACAATGGCTTCTTCAGGTTATATATATGTACATATATATATATATCGTCGGATGCTGCCAACCCGTTGAGTCCGTCGAAAGAGCAAGTCGGAAGGAAACAAGGGAGAGAGAGCCCTTGAAGAGCCCATTCTTTATTTCATATAGCCTCACATAAGTTCCCAAGGCCTGCCTTCAAATGACGTCCGCCGGTCTCCCGGGGTACCGCAATAGCTTCGGCCCCGACGCTAACTGCACGCTCTCAACATGTCCCGTTGAAGCCAGCGTTTACCAGTACCGCCCATCATTGCCGGCAAACATTGTCTTCCTGGCTCTTTTCGCCCTCGCCATATCAGTCCACGTCGTCCTCGGCATCCGCTGGCGAAGCTGGGGCTTCATGGCCTTCATGGTCTTGGGGTGTCTCGTCGAGATTGTCGGATATACAGCCCGCATCCTGCTTTACAAGAACCCGTTTGGCTTTCTCGCATTCCTCATCCAGATAATCTTCATCACCACCGGGCCGGTGTTCTACACGGCGGCCGTTTACGTGACGCTGTCCAAGACGTGAGTTCTCCTCCCCCTCTTTACTCGCCTCTCTCCATGGTGAGAATGTAGCCGGACAAGTTGACGAATTTCGCGCATTGCTCAGCATCAACCACCTTGCCCCCCGACTCTCCCGGTTCCACCCCAAGTTGTTCTACTGGGTCTTCATTCCCGCCGATCTGGTGTGTCTCGCTCTGCAAGCTGCGGGCGGTGCGCTCTCCACCCAGAGCAATGGGTCGAGCGATACGGGAGTCAACATTACAATGGCAGGCTTGGTGCTGCAGGTTGTTGTCATTTTCATCTTCACCCTTGCCTTTGCAGACTACATGGTTCGTTACACTCGTGACTCCGGTACCGAGGTGTTGGTGCCGAGAGTCAGATTGTTTCTGTCGTTTCTGGGGCTGGCAGTCGTTCTCATTCTCGGTCGGTCCATCTATCGAGCGTACGAGCTGAGCAAGGGATACCGGAATTCGGATCTCATCACGGATGAAGGGCTATTCATTGGTCTTGAGGGAGTGTAGGTGTAGGTTTTCCCAATCTGTCTTGTCACCCGGCTAATGATGTTGGTAGATTGATTGTTATTGCCGCGTTTGCGCTGTGCATCGGACACCCTGGACTGCTGTTCAGCCCACAGTCGACTGATTCTCAGTCCAGCACGGCCTCGGATGTTGAAAAATGTAACGCCGTGATGAGATAAGAGACGATCACATGGAAGGGTTGTATACTGTAACTACGTGACGCAAGCAAGGCTTTGCAGGATCCGATATGAGACACGTGGGCCTGCCTTTTCTTTAAACGGTCTCAATTATAATACATGACTTGGTGCCGTGTCTATTCATACAATCATGCAGCGACATGTTTATCACAGTCCTTGAACTCGGGTAGTTTAAACAGCCTCCTCGCGTTGTCCCTCCCAATCTTGGCCTTGTCCACCAGATTTATCGGCACGGCGTCATACCAGTCACAAGCATCGGCAAAGCACTCAAACGGATAGTCAATGGAGAACAGGATACGGTCCGCCCCGACCTCGGCCATGCAGAACTGCAGAGTCGTGGTGGAGAAGTGGCCACTGGTGGTGATCCAGATGTTCTGCTGGAAGTACTCGCGGATTGTCTTCTTGCAGCTCAGTCCCAGCGGCTTCTTGACGTCCTCGAACCAGTGGTTGATGCGCCACATGTCGAAGGGAATATGCTCTCCCAGGTGGCCCAGCACGACCTGGAGCCTCGGGTGGCGGTCGAAAACGCCGTTGGTCACCATTCCCAGGACGTGCAGAGACACGCCCTGGGCGAAGCTGAGAGGAGGCCCGATGAGCCACTTGCGCTTCGCCCAGAGCTTTTCGTACAGCGAGCCTGTGGGATTGCGCGGGTGCAGGTAGAAGGGGACGTCGAGGTCCTCGACGGTTGACCAGAAGACGTCCCATTCGGGCCCGTCGTAGAAGATCATGTCGTCTTCGCCTGCGCGTTGGGTGTCGTTGACAAGGGCGCCCTTGAAGCCATATTGCGTGACGCAGCGCCTGAGCTCGGCGGCTGCTTCTTCGGGGTTGTGCATGGAGAGGGTGCTGGCATGTGGTTTAGCTCATCAGGTCCCTTCTGGCCGTCTCCCACTCGATTGCCATCAATATTTTCATATTGTTGGAATCGGAGAGAGGGTAGGGTAGGGTAGGGTAGGGCTCACGCAAAGGCACCGAAGCGATCCGGATGCTTCTCAATGGCACCGGCAACATAATCGTTGATCTCCACGGCCAGCGCCTGTGCCTCCTTTGGGTCCGAAATATCCTGGACTCCGGGCGCGGTATACGACAGGATGGTGTAGCCAACACCATGCTTGTCCATGTACTTGATGCGAAGATCAGTGATATCCGTCATCTCGGCGGCGTGCTGGTCCGGATTCACGGCAAACAGAGAAGCCCACCATCTCGTTTTCTCGTGAAGGCGAGGGAGGGCAAAAGCCTCCTCGAGAGCAACCTTTCCGTGCATATCTGAGAAGGATAACAACTGAGGCAGATTGAACGTGTGGGCAATCAGGTGGAACGTGACGACGCTGAGCATATAAGCAGATTGGCGTGAACCTTTATGGTAAGCGCATTGTCTTCTCGGCCCAGAACAGCTCCGATGCCGATGCCGAGCCAAGCAGCTATGGTTACAGAAGCGGAGAGGATGTTCGAATCAAGCTTGTTGGCTCAACCTCTGCAGTGCCTGTTTGATCGATGGGGCTTGGAGACTCCGAAGTGAGACAACCAGAAACTTGCACAGCCGAACCGATCGGTAATCGCGGGGCGTCGCGGGGCATCGCGGGGCAGGACCGGGGTGCTGGACAGTATCCGCCGGCGGCAAGCGGGGCACATTGTATGCGCAGCCGGGTGTAAAATACAGTGTGAATTCTGCCATCCGTTGCCCAGCCTGTTTGCTAAAACGGGCCAGGAGGGGGTGATTTTGTTGAACCGCTGTCTGCCGCACCGAATCCACTTTAAGCAGGATAAGACGTGCATATAACTTACATAACTCGGAATGCCGGTTTGAAAGGACCAATTGCGCAGGACGTTGCGCATCGCGTCATGATATAGTCTTCAGAACTAGAATCTTGCTACTCCGTACTTCATCCAAGTCCATCCGGGGTTCAATTCCCGAACAAGAACAATCCCAACCATGGCCCATACATACCGAGCCATCTGCCCCGATGGCATCGACATCTCGCCGGACATGATCGAGTTCTTGGGGGATTTTTATCGCATATCAGACATCCCGGGTGAACACGATCAGTACGTAGACTTGTTCATGCCAAGTGCAACATTCATCCTCGCTTCCAAAAGGGCATCCGGAAAAGAAGGTTCTCGTCTCCAACCCGCCTCTCCAGCACAGACAGCCATGGCTAATTCGCAGCCAGAGATCATGAACACAAGGATCGGCATGTGGTCTGCCGTGGCGTCTCGCAGGCATACCGTCCACAAGGTGTTTCCCTCCTCCAACAGCTCCAATGAATTCATGCTGTACGGATCAGTTGCCCTTGGCTTGCGCAGTGGTGCCAACATAGATGTCGATTGGGCTGCGAGGGCGGATATTGTCAAGGCGGCCGATGGCAAGTGGAGGATGAAGTTTTATCAGGTCTAT
This sequence comes from Metarhizium rileyi, assembly GCA_031753515.1. Taxonomy (NCBI): domain Eukaryota; kingdom Fungi; phylum Ascomycota; class Sordariomycetes; order Hypocreales; family Clavicipitaceae; genus Metarhizium; species Metarhizium rileyi. The sequence goes on along the minus strand of JAUKVO010000006.1, from coordinate 3,841,452 downwards.
CTGGTAAGTGAATGGTGACATGCTCAGTTGAGCCAACACCCTTTCTGTTCTTTTCGTCTTCTTGTCTTTCTACGTTTTTGTTTTGCTGCTAACCGGCACGACAAGGACACGGGAGCAATCACCGCAGCCGCAAACCAGTAGAACGCGCTATGCAGTAACTATGATAGATACCGGAAAGTTATGGTCTTCCCATGTCTATCCCGTTGCTATATCTGTTTTGTTTCTCCAACAGTGACGCGGATGCCTTCAACAAATACGCCCACCAAGGCCTCCACCTCCGCCGCCGCCTCGATGCAATGCCAGTGTCCAACATCAGCCAGTATCTCAATCCGCTTGAGCCTGGCCTCAACTCCCCAGCTGTAAATGTTAGCCAGTAAACAAGTCCGGCCTCACAAAGCCAGAAGCGCGCACATACCTGTTTAGAATGTCCCGAGCCCCCGTGAGCGGTGCCGTTTTATCATGTGAGCCGGCAATTATGAGCAGCGGACAATGGATATCCTCATACCGCGGTCGCTTCGCACTCACAATGGTCCGACAGAGCGACTTGTAGCCTTCCGTCGTTTGAGCCAACAAAAGTGCCCGGATGAAGGCCTTGGCTGTTGCTGTCGCCTTGGGACCTGTTGCTGCGAACGGCACCACGTTTGCTACGCCTTCCATGCCCTCTGTTTCGTCCATTATTAATTATTAGTAGCCCGACATCTTAGTTTGCCAGAAGTGAACTCAACGTCGCCGGTCTTACCACTCTCGACGAGCTGAATGCGCGCATCGAATACATCCGCCAATGCAGCGGAAGGATTCACAGGTCCAATGAGGACGACTCCCAATATGCTCAAACGGAGGAGGGCTATCTCGCTGGCTATCATGGCTCCCATCGAATGCCCGACAGCAATGATATGCTTGGCATCGAGTTCAAGGGCGGTGATGAGAGCCACCGCTGCACCGCAAATAGCTTCTCCGTCGCTGTGTCTTCCTCTGTATGTCGACAGGGCGCTTCCTGCAAGCGGTCAAACACACATCATGGTTCCGAATGTCGTGTCGTTCCATTGTCGAGGAAGACATACCTGGAGTATCAAACGCGAGGCACGAGAAGCCCCTCTGTACCAACCCCGGAATAATCGACGCATAAAACGAATTGCTCGACCCCAGTCCATGGATGAAGAGCAGGATTGGCCCGTCGCCTGCTGGACTCCAGCTATAATACAAGTCTTGACCGTCGTCGATTTGAAGCGTAGGCATATTGACTTCAAATTCTCATGCGGACCTCCAACACGATTCAACGGAAAGCACACAACGATTGAAACGTAAACGTTAGTAGATTCCGAAGCAAGGCACCGACGCAACCTCGACGTCAGCCACACAATCCACCCATGGCCAGCACTCCCGTCGATCCCATCCCAGGAAATGGAAACAGCCGAAGCAGGTGTGCTATCCGACCAAAGTCTGGCTGTGGAGCCGTCGGAAGAAGCGGCATCTCGCGGCTTTCAAAGCCATGCGAAACACCAGCAATCCCGTCTCTAGAGCTGTTCGTTGAAGTATCCCAAGGCGAATTCCTAGGCCTGGGCACCATTTTTATCACAAAGTTGGTTGATTGACTACAAAGCGGTGTCGTTTCTCCTTCGAACTTCAAGAATCCATTGTCATCAATCATAAGTTGGCCAACACCAACACGACAGCCGAGTAACGCGGCAACACTCACGACCGGGTAGACGCCTCCCATGGGGTTCGCAAACATCTCATACAGCTCTATAGCTGAAAGCACGAGGATACTAGATTTTCTCCTGCTCTTGTTCGATGATACTTCCCTCCCGACAGCGGCGCGAGACAAGCGTGCAAATGTCCGCTTCACGGGTACTCGCGACCGACCTTACTTCCCCATTCCTTTCAAAGAAACCGAACTATCAGCTGCCCTGAAAGCTATAGAAGGATGCATCGCATCAGCACTTGCAGACGACAAGTTTGGCAAGGAGAATGCCGGCAGGGCGATCACTGTGAATCATGAGAAGACAACAGCGTTTTTGTTTCAGACCTACTTGGCAAAGGTCGGCGGCTTGGGCAAGTTGGACAAGAGCGTTCGCACTCTTCTGAAAGGTAACCATGGAAAAGGGTTTACAAAGTCATGTAAAGCGAGCGGCGAGCTTACGTTGAAAATAGATACCGACCTGTTGCAGGCACAGTCCAATCCGTACCGGCGCATGTCTGCGAATCTGTACGAGACCGCCAACAAGGGAGAGTACTATCACATCCACGGATCACTGGAGGCATCAACCACGCTGGAGATGATTGGTTTGAAGTCGCACCGCCCGGATCTGGAGTCACACACAGACATTGTCAATGTGATTGAGCCGGCGGTGAGGAAACATACCGTCAAGCAGCTGGAGGCGTTGAATGCGAAGAATCGACAAGCCGGCGTCAAGGCGTTCGAGCACGACGATTTTCTGCAGACTCGGCACGTAAGCTACATGTCGCCATTTTGATGGACGTGTCAAACCTAACGGCGTGGCAGGGGAAAGAGAACTGGCCATTGCCGCCTTGGTCAGTCGAGAACTTGGAGACAAACACTCCCAAGTGCCCACTGCCCAACAATGGCGGTAAAAAAATACTGTCGGGCATCAAAGTCCTGGAACTGTGTCGCATCATCGCGGGCCCGACCATCACACGGATTCTCGGCGAGTACGGCGCAGAGGTGCTCAAAGTGACGAGCCCGAACCTGAGCGACGTGCCTTTCTTCCAAGTGGATGGAAACATGGGAAAACGCACCACGGATCTGGATCTCAAGACACCAGATGACCGGAAAGTATTCGAGAAGCTGCTTCAGGACGTGGACGTCATCGTCGACGGATACCGGCCTGGCGCCTTGGAGAAACTCGGTTACGGCCCGCAGGCAATGGTAGATATGGCCTCGAAGAGAGGCAAGGGAGTCGTGTACGTCCACGAGAATTGCTTCGGACACTACGGCGAATGGGCAGACCGTCCCGGTTGGCAACAAATCGCCGACTGTGTAAGTCAGAAATGAACCCCCCCCCCCCCCCCCCCCCCCTGACTCCGTCCACCTCGCAAGGCTAACTCGCACAACCATACAGGTCACAGGCGTGGCATGGGAACAAGGGCGCTTCATGGGCTTGGACGAGCCCGTTGTTCCTCCTTTCCCCATCTCCGACTACGGCACCGGCTGCATCGGGGCCATCGCCGCCTTGACAGGTCTGTACCATCGCGCGACAAAGGGCGGCTCGTGGTACGGCAAGGTCTCTCTTCTACACTACGACCTCCTCCTGTTCAAGGTCGGCCTGCTGCCCCAGGCTGTTCAGGAAGAGCTCCGGAGACAGGCTGGGCCAGACTTTCTCGCCTTGCGCCACGCCCATAGCGTAGACCAGATTTCGGGTACGGCTCTGGTGCGCATGCGCCAGCTGTTCCCGGACTTTGTGGACCATCCGAAATACCTGGACCACTGGTACTCCGAGGGATACAAAGCGAATGTTTCGGCCGTGTTGCCCGTGGTGGAGATGGAAGGCGTAGAGATTGGCTTCACAAGGGCGAGTAGGCCAAATGGAAGCAACGAGGCGAGCTGGAATGGCGGTGAGGAGAAAGACTATAGAATCGATTCCGACTAGAAACCTTGTATGATGGATTTTGCCACGAGGTTGATGCTGTATAAGTTAATGTGAGTGAGTTTGATGCGCGTTGATATTTGTGATGGTCGAACAATGCGTAGAATGGGTGGTGGGGAGATTATGCCATCTTGATTGGCCAATGAGCTGCGTTCCGTTTACAACCAACAATGCCCCACATCTATGTCCCACCTCGGACGTCTTCAACACCAAGCGATCTTACCCGACTCACACCCCCAACTTGACACGACACCTCCAAGAATTCCAGCCACACCAGCAATGGCCATTTAGCAATGACGCCAGTGGCGGGTAAAGCACCGTCCCAACTCTCCATCACATCTCCCCCGCATCCGATGCCATCGGATCATGTTCTCCAACCCCTTCATAATGCCACCTGCAAACCGTGTGGGGGTTTCCCACACAACAAAGGGATCATTGGTGGCCATGCTCGATCCAGAGGATACCGACGGAGGCCACTCCTGACGCTGAACAGTTCCGCGCGGCTTCCCCTTGGCCCTTGAACAGGAGCTGCTTGATTAGTCGTGGTCGACTTAATGTAAAACCGACAGGGAATTGGCTCCGGATGTACGGAGTACAAAAGTGCTGCGATTGATACCAACAACCGGCGCCGGCTTTCAAAACAGCCCCCCGCAAACCTTCAATATAAAGACATATCGTTCCCGAGGATTGGACCCTGCAACCCAGTGGCCTGCTTACAACTCCGCGGTGCAGCATTGGCTCGAAACGTCTCGACTTGCACCCCAGACCGCTTCTGAAGGTTGTAACATGTCTGTCAACGACCAGAACGGCGCCGCTTTGGGCCAGGCATTCACCCAAAATGTAATTGATGCCATGGGACCCAAGACCGATCCGCGCCTGCGGGAGGTCATGACGGGCTTGATCAGGCACATCCACGACTTTGCAAGAGAGGTGCGTCTCACTACGGATGAGTGGATGGCGGGCGTAGAGATGATCAACCAGGCGGGCCGGATGAGCGACGACAAGAGGAACGAAGGACAGCTGCTTTGCGACGTCATCGGGCTGGAATCGTAAGTAGCTGATTCTCTCCTACCACCGACGTTGGCAGACCGTTGCCGAGACTGACTTTGGTCCCCGAGACTCGTCGACGACATCACCTTCGCCGCTGCCGCCAACAGCACAACCGGTCTCACGGCGTCTGCGATCCTCGGCCCCTTCTGGAGGCAGGACACTCCGCACAGGGACAACGGCTCAAGCGTGACTTTCGACACCCCTCCAGACGGAGAGGTCGTCTACATGCACGGCCAGGTGACCGACGTCGAGACCGGAGAGCCGCTGCAGAACGCCTCCGTCGACATTTGGCAAGCCTCGACCAACGGTATGGAATTCACCCCCCTCCTCCGTCTCCCCCCCCCCCCCCAAAAAAAACAGCGACTTACATGCGTAGGCCTCTACGAGCAACAAGATGCCAACCAGAGGGAGCACAACCTTCGCGGCATCTTTCACACCGACGACCAGGGCAAATACTCCTTCTACTGCCTCCGACCAACGCCCTACCCCGTTCCCCAGGACGGCCCTGCAGGAAAGCTGCTCGGGATGATGGACCGCCCCGTGTTCCGTCCAGCTCACATCCACCTCATGGTAAGTTGCGGTCGAGATGCCCGCCCCTCTTCTCTTCTCCGTAGATGCTCGTCTCTGTCATGTCGCGGAATGTTCGTCTAACGAGGAGGGAGGGAGTAGGTGCAACACAAGGGCCACAAGTCGTTGACCACCCAAATATTCGACAAGGACTGCAAGTACCTCGGGAACGACTCGGTGTTTGCAGTCAAGGACGAGCTGAGTGTGGAGTTTGTGCCGCGAAAGGGCGACCCTCTGGCTCCCCTTGAGTTGTGTTACGACATAAGGCTGGCAAAGGCTTCTTGAGATGGGGGGAAAGGGTGGGAAACGGGACACATGCAATCGGAAAAAAACTGTAAAACTTTAGCGATGAAATCAAAATAACCTCTTTTTTTCCACAGTTCGGATCACGTTAATCATCATGATCATCTGTACGTCTGCTTGGGTTATGAATTGACTATGTAGTAGTTATATGCCAGAACACGGGCCAGCTAGAGAACAACTGCTGCTCATCCAGATGAGAGCGAGAGCGGCAGAGTTGATTCTTGAACTATACAGCCTTGAAATATGCAGGCTTAGAAATATATGAAGTATGCAGTCTGAGACTTTTTTCTTTTGAAAAACGATTTGCAACACGACCAACAGAGTCGATTACTAACCAACTATATGGAGTCTCACATCAAGCCAAGCCAAGGTAACTATAGTACAACTAGCATCTGAATCCAAATATGCGAACCAACATTTGTTTTCATTTCCATGCAAAGCTATCAAGCTCAGTCACCTTCCGACTCATGTCCCAATAACAACACCACTTGGCAGCTCCAGCCCTATCGGCAGCCCATCGATAAACTTTTCCGTGTAGGCCACTCCCCTTCTCTGAGCAAGATGTTGCTCAATATCCTTGTACATATCGTATCTTCGAGCGTATTAGCTTACAGCCTTTACATGCAGACTTTCAAGCAAGTCACACTTACGTGTTCATCTCCTCAACGGTCAGAATCTTCTTGGGATCATCAACCTTGTACGTCGAAGTAGACTTGTTCACGGAGAATCCTAAAACAGTTAACCAGCGTGCGACCCACAGAGTAGGAGCCAAGCTTGAATGAAAAGAAACCATACACATACCAATCCTCTCGTTAATGTTATACGCCGCCTTCGCAGCAGCAGCTTGTACCCTCGTCACTCTCGGCAGTCTCACCGAGTCATAAACATCAAGGGCCTCGGAAACGCTGCCTCCGAAATGATTCTTGTCGAATAAAATCCCCAATGCAGCAGCATCCTCAATAGCCATGCAAGCACCCTGACTTTGATGAGGCATCATCGGGTGGCCCGCATCTCCTAGAAGACAGACATTCCCTTTATGAATATAAGGATATGGATCATGTATCCACAGCCTCCAGGGTCGGATCTCCTTTCCAATCTGGAGATGCTTGAATACTTGGCGATCCAACTCTGGGTAAGGGCTTAGCAGCTCCTCTACTGGGCGATCGGCGCCTCCCCAAGTCTGGTTGGCATAGTCGCCCTGCTCGCGAGGAAAGAAGCAATAGTAGGACAAGAGCTTCCCATCGTTGCAAGGAGAAAGGACAATTTTGTCCCATTTGCCTTCTTGGCCGCCCCAGTACTCAAGGGCGCTGTGCTGGGAATAATCGACTAGACCGAGTTTCACGGCCTCTTCAGTAGTGACGTTGGCATGCAGACAACTTTGCTCTGAAGGACGTTTATCGGGGCGAATCCCAATAGCACTACGAACCGCGGAGCCGATTCCGTCTGCGCCAACGATGAGATCGTGGTGAGTGGTGACGCCATTATGAAAGGTAATCACTCCAGCCTCCAAGTCAATGTCTTTACACTAAACTTACGCATTAGCTAAGGCTGTTTGGGGAATTGTTCAACACGGTAGAACCAACCTTGTGATTGACGACCAATCTTGCCGGCTTACCCTGCCCTTCCTCTTCCAATGCACTATCCTTCAACATAGAGTGCATATACTGCCGGTGAAACATGTTGTAGACATAACCCCATCTCTGTTCATAATCCGCCAGGTCATACACGCTAACAGGTTCTCCCGTCTTCCAGTCCCTGTTTATTAGTTTCTTGAGAATGACTGGATCGCCCTTTGTAATATCGACATTCCACTCGTGCAGCCATCGCGTACCGTTGGCAGCGCAGGACACGGAGGCACCAACTTCTCCGACGAAATCCGACTTCTCATAAATAGTTACAGCATGGCCAGCCCGGCGAAGAGCAATGGCGGCAGACATTCCGCCAATGCCTCCACCAATGATGCCGACGTTTAGGCTTCTCCAGCCTGGGGTACTGTTGGATCCCATTTCGAATGGCGTATCGTCGAATACGATGACACTGAGGGATGGTGATGTGAAGAATAGAGCAGGCTGTTTCTATGGGCTTTTCAAGGAGATATAATAGGTTTGCGAATACGCATTATTCTTGCATGCCACGGAGAGGACCGAACTGCTTCGAAGTAGAAAGGTTATTGCTTTCGGTCAGATGCATTGCTTCGTCACATGAACAACTTTATAGCCACATGGCAAACCAATAAATGGGATCCGAGTGCTTCAGCTCGTAGTGTTCCGCAAGCATTACACATGGCATCCCGATGTGACCAATGCGGTTCGTGTCGCCGTGGTGCATTATCCGCCGTGTCGGCTACGTTCCGCCTTCGAAAGCCAATCGGACCACAACGACATCCGCCACGCTGGTTCGGTTTTGTAATTGCGCGCGATCCGTTTTTATCCGCAAGTCAACATGTTTAGTTTGTTTCTGGGTTAGTCGGTAATGAACGGTTCGGCATTCCGAGCTGAGCTCTAAAATTTATGACTGCGGTCCAGGCCCTGTGGTTCGTTGTGCCAACGTCCACGGAACGGTCGCAGACCGGCTCATGCATGATAATAGCAGCGGCGATAGCATGAAACATAATATTCATGTGCTTTTGCCAGAACCGCCTAACGCCTCGCCGCTAGTCAACCTGCAAATGGATCCCTGTGTCAACTCTAGGGGCCAAAGGGAAAGGTATCCCACTGCGATATATCAAGACTATCCCAGCTCAAAAACACATCTTGTCCCGTATTGGAAGAGCTGGTGTTATCACTCAGCCAGTCTCCCGCAAAATCCGAAAATGCTGGTATAAGGCTGCCAACCAAGGGAGTGCGTCGACCTTGGCTATCTCGGAGGCTATCCGACACCGGTTCCTGCGCCTCTTGAAGGTTGAGTATTTTGGACACATATCTGCTTCGCCCTGTTGAAGAAATGCTTTGTCGCTGTTTGGAAATGGCGTTGGAAAGCAAGGTTAATATCTCATAGTAGTGTCCAGCTTGCGGACTTTGTGTAGCCAAAAAATTGAGTATATCCCGTGCGCCAGCAAATGCAGCTTCAATTTCATATTCAGCCGATCGCTTTGCGAAAACTTCAACGCCCAGGACGAGTCCGGCAGCAAATACCAAGGCTCTAACAGCTTATTAACAAAGCCATCTAGTTCGCACAGAACAGAGACTTAGGACAGAGACTTACTTCATGATACACATGTTTCCGTACAGGATGTCCAACTTTCTAGCATCCATGCAAGTTTGAACCAAGTAAACAGATGCATCTAAACAGGCCGAAGCCAATTGAGACTGGACAATACCTCCGCTTGCGGGTGGTGCTGTCAACCTGGATATAAAAATGGGCCTTGTAACAAGAGTAACAGCAAAGTAATATAAACACGAGACGTGAACGCTACCAATGGCTCCTGTAGTGAAGTTTGAGCCGGGAAATTCCGGGTTCTTTGCAGGTGACCTAAGACATTTGGGTATGTTTTGTGACCAGGATTCGATGTCAGTGAGGAAGTTCTCGACGATAGACGAAGATATCTCCTTCCGTTCGTACAGAATGTCAACTATGCCATTAATGATTGACACAATCTGGTGCGAAGAAATAAGGCGGGTCATTTCATCCGTCTGGCTCGTTTGGGATATATCCTCAAGTATCTTGTTGATGTCGGAATTTAGTCCTGCGGTTGCTGCAGGCCGGCCCAAAATGGAACTGACAAGCATATCAACGATACGCAGGCTGATCCAAATCCGGATTCTTGAGGTCCATTAGTGGGTTCTCGCCATTTCAATTCCACCTCGAGAGACTCACCGCGTATTATCCTTCGAATCATTCAAGTCCTGGTATGATTCGCGACTATGCAGGCCCAGAGCTACTGCAGCTCGGGTAGCAATTCCCAGATACATGAAGGCAGCATTCCGGCGACACTCACCCAGAAGGTAGAAGGCCATAAGCAAGAAAGACCTCACGACGTCAATATCTGGATCCTCCAGCATGCCATTGAACGCATGATTTTGGGCTCGTCGGAAGTAGCCTTGCCCAATTTCACGGGCACTGACGGCAGACTTGCATTGGGCACCAATACAGACAACCATATCCAAGGCCGCCCGCTTTTGTGGGCTGAATGAAGAGAAGTCTGCGACTATGAGGTATTCCTCAACCTCGGTGGGCGCGAAAATGTCAATGAACCCCTCGGTCTTAGTAGCATCTCGTAAGCTTTTGCACATTCAACGCCGTACAGCTGGTTCTCCAAAACAGATTCACCTACCACGGCGTGATAACATTGAGCATAGAGGCCTTTAGAGTCGATATCTAGGTCTAGAATGTTGGAAGCTGGAAGATTCCGCGCCGAACTGGGTGACTCTTTCTCCAACATGGTGTCACTCTTGTCGTTGTGCGAGAACTGGGAAGGCCCAATCTGGTCAGCAACGATGGACCGAACTAGCTGCAAGAATGACAATGATGCAGCGCCTCCGATGTACACTAGCACGACAAGTTAGTAATGGTTCTTTCCCTGGAGGGACCTAGGGGGTTATGGTTCAATTCAGTGCCAAACAGAATATCGTACCTCGCTCCCCGCGGAGGTTTAGTAGCATCCTGGCATGCGTATTGCCTGATACTGAGGAGGCATTGGAAGAAGATGGGCGTGGTCGACGCCCTTGGCTCTCCGGGCTCGCAAGACTAGGACGTTCGTCTGAAGGCGATATAGGTCGATAGGACGCCTCCCCTGGCTCATTTGTTTTCGAGACTGCAACCTGATGAGGCCTAGACGATGTCTCGCGACCCGTTTGGAAATCAAGCATCTCACTTTGCGCTTCCGGTCTGAGCGCTTCCGGCTGCGTCGGCTTTGTCCCGTCTGCTAGCCTTGAGCGCCCAGGGGTGGACTTGTTTCTCGGTCCTCGTGGCCGCAATGTTATAATACACTGGGATCCAATACCGCGTCGGAGACAGTGAGAGCAAGGCGCCGTGCCGCTGCATTTTTTCTTAGAGTCTCGACAGAATTTGCAGGCTTCAGCGGCACGGCGTCGTTGACTAGGAAGAACATAAGGGCGAGGCATGGTTCGCCTCGCACGGGGCCAGGACAAAGACGGTGCGGACTACATGTGCAAGTCGTCAGTTGCTATCGAGAGATGTCACAATAAAAGAATCCGCTGATTTGAAAATGCTGAAGCGATCTGGATCTTGAGGTCAATATGATGGTTGAAGGGCCTCAAAACTCAAGTTCCAAGTTTCATGACTGGAGGGTTGAGTCCCCAAAAAATCCACTAGCTACTTTTGGGTATTTTCAGCAACCCCGGGGGGTAGGTAGGTAGGTTGCCTAGGTACCTAGGTAGTTAGTAGGTGCCTACAAGACTCATAACGGCATCTAAGGCACCTACCTTGGTACCTATGGGTACGTACCAAGGTGCCTAAGATAACAACAACAGGTTAGAGCCCCCAAGGGCAACCTATTTTTACACCTTAGGCGAGACTGGACACAGTCAAGACCATCTTGGGAGATAATCCAGTCCATGCATAGTAATGATGGGAAAGGAGTGTATCGACATAATCAAAACCAGTGGACGAAACCAAAAGGCCCGGAGTCCCCCCAGAAACAACCGCAATGTCTGGCTGTACATGTGCAGAAGCCAACGCGGCCCAGCTGCCGCATGGTCGGATGATGTCAAACTGACGACTCACTACTCCGTTGAAATCAGTTTAGGAAAGAGGCAGTCAGTCGTTATCCTTCCTCAATGTTACCTGCCTGCAGCTGTTCACCAGAGTGGGTCTAAGCAGCCTCATCCAGGCCTTCAATATTCCCCCTCTCTGGATATGTATAACTATAGTCCTCAGAGCGCAGTCTCTGTCCAAGCCAGATCATTCACAGTTCCCTCACCAAGGCAAAATGCCCTCAAGACCCCCCTTCATTGATCTGCCCCTCCGAAAAGATGGCCCTCCCGGCAACGCATGGGGTCTGTTCGGACCAGACGACCAATGCGGCATGCTCAATCTTCTCACTCCCAAGACCACAGCCAATGCCGCTCGCGAAATCATGGACGGAGTGCGCATCTCAACTGACTGGTCCCTGGATAGCATGTCGCCACCCTGTTTCGGTCGCCGGCTTCTAGAACACACAATCAAGCATGATGCTTCGAGGGCGGTAAATGACGACGAGTTGTTGCTCAACACACAGAGTAGTTCGCAATGGGACGGTTTGAGGCACTACGGATATCAGGAGGAGAAGTTGTACTTTAACAACAGGACGCAGGAAGACATCCTGAATACGAACGTCAATGGCATTCACGGTACCGTTCAGCCTGTGCGCAAACAAGGACAGGCAGGCAGGTGCTAACGAGTTGCAGTATGGGTTGAGAATGGGGGGATAGTAGGCCGCGGCGTCCTGTTGGACTACGCCGCGTGGGCAGACGCAAAAGGAATTGAGATCAAGCCATTCGAAACAGTGTCGATTCCGGTGTCTACCCTGAAGGAAGTTGCTGCTGTTCAAGGCACATCCTTCAACGAGGGCGATATTCTCTTCATTCGCACAGGCTGGACGAGGGGATATCAAAACTTGAGTTTTGAGAAAAAAGCCTCTCTCGCCGATAGGCAGCCCCAGGCCCTCCTAGGTATCGAATCGTCCGAGGAAACGCTCCGGTGGCTCTGGGATCATGGGTTTGCAGCCATCGCGGGCGATCATCCGTCCATGGAGGCGTGGCCATGTCAGAATCTTGGCTTTCAGCTGCATCAATGGTTACTGGCAGGCTGGGGTATGCCAATTGGTGAGTTATTTGACTTGGAGAGGTTGAGTGAGGAATGCGGCAAGAGGAAGAGGTGGACCTTTTTCTTCAGCAGCATGCCTCTCAAGGTGATTGATTGTTCCATCGCGATGTTGATAGAAAAGCGCGCTAACTTTCACAGGTTCCTGGCGGTGTTGCCAGCCCACCGAACGGCGTGGCTATACTTTAGTGATTGTTACCACCATTGTAGAAATCTCTGACCATTCCTGTGTCTTCATGAATATTCCGCTTCTGCTTCTGCCACATCCCTCATCTAGACTTCGTAAGCCACGACTCCTCCTCGTCCATGGCCTCCGCAACCATTCACTCTCACTCAACATCAGCATCTCTCTCCAACTCGTTCCTGCCGGGACACCACTTGTCCTGTAGTTCTTTATCCACAGTCTTACCAATTACATCCTTCTGCCACCACTCTCCCCAACTTGTCAAGAAGATTCGATCCGGATCCTCAGGAAAGTCACTGCGCGACAAGGCCGCGATAATACTCTGGGCTCCCTCGGGTATCGATTTGGCATCGGGCAAATTGGAGGGAATGTTGAACCCCTGATCTCGCCCAAGTCCAGTATTGGGAATCAGTCCGGGAGAAACAGCAACGACGTCACACTGCCCGGCGAGCTGCCGACGCCACCACTGTGCTCCAAGTAACTGGATGAATTTGCTGGAGGCGTACACGGTATAACCGTCGGTTCCAGAACCGTTCGCGAGTTTTGTTTCAAGCGTAGCTATTCACCGTCAGCTTCTTTAGAGAGGCAATAAGACCCCGCGGAGGCTCAAAAGACGTACTGGGATCATCAACATTGCGAATCGCGCCTGATGACACAACCACAACTCGCGCCTTGGACGCAACCAGCTTTTCGCGCAGCAAGTGCGTCAAATAATGCTGAGCTAAGCCGGGTATTAGCTACAAGCGACGCGGTCCCCTTCAGTTGATGAGAGCTCACAAAAGTGATTGACAACAGCGGCATCGCACCACTTCCTGTGCGGTCCCTTCTCGGCGGCCTTGAGCATCCCGGCATTCAAGAGCAGGTAATCAATATTGCCGCCGCCGCCGATCTTGTCCAGAACCTGCTGGGCAAACGTCTGGACTGTTTTCAAATTAGCCAGCTCAACAGGCAGCACGGCCACAGTATTCGCTGTCTTGTCGTACTGCAGCTGGGCGATAGCATCGTTGGTGGTCTTTACGTCCCGCGCCCCGAGGATGACTTTATAAGGCGTGGCATGCTCCAGGAGCTGCTTCAGCACTTCCAGGCCCTGGTTTTCGTCGTAAGTTAGAGGTCGGGGCCCTGGACATTGAACGCGAAGTCCCGGACATCAAGGTTACTCACAATGCCCGAGGAGAGGCCAGTGGCAACGACGGTCTTTGCAAGAGAGGTCATTGTGCAGCCGTTGGCGAGGGGTGATGTTGTGTGTATCCCGGTCTTGTTGGGTGGGAGTTGATGATAGAATACAAGTACGTTACGGATTAACTAGTTACTTGCCAGCATTAGGTCGTGATGTCACACACACCACACCCCGTCCGCCAATCAACTGTCGGCGAGGACGTGCATTTGCATTGCCCAACATTGAACGGCTTGCTCCCCGATTGTCAAGTCACTTAGTTTACGGAGTAACTTGCACCAGATAGATAGATAGATATTGTCGCAATGGAATATCAGGGGGTCCAAGGTAAAAATTATCGTGGCGTGGCCATGTCACATTTTTTGTGACAGATAACTATCCTGTTCACGCCCCGCACACAAGGCGAGGCTCATCCTCAACCGCCTTCTCACCAACCAACTACAAACTCCGGACCGTCATCACTTCCCCGCGCAGGACGTCGCACAAGCCCTTCCACACCACATCCCGCCCCCCATCCCGCCCTTTACGCGATCCGCGCCGTCGCGCTCGCGCCCAAGGACACTTGGCGTGGCCATGTGACAACGTTATGCCCTCTAAGGTCTGCATGCGTAAGAACCAACTCCCATGCTGCACCCAGGCCCAACCTGCAAAAGAGCTCTCCGACGCAACCTCTTCCGATTCCCGACGTGAACCGCCGTCGCATCGGCCATCTCTCGACCCCTTTTGGTATCCCGATATTCCAACACAATCCCTAACACTCGACTCGCCTCGCACAAATCGCCTTGTTCACCAGGCCGTCTTCGGTGGCGCACGTAACCTCCCAGACCTGATTCATCGATACATACACCTTGTCGCTTGCCGATACGCTAGCCATGTATTGCTAGATGCCGAACGTCGATGGCCACCGTGGGATAACATGTACCATTTCGGCGTTTCCAAGTAGCCTTCATAACCTCCTCGACAGAATAGCGTATAACCTCTTCTTCCAAGTATAAATAGTATATAGCCTCTTCTTCCAAGTATAAATCGTATATAACCTCTTCTCGACACAACAGCATAATCTGATCAACCGCAAATCGCAGGATGAGCGCGCCTTGTTCAACAGTCCACAACATGGTCGCTGCCTTCACTGCCGCGACGGAGACGGACTGGCTGGGGATGTGCGACGTGGATTCGAGGGAAGAAACGTGGACTTTTTGAATCGGAGATGGATACGGAGTACACTCATCGTTATATCTTGCTTAGCCAGTCTTCGTAACACCCACATCGAGATTATTGCTGTTGGAGAAGGTGACGAGGTGCTTGTCGTTGCTTGGCCGCGAGTCAACTGCCATCATCTGGCAAACCACCGAGCCTGGACTCCATGGCGAGTATGACCGGAACAAAGCCATGTTGATTCCAGACCATGTCATCAGGAAGACCGTTCTAACCTTCGTGCCACTTCACATCATGTCCCACTTCTTCTGACCGGAGCTCAGACTACGGGCATGGATGTCTCCATCTTAAGATGTACGCTGGGTCATTATTCATATCTCATGGACTATTGTGACTAGTCAAAAGCAGCGCTAACCATCAAACTCACCTTGGTCATAGTTGTATGAGCCAAAAACAAGAAAAAATCCTCCACCTGCTCCAACTTGCTGTCGAGGAGCCTGCCCGGCATTGTCGCCTACGCAGAGACTGAGCTTCGTTCAATCTCGAACAATTGAGGCACGAGATCCGCCAGACAGTCTTCCAGTCCTCTCCACTTCATGCCAAGGACTTTCTCCGTGTCCCTGGCGTCTACTCCGAAATGCGTGTGGCTCTCTCGCTTGCCGGGCTCGCCGACGGGAATCTTGTCGGCATATTTTGAAGTTACCTTGCGGCTGACGTCGGCAAGTTCCTGGTTGCAATAGACGCCCTGGCAGAGCATGAAGCGACCACCGCCGGCCTCGGCTACGACAAGAGCGTTGACGTGGGCGTCGGCAACATCTCTCACATCAACCCAACAAGGACCCTTGGTGGGAGGCACAGATCCATTGGCGCCAGCCGATACGACAGACCAGACCATAAGATTGCTCGTGTTGACCTCCTGAACGGACTTTGGCTTCGACCCAGGCAAGAAGGGACCAAAGACCATGGTGGGACATAGGCTCACCAAGTCGAACGCGGGTTTCCTGTCGGCCATGAAATCCCACGCTACTCTTTCGGCGGCAGTCTTGCTGGCTCGGTAGGCAGTAGGTGCGTTTGGGGCGTCAACGCCATCTTGGTATGTAAGTGGACTCCAATCCTGGGAGGTATATGTCTTTTCCGGGAACGGTCCAGCTGCGGCGTCGTAGATGCATGCAAAACTATTCGTGTGAACGACTCGCTTGATGGTGCTGAAATGGGTTGCGGCTTCAAGAAGTGCGGTGGAACCGAGCACGGCGGGAATCATCAGCTCGGTTTCAAAGTTGTCGGCGTTGTAGTGGAAGGGCGCGGCAAGGTGAAGGATTGCGCTTGGCGTCAGGTTTTGGAAAGCCTTGAGATAACAATCTGTTGAAGTAATGTCGTCGACAACAACCAGTTGCAGGTTGGGATGAGACTTGTGCGCTTCCTTTACATGGCGACGTTTAGATGCTGACCTGACGGTGCCAACAACGCTATACCCCTTGGTGAGCAACGCCGCAATGCAGTGCTGGGCGATGAAGCCATTGGCACCAGTCACAATGACGGTAGCAGGTGGAATAATTGGAGAGGCGATTCTGGAAGGCATAGTTGATTGTCGTCGTACATGGACTGCAGTAGTTGGTTGGTTGGTTTCGAGGTGAACTTCTCCTCAGGCGCCTCACCATATAACTTACATGCGCAGACGAAGAGAGAGAGGAATTACCTGGACTTTTAAGTCATAAATAGTTTAGCCAGACGCAAGGTGGAAAATAAAATGACATCAACTCCTTTCATGTTCGCACCACTCCCTGGTCGGCGGATACGAACTACCTATTGCAAGGGCAGAAGCGCGGCCTCATTCGACAATTTTCCGTTTCCAGAACGGTGAACGAATATCATAGGGCAAGACAAGCAGGGGCTCGACAAAAGGGGAGTCTCTGCAACAAGGCCGAGCCTTCAGCATTGCTTGAACTCTTGTAATCCCTAACTGCGGCCGTCGCAATGGCAGACGGGTGGAAGTGGGGGAGGGAAGCGTTTATCGAAACCAGACAGACAGGCAGACAAGGCAGACAGACAGAATCCGATACCTTATTGGTGGTCTCGATCGGAAGTTTAGGCCGGGTTAGTGTCGCTGCTGGGTTCAATGGTTCCTCAGCTTTGGCATTGTGGTTTGTTTGTTCCATGGGCGCTGGACATCTGAAATTCCGAATGCATAAAACGGTACACAAGGTTGTCGGTAGCTTTGTATGAACCTGTCTCCAGTTCTCGGCATAATTCCTGAGTGTTGCGTTGATTCAGCCGAGAAGAAAGTGAATGACTCATAACTGTTCGTAAAACCGAGGAGAGCGCTGCTATTACCGATGCGGCAGCCATGGACGTCTGGTCTTTTTTCTGACAGAAAGCCCAACATATATTAAGGCACACAATAGCATTCATTAGTGTTCCTGCGTTCTTGCGTTCTTGCACTAGCCAGCCATCCGCCTCCTGGCCATGGGCACGAATCTATGCGCGGCCATGGGCTTGACGTTCATGCAAATCGCATATTGGCCTTGGCAGTTCGAACGACATCTGGCATGAAAAGCACGATTTCCATTACGTATCGCGTGACGTTGTGCGTTGCGGTCATGACCTGTGTGCAATGTTTCGTTGTTTCGTCAATTACGTACTCCGTACACGCGATGTCTCTATCTGTGCGATCCTGGTCTAAGCAAGCGGTCGCGACGGACCGGATTGGACTCAGTTTCATGTCCGCGGCAACATGGCGGGATATTCGTTGGACACTCATCACCGTGTCGCAATGCTCTTCATTGGCCATGTCTATGCGACGATTGCTTTTCCTCGACTCTGAGAACGCGCTGACTTGGCAGCCGGCGGATCGGGCATGCACATCACGATGCATCGCGATGAATGCTCATTATGCTGCTCTCGACCGGGGCAGTGTCGTGTCGGACGTTCGTTGTAGACGACGCATTCGCCATGAGTTGCAGTCAAGGTGATCAAATTACTGGGTGCTGATCAATGCAGCCAGTCTTTGTGCGTCTAATAACTGGATTGCGGGCCAATAAGAAGCCATTTGACAAACATTGAATTCCGAATCGATTCTTGACCAGTTGGAACTTGCTCGTACACGAACGAGGCCGTCAATCAAAAAAGGGCCGCGGAAGGCGGGAGGCGGCGGCGCACCTGCCCGTCGCAAAGCCAAAGTGTGGACCAGCAGAACTTGACATGTCCAAAACCCAATAACGAGAACGTTGGGAATTTTAATGGGCTTGGACTTCGTGCCCGGGTCAGCTGAAGAGACTGATGATTTCATTGGGGGATCAAAAGGGAATGAAAAATTGGCTTGTTGATTGATAAAGAAGAGTAGCGGGTTGTTTGCTCGCAGCTCAAGTGTGGCTCAAGTGTCTGCGCCGCGTACGTAACCATAGATGTCTAACTAGACCTATATAACAATGAAGACCAGCCCCCGGTAATATATAACTAGGTTGTTGCGTGAAGGGAAGTGAATACAGAAATAGAAGAACAGTGGCAATCAGGGCCAAGAATACCCGCAGTGGTCTAGACGACACCGTCGATGGGGAGTCCATTCCGTGGAATAAGATTGACAAGCACCTAGGGACCCTAGGTCTCCTCTTCAGATTGAGACGTATGCCGATAAGATAACATTGTCCCTGGAGCGACCTCACATATTTGCCGTCAGAATTCGCTGCATTGTTTGAAAGATAACACAGGCAACCACCACGCGATTGACAATGAAACGATACGAGCAATCTGTCATGAGGCTTAAAAAAGATATGAAGAGGGGGGAAAATACAAGGATGTTCAGAACATCGAAAGATCCGCTGAAACACGTAGCAGAATCTTGCGGATGACTCATGAGTAGGCACGTCTGGCGTTCCAGCAGAAAAAATGCACGTCGAGTTTGGCCAATGTTCAGACATAGGAATGGAACAAGGATGCATTGGTTGGGCGTGGGCGCGTGCCTCTCGGAAGCGCTTTGCGATTTGTGAGTGCCATTCCACGATTCATCGAGCCACTAGAAGGTGACGACGAAGAATAATTCTCGTAGAAATGATGTGATTTCGATGTAGCTTTTGGCTGCAGTTGAAGTTTTTTGGTTGTAGACAAGAAGAATCAGGAAGATTTATCTATCACGTGATGATCAGAACTAGCAATTGCTCGCGACTTACTTACCTCATAACCCACCCAGAATCCACGACATATTGCTTCTACAGAGGCGCTCGAGCTTTTAACCCCTTTGTGATCCTCTATCTTGGTCAATTGCTTAATCGTCATTTGTTGCCTGTGGAATTGATGATCAAAGCTTTCTCTTCTACACCAAATCAAGGGGGCACATACCCCGGCCCTTCTTCATGATGGCGAAGCCACTCCATCGACACCAGTCATCTCTCGGAGGATTCATCAATTTCTCATCTAACACTCCTCTACAAGACACACAGCGACTTCAAGCGAAGACTCTGTTTTATAAGATCGTCGGATATTACGAGAACCAACCAAATATTACAACCAATAGTCCATATGACCGACCGAAGCTCTTGCGCTTGACATACGAATATGCGATTACAGAAGTTTCTCAAGACAATATTCTGCGCTCCTTTTTTGACTCAGTCGGCTTGTCAATAACAGGAGATGTTGACTTATCGTGCAAAGAAATAGAAGCAAATGTTTGGTCCAACTTGAAGGGGTTTGCTGATTTTCTCATCGATAGCTTCTTCTTGCCTCGTGAGTCGAGTTGCCCCAAATCATCATTGTATTCAATATGCTGAATTGCTTTTAGTGAAGGCATCTACCAGAAAAACCCCACAGCCCTCACCCGCGTATCACTCAGCTGTTCAAGAGTGGAGAACTGGAGAGCCATCTTTCATAGGGACATCAGGTCGATTGAAAACCCTTCGCGGCGATTGTCTCGTGCGCGACAGGCATCGATGCGTAATCTCAGGCAAATTTGACCAAGTACAAGCCGTGAAACGAATGCGAGAATGCGGTCGCGATGCTGTTGACGACCAAGATAACCTACTCTTAGGGGAGACTTTTGAGATGCTTGAAGTCGCTCATATTTTGCCGCATCTGTTGACGAAATGCAACTCAGACTCGGAACTTGTATGTTTGTTCCCTCCCTTCATTCAAGATTCATTTTGTTTAACTGGTGCAGGATAAATCCCGAATAGCGGCACTTGATATCCTTAATATGTTCGATAACAACGTAGTCCATCTGATTGAAGGCGCGGAGATTGACCGAACACGCAATGCCATTACGCTCACGCCCAATCTCCATTGGTTTTTCGGCGCCTTTGAGATATTTTTTGAACCAGTAGAAAATATGGTGAATACTTATAAGATCGATACATTTCTTCCATACGAGGCACTCAATAATTTGCTACCCCAAACGCGCACTCTCTTTGTTACGGAACAGCGTACAATCGATCCTCCATCTCCACGCCTCCTTGCGATCCACCGAGCCATCGCCCATATTCTTCACCTCTCCGCAGCGGGGCTCTACATTGAGAGAATTCTTCAGGATGCAGAGGAACAGAATGTGCAAGTAGATGGATCAACCGCCCTCGACAAATTAGTGCAGCTAAGACTGTCTGGATGGGTATGAGGCGGGCGTATCTGTCGAGCCACCTTGAATCGCCACCCGAAATAATGATTTTGGTTTGAATCACGATGATGAAAGCGACCGTGTATAGATAATAGCGATCTAGATATTTATCAGCCTCTAGTCTTGTGCACATTCTAAGCGACGTTTCTAGTATGGAATGCTTTATGAGACAAAGTCATTCCTGCAAATAAGAAAGACGACCTAAGCCAAGATCTTTAGTGCGCACCGTAACCAGCGTATGTAATAACTAATAGCTGCCAACCTGGTTAACGTACTAACCTAGATACTTTCAAATACATATTAATAATATGCTTATTTTGAAGAATTCTTGAAGTAGGTTGAAATCCGATAAGTGGGGAGGTACTCTACTCCGAAGATATATCAACTTCACCCCCTGCATCCATTCTCGCAAACCCTTTGGAGTCATTCCGAGTGGTGCCAAGATGCGGTATCCATGACGATGGCTGATCTGGGCCCTGGGTAACTAACGTATCTGCCACAAAACTGCAACAGCTCTGGCATTGAGATCATTAAAAACAATCATTGGTTAGTAAATGCTGTATCCGTCGATCCTTGGTAGATACGTTTCAGGACATTGCCATCTTGGGTACAAGCGGGTAGTAGCTTATATGCCAGCACGGGAGCCGTCCCTCAATACGCCTATTGCAACCTGATTCGTCTACAAGGACTCAACATTGGCGAGGAAATTCCCCAACACGGCGTTTGTTGGACGGTCGTCAGGTTCCATCGGGTGGACTCTCGCAGATAATGGGCATTCGGCACGGTCAACATAAGACAGCAAAAGGCCAAGGATGACCGTCTTCAACCATAACGACACCATGGATGCGACAAAGATTCAATTGGCCATCGTAGAACCCAGCTGCAGCAATTGCCTTATAGCTTTTGAGCTCGCGTATAGCCTGGGTACTGGAGTGGCAAGGGTTGTAGAAGCACTCAACTTATTGAAGAGTGCATCCTGTGGGTGTTTGAAGCTAAGGATGATGATAGCAGGGTCGTAGAAGTGTGTTCACTCTTCTGGTTCGTCGAGAAAAGACTCGCCAAAGCGGCAGAAAACGGGCGAAAGGGAGATTCTTTGCTGAAGATGCGGCGTGGACATAACTTTTCGTCGATGATATCAAGATCAAAGGCGAAGAAATCAGGGAAAAGATGCTGTTGTAAAGAAGTTTCGAGTATGCTCTAGGTTACTCGGTAGCGGAGGAGCGAGTTCAACAAGAAGTTGCTCAAACGGCTTGACAACCCACTCAAAGACATCAGTTTCGTATATTTCGCCCAGAACTTCCTCGCCGGATCGAAGGACCTCGAGATATACCAGATATTTCTCTGTCATGATAGGTGAGCTGGCAAAGGTGGAAGGTGGGATGGATGTAAATGTAGAAAACTTTGCCGTTTCGACGAATGTTAAAATTCGTATCATGATCATCTTAGCAAATACTTGTAATGTGATGTTCAATTTTGTAAGTCGGTGAGGGCGCTATATTTGACATCATGCTGTCTAAGATATGATCTGGAATTCTGCGTCGGGACAAAGATGAAAGTAAGAAGGGCCTTCTGCTACAGTCTCGGCACATCAGACTAAATCAACGCCAACAACTGTTGCTCGATTTGCAAGACGCGGTGGACCCGATCTTTGCCATCTTAGAGGTGTAGGTGCGATATCAACCCAATCTGCAAAATGTCAACTACGTTCATGTCTGGCTAGTACCCTGAACTGAAGCATACCGCACGAATGATCTCCAATCTTTCCTCCACACTCTTGGGCCGACGGAGTCAGTCCACAAAGGCAACAAGCGTATCCTCAAAGGCCAAGCGATTCTCTGCCTACGACGGGAATTGCGAGCAGAAACTTATCGACCAAAATATATACCTAAAAGTACACGAGTATCCCGATGATGTAATACTAGAACCTGGCAATTTAGACCACATTGCCAAAACTTTAGTAGTGCCCCGTAGGTCTCTTTCAACTTCCCGTTTCGACCAAGCAGCCTTTAAAGCTTTCACACTAGCCAACGACTAAGTCATCTCTAAAGGTAATGTTATTGCTAAGATACTCCTAATAATACTCGGTGTTACTAATTTTCTAAGCAAGGGAGATCCTCCTTTTACGAATCTCAAATTAATAACAGACGGGACGACACTGTTGACGCAGTGCCTGATTTATACGATGGATTGTATCCCAAGGACGTTGACAAGACAGTACGACAAGACCTAACTAAAGAAGACGATAATACCCACAACTCATAGACGTGCCCCAGTAGTGCCCAACTTCTTTGTCGAAGCGAAGGCTCCCCGAGGAGTTGCGGACGTGGCAAAGCGGCAAGCGTGCCTAGACGGAGCTCTACCTACCATGATGGCACGCTCAAGTTGTACACACACCATGTGACTGCCCCGATGGCCGAAGGAGAACGGCCGGAGTATCATATGACACAGATGAGGGCATTCAGCATGACAGATACTCGAGAGACCTTCATTGCAGGCGCTACGGCTGTCAGAAATGCTAGAGATTTGGCTCGCCGACAACGAGAAGATTTCGTTCAGACAGCCAAGGACAAAGTGTCGCAACGTCAGCAGATAGCTACAGTGAAGCATAGATCAGAACTACAGGACGACAATCTCTCGGATGGGCACGGATTGCACGCGCCCAAAACGTTCTCGACTATCATTAAGCTCCCCTACGCAAGGAAGTCGTCTAAGAGCCGATCGCGCTTTACCACAACCCGGCAACCTATTGTGTCGCCTGCCGCGATTGGGGAGCCTGATTTATCTGAATTAAATGTATCTTGATTGGATAGAGCCTCATGGAACATAGGGAGAAGATTCACTTCCGGGATCAGAAACTCAAGAAATCAAGAGAGAGAGTTGAAGGACTGGGGAGAAGAAACCATGGTACCTAATACTTTTTATTGGCATAGTCCCAAGTCAGGACGAGTGTTTTAGGCGAGGGAGCGGCCGGAGGTAGCAAAGACAATAATATATCAAGGCAGACAACTTTCAAGCCGGCTAATTATCTTACCCACGCCTTCGCCAGCAAACATTTGCCCTTGCCCCCCCAACCCTTTTTCCTGTACAGCAACACCGACTTTTCCGTCGCGTAGATGCAGACCGCGGCTCGGGGATGTCAAAAGTGCCTACCTACTCCGTAACGACAATCTCATCTCCAGAATCTCCCTGCACTACTCACTCTATAGTTCCTATCCCGCGCGGCCCAGCCCAGCTAAACTCCCTTTGTAAATTCATGACAAACGACAACGGCTGCAGGGCAGATGGCAAGGATTATGACGACGAGGGGTTGGCCGGGGATCATTCCTATTTTCCTTACTTATTCGTCCGGGGGGGTCGTTGCCGAAACGTTCAGCCCCCTTTCAATTTTGACATGACAAGTTGATGAGCTACATGTCCAAGCAAGAAATCAACCCGTCAACACGCCAAGTTTACCCACACAACAACAAGGCTACCTATCCTACCCTACCCGCTCGGCCCCGATGTCGCCGTCGGATCGCGGTACATGTACTCCGTACCAATTACCGTGGCGCTAACATGTTTGTTCAAGGGTGGCACCCGCGGACCGACTCTTCATTGTTGCAGGCCAATAACTACTCACTCACTCACTCACGTTCGACAGATCTCGGGGCCCAAATTGCAAAGGGACTTTGGCAGCACATAAATGATTTGTTTTTGCTTACCTCGCCCTTGGCCTGGGGCTATCTATCCCGTCTCTCCCGTTCCCCTCTTTCTTCTCTCCTGTTGCAAAGACATTCATTCTATGAGGACTGGACTGGACACTGAAGCGACGAAGCGCCTACTACGCGCCTTCACCGAGTACATTCCAATAGCTTCATCTCTGTCTGCCTCCTGCTTATCGCCAGTTCTCTCACTGACGAACGACTGCCCCCGGTCAAGACGCCCGCTGCTTCTCCAGTCACCACATGAGCATGGTCTGTCTCACTGTAAGAAAGGGCAAAGGCAAAAAGTTGCTTCATCATCATTCCTTTTTTCACATCAAACACATCAAGTTGTTGCAAAAAACGTCTCTTCCACTCGTCCAGTCGGGAAACAGCACTTATTTATATCTGCCACAAATCTACCAGAACATACATACGCTGCAGCCAGCCAGCACGATATAGCAAACCGACCACACACACTCCCCCAAGGGCCCGTAACAGTACCACCCACCCACCCCTTTGAATCGAGAAGCACAACGACGAAGAATGGACAGAGAAACCCTTGCTCCGCCTACGACAGCCATGTCGGGCTCTGTTGACACCCTACGCGAGCCCTACGACATTGCCATTGTTGGCTCTGGGTTGGGCGGCCTCGCTGCAGCCATTGCTTTGCGGCGAGCAGGACACCGAGTCACCATCTATGAAAGATATGACTTCGGCGGCGAAGTAGGGGCTTCGCTCTCCTGCGCGTCCAATGGATCCCGTTTTCTCCAAGAATGGGAGGTGGACATTGCCAAGGCCAAGCCCGTCATACTCAAGGACCTGATTCGGCACGACTGGCAGAGCGGTCGGGTGGTTGGCACGTATCCCCTCGGTGACTATCGCGAACGTTTTGGAACGGATTATAACAATTTTCACCGCATTCATCTTCACCAGCAGCTGAAGCACGCGGCCACAGCTGAAGACGGGAAAGGAATGCCTGCACAGCTCAAAGTCTGGCACAAAGCCGTAGATTTGGACCCCGCTGCCGGAACGATTACGTTTCAGAACGGTCTGGTCGCCTCGCATGATCTTGTTGTGTGCGCTGACGGGATACGAAGTCAGATGCGAGAGAAACTCGGTGTTGTGCCGCACTTCACGCCTTCAGCTTCCTGCTGCTACCGGTGCATCATTCATGTCGACAAGCTTCGAGAGCTCGGCCTTGGGGAGTTTGCCGAGAACAGTGCCATCGAGTTCTGGGGTGGCAATGGCATTGACAAAATCGTCATGAGTGCTTGCTCCCATCATAGCGTCGTCAGCTGCTATTGCTTCTATCCCGCGGAGAAGAATGACCTGAAAGAGGATGGATGGAGCATTTCGACAACGGGAGAGGTTCTGGCGAAAACATTTCCTGAACTGGACGAGAGATTGCTCCTTCTGTTTCGCAACGCCGAGGACATCAAGATGTGGCGTCTTTACGATCACGACCCGTATCCATATTGGATTCAAGGGAAGTGCTGTCTCTTGGGAGACGCGGCTCATCCCATGATGCCAGACCAGTCACAAGGTGCTTGCATGGCTCTAGAGGATGCAGCAGCGCTCGGAATTCTCTTCTCGCCAAAGTATGTTGATTTGGACGTGGCCGAGAAGCTTCGGCTGTACGAGCTCGAGCGTAAACCTCGCGCGACTCGAGTCCAGGACAGTAGTCGTCGAGCAAGAGTAGACCTCGCAGAGCGCATCGGCTGGAGCAGTGTCAGTGATAGACCCGGCAAGCTGACCATCGAGGAGGTGTGCGGCTATGATATGCACGCCCACGTGGCCGAGTTGGTTGAGGAGACCAGAGCAGCCAGCTAGCATGCATGCATGCATGCATGCATGGGCTGGTGATTTGCATCCGCCTCTCCCGTGTCGTATCCGCGAACTTGGTGGTGACCCGTAAGTAGCGGGATCAACAAGTATAATGAGTCAAGTTGTACGCGTTTCAGGAGGTCTCGTCAGAACACCACTAGCCCATGCATCTCGTAGTATCGAATTCGCGCCCAGTTGACGATGGCCCCCGTGCCTTCTGATTGATCTCTCCTTGACCAGACGCGTTCTACCAGGTCTCTGGCATTGTAGACATAGCCGAACCCGCATGTCCGCTCCATGACCAGAAGCCGGTCTTGGATTATTACACGGTGCTCCAGCTTCCAGCACGACCCGCCTGCCATGACCAGAGGGAAGAGGATGCATGACTCCAGAGGGCTGCCATAACGGATTTGTTGCACGCAATCGATGATTCCCTCAACATACTTGCCCACTTTTGGATCGGTCAGCTCGTAGCCTTCGACGATCTGGTGCAGTCGCAGGCGAATGGCGTGCTCGAAGGCGAGGGTGGCCTGCAAGACGTCCTCAGAGGCCGGTGTAAGCGTGGAAACCGCCCTCGACATGCCGCCGTACTCGTACGACCAGTTGTTGATCCGGTGCTCGATTTCGTTTGCATGCCGTCGAAACGCGGTTTCCGAAGCTTGGTCTACCCTGGTACTTCGGAGCTCAGCCAACGTGTTGATGCGGTCCACCAGATGAAAAAGTTCTTTGGGGATACCGTAGACAGCAGAGTCCTCCTCATCTGGCGTGGAGGACCAACTATCAAGGGCTTGAGCTTCGGCAGCCTCTGCTCCCATTAAGGGTGGTCTGCACGTGGACGTCGTGGCAGCAGAGTCCAAGAATCTTGCTAGGCGAAGGAGGAACTTGTAGTGGCCGGTCAGTAAATCGCCTTGTTGCTTCCGTAACGTGATCAATAGGCGCTTGGCGCCTTGAAGATGGAGTTTCCAGCCCTCACTTGTACCGTCAAACAGCTCTGTCATGCACAGTAGCAAACTGCTCACTAGTGCGATATCGGCGCTAGTCGTGTCGACATGTGGTAGAAGGCCTGCCAAAGCTTGAGTCGCCTTGCTCTTGTGCAGAAGACCACGATCCCCCATGGAGGGTTGGAGTTTCCGCCAATGATTCGCAGACAGCGCCAGAATGCAATGCAGGACTAAGTCGTTCGACTGAGCCATCGGCAGCAGGTATCCATTGTACGGATTTTCGGCAGATGACCGGCGAGAAAGTATTGAAGACACAATAGTAGAGTAGTGGTTCAATAGAGCTCTGTCCTGAGGCGCGCTCAGTTGAGGCATGAGTTGTGGTACGTAGACTGACAGAGACTGCGTTTGAGGTATCGAATCGATCGAAGCTATCGGACTATCGTTGCTGACGGGTGTGACTGAGTCGAGCCAGACCGGAGGTGAAGCCGACATATCCCAGGACAATCTCTCCGGAACCATCTCCGGTGTGACTTGTCCCACAATTCCGGAAGTCACGGGCACGGTCGCAGCAGGCTGCATTGCCATGGATGAGGTGGCCACGGCCATTGATGACGTGCGTTGGACTGGCCGGTTGAAGTTGAGGTAATTGGAATAGTCCACTTGTGAGATGCGGCCGGTATGACTGTGATGGCTTTGATTGTCGAAACTGCCATGTCTTCCACTGCTCGAACTCGATACGCTAGGGCTTTTTCGAATGGGCATGTCTCGGTTCAGCATATCGGGTGGCGGGTTGATCAAGTCTGAGCTTGGTAAAGGCGAAATGATGGCGTCGTCGCCGCTGCCATCCTCCTTGAAAATCTCATCGGGAGATCCAGACCCGGATTTGTGCTTGGCGTGTCGTTCTGGAGGCCAGGCGCAATCAAGACAGAGACGACGACAGTCGCCGCAGCGTGGCTTTGTTTCGTCGCACTTCTTCTTGCGACGCTTGCACATGAGACAACCGGTCTGCACTCGTCTGATCCTGGCCTTGGGCACGTCGCCGTGCTGAGTGTCATCGGTGGCGGTGCCAACGGCATTTCGGGGCCTGCATGGCAAGCTCAGTCGTACGCAGCGCGCGCAAGGTAGACTGCCATCGCAGGCTTGCTTTATCTGCGCACAGCGATGGCATACAGGACGGCTTTCCGAACCCATACTGCTGGTGTATGTCGTCGAAGTTCTACCAGGGACGGCGTGCAAGAGAAAAATTTGGCAGGTGCGACGACGACGGGCGACTTGCACACAGGTTTGGTCGAAATGCCGGCGGGCCGACCGGGGGTGTGGTTTAGCCGGTGTGATTTAGCCGGTGACCGAGGACGGAGGGAGTTGTTATCCAGATGGCGAATGACCTCAAGTGCCGTCGCGGAATCCGAGACATGCAGAGGCGCGAGAGAGATGCCTTGGACTTGTTCTCCGGCGAGAGGGACGAATGCTCTGGCCCGAGATGTGCAAACAGTCTGGTTGCCGAGTGAAGGCAGAGGAGAGATCTTGGATGTACTTTAGCCTTCGTGGGACGTATAAGGGGGGGGCGAAAGGCTTCGCGGCCGATCTGGGTGGAACGTCGACGGACTCTGGAAAACCATCAACTGTACGGAGTAGCACGGCACGGACAGGAGGCCAAAAACTGACGACATCTGGGCCAAAGGAGGGGGGTCAGGGATCCACGGCGGCGGGCGACGGCGGCGCCGCCAATCCGATTTGGAAGTCGGAGGAGGCGCTGGAGGGTTGCTCACGAGACAATGTGGCGTCAAACTGACCAAGACTACGGAGTACGGAGTACGGAGTATGGCGACTGGTCAAGTCTCGTGTGATTGACAAACGCCAGTGACTGGAAACCAAACGGCCCATCTGGAATGATTTCCCAAGTGTCGAGACACTACTACTTGAGCCATTCACCTAGATAGTATTTTAGGTACGGTAGGTAGGTACCTGATAGATATAAGTGAAGACATCAGTAGATCAAGATATAGACGCTGAGAGAAGAGGCATGTAGGTACCTAGGTACCTAACGCCTAGGGTACCTTTGCTCTCACTGCAGGTACAAAGGTACTAGGTACCTAGGTACCTACCTAGGTAGGTTAGATTAGTACCTGGTTGCCTCACGCAGAGAAGCGTGCCACCGAGATTGCTGTCTCGCGACCCGGATCTCGTGGCCATGCATGTCTCTCTTCTCCTACAGTCGTATCGACCAAACGCATTCCTTCTACCAGCCCTGCGAGGCCCGGAGAAGAGTTGACCTGGCGCAAAAGACTTCAATCCGTCCCATTCTGGCAGTGATCTCCGGCTTGGTACTACTGAAACTTCTCCGTGCCCAGGACCCGGTCAATACGGAGTAAGTACTAATAATGAATCGCTCCTTTGTCGCTTTTTCCAAAGTGAAGGAAGCAGCATCACACGGACCAATCTTCAAAACATCCGTGCTTCACTCCCAGCGCCCACAGCCGCATAGTTAGTTACCCGTTGACTCGGCTTCTTGATTGCGTTTAACTCGGACGCAACGCTCCTCAGCAACTTCGTTCACTGTACGGAGTACTCCGTACGTATCAACCTAACCCTCCGGGAGGGGGGCTGTCTCGCTTTCACCCGGCTTTCTTTAAACCTCAGTCAGTATGGCCGCATCCAAGCCAAGACGTCGCTCCTGTTGGCCCCCGCCGTGTTCGTGCTTCCCATTGTTCGGGGTGGCTCGACAATAGGGCTCTAGCCTTTACTCCGTACTTGTCCGTGGCTAGGTACCTCGGTACTTGCAGCAACTTGACAACCTGGTTGGCATCGAACCTCTGGAATAAATTAACCCAGTGTGCTGGAGGCGCTACATCCGCTTGCAGGCCATTGCAAAGCAAGTGGAGCCTGGTTCAAAGGGGCTTGTTCCCGTAGTTTGGTCCCGCAATTAAGCACGTTCTCCGTACAGGAAACATTGAACAGATAAGGATTCGATGGGCAGCTAGTGGCGGTAGCGTGGCACAATGGCCCCTTACTGCACTGCCATCCGAGTCTATTTGTACGCCTCTACTCAGTCAATCAACTCCCTATGAGGACTAGTTGTGCGACGAGCAAGGTTCGCAGCACATCAACTTAAGTTACATCCGTGCTGATCTAAGCACGTCCCGTCCTACTACTCCGTACTCATCATCAATCTGTTTTGCCGACAAGGTGGCACAGTGACCATCGACCCAGCCCCACCAACAAACAAATATACGGAATACCGAGTACCGAGTACCCCTCATCTCATCTCACATGTGCCCATCTACGGAGTATCATCCCATTGAAAAACGAACAGCCGTTCGGGCGGATCGGCTCCGTCGTGGATTGTGGGACGTGGGTTTGGGGGCCAACGAGGCCCGAGGGATCAGATCCTTCCATGTGCCTGCGTGCTTTGAGTCTGCCAAGTTACCTTGGTAAGGGATTTCACAATCCTAGTCTGGATTGAACCCAGGACGGGCAGCTCTGCGGGATACTTGTTCCCCGCAAATCCGTCCTTGTCCCTCGCCATGCAAAACATAGAAAAGTCGCGATTCTTCGCTGGTGCCGGGGATAGCTGGCAAATCCTGATGATCTACTTGTTACGCGTGAGTGCTCACCGCTTTGACCTTTATTATCTACGGTCCGAGTAAAACGTTAGTAGCCACAACATATTCATGTATAGCACGGGAGTACGCAATGGTAGCTGCTATGGACCCTTGCTGGGTCAAATCCACATGCCTGATATCGAACAGGTCATATTCATAGTATTACGGCCACACGTATGGAGTACAAAGTAGCTGTGCCTCGTCATGCGAGCAGCAAAAAAGCCCCGAGGACGCACAACTTACTGACAAAGGTAGAGAGAGAAAGCTCAGTGTTTCTCTCTCACCCGTCTACTTCGCTCGTCCCTCGCCTCCAGGAGACCCAATCACCAGGATTTGCAACGACAAGTTTCTCCTCTTCTTAACAATGGAGTGCCAGTCGAATCTCTCTCGCTGTCTTGTCGATGAATTGGCTGGCTTGCCAGAGATCCTTGTCCATGTGCATGAAAGGATGTGGCACCCCAGGGAATCGTTTCAAAGTGACCTCAACGCCATTCTCCACCAATAAGTGAGCATAGCGCTCCCCTTCGTCGCGTAACGGATCGGCTCCCGCAGTGTAAATGACGGTCTTGGCTAGATTCTTGAAGTTGGGCGCGTTCAAAAGATTAGCAAACCACCCAATCGTTTTCCGGGCAGTCTGATGCTCCTCGGGGTCAGAGGGGAGAGACGACCACTTCAGCTTGTCAAACCAAGCTAGACGGCCCCAGTTGAGCGTGGGTGCCATTTCGTTCTCCTGCATTGAAGGGAAAGGGGAATCGGCGGCTTTTGAGTATTGTGAAATGTCATCGATGACGGGAGTTCCCACAACCACCAGTTTCAGAGGAATGGAATCCGGCTTATTGTCTCGTGCGAGGTGGGCGAGGGCGAGGGCAATACAGCCTCCCGCCGAGACACCTCCTATCGAGACTCTGTTGGGGATGATGTTGAAAATCCGGGCACCTTGGGCGTGGATGTATTTCAGGGCAGCAAAGCTGTCAGTGATGCCGACGGGAAAGGGGTGTTCTGGAACAAGTCGATAGGCTACGTCGATGACAACCACGTTAGCCTTCTTGCAGATATGCTTGCAGATATGAGCTTCAGTATCAAGGTCTCCAAGACCCCAGCCACCGCCATGGTAGTCGATGTGTACAGGCCATGGGCCCTTGGTGTCTGGCTCATAGACTCGCACATCGATCTTTGTACCGCTACCGTCGTCGAGGGGGATTTGTTCGTTGTAGACGCGTCCTACATCTGGGGCAGGACCGGTACCGTAGCTGTAGAGCACCGAATATTTGGATCGCAAAACCTCAAGATCGATTGGTCGTAACGGGGTATTGGCGACGTTGTCATTGTACAGCTTCTCAAACACGGGGTCGAGCTTGCCTGCCATTGAGGGGTGGATTGGCTGCAGTGCCTCGTGTTTTTCGGCCACGTTCGACATTTCAGCCGGCGTCTGAGTGCGGTACTTCGTAAGTGGTTGCAGATGCTAACGATGCTTCCGTGACCGGTTTCGGATTCGAGCGACAAAGTGCGTCGATAAAGAAAGAGGGGGAGATGGATTATTATGAAACAGATCAGGATGGAAGGATGGGATCGTTTGAGCTTGCAAATATCTGACTAGGGGCATACAGACAGCTCACCAGGCTGCTCAAGTGCTTTTCTAGTACGGGTTATTGATGATTAAAATATCACAGACTGCCGCGGAGGTTTGAAGAGTGACGTCGAAGTCCAGTCTGAAGGTCAAGGGAGGGGCCGCCAGCCTGCGGGGCAACACGGGTGCTTCACGGTGTCCGTCGCTAAGCTTGCATGCTATTTTATGTCACCCATGGTATCGAAAGGAAGGAGCAACGGACCAGATTTCATTGACACACACATGTGAAATCTGATGCGATAATTTTCCGACGCTACAGTTGGCTATCTCAAATAAGAAGCTCAATGTTCAAGATTCCAGTGTTGATATCCGCGTGCATTCGAAGCCCCTCCCGACGCCTCGGCCGATAGTTTCTTTGTTGGCGCGCAGCATATCAAGATCCGACGGTGATGGCCAGGGATTTGACATGTCGGCTGGTGTGCTCACAGGGAAACGACTTCTCCACAAGGACGTAGGTTAACAAGCCTATTTCAACCCGTTGTGGGGAATATTTGCGGTGGTCTTCTTTGTTCAATTACTTCGTTGGTTAGAATTGGCTTGTATTCAGCTCAGCACTCGCGTATTTCACCTCAATTATTGTATTAGATTGATGCTGCACAAAATTATCAGATGAGCTGCTATTGGGACCGAATGATCATTTACAGTCAGTCATCTTTGTGTCGGAAATAGAAGGTATGGTCTCGGCCGTCAACAGCATGTAGTTATATATCATTCATAACGCAAACCGCTATGCCATGAGTAGTTGTAAGACTTCGGCCGCGACACCGGCTTTCTTCACATACGTCTGGAACCAGTGTCACCATGAGCCTGGGTTATTTTGATTAAATATGGCCCTGACGTCGCCTCTCATTAGTCGTGCCGGTCAAATGGTGGCGATGAGGCGCGTGCTGAAGTATCAAGAGTCAGTCTTTCTTGCTTTTGGCATGATTCGCTGTCCGCAAGAATGGATGGGTTCACAAGTAAAGCGGAATGGCCAGTTACGCAAGAAGACGTCGCCGTCCCCGTTTCATGTCTCGAAGGTGAGAGACATCTATGGTGGTTCGGATGCACTGGTAAGGGAACCTCTAGGGTACTTTGACGTGCCCTCGGTCTGCCACTGTTCATATGTGCCGATGGCAGGGTAGTGACAGGATGAAGTTCACGTGAGCTAGACTCACCAGCTGGTAGCGTACTAGCACGCTGCCGGGCAGCTCCAGATCCCACGGGTGCCGGTGAGGCCGCTCGAGACAGTCCTGGTCTTGGCGATACATCTCTGGACGACCGTAGACCATCGAGTGCGTGGCCAGAGGGACCAGCTCGAACGACGCTGCTTGCTCTTGAGCGGGATGCGTATAATGCAGGAGTACCGTCCGACTCTACTCGTTGACTGTAGATTTCTTTCACCCGACTCAGATCACTATTTCTTTCCCTTTCTCCTGGAATTTCTGGAAAGTCAGAAGCTTGGCCATGTCTGAACTTGGAAAGATCGAATGAGTCTTGTGTGGCTGTGCCTAGAGTATGACCAACAGAAGTCAAGAACTCTGCCACTATACGTCGACTCTTTGCTTCCGAAGTCTCTGTCGTCGTAGTGGTAGTGGTTGTTTGCCCCGTCACTGCACGTTTTATCGTAGCAAAGCTGTATCGTTTTGAAGGTACATCGTCGCATGTTTCCATTTCACGGAGAGAGTTGGACGCTAAAGATAGAGGTTCATGTGTTCCCGGAGGGCCTGAGACATGTGGCGGCGACGACGACGGTGGTGGTAATGGTGAACGTTCTGCAGGTATATCACTATCATGAGACTCTCTGCTACTTGGAGCCTGACTTGATGGCCGAGGAGTCCTGAATCCTGGTAAAGGAGGTTGAGCACACTGGCACCCTTTGGTCGCAGAGGGACTGTCAATGTCGGCAGCTTTCTTCTCTGATGCCAGAAGAAGATACAATGATCCAACAACAGCAAGCCCTGTACCGACAATCGGTCCCCATTGGCCTGTTGAGATGTATTTTACGGTCAGTTGGTGATGCTCTGTCTGGATTATGGAATTTCACTGGAAGTACTTACCAATACTGGCCATCGGTTCATTCTCATACCTCACTTGATGGCTGAAAAAGTTCGTTTCTCCAATGATGAGAATTGTGAGCCCAGCGCCTGCAAAGACGGGGACTATTACCACGCTCATAAAAAGTCGAATAGTTTCATTGACCTTCTTCATCTTGCCCACTGTGGCCCCATTTGTGCCTCGGATGGGTTCATCAAGTCGCAAATCGTCACCGAGCTTGAACCCAAATCTTGACTTGAAATTGATTTCCAAAATCTTATCCATCATGGATGCCAACCACAAAATAGCGTGTACACAGCATGCCACACCCAGGAGCGTTGCAGTGCCAAATGTGAGCTTATCCGGGGCCGGAATTACATATTTGTTGTTTGCTGCACCTCCTCGCATTGGTGATTGTGGTCCAGTCGTATCGGTGCAATTCATTCCACACTGAGGCTGTTGCTCATACGGAAAGTCTTTGGCGCTTGCGGGAATGGGAATTCCGTTGTACACCCCTGAGCAGGTGATAGACTTTGCTCTGTAAAATTCGACAGTCAAGCTTAGCAGCCCTGTTTCAAGGGAGAGTTTGTTAGCTCACACCAAGTGTCAGGTGGCAGCCAGATTCTAATCGAGGCCCAACGAGACGTACCGGCCAAAATGAGACCTGCCCAGAGAAAGATGGTGTTCCGACCTGGATCGTAGAAATACGTCCTTGATAATCTGACGGTGACTGGGGCTGCCAAGATCCCAATTGCACATAGTTGAAAAGCACCATATATGTCCATGTCGACAGCACCTGTACTCGACGGTCAGTAATTCCCATTTTTCTGCCGTTGATGGCGTTGAAAGAGGCGTTCTAGTACACAAAAGCCAAAGAATAAAACAACAGGCGCACACCTACCATCTTGATGGAATGCCGCTAGTGCAATGCCGTGAAGCG
This sequence comes from Metarhizium rileyi, assembly GCA_031753515.1. NCBI lineage: Eukaryota > Fungi > Ascomycota > Sordariomycetes > Hypocreales > Clavicipitaceae > Metarhizium > Metarhizium rileyi. Next base: position 3,806,423 of record JAUKVO010000006.1, on the reverse strand, counting down.
CAGCCACCGCAGGCAACAACAAAGCCGCAGCAATACACGCATTTTTAGTCCATTCCGACTTACGGGCGAGAATACACGCGGCTATAAGGACATAATATCTGTTAAGGCGGGTTAAAGCTCCAAGGCTGAGAATGCATTGCCAAGACGGGAAGAATTCGGGGCAGTGCTTGGCCAGATTGCTATACTGAGGAAGTCACATACAGGATTCGGGAGCCTGGCCCATATTGGCCGGAAACAGGCCAAGCACAGACAACTTTTAGTCCAGGGGCCGAATCTGAAGCATTTCTCGCAATGAGTTGGCTTGATGCTTCGGTAAAGGCCTCGCTGACAGCCGTGCTCATCAGTTGAAGGGAAGACAGAGCTGGCATGGCCTCCCCGCGAAATGACAACAGCCCTAGGCTGTGTCTACAAATTGAGACAATGCAGGTACTCCGTATGGCGACTAAATGGAACAGGTGCGTGTATCAAAATATTAACTTTGGACGTGTTCAGCTGCGTTTGAAAAGTGAAAGTTGCTTGAGAGAAGACAAATTGATGAAGTCCAGAAATCTGTTGGTCAATCCAAATCCCGGGCCATCTTACGGAGTACTTGCCCTCGTTTTCATCGAGATAATGAGGCTGACCACACCGCGGCCAGCCTTCTGCTGTTGTGCTCACATCAGTCGCCAATACCTACCTGCATATGTAGGACAAAGAATCCACTGCGACCAACGGGAATCGTGTGGCTGCTGACAAGTTGCAGCTGAGCAGGCGAATAGTAAGGCGTGAGAGTACGGGGTAGCTTCGCATTGAAGGGGCCACAAGCGAGGCCAAAGACGGCCGTCACGGATAAGCCCGCCATTTAGGCAACGAGATTATTGCTGGGCTGCGAGAACAGTGCGCATATACGGAGTAGGTGAATCGTCATGCAAATCGAGGTCCTGTACGTGCGAAGCAGGTCAGACCAGCATGAGGTTAGTGGTCGGCGTCCTCATTGCAAATTGCAAGGGAGGAAAATACCATACCGTCGTCCGTGCCTTCCTCTTGCCAACCAAGTCACGAGTTCTTTGTTCTACGGAAGTGCGGAGTACGTACTCCGTACATGTTCTTTGGGGTTGCCAACGTTGCCAACGTTGCCATCCTCCCTTCGTCGCTTCGAAGTTCATATCCAATCGCGCACTGACCCGGCGGTCAGTCAGTGTCTCGCTTGTTTGAAGGGACTTTCGCCGAGTTCGCCGTCGAGAGCCAAGGCCAGGAACGCGACAGCGGCGATGTGACCAGTGGTGTCGTTGCTCAGTATCCCACGGCTTGCTAGCTGGGGCCCGGCACAGACAGGATTTGAGTGCTTCCAACTTTGAACCTTCTTGGAGGCTCGGCACCTCTTTGTCAACGGCTGGTGAACAGGGCTTGGTCATCCAACAACCAACATTGAGCAACTGCCAGACGGATTCGCGCCTTTCCACCGTAAGTTCGGGTCGTTGACGCTTTTCCCGCTCCAACAACTATTTCTTGCCCCCTCGGGGTTCCGCCACGATATTTTAGACTTCAAATATTCCAGTTCTAAACAGCCTGTTCTCTTCTCTGTTCTTCTTCAAGCTGCTCGCTGTCTTGAACACCCGGATGATGCAAAATTTTCTGGCTGTTTCACGGAAGTATGGCTGGCTGACTGACAGCAAACAGGACGTGCATTCCTCTCTCTGTGCCTCTCTCTGTGCCTCTCTGTTCTTCACAGTGGCAGGGCTCGAAACCTGGAATTCCTTACGGAATCTCGTGTGTTGACTGAGCGCTGCGCTGGTATTTATGTACGACACGTTTTCCCTCGAGAATCTTGATTAATCTCAAAAATTCCCCCCTCACCGAGCTTTCTTGATCTACGGCGCACCCAAGATATGGACAACGACGTATCTTTGAACACGGAGCAGATCCGTGGCTGGCATTCGATTTTGACTTTCGTCGTCTTCATCCTCACCAGTATGTACTCGTCCTATCGCCAACTGCATGTTATCCGATAATCACATTCTAACCTACGTTACCTAGATATCATTGTACTTTTTCCGTTCCACATACCAATTGCTGTGCCAAGAAAAATTTGGAATGTGCTTGAAGATGCTTTGAGTTGTGTCAGGATCATAGCGTCAAGAGAAGCTACTTCGCAACTTGATGCACATGGCGATGATGATAATGGCAAAATTAAGCCTTACGTAAGGGTCAATTTTCCCATGAACTTCGTCACCGCGCCTTTGATAGCAGACCTCTTTTTGCTCGCTATCCAAGCCATTGGGCGCAAAGAAGTGCATGATGGCATCCTGGGAGCCGACAATATCTCACCCATTGATATAATGGCTTTTTTCATCACTTTGGCCTATATTGCTATTTCCATCGACGCATCCGGTTTGATTCGGTACCTTGCTTTCAGAGTCTTGCAATGGGGGGGCGAGGTTGGGCATCGACTCTTCTTCTACCTCTACTCCTTCTTCTTTCTTCTCGGCAGCTTCATTGGCAATGACCCGATCATTCTCTCTGGCACAGCCTTTCTCGCCTACATGACGAGGGTCTCGAGCAATATTGTCCACCCTCGCGCCTGGATTCATACCCAATTCGCTGTTGCAAATATTGCCTCGGCAATTCTCGTATCGTCCAACCCTACAAACCTAGTCCTTGCGGGAGCCTTCGAAATCAAATTCATTCACTACACAGCGAACATGATTGTTCCAGTGGTAGCTACTGCTGTTGTTCTTTTTCCATTTCTATTATACGTTGTCTTCGCAAATGAAGCATTGATTCCGTACTCAATCGAGATGCACGAACTGTCTCCAGGGGCTAGAGATACGAAGCCCGTCAACCCAAACATTCCGCATGCGCGTGGACAAATGGAGGAAGAAGAAGACAACATATTCAATGATGAACAGACTAAAAAGTTATCATTAGAAGAGATTATGAACCCATTTTTGGACAAAGGCGGTGCTGCATTCGGAGCTGTCATTATGGCTGCAACACTTATCACTGTTCTAGTCATCAATGCTATTAGCACCGGCACCGAAGCCCATCCCGTTTTCTGGGTAACACTACCTGCAGCGTTTGTGATGTTTTGTTGGGATATCGGCTTTGGCTGGTATCACCGTGCAGAGACAAGACAAATCGCCCGCAGGGGCCGGCTCGAACTGGAGAATGCACGGGAAGAGCGAGCCCTGCGAGAAAGGGACGAAGCAAGATCTTCGGATACAAACATGGCTACTGAGGTTGCAAATGCATGCGAGCTCAAAGAACATTCCACGAATGCTGGGGAGGCCACTAATACGACTGGTGAAAACGCGGTGGTGTCATCAACTCCCGCAATCTTTGTGTCCAGTAACAACGACGACATGGCAATTATTACCAGCTCCTCTTCAGGATCTGTTTCCTCATTGCCAACTCCTGTGGCTGTGGATGTGACGGATAAGCGTACGGGAAACAACGAAAAAGAAGCAGTATACCAGGACTCTAGACTCGACTGTCGGACATGCCCGTCTCCTAGCCCTGACTTGCTCGTCGCACCGGCTAGCGGGAAGGCTGAAGAACAGGGACAAATCTCACGAGACTTACCATTTCAAAAAGGCAGCGGTCCCACGACGCTTGTGTCGCTCTCAAAGGATGGCTTCAGGTGGTGCCAAGAGACGTTCCCTACTGCGGCAGCCGTTATTCTGCATTTACCATTCGCCTTGGTCCCTTTCGCATTCTCAATGTTTGTGCTTGTCCAAGCCTTGGTAACTAAGGGCTGGATTCCTGTCTTTGCGTACGGTTGGGATAACTGGGTGAAGAAGACGGGAACTGTTGGTGCCATTGGTGGCATGGGCTTCCTGTCCGTGGTGCTGTGCAATGTATGTTAATACATCCCGCCCCCTAGGCTTTGCTGTTTATCTGACACTAGCTTCCGTATAGTTTGCTGGCACGAACATTGGTACCACGATCTTGTTATCCCGGGTCATCCAGACGTGGCAAAAGATCAATAATGAAAACCAGACCGACATCAGCGACCGCACATTTTGGGCCACCGTGTACAGCATGGCAATTGGAGTGAACTATGGTGCATTCAGCACCGCGTTCAGTGCTTCACTGGCAGGACTTTTATGGAGAGACATCTTGTCTCGCAAGCATATTCACGTCCGAGGACGTGAGTTCGCCCGCGTCAACTTCCCAATCATTGCAATTGCCATGATTGTTGGCTGCGCGGTCCTTACTGGGCAGGTTTATGTTGTGCGAAGTGATAGTCCGTATAATTCTTCTTAGAAAAATACATATGCGGCCAATGGTGGGAGGATGATGATTTCGATTTCTGTACTTTCCACCTGGGTAGGCCATTAGCCCTGGATGGTTTTGGGAGGGGAAGAGTAAGGAATCACGCAGGACATGATCAAAGGAAAAGGATGTGCTATTGAGCATTTTAGCGCCACATGCAGCAAATGTATGAATGAGTCTATATATATATGATGACATATCTGTTTGAAGACGTATTGACGTCCAACAACAAAAGATACTAGAATCGCCGAAACGAGGTAATAGACAAGTCCTGTCAACGTTTGCTGCTTTTCGAAGCCCCAGTTGTGATGGCTTTGAGGGCACGCGTGTATGTGACTTGGTCCGACGATGCGTGCTGCCGAGAGGGCATGGTTTTTTTAACAAGTTCGCGAAGTTTAAATTGCTGACCTTGTATGACTCGATGCCCTCACCGAAAAGGTAATTATTCTGGGTCCAGACGTTATGGAGCCGACTCCAGTCAACTTGTAGGCTGGGGGTATGACGGGAAAGTTGCTTGTCAAGGGGCTTCGTCTGACCCTCTTGCAGAAGTTGTGAGGGGACACTGTCCAATATGTGTGACAGGATTGAATGGTCTAAGTGACAATGACCTTGTTAGTCGACGTCTCCTGCCACCGTCGACACCCCGTCCTCAGCTGGACCACCTCGCCCCTTCCACCTTGGCATGCTCACGGGGCTATTAAGTTACCTCGTGACATTTGCCGTGGCGGTATATTTACCTGGTGGTCGCGCCTTGCCCTTGTTATTGGGATGCTTCTGCTTCGTCATAACCAGCTCGTCGGTTTCAGCCTGGTTCTTACCGTCTGAAGAGCGCTTCGCGGCGTGCGATGCACCAATTTCAGGCTATCCCAGGTCCGAGAAGCAGCAAAGCATAGCAAGGTATGTCGCCGACCCTCGTGTCTCACGGCTGAGACGGGGTTTGTGCGGTCTAACTATATGCAAGGGATGAGCTTGGAGGGCGATGCAACCGAACCTAGGATCGATCCGAAACTCTGAGCATGCATATGATCTATCGCCTGTACGGCTGCTGCTGCGATGTTGCCAATGCCATGAACCTGGCAAAGCGAAGTGATCCATGTCTATACTCAGCCGCTGGATAGAACGAAAAAAAAGGAGCTGTATCATGGTCAACGTGACAGAACAAACCTATCCAGGCGGACCAACCATTCAAAGCCCCTGAAGACGCTCAACAGGGTAAGTGCCAATCCCAACGGCTGTAACTAATGCCGTCTACTCCAAGATGACTCAAAATACTCTGCTGATGCTGGGCCCGACCCAATGCACCCGCTCGCATTTCCTCTCGTTCCGCCAGTTTCTGATGCGGTCCTCGATCCATCCGCTGCTATAATCAACCCACAACCCCCCGGACTTTTGACTCATCTCGTGGTTCGGGATCGTCTCTCTCGCCCCTCCTTCCAGTATATATTCTGGTCCTCGCGCTGCTCCGTAGCTCAGCGATCTCATGGGGATACACCTCTTCTCGTCCCCTCCTCGCCAATTCCACTGGACACACTGATCTTGTGTTCGGCAGTATTGCTCGCAAGCTTCAGGGGTGCTGGTTTTCGCCTCATCAGGCGGTTGCCAACTGTCCCAGTCGCCGTTGTCCCAGTCCTGGAGAGTGCCGGACTCGCCGGCACGTCGGAGACGCCAGACATCAGAATACAGCATTGGGCGCTACTGACTGTTAGAAAGCCGTCGACGGGGGTCGCCGTGTTTCGTTCTCACTCACATGTAGTTGTCGATGGCCAAACTCCCAGCGCCACAGGTCATTCGTGTCTGCGGGAGCCGACTTGTGCAGTGTCATGACGGGCTGGCACCAGTACAAATCCGAGAACGGGATGCCGTGCAAGGGATGGGGGTTGAACATGGGCCAATAGCCCTGCAGTTGAACGGTCGTGTTCCAAAGAGCCCATCCGAGCACGCTGTCGCCGCAGCATTCGGAGGCAACGAGGTCCAGCCACTTCTCCGTGACATGGGGTTCCAGATACTGGCCGTTGTTGTCGCTGTTTCGGTGCAACAACGCCTTGACTGCGCCTCTGCTGAGGACCAAGCCAGGTCCCCCGTTGGCGAACCACGTTTTGATATCTCGCTGAGGATCGTGTCGGCCGGGGGATGGTGAGCCCATGTAAATCGGGGTATCGGGATCGAAGTTTTGGAGGAAGCGGAAGGCATTGTCCCAAAACACATAGGTGTCCGCTTCGTAGAAGAAGTAGAAGCCCTTGTCCGGTCTGGCCAACCAGGCTCGTTCTACCATGGGTAGAAACTTGTACTTGTCGAGGATCCAACCATCGATGGCCTGCTTCGTCTTCGCGTTCAGGGTGCCGTTGTTTCTCATCGCCGTCTGCGCCGTGTAGTTTCCGAAGCTAGGGTTCCTGTGCAGGTCGTAGTAGCCGGCTGGTAGATCGGCAAGGACATCGATGGTTTGGTGGCCATGAACCACCTCGTTCATGTCCGAGATTACCAACAGGTCGTCCTTGTTGAAGCATGACGAGACGGAGCTGAAAGTGGCATCGAGCCTTTCTTTGTTTTCGCTGTGGCCAATCTTCAAGACGGGCTGGATATAGTTGAGGATATACTTTGGAAACGAGGCGCACAAGTCTTCCCCGCTCATGTTTCCTGCATTGTCCAGGGATACGGGGGAGAAGCGACTGGTGGAGGTGAAGTCGTAGACCTCGGGTCCCGTGTGCTCGCGATGGATCGACGGTGCCCTCTGGAATCGGATGTGGCGTGCGACGATCAGCGCGGCACTTGTGATGCATATTAGCATGCAAACGAGCACGCGCGAAAGTCGCTTGTTCGGCGTGAAGCCCAGGCGCGGTGGTTTTAGGGGGCCATTGAGAATCGCCATGTTCGTCGGCGCGACATTGCAGACGCAGACGCAGCCTTCCGGAGATTGAGAGCAGATACCGGAAGAAAGACGCGGCAACGCTGGGGAGGCGAGACGTTAGTTATTCAAAGAGCGCAGGTCGACCCGGGTAGTTTGCGGGAAAGAAGAGAAAAAAAAATTAAATGGAACACGCGGACGGCGCGGCGCGGTTGGCCATGCAAGTAACCCACAAGTGGCTCAAGAGTTCAGAAGCTAGTCTAGATCGCAATTGACGGCCTTTACTCCGTACAAGGCAAAGGCTTCATCGAGTCCCTCCAACATGTCTCATTCCGCAGATTGCCGAACTAACTTGTCAGGGAAGAACGGAATGTCCAAGACAACTCTGTGTGGCCTGTACGGAGTAGTACCAAGAATGAGGCTCACACACAAGCAGCCGGGTAAATTGCCGCACCTGTGCACAACCTTTCTTTGTCTCGGGGAATTCGACGAGGCCGCGATCAATTGCCGCTCCTGACTCACATCCGTCTTTGCTTACCCCCACCCCCCCACCCCCCTTATTCGCAGAGGTTGTCTCTACGCCTTGGTTCAGGCTCGACTTCTGGCGTTAGCGTCAGATCATCGTTATCAGATCAATCAGATAACTCGGCGCGCTCCGCCTCGTTCCGCGGATGAAAGGCTCGGTGATTTCGGCACACAACGCGTCATGGGGGCCAACAAAAGCCGGAGTCCTCCCAAATGTCCGGGCGGACATAGTCCGGCCTGCCACAATGGGCTCTGGGTGGTCCTCGGCCATATGAAGAGAATGAAATGACAAGCCGGCGACTTCTAACCCCCGATTTCCTTCTCCTCCTACCTGCATAGTTTCTCCTTCGATCTTGGCTCTGCAGAATTGTCGCTCGCAAATGTTCGGCAAGTTGGGATTATACGCCCGCGTCTTTGGCTACGTCCTCGTCGTGCTCGGCAAGGAGTTGAAACATGTCCTGTCCACAGCCTTGGTGCGCCATCGGGCACGACTTTTTGGAAGCACGCCTTCCGACCAGCGAGATCGCACCATCGTCATCGTCGGCGCCTCGTTTGCCGGACATCACGTGGCTCGCCTGGTTGCTGGCCAGTTGCCGCCGAAATGCCGCTACCGGGTGGTGGTCGTTGAACCGAACAGCCACTTCCACTTCACTTGGGTGCTCCCTCGCTTCTGCGTTGTCAGGGGTCACGAGCAAAAGGCCTTTATTCCGTATGGGCGATATGTCCAGTGTTCGCCGGGGGTGCTTGAATGGATTCAAGACCGGGTCGCGAGTATTGGCAAGACCCATGTGCGGCTGGAGAAGAGCGGAGAGGCCATCAGGTATGATTGTCTTGTTGTTGCCACGGGATCCGGGGTGAAGACCGGACTGCCATCGCGGGTGAATGCCACGGAGAAGACAGTCGGCGTCGAACTCGTTCGTCAGGTTCAATCAGCAATCGAGGCCGCGGAGACGGTCGTCGTTGCAGGCGGAGGCGCAGTCGGCGTGGAGGTTGCAACTGATGCAAAGAACTCGTACCCCGACAAGACCATCATTCTTGTTCACCCGAGACCAGCCGTCATGCATAGATTCGGCAAGAGGCTGCAGAGTGAGGCCCTCGCAGGGCTGGAGAGGCTGGGTGTGGAAGTTGTTCTTGGGGACAGGGTCATGGACGAGGACTCGGAAGCAAAGAGGGTGACGTTGAGATCGGGGAGGGAGATTCACTGCGACCTTTTTGTAAGTCGTCTGCTCCTGGTTTTCATGTCTCCTTGCAGAATCACGCGTTTACTTACCAGACTGATACAGCTCAACTGCACCGGACAATCGCCCTGCTCGGATGTCCTCCGTTCTTTGTCACCGCAATCGGTATCCTCAGACGGACACATCCAAGTCAAACCGACGCTGCAAATCGCCGACGACGAGTTCCCCAATATTTATGCTTGTGGAGATGTTACTCATACCGAGACACCGTGTCCCAATGCTCGTTCTGCGATGCGTCAAGCAGCCACCGTGGCGAGAAACGTGCTGAGGGTTGTCGATGGGAAACAGCCCACGCATGTGTACAGACACCATTGGGTCGATTCGTTTATCAAGTTGACTCTTGGTCTGGTGAGTGGAGACAAGAACCACATCTTTTGTCTCTAGAAGCCGAACTGACCTTGTTCAGGATCGCTCCGCCACCTTCATCGGAGACGGACATTCAGACCTGATGTTCAAGACTCGGGAGAATGATGTGACATTGATGATCAAATCCACCTGGACAAGAATGGGACTGAAGCCATTTGAGGATGACTCTTACAGCGGTGATGCGAACGAAAAGATTGAGGGGTAAGAAGAGTTCAGTTCATTCAGTTAAATGGGTTACTGTAGTAGTTATCTCGTGTTTACACCTTTTGTTTCCTCCTTGCCTCTCTCTACCTTTACTATTTTGCTTCCCACGTTCTTTGTCCAAACAGTTTGCATCTTATTATCCCAACTCCACCATCACCGACAGCCGGTCACCCCATGCAGAAAACATACACGGTGGCGAGAAGAATACCGACAACAGTAAATCACGAATCTTCCCTTGTCTTTTCATGGATGAAGGAAGTTTTGAGCAACTCCCATTATGGACATATTCATCTTTCCCGCATCGACTTCGACGCATTGTCGCACGCAATAACTACCAGCTACCGTGATGAGCCGCTCTCCATGACCCCTTCACCCACCCCCCATCCATCCGTGGCACTTTCTTCCGTCTTCAACCTCAACCAACGCCAACGCCAACGCCAACGCCAACAACACGACGAGTCAGATCGTCGGCCTCGTCACGGTCGTGACCATAAACCATGAAGATCCTGCTTCACTCTCACTTCCCAGCCGGCCACACGTACCCCATGCAAGCCGTCGCCCAAGCCCTCGTCGCCCGCGGCCACACCGTCCTTTGGCTAAGCAGCCCAGACAATGAGTCGCGAGTGCTCGCAACCGGCGCCAGATTCACTCCAACTCATGCCCTCGCTGCTCTGGACGCCCCTCTCATCAAGTCCCACAGAACTGGGCTCTTCGAAGGGTCGCACAGCAGCCGGAACCGCCGTCTCCTCGCCCAGGTAGCAGACTATCGCGACGCCCTGGCTGCCTTCGATGCGGACGCGCTGCTAGTTGATGTCTTCCCCTACGGCGCGCGTGCATTGTGCGAGCTTGGTGAAATACCAACCTACGCAACGCTGGGCGTCATTCCTCTGTACACGTCCGGACTGAACGCTCCGCTAGCAGCGTCAGGCGACGTCCCTCCTCTTTCGTGGACAGCATGGCTCGTCAGCGCCGCGAGACAGCTCATCAGTCGCTGGATGGCAACCCCGTTGTTTCTACGGCCTGCAATGAACCAGCAGAGAAGGGTGCTCGGCCTCGGTGACCTCCCGTTTGGCGAGGCCTTGGAGGATTTCACATACAGCCCGCACTTACACATCCAGGCCTCCTCTCTGCAGCTCGACTTCAACCAGCCGCCAAGCACCACGTCTCATCGGAAACACACCATCTTCGTAGGACCCCTCGTCACAAGGCCGATGGATCTGCCGCGGCTGCCGTCCTGGTGGAATGGCCTGTCCGCCCGACACAGGACCATCGTCGGCATAACGCAGGGAACGCTGGCTACGGACCCGACCTCGCTCATCATCCCGTCCATCAGGGCGCTACAAGATGATCCCGCCCTTGCCCTGATCGTGATATCGCCCCACGTAACGGAGATCCAGTCAAACACGAGGCGCACGGAGAACATCTACCACGCAGCCTGGCTACCGTATGACCTTCTCCTTGCGCAGTTATCGCTGCTCATCACCAACGGTGGGTACGGCAGCATCACGCAGGCGCTGTCGCACGGGGTGCCGCTGCTGTGTGCCGGTCAGTCAGAGGATAAGAGGGACACTGCGGCGAGGGTCACCTTCTCGGGGGTTGGTATCGATTTGAAAACGGATAGTCCCGAGGTGGAGAGCGTCAGGCAGGCGGCGTATGCCATAGTACAAGACGAAGGCTACAAAGCCCGGGCGGAGAAGATGAGCAGTGAGCTGAACAGTCTGGGGGGCGCAGACGCTGCCGTTGATGCGCTCGAGGGGCTTCTTCACGGCTTTGCCATGGCTAGAGCCGATGTATTTGGAGACAAGTTAGTTAACCCAGGACGTTGATCTCGGTGACAAACCAAGTAGGTGGTCTCCGCCCCATCAACCATGAATAAGCACAAAGAAAGCCGCCCGTATTCCCAGTCGCATCGGGATCGCGTTATCACGATGAACCTGGCACGTGTGGGTATATGCAATCTGCAGCGTCCAGGACTCGCCGCGTCCCTTCCAGATAGCGAAGAGTACCGCTGCCGGAGGAGCAGCTTGGCTAGAAAACTGTAGAATAGTAAAGGTGCTAGACTAAATGGGATACTGCACTTGGTAGTGTACATGTATAGATCTATTTCCGCGTCAAAGACTGCTTCAGCGCCGCGACATGTTCTTTCTGCTCCTGCGTCACCTCGATTTCACCTCCATCCTCGCTGAACAGCGTTTCCTGCGCTGCAACCAACCAGTTAGCAAATAGACTTTTGGCGAGGGAATCGAATCGAATCGAATCGAATCGCACGGAAAACTCACCGCTCCACAGCTCTGAATAGACGCCGGCCCGGTCGATCAGCTCCCTGTGCGTCCCCATCTCTGCGACCTTTCCATCCTTCAGCACGATGATGAGGTCTGAATCGAAAATGGTGCGTAGCCGGTGCGCGACGAACACGCTTGTACGGCCCTTTTCTCTCAAGACACCATTGATGTTGATCATGAGCGCCTGCTCCGTGTGCGTATCCAACGCACTGGTGGCTTCGTCGAAGAACAGCAGCGGCGGGTCCTTCAGCAGCAATCTGCTCATGGCGAGACGCTGCTTCTCGCCGCCCGAGATCATCATGCCTCGCTCGCCGACTTGCGTGTTATATCCGTCGGGGAACTTTTCGATGATGTCATGGATGCGGGCGCGTTTGGCCGCCGCGATAACGTCTTCTCGAGAGGCGTCGATGGACCCGTAGCGGATATTGTGCTCGACGGTGTCGTTGAATAGGGGCGTGTCCTGCGGCACTACGCCGATTGACCTGCGGAGGGAGTCGAGCTTCACATCGCGAATGTCTTGGTCGTCGATCAGGATTCGCCCGTCTTGGACGTCGTACGAGCGGAAGAGGAGGCGTAGGAGGGTGGACTTGCCACAGCCGCTGGGCCCGACCACGGCTACCTTTTTGCCTGCGGGTATGGTAACGGACAGGTTTTTCAGAATGGGACGATCGGGGTGGTATCCGAATGTTACGTCCTGAAACCTGATCTCTCCCCCGCGCGCGAGGACAAGGTCCTTGGCGTCGGGTTTCTCGGCAATGTTGACATTGACCTTTTGGAGGTTGAACAGAGTTTCCATGTCGAGGAGCGACTGGCGCAGCTCTCTGTATACGGAACCTAGAAAGTTGAGCGGCACAGAAAGCTGGAAGACAAGCTGGTTCACCATGACGAGGTCGCCCACTGTCAACGAACCAGTGGCCACCCCGTCCGCGGCCAGGTACATCATGGCGGTCAGAGCAGAAGAGAAGATAATATTCTGGCCACTGTTCAGGAAAGCCAGCGATGTAGCCACCTTGATGGAGCTCTTCTCGTACTCCTTCAGAGCCTTGTCGTACCGCGCCACCTCGAACTTCTCATTGTTGAAATATTTGACAGCCTCGTAGTTGATCAAAGAATCCACAGCCACAGTCGACGCTTTGTTGTCCGCGGCATTCGCCTGCCTTCGGAACTTTGTCCTCCAAGCCGTAGTCCAGATGGTGAAGGCCGTGTATCCCACCATGGTCAACGCCGTGATGGCAGCAAACTTTGCGCCGTACTGCCATGTAAGAATACCGCACACCAGGCTGATTTCCAGGGCGGTGGGAATGATGTGAAACACCATGCTCGTCAGCAAGAAGCTGATGCCCTTGGTACCTCTGTCGATGGCTCGCGTCAAACCACCCGTTTGCTTGGATAGGTGGAAGTTCAGATCCAGTCGGAGCAGGTGGTCAAAAACGTTGCGCGCGACGCTCCGGATTGCCTTTTGCGCAACCGACGCAAACACAGCATTCCTGATCTCTTGGAAGACTGTGGCTCCTATTCTCGCGGCGCCATAGGCGACTATCATGCTCCCTGCAACGGCGGCAGCCGTGCCACCGACAGCCGCGAAGTCGATGTTCATAGAGTCCACGATGCTCTTGAAATAGAACGGCACTTGAACGTTTAGTAGCTTTGCTCCTATGAGCAGCGATACGGCCAGTCCCACGCGGATTTTTGTGCCGTAGTTATCTTTTGGCCAGAGGTAGCGCGACATCTCCTTCATTATGGCCCAGTCGGCCTTGCGCTGCTCCCTCGTCGATTTGTCCGGCATCGCAAGGGGGTCATTCTGCTTGGGGGCTGCTTTTGCGGCTGGTGTCGTCTTGGTCATTGTCGTAGACGGCCTCACGGGCTCCGTCTTCTTAGCTTGGTCATGACGAGGGATCGACGTTCGGAGAGACCGTGTCGAGGCCATTGGCCGTTGGGAATGCCATAACGGTCGAGTTTGGGCCGGCGGGAAGCTACACCGGGGGCAGAACAGCAATGAACGTTGCAATATTCGCGAAATCATTGTCATCTTCCTAGGTAGTTGCGATCATCGTGCATGAGGTTGCGAGTTTTCGGGTGCGACGTTGAATGGCGGGGTGACCTGGATGGTCTCGGCCGAGCTGGTGTTACAGCAAAAAGGGAGCTAGAAGGAATTGACAGGGGAGAAGACAGTTGCGAGACTATTGGCTGCAAGTCCCAGAGGAAGCAGTCGACGCATGGATATTGTATTCAAACCGGAGGACGCGGATGAAATTGACTAAGGCTCTCAAGGTACTCCGTACGGAGTGGTTACGGAGCACACGCGACCGAAATACGGACAAAGGGAACGATGGCGTCAGACTTCAAGCCTCAGGCATGACTGGGTCTCGAATAGTGAATTCGGGTGCTCATGCCTTTTTACTTGGGGCTTTTGTGACCCCACCACAGCCCGGATTTACGCTAGTTGTCCCTGTTGCCTTACCCCATAGTATATCTGTAGTATGAAAGTCTAGTACCTCTGGTGTTTTCTTTAAATGTACACGCTCTAGGCCAGACTATTGATATTCCGGCTGTCTTAGCGCCTTAAAAAAGCCCTGCAGCTGCAGAAGCTGGCAGAATCGTAGAATCTATCATTGCAGCTTTTTGGTTGTTGAGAGAAGCTACCAGACCTTAATATTGAGAATAGTGCCACTTTTCTGCTACCCACACTGATACCTTTTGAGCAGCGAGGTCAGCTTATCTAAGTGATGTAGCTCTTTGTAACTCTAAGAATTAGTACTACTTCTGCTATCATAATATTTCCTAGTATATCTATGTATCTTTAGATGAACTGTTACTTATTAGCTGAGATCCTGGTCTTCTACAAGAGCGGCATTTTTTAACACAATCAAGGGATAGGGCAGCGAGGCTGTCGCAATGGGATACAAGGGGGTCTAAGGTACAAATTGTCATGGCGTGGCCATGTCACATTTGTGTGACAGGGGCTAACCGCCAAAAAAGTGGGCTGTTGTAAGGCGTGGGCGCCCCAAGTAAAAAGCATGAGCGCCCCGAGCAAAAAAGAAGAGCGCCTCCCCGAGCAATTCACTAATACAATAGAAGAGTGGTTTTTTTTATGCGAATTGGCTAAGCAGGTGCTACTGCCTGCGTCGCACATCAGCGCGTCGCAATGCAGGTCCTGCGGTCTAGTTTCCGAGCAACACGGCCGCTTTCCGTGTCAAATGTTGCTAGTTGCCGTTCACCCAGTGGGATTGGGCCGTCTGCATGCACGCACTTCTTTTCGACCGATGGATCCAGCAGGAGCGGTAAGCATTTGTCGCCGTGTCCTCTTTGCAATGGCTTTTGGTTTTTAGATTCCTCGTGGGCTTGGAGGGACGCTCGGATTCAAGCACAACCACGATTCAAATGCCGAATCCATTCACATAAACCTGCTCAACCCAGCGGACTAATGCCTGATAGCGCAGGACGCCATTCGAAAAGATGATGCCGACCGCAAAAATGCCAAAAACGACGATCCATCCCTATTCTCGAAGATGGGGGAATCGGCAGCCACCACATTTGCCTCCATCTTCGTCTTGGGGGCAGGTTTCGCTGGGGCTGGGTACCTTTACCACAAATCTTATAAAATGCTCGTCCTCAAGAAAATGACGCGAGCCTTCGAGCCCGGAGACCCTGTCCTCGAACTGGCTGCGGTGGGAAAAGACGTTCCTCGTAATCACCCTCCCGGTGAGGAACATTGGGTGCGCCGCCCAGAACAAGAACACATCGACCGGATCATCACGGGCCAGGAAGTCGGCCATTACTACTTGATTCTGGGCGAAAAGGGTTCCGGGAAAAGCAGTATGCTTATAGAGGCAATGCGCAAGATTGATGGTGACGGCGTCGCCATGTTCGAGGCCCATGCTGATCCCGAGATTGTGAGAATACGACTGGGAAAAGCGCTTGACTACGAGTTTCACGAGGACTACATCGGTGGGTACTTTAGCGAGAAAGGTCCTCGTGACATGGGCGCTCTTTTGGACATTGAGCGTGCGCTGAATAAGTTGGAGAAAGTGGCCATGAAATTATTCCGCATTAGAAGGAAGCCTCTGGTTGTCATTGTCAATCAGATGCACCTATTAAGAAATGACGATGATGGCCGAAACCTCATTGAACTTTTACAACAACGCGCCGAACAATGGGCTGCAGCCGGTTTAGTCACCATGGTATTCAACTCAGACGATTACTGGGTCTACGAACGACTGAAGCAGCTATCCACCCGGATGGAAGTGTTGCCTGTGACAGATTTGCCAAAGAGGCAAGCCATACAGGCTTTACAGAGATATCGAGTGCGCTATTTCGGGGAAAAGGTAACGCAGGAGCAACTCGACGATGTGTATGACCGTGTCGGAGGACGATTGAGTTTCTTGAACCGCGTGGCTAAAAGTCGTGACATGCTGGCCACGTGCGAAAGAATCAAGGACATAGAGAAGAAATGGTTCCTCAACCAATGTTGGATCATGGGAACTGAAATGGATGATGATGTCATGGACCAACAAAAGTGGGCTGTGAGTTTCCGACTTCTTCTTCATCGAAATAGTTGGCGAGAAAGGAAAATCGTACTGACGAGAACCGCTAGGCCGCTGCCATGGTTCTGGCACATGCCCTCGTTGAGAAGGAAGACAGCATGGTCAGCACGTATGACCCCGTTGCAGGCCACATCCTACCGACATTTCCATTCCATATAGCTCAAGAGATCATGACGCGATGTGACTTCATCAGAGATCTTGACAGCTTGAACTTGTTCACGATTACGAACCAAGCAGACGTGCGAGCCAGCAGCGTACCGATGCATCGGGCTTTCAGGGAGATTTGTAGTCAACCGGGGTTCAAGGAGCATCTGGACAATACTATCGAAAGAATTGCCGCAATTGAGAGCTTGGGCCGAACCAGGGAATTGGTGGCCAAAGATCTCGTTCTTGGTGGGCATTATGATATTCGGCAGGAGCGCAACAAGTTTACGATGAAGTTAAGGATGCCCGACGAGGGGACCGAGAAGGACTGAAAAAAAAAATGTACGCGAACAGCGATAGAAACGAATTACTCGCAGTCCTCTTGAAAGACTTTTTCTCATGTCATGTTGTATTTACATATAAGCATTACACGGTTTGTGGTGTCGAAGCTGGATCTTGCGTTGAAGTTGGCTTTTTATGTGATCAGACTCCCAAAGAAGGAATTGAGTTGAGAAGCAGCAGAAGCAATGTGACAAGTCTAAACGATGTGGTATCTAGTTAACTTATAGTGTGTAAGTCACTCGGTCAGTTCACAGTTTTCGAATAATGGCAGAATCACGTTGTAATGGTTGCAGTCCGCCTGCATTGTGTCCCTAATTTGTGGCCTGATATATCGGGCCACGAGAATGACCAACAGGGAGAGCTTGACGCGCCCCCAAAAACAGCGCCCCACACCTAAGTTTACTGGCAGGCGCAAACCCAGCCCCATTCTCAGATCAGCTGGAACTTTGGAACTTGACCGTCACGACAACTCCAACAATTACCGCCGTAGCGAAGTTCACGCAGCGATGGCGGACGTGGACGATTACTCAATCACCGGCTCGGAAGACGCCGCAGATATTGAGGGGATTCCTGGGGTCGACGACGACTTCGGAGCCATTGAGATGTTTGATAGCAATGCAGAGCCTTCGACCTTTTCTTCACAGGCTCCAGTAGCAGTCATGTCGGAGGAAATTACACCCAAACCGTCGACGAAGAAATCAAAACGGGATAGAAAGGCCAAAGAAGACAAGAAGCGAGCAGCTTCCAAAGAAGGCATTGTACATTCTTCGCCCATCCACGGAGAAGAGGGCTCGTCTTGGTCACAGCACAAGGCCAAGAGGAAAACGATCCGAGATGTGGAATTTCCTGACAGTCCACCCACTCAGACAAGGCTAACCGAACACTCGTCGAATACACCTTGGGGGCGGTTGCAAGATGTCGAAGAAGAAGAAGTAACAGCAGCAGGTGAAGCAGCGGCTTCTACAACATTCAAAACAAAGACGAAGCGCAAGCTTTCGGACTCCGCAGATGGCAAGGGTCGGAGGAAGCGCCGATCCCACGATCAGAAACATGGCGGCCAAACTATCGATTCAGGCTCTTCACCTTCGCTATATAAGAGGAAATCGAAACGTAGTGTTCAGGGAAACGTTACATATGAACATGACGAAGCCGATGCCGACCCGCAACAATCTCCAACCATCGCGCACGTACGCCGACAAAGCCAGTCACGAGACGCTCGCTCCAGAGAGAATAGTGCTCCCGTCGAAAGCCAAATGGACGTTGACTTGGGGATCGACGAGCGTACAAAGACTGACGCGACCCCGTTGGCTGAAGCTGATGACGCTATCGAGCGCCTGGCGCGTGAAGCCTGGAACGAGCATCGAATTGGACAGCAAGCATTGGATGAAGGGGAAAACAGAGCCCAGGAAAAAGAGTTGGCTGATGAATATCCCCAAAATCCGTTGGATGATAGTGTGGACGGAATGGTTGAAGCCCAGCCACCAAATGCCAAGTCGAAAAAAAACAAATCCACCCGGAAGAAGGCCAAGCCAACCTATTATGAGCAGGATCCTATTCCTGATATAGCGAGTGACGATGAAGGCCACAGAAATGCCATGGGAGAGCTGCCTTCACCGTCTGCTGCAACGCCGAAAGCTCGAAGAGTGAAACGTGCTGCCAAGAAAGAGTCTCGTGGACGGAAGCCGAAGAGAGAAAAACTCTCACAGTCCATGCGTGGCGGCTCAGCAGATGGAGTTGGTGCATTAGGACAGGCTTCTGGTCAGTCACGAAATCGCTTGGTCGGTTACACTCAAGGTCGATTTACCGACGCTGAGCTCGCACGCATTGCGCGAGCGGTAGAGTGTTATAGGGCTGATCATGATATATCACAACAAGAAGTGAACGAAGTGAGTGAATGCTTTGTATTACATACGCCGATCTATTGGGTTATTGCCGCTTACTTTCCATCCAGCTCATTCACGCCCCCGGTGGAACCACAGCTGGGGAAACTCACGCGCAACTCTGGTCTCGTATATTCGCCGAATGCCCTGACCGTCACCGACAAAAAGTCATCAACATTACTCGCAAAAAGTTTCACAACTTTGTTGCCCGTGGAACATGGACTTCAGAGCAAGACACTGAACTTGCGGAACTCATTCAGCAGCACGGGACAAAGTGGTCTCATATTGCGGGTCTCATCAATCGTCATCCTGAGGATCTTCGGGATCGTTATCGCAACTACATTGTCTGCGGTCCGAATCAGCGAAAGGATGCCTGGGATGAGAATGAAGAAGCTCGCCTTACCCAGCACATCATTGAGTCTATGATGGTGATTGATGAATTGCGAGCCAACCAGCCGTCGAGACCTTTGCTCCAAAAGAGCTACGAAGAACTCATTGACTGGCAGAATATCAGTGAGCTGATGGACAGGACCCGAAGTCGCCTGCAATGCATCACAAAATGGAAGTCGCTCAACATTCGCACTCATGGTAGAGACCATCTCATCTCCAGTCAACCCGATTCCCAAATATCGTTCAGGCTTGAGAAGGCTAGACGACAGATTGCCGCAATGCCTGTCGAGGAACGATATCGCCTTGTCATGGCGATCAATGCCACCACAGTCAGCACAGATGCCAAAATCCCTTGGCAGAAACTTGTGGACAAGCCGTTCCGAAATCAATGGCACCGATCTACTCAAATGCTTCTCTGGCGACGATTGAAGCAGTCTGTGCCCAATTGGGAGAGTTCTAATGTGCGAGATTGTGCGCAATATCTGGTCGATCAGTATAACCAAACCGGCGATCTTCCCGAAGTGGCGGACAAGTTCTTTGATGATGCAGAGGAGATGCACTACATACAAGCCATTACCCCGGTCTCGATATCCGGTATACAGGGCGACGGGCGAGGCCAGGTGAGTGCAGAGTTCATCAGGGAGTCTGATGGCGAATACAACAATGCCAATGAGGACATTGCCCAACTGGAAGAGGGTGAGGAACACCAACCAGAAGAGCAAGATGTGGAAATGAGAATTGATCCTGCTTTGGCCGAGGTTGCCACGTCGCCGAAGAAGTCAACTCCTGCCAAAAGCACCACTTTCAAAACACCGAGGTCTCGAAAGCGAAGGCGGAGATCTGCTGCGGACGATGATTCCATCGAAGATACTTCGGAAGGCCCGCAAGAACCACAGCGGACACAAGAGTACGATGCAGAAATCGACGACGAACAGTTGCGCGCGAAGACGACGCCGAGCAAGCTCAAATCGCCTCGTGGGAAGAAGGCCACACAGCAAACTTCGCCATCAGGAAGTGGAAAAGACAGCCTTATGGCTGACAGCGTCATGGACGACATGGAGGACTTGCCTGCACGGATCGCCGTCGCTTGAGGTGGGCAATATGCTACATGCGGGGAGGGTTTTGAGATGGCTGCCATTACGATGAACGAAACTTGTGGCTATTTTCTTTCTGTATTTGTTCATCCTTTCATAGTCTGGCTTTGTCTTTCTTTTGAGGGTCTGCGGGTTGGAGGTTTGTTCTGATGGTCATTTTGACGGCTGCTTCTTAGCAGAGATACTGGCCCTGTTTTTGCAATGGACTTTGTTGCGCTAATGCTCGCGGACAATATTATGATTAGTTCTATGGTGGTTTGTCTGGCGCAAAGGAAATGCGTAGTTGGAAAAAAGACTATGGGTTATTCGCAATAGCTTTAGAACTGAACGCATGTCACATTAATACACTAACTTATCACATGTCTCGTGAAACTGATGGTTTAGCGATGGAGAATAGCAGACGAATCGGGTTGTGGGCAGTTGGTGGGGAAGCACTTGAGGCGAAACGAACAGTCCGGTCGACAGGTATGTGGTTGCACAACACAGACTCCCGTTTCCGAAGAACACCCCTTCACATGCACGAATAAAAGAGCCAGTTCATCTTGCATCTGTGAGGCAGGGTTAAGGTTCAATCAACATCAGGCACGGGACATGTGAACGAAGTCCACTCCGAGACCCCTGGCCATGCATTCAATTTTCAATGTGTTGATACTGCGCGGGGTCCGATTTGCCACATGCGGTCGGTCTGTTGGATTGGGACCGCCATCTGCAAATGGCCGTCTGGTGAGAATTGACGGGGCATTGGACGGACCAGTGCACCTTCGGACCGCCCTCAAGTCCATTATTATCGCATCGCATCATGTCGGATTACTCTGTACGGAGTGTAGAGTGTACCGTCAATCAAGTACGGAGTAACTTACTCCGTACTCCGTACATTCTAAGGACAATGGACCAAGTCACCTACTAGGTACCTAGGTATCTAGGTACAAGTCAAAAGGTGAGTTACTTGCTCTCTCTGTCTCGGTCTCTTGCTCTGACTGCGCCGGGTTCCATCGAACCTTGTCTTTCACCTGACCAGCCTCCTCCGTCACGAAAACGCAGCAGCAAACAGCAAGCACAAACCGTTGGGAGTCGAGCAAAAGATCCTTGGCTGGTCCGAACCCCCTTCGCCCTCACCCTCAGCTTTGGAGCAATTTGTGCGCCACAGCTTCCATCCTCGGCCGAGGCTGCGTCGAGCCCAGTTGGTTGGAACCACTTGGCAGGTTGACAGCGATACATCCGTATCTTGCCTGCCGGATTGGTTCTCATCATACTTGCCGCTTCACCCGTTCACGTTATTCTTCCATTGGAAATTGTATTTGAACATTGACTCGGGGCCGCCTTCGTCTGCGACATGCTCCCACATTGCCTTGGCTGAGAAATGGCTTCATCATCACTGGCTGCTCCCACCGTGGGCCCTCATATCGTGAATGCGAGTGGCAACACCTACGCTCTTCTTGATCTCGTACAGGAATACCCGGCTGTCGCAGGTCTAGCAACGGCTTCGATACTCATACTAAGCATAATCGTTCTGTTTGGCGGCTCTGCTTCAAACCACCAACATGGCAGTCCATCGCCTCCTTCAATGCCGGCTTACTGGTTTCCTTTTTTCGCACACGCCTTCCAATTTTGCTTCAACAAGGACGGTTTTCTCGCGACTCTCAAGAAGCGATACCCTGAGGGTATCTTTTCTCTCACCATGCTAGGCCAGAGACACCATGTCATTCACGAGCCTGCCATCATGGTCAACATATGGAACAGGCCACGGAGCTCGTCCGCTGAGAAATGGACGGCGGCCCGCGCTCTCACTCAAAGCTTCGGCCTTCGCAAACAAGATCAGCTCACGTACAGCAAGCTTGCGCATGAGACACCTGATCTGTTCAAACACATGTTATCTGAGCCAGGCTTGGGAGAACTGGTCAACGGCATTGTTGGCCATGTCAAGGCTCATATTGCCGAGTTTGTCACCTTCAATTCGTCGACAGCCGACCAGACCGACTGGGAAAGGTCTGCAAATGTTGAGTTGGTGCGAAACACAAAGGGTGACGTCTTCGTCGAAGCTGACTTCATGTTGTTGATGCGCAACTTCGTCGCCAAAACCGCAAATCCTGCGCTCTTTGGAACCGACTTCGTCGAAAACTTCCCCGACTTCTGGGACTTGCTATGGACGTTTGATGATGGCTTCCTGTCTCTTTCCACGGGTGTGCCCGCATGGGTACCTTGGCCCAAGATGCAACGTGCAACGACCGCCAGACGTAGGATGATTGCGAGAGCTTGCGAGTTCGAAGAGGCTATGGATAACTACTTGGATGGGAAGGATCCAGGAATCAAATGGCAAGACATGGATAATGTCAGCAGATATGTCAAAGAACGTATCAACTTGTTTCGAGAACGTGGCCTGTCTGTGAAAGCACGAGCAAGTTGTGACGTTGCCCTGGCTTGGACCATGAATGCAAATGCCAACCAGCTGGTTTCGTGGCTGCTTTTTGAACTGTACAGAGACCCAGTTCTTCTAGAAACGGTGCGAGAAGAAATCGCGCCTTTTGTCCGGGTTGTCCAGCCCGACAATGAGTTTGGCCCGGCGGTATGGGTCGCACCCGAGATTGAGAAGCTCGACATGGACGGCCTAGTCAGTGGTTGTCCGCAGCTCAGGGCCGCTTATATTGAGACCATGCGCGTTTACACTGGCGTCTGGCTCGTCAGGTGGCTCGGCGAAGATGTGGTCGTAGAGCCAAAAGGCAAGAATACCGACTCATACTTCCTTGAGAAGGGGCACATGGCTCACATGGCGCACGAGCTGCACCAATTCGACCCGAACTACTTTCCCAACCCCAAAGAGTGGCACCATGATAGATTTCTGAAAGAGGAAACGAGCACGGGTGGTGATAAGCGACAATTCGCGGAGATGGGCACCCTTCGACCCTTTGGTTCGTTGCCTGGTTCATTCTGACAGTTTCTGCCCAAACGGCTTTAGCTAACTGAAAGTAGGCGCCGGTCCATCTATGTGCAAGGGACGTGCAATCGCGCTCCGTGAAATACTATTGTATGCAGCCATGATACTTTCATTTTATGACATAGTTCCTCCAGGGGGAGGCCCCTGGGAAGAACCAGAGCTGTCCAAACGAGCCGTTACGAGACATCCGTCAAAGCCGATTAAAGTATGGATCAAAAGGAGGCATTTTACTTCCTAGAATAGAGCAGCAGCGCCGCAACGTGAGTGAGAATATGTGCTACAAATAATTTATGTATTGGACGCACGAGGGGAATGCGAGATATGTGCTATTCCTGCAGGGCCAGGCGGTCGGCAACAGTTTGATCATTAGCGAGCATTCTGAGTGTAACTACAGTCTTTTTTTTTTTTTTTTCAAGCTCCTTTACAAGAGCATCATTCAGTGAATACTCCCGCATATATCCTGCGAATCGGAATAAAATGATTCATTGTCATGAGAAGTTCTGGTCAGTTATTGAGCCACATTCGGTGAATTGTGGGTGCATTTGCTCCATCTACCAACTAAATTTGGCTCGCCAGCTCATTTCCGTATTCCATATAACTTACGTTGTTTACAGTACTTAGTAGAGAACGGCAAAGCTTCACCCCGATATCAGCCACAGCGGCCCCTGACAGATTATGCCGAAGAATAGGTGCTAAAGTCTAGCATGTGGCGGTTGTGGCTTTTACGCAACGCGGATTCCCAACCTTTCCCACCCCGCCTTTCACGATGGCAGACTTCGACGAGGAAGCCACGTGCAAATTTTGTTGTGGCAGCTGCAATGGCTTGAACAAGATAACTAGTAAATGGCTAGTTACTTGAAGCTCACAGTGAGGGTATGGTGCTCAGCCACAGGCCCTATTAGAGTGGTCTGTGCCTAGAAACAGACTTTGAATGACAGGGTGGACATTTTTTGGGGCACGACAGTATGAGCGTCTGATATACGGAGTACTTGTAATAGAAGTATTAGTAGGATCAGAGGAACAGTACCATGAAAAGATGCTATGCGTTCACCCTATATACTTTGAATAAAAATACAGAGGATAGGGGCAAATACTATAAATATACTACAAGCCACAAGGGTATGTTACTACAAATATACCGTAGGGTATGCTAAAGAGGACAGAGTATAGGGTAATTACTGCAACTATGCTTTCAGGGCAGCAATTCACCTGAGCAATTTACGCTTTCAAGGGTCTCCGTGGCAAAAGGTCCTGGCGGTCGTGCAAACGACAACATCAGGCGAAGCAAGTGTGCTATAGGCGAATTCACTTTCTTCTCTTCAGATCACCGACTTCCACGATCCTTCAGAGATACCGTCGATGAACCAGTCGTGCTTTGCACGCCGCGGCTGTGAGTCGCACAAGGCAAAGAGATTGCTGATCATGGGCAACGGTTTTGCCCCGCTTGGTCAAAAAGGAATCACGATGCAAACTGAGATTATTGTGACCAAGAGGTGAGGAAGTCTCCTCATAGACACGACATCAGTTGACACGTGACTCCATTTCTCGACCTTCTATGCCCTTGCATGTGGGCGTCTGCGCACGTAGATATGTGTACTCCGTACTCCGTACTGTTGTGAGGCTTTGGCACTCTCCCATCGACGAGCACCAGCCGCCATCAAATACCAGGACAAGGTCAAAGCAGGTTGCCGATTATTCGATGCTTTTTCGCTAAAAAAAATCCGATGGCTCTATCTGTAAGAGACTTGGAGAAATGGTGGCTCTCATCCGGTTTCGACTACCTGCTTGATCTTGTCGATGTTGACAGTCTAGGGCTCGGTCGCCAGCAAGTTGGCTTTATTCAAGCCATCCAGCGCAGACTTCGCACGTTTGATGGACTTGGCAGTATCTACGCCCGGATATGCAAAGACATTTCACCTCTGACGCCATCGTCCCCTACAGCTAGTCCCCGTCGATGGCTGAGCGAAGCTACAGGGAAAGTATTCAAGCGAGTCGAAGATGGAGGACTGGATCATGAACGCGCATTCGAAGGTTTGGCCATGCTCGAGCAGGTTGAGATTCATCGATTACGACTCGTGAATGCAACAATGCTGGCAAAAAACACCTCGTCTTCGGGCGACAGTAGCACCCAGTTGATTGAGGCGCTACATTACCAAGCAACAGAAAGATACCGAATGCTTCAACTTGGCTTCCGCTCACATGTAAGTCCCCCTTCGTATAAGTTACTGTACCAAGCCTCACACCAGAATGCCTTAACTGATCATTATGCTACTGTTCCAGTGCCTGATGAGTTTCCTACCGCAGAGCGACATAGCTAGATCTGACGCAGCAAGAATCATGGCGCGGCTGAATGCGCTGTTCCCTCCGGAATGTACATCTCTGGCTGAAGATGGACTCGACCTGGCACCTTGCACTGCGGGCTTGAGAGATAGTATACGGCTTCACGTGTTTGAGTACCTCATGATTACGGATACCATATCAGTGGAGAATTGGCAGGCTTTCGATGCCAAGTTCACATCATGGTGCAGTATTCCTGTTTACGACGATTGTCGGAGCTTACTACTTAGGTATTCCGAGGAATTCAAAAAATTGGAATACATATGCCTCGATGCCCTACCAACGATCAAAGTACAGTGCGTGGCAGCATTAGAACAAAACAGTCTCTCAATGCTCTCGTGCCTAGCTTCACTGGACAGCTCAGAGAACCTTGATATGATCCGAGCAACATGTGCCCCTTCAAACATTGTCACCTTCGAGACCAGCACCATCGAGGACGTGGCCTTCAAATCAAGACGCTATTTGGAAGAATGCATTGCCTTTTTTGCCTCTGATAAACATTTCCCTCCACTTCTCAAAGGCATGCCTGGTCGTGAAATGTCCGCATCAAAGACAGACGGTGCGGCTTTTGCCATGGACTTCACGGCGCCAGATGTGCTCATCTACCCCGACGATCTTTCCGAAACAGAATTTCACATACACCCACTTGCCATAAATCTTGGCTTGACAGGAGACGAAATGGCGCAGTCTGGCCTTGTCCTTCCCAAGGAGCGTTCAAGTCGAACTTTCTAGTACAATTTCGACAGCGACGACGACAGTGGAAATGAAACGCGTGCTCTAGTAAAGCCAGTCAAGCCTACCAGGAAGAAAATGGCACTATCGAAACGAAGATCTAAACCAGCCGATGACACGATACAAGTGCCTCCCTTGCCTCCCATTCCGGAGAACGCAAAGCAGGGCATTGCTCCCAAACGTACCGGCAACTTCTTTGATCGCAAAAGGACTCAATTCGAAGCAGCGGGAGCGACGACGCCTCTAGCGTTGGCCAAGAAAACCGATAGTTCTACTCTGCTGAAGTTATCACGGGGACGGAGGAAAGCGTCCCTCAAATCGCAAATTTCGGATCCAACACTCAATCATGTCGGGTCTTTACCTCTTGCGATGAAGTCTGAACAGAAACCAGATGAAAATAGACACTTGAGTGATGGTAGCGCTCGATCATCCGTATACAATGATTCCGCAGTTGAGGATCGAGCCGAATCTCGTTGTGGCCCTAAACATGACTTCTGCATCATGCGGCCTCGACTGTCGCCAATGGAGTATGCGCGGATGTATCTGATTGACGAGGCGCAAAGCAGACAAGAGAATCGAAAACCCCAGCTACCGTCTCCGCAAAAGAAGTGGTTTTGGACACCCGGCCAGGAGAAGTTTCTGATTATCCCAAAGATACCGTCAAAGATTAGACGAGACGAGCTAGCAAACATGCCAATCGACGTTACAGCTGATGACGGACAATCTCTGTCTCGTGAGGTTGAAGAATGCCCGCCAACAAGTGTTTGTCCCCCCTCGTCTCGTCGATATGGAATTTTGGTTGATGTGCTGCCGCCCCCCCTGGACCTGTCAACTATTCCGAGGACTACGAGGTCGGGTTTTGCAGCCTCGCAGCTGAGACATACGGAGCATGTCAACGCAGAGCTCTGTACACAATCTCATGATCAAGGGGATGAGAGACTGCTTTCAACATCTCAACTTGGCGTCAGGTCACTAACGCCACTCTCGAAGATATCTGGACTAGTAAATGCTCATTTCACAGATATGTCGCCTTCACATGATGTAAATTCCCTCTCTGCTAAAAGCCTTCTAAACATGCAGGCCTCGCTCATACCAGGAACTGTACCACGTGGTAAACCACACCCACTGCAAGTGGACGAGTTAGGATCAGGGAGGATTCATTCCATGTCAGCCTCCATCATTGGCGAAACGACTACGGAAGACTTTCTCATGGAAGTGTACTCGGCGCCCAGCCCTGGAATCTTGTTCGGTCTCCAACCATCTCCTCACGAGCTTGTTGACCGAAGCCACAGAAGTGGTTCCTCAAACTGTAGGCACTATACAAGCAGTCCTCGGCGTCACTCTTTTGATGCTGAAGTCAACACATCAACTCAAGCTCGGACGCTTAGCTTGGGTTCGAGTGTCCAATACGCAAGAGATAGTCTCATAAGACCTGCTATGCAAGCACAATATCCCGAAAACGATCCTTTTACAGACCAGTTCCAAAGCAGCTCTTCGCCGGCGTCTCGGGGGAGACTTTATTCAGAAGACGCCATCCCAGATTCACCTACCTTGGGTCATGATGATCAGTATGAGGTGCCGGGGTTGCCTCCCGAAAGTATAGATCAACTTCACGAGCAACAGTCTTTTGATCTTCTTAAGTCGTACATGATGAGTAGGGAAAATCGTACAGGACACTCTAGTGACGATACAACATGGCCTACCAATTCTCGCCGATCCACGGCGAAAGTGTTGGATTCCGAACAATGCAAGGAGATGCAGTACAGCTCTAGCTTCGCTTTGAATGGCAACAAAAGTCAACACGCATTCACTTTGCTCTCCCAACTGCCGTCGACTCAAAGCACCAACGTCATCCTGCATCCGAGCCAGGTATCCCAGGCAATCACCAAAATGGGGACCACAACAGACAACTCAACAGACCTGCTACAAAACTTTGATACAACATCACGACTGGCTTCAGTCATTAAACAACGTGACTTTACCATCTCCACACCTCCCTCAGCAACCCAGTCGGAGGACTCGCAAAAGCAACCCTGTGCTCATAAATCTTCCATGCTTGGCGGCCTTTTCTCCCGGCATAAACGAAGCAGGTCATCTGGAAGCAGTATTTCGGAAGCCCGAAGTCCGTCCACAAAGACATCTGTCAGTGAAAAGGAGCTTTGGGTGTTCAGAAACACTCGTGATCACGGAGGGCTGCAGGGTGAAAGTGCCAGCATTTCCAGTCAGCCATCGTCGATAATGGGTACGGAAGGTCGAGAACAACAGCCAAGAGTCGTTTCGGGAAGCAGTTACTCGAGTATCAGCAGCAACAGCATTGCCGGGCTCAGAGACAGGTTCAAGCTCAAGATGGCACCGTCTCAGACGAAACGGAGATCGAGACTGCAGAGCTAGGTAGGGCTGGCTCTAGGAGCAGAGTGCGGTAGCTCGCTTAGAAGATATGAAGATGATAATTTACCGATGCACTTGACGGTGACGTCGACGACGAAGTCACCTTGCAAACGATAATCTTGAGAGACATGCTGTGCTGGCCTAATACTGGCATTTGAGGTCGTTGGCATTGCCGAGACCGGGGGAGATTCAGTGATCTGTGAGCGCAACTACAAAGGCACGATGAGATGGGTCGTTTCCTTGCTCTGTATGCCGGCACAGATATGCACGAGTTTGAGCGAGTCTTGCTATTGTGACGAGCAAATAGGATTAGCAGATAGAAGTTTGAACGATCTAGCATGTATGTATGTATGAACGCAGTTGTATAGATGCACTTCCTTCCTTTTCCCTGCCCCAAATCTGCTCGGCAGAAAAGTATAGCCATGTGCGATTATTGACCTCTATTCTCTGTCTGATGACTGGAGGAGCAGAGCAGCGCGTGATATCTTCCATTTCCAAAGGCGCCAGCCAAGTTGAAGGTTCACCTCGTGTTTTGTACATTTACAAGTATTCCGGAATTACGAGCCGTCATGATAGCAAGCAAACTACGCAATACGTTACTACGTTGTCACTAAGTGAATCGAAGAGAACTCCGTCTTTCCCTCAAAGCAAGCCCCCTTACACGCCAACTTTTCCGCGCCATATTCTCTCATTTGCAAATTGCTGATTGAGACACGAATCCAAAGTTTACAAGCACAGGCGAAACTCGCACTGAGCGTATGTATGTATGCTTTGGTTTCCTAGCCCTCTCTTAAACAACCGTCAGCGTCTTGGTGGAAGACACAACATTGCGAACGTTCCACGTATGTTAGCTGGGAAACGAGTGGCAAGGTTATCATTCTGCGGTACCGCCTACTTAGTAAGAAGCAGGACTGACCTGATCTGATACAGAGTAACTACGGAGTGGTCACAATGCCCTCGTTCCCCGACTCAGTCGGCTGTCTGGTTAAGCAGTTCGCCGACCACCACATGGGCCAGTGGTGGTAGTATTGTACGGAGTAACTGGGTAACAGCAGCAGGGGGTTGGCCGGAGTTCTTTTCTCAAACTGGCATCCCGGAAGCCACACACGCATATCAAGGGGTGGTCGACCCATCAGACAACTAAGTGGTGTTGCTCGGCCACCGTCGCAGCAGAACTGCCCGACGATGAGGTCAAGGGCAGGCTCAGGAAAGCACAACGATATTGCCGTACTCCGTACAGAGCCTCTGGACGAATTGGCCAACCAAGTCTCGGAGTGAAGGACTTCTCCCGAGCAACTGGTTCGTGTACAAGAGTGGTCAGCTTCATCTCGGAAGTCCTTGTGTTGCTTTTCTCAGCTTCATTGCGTGCAACGCAGCAGTAATAAAGTCATGGCTTGTTGACAGGAGCTCATTGGCGCCACTACGAGAGCAAAGGCTGACCCCGTTCTGCAGAGGCAATTTTTAGTCGTCCACCATCTTCATCCATTTAGCCTAACTAAACTTGGACACACATACGGAGTAACTAGTTAACTACTAGGTAGTTAACTAGTGTCCCTTTTCATTCCTTCAGGGCCGACCCGGACGGGAAGGGAGAAACGCTCCAAAACCCACTTCCAAGTTAAGGAAGGCCTCGCTGCTGGGGACCGCACGATGAAGATCTGTTGACCCCCGTTCGACGTCGGCCCGTACAAGTAATAGACGGCATGTGGTTCTTTCGAGAAGCGGCTCACATGGCTAAGTGCCCCATTCTCGGTCAAAGGAGGTAGCAAGTCAACACCACAACCACCACCACGAATCAAAGGCACAAAGTACTCCGTAACTAGCCCATGAATCCCAGCTCTGCTCTAAGAGTGTTTACGAAGCAGAACAAGTGAGAAGAGGGGGGCGGCGCATGAGCTAACGTTACCTGGCGCTCCAACCAGACCCTTGGTACCGCTGGATGGTGCTTGACATGTTTTTGTCGTTTTTTAAGAAGGGCCTTCAGATGCTTCTCCCCACCCATCGTTTGCCCAATCGCACATTGTAACTAGTTACTCCGTAGAGCTGAGATGAACTGAATGATGGGGCTCCGGTGTGATGTCCTCAGGCAGGAAATCAACATCAACATTAACACACGCTTCGCGGACTAGATAGGAGAGGATTGAGAGTTGGCAACTCGGCGCTAACGGCATCGTATCGCTGGCCTACTCTTTCTTTCTCTTTTTAGCTTGGAAAAAAATTGATGCAACTTCTGATCAACGACATACCGATATACGGGGGCAGTCAAAATGGCACCACCAAATAGTTATACTCCGTATGTCGTCACCTACTCGGACGAATAGGCCATCTCACCAGAGCGAGCATGTGACGGTAACATTTGCCCATCACCCATCATAATCTCGACGCCACATCTCACCGCACTTTCAGGTGCCAGGGCTACGGCAACTCCATTGAAGCCAATAATAGCCTACATCGTCATGGAACTTGCAGGGTGAACACACCCATCAGACCCAAAGTTGCTGGGGCTGCTTTGTGAGAGTCATTTTTTCATTCAGTGTCGACAAAGCCAAATGAATCAATCATCAGTCCACGAGGGGTTTCCGCGTCCCGCTTCGCGAGTTCGCGATTCGTGGTCTCTCTTTGCAGATGTTGAACTGATATGCCGAGAAGAAAAGTAACCATTTAGTATTTTTGCATTTTTGCACCCCTAATGGCATCCAAGTTGACTCGGCATTGATCCCATCTGCAGTCCATCCATGATTTGCATGCACTCAATAGTTAACTTCTAGTTATCCTCAGCTGGATTGGGACGAGCTTGCAGGGAACCACTGAAAGAGTGAAAAATTTGGGTCATTTAATCCCTGCTGTGCAGCAGTCTTCGACCACCACATGCACCCGCCGGGGCCGGCAATCTTGCTGAAGTTCGATCGTATGTGTATGTGTATGTACGGAGTAGTTATGGAGTACTCCGTACGTAGTTACGTAAATGAAGCAACCCGTAAATGGAACGTATAAAGTCGCGCCAGATCACCGACTGACTATCCCAGGACCAGCTCATCGCCAAGGCGACAGCTACGGTGGCGTGTAGCTGATACTTGTCGAGAAAATCTGTCACTTTTGTGAGGTTGCTTCTAAAGAACTTCAGCAAGTAACTTGGGCAGCCTCATACCGAAGCACTAGCTGCCAAATTTGTGAGTTACTCCGGAGTCTGCCATTTGCGAGGCAACAACTTCGGAGGGCACAACCCAAAATGCACCCAGAAGGCACTTGTGAACGCCAAGCGGAACTCGACGCGGGACGGCACGACTAAGTAATAGTGGGCAACTGGAGCCTCGTCCCAGGCTTTGATTTTGTCGTGCTGCCCCGGCAAGTAACTTACATGATCACCCCTAAGTCTAGGAACCATACGGCGACATATTCGCCACTGCAGCATGACTGCCCACGTCGAACGGGAGATGATGTCGACGCTCTGGACTTGTAATAGAAGGGGTTGTTGGCAATCTATGGGCCGTTGGTCAGTAACAATATTCGGCCTCAGCTAACTCCTGAAATGCCAAGCTTAGCTCTGTCGCGGATAGTTTCTGCTCCTGTCTCTCCTCCAAAGCGGAGATTTAACCGCCATCAGGCAGACAACACAGCCGGGCTTGAAAGATAGTTGGTGCGGTTCGTGATGATGATTCCCATCTGCTTCATGTTGGTTGATCGGCACAACCACCACGGAGAGGACTGACCGGTTGATGACCGCCAGATTGATTGGTGAATCATGAGGTCAGTGCCTCAAGTATCTTCAAGTACCGTCATCTGTCATTTTTTTCTTCTCCCCAACCTGAGCTCAGCATCCATGACCACTAGGCCCAGAGTAGCTTGGGGGCGGGATTGCGTTATTTCCAACTGAAATTGGTGGGGGCTTCGAGTTGGTCCAGAGCTCCTCGGACAAATGTCCCGTCATGTAACTAATTCGTAGTGATTGATGTCACTTGACGAGCCAGAAATTCTCCAGAAGGGCACCTCGTTGGAGCCCACATGATATTTCTGGTGCAGCCTAGTCGTTGTTTCCCCTCGTCCCGGCATGCAATGGCAAACAGTACTCCGTAACTAATGTGTGGCTCATTTCAAGGTTGTCGACTGTCAGTTCCTTATGGGGAATCTGACGACCATGTCTTGTTCTCAAGGACTTTTCGAAGCTTTATGTACAATACATGTCGGCAATGACTGCACGGTGTCTCACAGATGAGAGAGACGGTGAGCGCTCGCTTCTTGTATAAAACTCATCAAATCTCAGGGCAGTTACATTATACTTGGTAGGACTGCAGTGAAAACCCAGCCGTGAGGGGTCCCTCAGTTGGCCTCACTCGACGATATAACTACCGCTTCTGCCAGAATGGGGAACCCGATGACAGCGGTCTGGTGGTACAACAGAGCTGATTGTCCACTGGGAATCCGCAACAAGCACTAGCCAGAAAGCCAAGGACCAGCGGAGCCTCTTCTTTAGCTATCAGACGACGAATTGCCAATATGAAGCAGTGGCTTCTGATAGCTCTGTGCTTTTCATTTCGACGCAACTCGTCAATATTCGCTTATAAAGAGTCGGCCGAGTTGGTTGAATCTCGATGTCATCGCGGCCGAGAGGCCCTTTCCATGGGAGCCGTAGGCAGAGAGCCTGGCCCTCATAGTTAGTCTTTGGTGTGGCTTACCACTCACTTACTGATCGTTGATGAGACGCCGGCGCTGAATGGCCGAGTTATCTGGTGCTACAGGGGTAGGGTTGGTGATTCGGCCAACTCACAATGAAAGGCAGCCACCGACTTTGCCGAAGACCTTGGGTTGAGTCGATGGTGCTTTGTGCCTCAGAGCTCAGAGTAACCGACAAGATTCCGCCAGAGTTCCTGATGTCCAGCCCGTCTTGCCGTCTGGGCGACAGCAGAGGAGACGATCCCACGGGCTTCATGTCAGGCCAAGTCTTTGCAGATGCCGAAGCACCAGCACCTCGGATTGACATCTTCTGGCTGTGTGTAAGGCAACCAGACACTGTATCAGTACGTATATTTATATCTAGCAGCTGAACACATTCTGCCAGGATCGCAAACAGGAGCCGCTGCATTGCAGTACAAGAGTAGGATTCTCTGCGGTGTGCGTGATTTGTCGATGTTGTGATCGATGAAACCCTTTGATGCTGCCAAGATGCGTGTCCTGGAACCGGGACATAGTTATGCATGATACCAAAACAGTATAGTCACAGGAGCATTAGTGAGATCTAGTCTCAGAAACAGGGCTCGCCGCAACGGTTAACGGTCGGAGATTTCAGCCAAGTAGTGTGCCTGATCAAGAGAGATGGTGTCAACAGAATCAGACTTTAATTGAGAACTGCATTGGCGAATAAAGTCCGACATGCACAAAACCTGTGTGGTAACCATGAGAGTTCAAACGACTTGGATAATCGAACAGGGAAGGCACGATGGGTGTTCGGCTGAGCGGGGACCACCACCACATGCATGTGCCGCCTTGTCTGCATCGACCTTTTTCTACTCAGTACTCCGTACGTTTTCACCACAAGCCTCCTTTCCCGTCCTCCCAGAATTTACCTGCCACGTTCGCTTCATTCATGCAGGCCTATCACTGGTTCATCGACGAGTCAGTGGCCAGACCAGACCTCCTCATCACATCATGCTCTAGATACGGAGCACTACGGAGTACGGAGTACTCCGTACAATGTTGCGCAAAACTAATCCAACAAGCCAAGCCTCCGGTAGACTGGTTCCGAAACCACACCGACGGACCAACCTTCCGCTATGCCCAGTTGAGGTCTAGAGCAACGAAAGCCGCTGAGATTTGTGCATGTTGGTTTGGACAGGTACAATACCGTTCCGAACTCCTGCTGGACGGGTAGCCACACGAGGAAGTGCTTTCAAGCAATTGAGACGATCAATTGATGCATAACAGCCAATACGTACTCCACGTCTCACGGCAAGGCCTCCTCTGGTCGCCAAGCCGTGATATCATGATACCTAATCCATACTCCGTACAATGGGGGCAGCCACAACATGTTGGTCCACTTCAGGTCCCTTAATCCAAGCATGCTCACTTTATTCTACAAGCACACTTCGCAACAAAAGTGCTACAATTTCAAGCTTGTTTAAACTTACAACGGGTCAAGTAATCAAAGCTATTAAGATGACACTGCACGTGGCAAGATGTCCCCCCTCTCATCCTCGGCACGGAGTACTCCGTAGATGCTACTCTGTACGGAGTACAGACAAGTCTAACAATATATGGGATGGATGTTCGGATCTCCACGGTCTCTAGACTTACCACTTCGTTCTCGTCAGTTCTCATCAACAACGTCTCGGACTCGCCAGACCCCTGGGTTTGGGCCCGAGGCTGGAAACATAAGTCATCATTGATTGGCCCAGGCCCGTGCCAACGGCGGCCGTTGGTTGGGTCGAGAATCATGGACCAGGATCACCCAGACTCTTCGCACGACTAGGTACGTAGAGGTACCTTTGTGTACCTCAGCAAGGCCTCGGAAAGGATTCGAGTTGCGCTAGGAAGCTTGGGGGAGGCATCTTCGCTGTGGCTAATGCGGTGGAGAGGGTCGACCCTGTCCAGATACTACAACCTGTCTCCCAACACCACGAGCAAAAGAATACGGAGTCCGTACGGAGTACTCTGTAAGCATCTGTCATCTGGTGTTTTCTTCCCCCGCTTGCATCCAAGGCAGGAACGACGCAAATGGGCCGTATTGATCTCTCAAAATTCTTGGCAGAGAGTCGTTGCTGGGTTACTTCCTCCTTAAGCCACCATCAATCTCAACCTGCATCTTGCATTGGGTTTCAAGCTCCGAATATTCCGTACTGCTGTTCCGAACTTCAGAGTTGAGGTGGATGTGGGGTAACACACACACTTGGTGGGCAAGACTCGTGGGGATCTGACATGATCAAATTGCAGAAGCATGGGGACTCCTGGAATCTCCTCTGCATAGACTTAACGACCGGTCCTCGCATTGCCTGACAAATAAGACCGGACCACCACCAAGCTCAACCCCTCCAAGCTTTCCCTTCATACCATTTCCTCCATCACCGGTGATCACCACTCACATCACCGGTCTCGTCTTGCCACAACTTCGATCAGGAGCAGCCGCCGGCTTCTCTGCGAGCTTAGCCAACATCAACAACGCCATACT
This sequence comes from Metarhizium rileyi, assembly GCA_031753515.1. NCBI lineage: Eukaryota > Fungi > Ascomycota > Sordariomycetes > Hypocreales > Clavicipitaceae > Metarhizium > Metarhizium rileyi. The sequence continues at coordinate 3,770,770 of JAUKVO010000006.1, read as the reverse complement.
ACCTACGAGTTCAAGATACAGAACCGAGACTATCCACATGCAACTCTCCACATATCATATTTCGCCGAACATTACTCTTCAGGAAGCAATATAATCCCCCGAACGCTCCGGTCGCTTGAGCCTGGAAAGCTTTGCAACTCTTTTTTTTTTGTAACAGTCTACTTCTCATAATATACAATTTGGAACAAGATTTGCAGCACAAACATCCAGTTGGCATGACATCGTTACTGATGAGCAATGGAAAAACGTTTGAGTCTTGTGACGGACGGAGAGACGCTATGGGCAGGCGATAGAGGCGTGTCAGCCGATGATGGCGTATGGCAAGGAATGGTTTTGCCTTCCCCTTCACCAACAGAGACAGCTTGGAAAGGCGCTCCTTTGTCGAAGCCACTTCAGACTGGACAGCTTTCACCAGTGAGTTCAGGTGTCGGCACCGGCTTGGACAGCTCGTCTGTTCCAACAACTGCACACTCAGTATCCTCGTCGTGCACCGACTCTTGGAGTATAGGATATGTGGAGCAAGATGATGAAGATAATGAAGTGCCATGGGAAACTTGGGAGCATAACCAGGACGAAGTCGCGACAGCCCCAAAGTTAGAGCCCAACGACGATGATGTCAAAATAGGGGACGTGACAGTAGCTCCGTTGACGTCTTTGCATCAGTTTGCACCGCAGAACAACCCTGAAACCAAGCAAAAGCGACCACGCGGCAGGCCGAGGAAACACCCGCATACCCCAGCTGTAAATACAAACAAGGTCACAAAGGGGCGCTCAAAGACGGGATGTATCACTTGTCGAAAGAGGAAGAAGAAGTGTGATGAGGCTAAACCACGATGTAGGGTTCCACTGCCTAAGATTATTACCATAAGCACACGGTCGTACTAATCTTCTCGCATCGTCTCTTAGGCATGAATTGTGAGAAGAATGCAGTAGTCTGTGAGGGCTATCACGAGAAACAGATATGGAAGAGTGGTAAAGAGAAGGCTGAAGAAGGTAAATCATGAGGGGAGCCCGCATAGGGAATATTACTTTTGCACATCCTGAGCTAACACCGTTGCCAGAGCGCATTCGACAGGAGTCCCAGCCAATTGTCACTATGCAACCAATATTTCACGGGGTTGAAACTGCTGAAGACATGATTTTTTGGAAGCATTATATCAGTCATCTCAGCAATGTCCTGACGGTTGAGGGCGAAGCTAAGAACGCTTTTAAGGACATTATTCTGCAGCTTGCAAATCAGCACCAGGGTCTGATGCACTCTATTCTGGCTGTAAGTAGCAAACACATCGACCTAGATTCACCATACGGGGCAAAAGTACTGCAAGATAATCCTGCCGCGACCCCAGACACTTTGCAGCGCAGAGGCGACTACCACCATGAAGAGGCATTGAGACGACTCTACAAAGATATGGAGAACCCTGTGGCGAAGGAGGACCCAGCGTATGACACTGTGCTTTCTGCCCGATACGGACAAATCCTGTGTCTGCTGCTTCAAACGAGAGCCGAAGGGAACCCCAGAGGCGAGCACCGGGTTCATTTGCAAGCATATCAGACCCTCATTCAGCATTCACCCCCCGAGAATAACATCTTCCATGCGTTTATAACGGAGTTCTTTCAATATCATATATACGCTGACGACCTTCTATGGCATTCTGGAGTCAACCCAAGTCGCCTGTCATCAGATCGCCGCGAAGCTCAAGCTCAAATTCATACGCCTCGATTGATTGGAGTTGGGGACGGGCTGTTCCGCTGCCTCTCACAAATTACTTCCCTTCGAAATGCAATCAGATCAAACGTCGCCGCTTCAGTGGATCCCGTTGTCGACTACACCAGCTTGTATCGCGCGGCTGAAATTGACGCGGCAATCAGAGACTGGACTCCTAAGTGGCCGCTTGGAGACAGTCGTCATAGAGTTGGACCTTTATACAAGCAAATGATGTGGATATATCTCTTCCGGACAATCTACCCGCCATCGACATCAGCGCCAAAACGTTGTACACTTGTGACATTACCTGTCACTACGCCGCAGCACAATGCCGGCAACTTACAGCGACGAGCCTCAATGGTGGCCAGTGTTGGCTCGTTGACATCCTTTTCAACAATATCGTCTAGTCTACCATCACCAGCAGGGCCTCATGCGGCACAAAGCTGCCCTTCCTCACGAAACCCCTCGCGCACGAGCTCAATGCATGAACAGGACACATCTCGATTAACAGTTGCAGAGTCCCAGGACAGTCACAAACAATCCTCCCCTCCACCTGTAAGAAGACCAGCACATGATGATTGTCGAATCACTTTAGCCGTGGAAGAGTCCCTAGCTATCCTAGAATCCTTTCAGCCGTGTGATCCAGCTCAGACGCTTTTGTTAATACCTTGTACTGTGATTGGCACTGCCTGCTTCGACACCACACAACGCCGCCGAGTTCGAACGGCGATCAAAGTGGTTCGCGGTTATACAGGATTACGAAGTTCTGATCGCGTTATGGAGCTGCTGGAGGAAGTTTGGTCCCTGATGGATCGGGGTGACTGGGCCTCTGTCTGGGATTGGCAATTAGTTGCGAAGAAACTTGGGCTTGACTTTCTCTGCGCCTAACAGCAGTACTTGACATGATGATTTCACCTAGCTGCACACGTATGCCAGCACAAGATATACATCCATTACGACTTAGCAACATACGAATGCGGATACCCTACAGTCACCTGAGTATTACACCAATCTAATACTTTCAGTGCTCATACACGCAGCACTTATTGGCTATTGCATATGATTCTACTGTTTGTTTTTAATTATTCACCTTCTTTTTTTATTCCCGCACAAAAATACGACGATCCTTGGAAAGCCCCCGGCTTGAAACTATGGAGTTCTCGTCGACAACTACACATATATTTACATCTTTCAAGACGCTCGGGTGAACAGCACCCGGGCTAAGTCGCTGTGTGAGACACCATATTTCGTTCAGGAGGCAAGATCTCTGTTTTCAAAAAACATCACTCTCTTCTTTTTCTTTTAGTGTTATCAATTTCTTGGCGGCTTGTTGTTTCTCGCCAGCGACTGACAGGAAGGGGGGTACTTGCATTCACATGAAAGCGAACATATTTTAGGCAACAGGCACTGGCTGTCCTCGATGCATTTGAATCTCATTTTTGATGTCTGGCGTTGGGATTGTTTTCCTGCGGATGTTTGGCTTATGCAACCACACTTCCCGAACTCGCTTGGGTTAACAAGATTTTGGTTTGGCAGGTCATCTTTTGCAAGTTGGTGCATTTACTTCTTTATAATGTTTCCAGTTTATTTACCTATGTAACTAGGCGTATGGGTCTTTTTTTCTGCTTCAGACCGGAGTAGTCACACCACATGATCCAACTCGAGATTTGTTATGCTAGAGCTCAAGGCCAGCATCCCATGCATCTCGTTTTCGAGGGACATTCTTTTTCATGAATGAGACAAGCAATCACTGTCCGATCTTCATCTCCAAACACTTTTGAGTTGATTTCTAGGACGTCTAAACTTCGTCTGAAGCCTCGCTGATTTAATCCTGGGCAATTTCTCCCTTGATGGCATCAACCGTCTCCTCAATAGTAAGTCCATCCCCAAACTCGCTCGCGAACAAATGTGCCATTCTTCGGTCCTTGATCGCAAATACAACTTCCAACCCATCCCACCCTTCGCCATCGTCTATCTCCCTTCCCTTTCTCCCACACAAGACCCTCTTCCAGGCTCTCGCGATTTCTCTGACCGGATTCCCATACGCACCGCATCCCCACGCCCCCAACACAATCCTTTGGACTCCTCTTCTCCTCATCATTCTCATCACAGCCCTCATCTTCTTCGTTACCATTTCCTTATCCTTGTCCTCCACATAGGCATCTCCATCCACATCCGGCATCCGCAGCATAGCCGCCGTGACCACGTCCACGAAAAACCTCATTGAAACCGGCAAATCATCGCCCTGAGCACCCCAGCTCCTGACCACCAGGACATCGGGCGTATACACGCCCCCCACGTCAGGGAGACGATAGAACTCTTCCCGCAACGAAGGGTACAGCGTTGTACGTCCACAGAGGCACTCCTCCTGCGATGTGGCCCCGGTGAGAACGCCGCCGCCAGGGCGTAACGGACTGGCCATGTTCAAAATGGCCACGCGGGGTGCGAGTTGGGACGCCGCTTCCAGGGTGTCTGCAACCCGGAGGATGATCCGGATTGGCACCGCGGCCGGACGTTCATGCCCGACATCTCTCCCTGTTGCTTCCTTGAGACTGCTTTCCTGGACGGTTCTCTCGGGCGGACTGTATCGTGGGGGGTCGATGACAAGATGGGCTGCTTCTACGCCTCTTCTCGCTCGGGCGTTGGATTTGAGGACTGCTGGGACCGTCTTGTTTATGAAGGCCTTTGCGTTCTTGGCGCGCGAGTCTCTTCTTGCCCGTGCGATTCGGGGCGGTATCGCCATTCTGTGGTGTTGTGTAGTTGACATTGGGTTCTTGCTTCTGAACGAGATGCCATGTTTTGCCACAGACTAGACCGGGAACCCGGACGGTCACGACAACCACGACCGGGCTGTTTTTGGACCAATGGCGTGCTCTGGATTGGGTATGAAGAACCCTGGTGGACAAAAACATCAACACTGTTATTGAGATAAAAGTAGCTGAATGCAGTCGACTGGTCAAGCCGACTCACCACGGGATGGCGGCGTCCCCGCAAGACCAGCTGACTCGAGTATCTAGTTCCGGTAGCCTTTTGTGAACTGCCCGTTTTTGAAAGCCTAGCAGACGGTGCTTTACTAAATCGCACACAAACAAAGTACATGATAATCCCAGCATATCTCCATTACATCGTTGCTTGTGCGTTGGGAAGAAAGAAAAACATTCGCTGGTACTGAATCGACAAACGGACCCCAAGATGACTTTCTTGCACCCGCAACAGGCTCTTGATCGGTTGGTAGTAACAGTAATTTTCTCAGCCATTCATGCCCAAACAGCTGCTTCGCTGATACGACACCTCAGTCGTCTCGCCGATCCCCTTCAAAAAAGGATTTGCCAAGAGGTTGCCCTCCCAACCCTGGGCTTCCCAGGGCTGATGGACCAGCTCTAGCCTCGCCACTGTCTATTTGCTGAGCGATTCTCTCTGCAATGTCCCTGTTAAGGTGTCTCCCCGTGGGTAGAGGCCCACGGAAAGTGGTGTCGACAAAGTTGTCTTGTTCCGTTAGCATTCCATGGTGTGGAGCATCAGCAGCGACTCCGTCCATCATCCGCGCATCTCGTCGTTCCTGGATGGCAGAGGCGCTCATTGGTGTATCACCTCCGCTCATGGGAATATCCCTGTCTCTACGATAATCACTCATCCCCGAGTTTGTTCGCTCCAGGTACCAGGCTTGGTGTGCAGCGGATGCCCCTGGGGGCGGACGACGGTGGTAAATGGGGCCAGACACGGTGCTGCCAGCGCCTTCACCGAATCCAACAAGTGACGCTGACCCATCGTCACTCATTCTGTCCTCATAGCCACCGACAGATCGAGTCGCCATCGTGTCCATGTCCTCGTCCATAGCATCAGGTTCAGCGCCGAGGCTGGCTACAGAGTCAGCTTCTCGGCAGTTGGTATCGGTGCTAAACATGTCTTCGTCCCGCTCTCCGGCAGTTGTCCGGTTGTCGTCGCCGATATGACTCTCTGTGGCGCTCGCCGAGCCAACAGTACTCATTTTTGTGACGGCAACAGGCTGACCATTGCTATCGAAATATGAGGGAGTCAAGTTGTGCGTGGTCGGGAAATTCGGCGGAAACCCTGCCCCAGTTGTGGATGTTGGAGTGGTCTGAGGAGAAATGGAAGACGGCCCTTCTCCGCCTCCCCCAGTTACTGCTCCTCCGCCTCCCCCTTCGCCTCCCCCAGCAGCGCCGGGGCCGGCGCGAAGTGTCGATACTCGCTCGAGCCCAGCCAAGCGCGAGATTCGATCTGCTCGTTCGGCCTCGAGGCTGGTGGTGGATGGGTTATGTTGGTGTCCGCGGCCCAGTGGCCCAGAAGCAAAGTGGCCTCGATGGCCGTCCTTTATAGCCGTTGTTGATAGCGCAGATAGCGACGTAGTCGTGCTGGTGGGAGTCCCTCTACACCACAAGGGACCGTTAGCCAACTCTGGATGGACCAAGACGAAACTAAGCGAAGAAGTGCGGCATTAATCATAGGCTGCAAGATGGGCTACATACGGCATCTCAGAAGGGGTTTCGGGATTCGACCCCGGCGGGGGTAGATTGATGAGAGTCGGGTGAGAACCTTGCGACATTGTGAAGTATAAAAAAAATTGTATCTTGAAAGAGTTACAGGATGACTTTTTGAAAGACCAGGGAGGCAGAAAACCTCGTCGTAGAGGGTTTGGCAAGCTTGTGCGCGTCCGTGGTAAGGTCTCAGGGAGACGTCGCAAATGGCGGTGCGGTCGTGTCAACAAGGTTACGACAGACAGTCCTCGACCAACGCGAGGCTATCGAGTCGATGGTTCGCCGGGTGGCGTTCAAGGTTTGATGGGTTTCAATTCTATGGACGCAACGTAAGTATTGGGAGATGGCAATGGGATGGAAGTTTGAGAGTTTGAAAGAGGAGACCCGCTTCCGGGGTTGTTTCTTCGAGCGCATTCTGCTTGACATGTTACATGGACGGAGTGCGGTCAGGGTCCAGGACTCGTACTATGGAAGGAACCCAGCGCCAATGGGCCAGAGTTGCGCACAACACGAGGACGAACGAGGAGTGACCAGCAAGCTGTGACTGGCTGGATGCTGTTGGTGCTGTTTGGTGTAATGTATCAGATCAGACCACTCAGAAACCACCAGTAGGTACGGAGGACAGTAGCAATTTGATTGTCCGCACGTACCCACGCCTAAGTACCCCGGTACCTTTGGCCAACTGCCGCACAGAAAAAAAAACGCGGGGAAGAGCGCTCGAGGGGCAGCAGGGACGTGAGTGCCAAATGACGTAGACGTCAAGTGACATGATTGGCTAGAACACAACCCGCCATACTGGAGCTTCAGAGGCAACAGCGAACTTGCCCAATTGCCGCAGGTCCAAGTGTGCGGCGCCTTCCTGGTGCAACTGCTAGGTACGTACGGAGTATGGTGCCTTATAGGCCAAGAGTACCTACCTAGTAGGTAGGTACCTTAGTATGTCAGTAGTGAGGACCAACTAAGGAGGTAGGTATTGAGTGAGGTACTTGGTTCCCGATGTATACGGCGTACTGTGCAGCGCATACTGTGTCGGCAAACATTTGTCGACAACTACCTAGTACTTGAGGGTAGAAAGACTTTCCCGTAACCATCATCATTCATGTGCTATGTCTCTATTCAGCTGCCATGTACAGCCTGTGTTTCATGCAGAGCCACCTTGACGCCGCCTGCGCTTTCCGCGAAGATCTTGACTCTCTCGACGAACTCCACACACGTATCGCGGTTTTCCAGGGCCTCAAATTCCTGCGCCAGTCTCACCAACAAGTACACCGATTGTACGGTAACCTGCTGCTGTGCTGGGCATATCCGCGGGCCGCCTGAAAAGGGCACAAAATCCCACTTCGGCGCCCTGCCCTCGAACCGGCTCGGTCGAAAGACGTTGGCATCATCGCCCCAGATCTCGGTATCGTTGAGATGAACGTAAAGATCGAGAGAAACCACTGTTCCCTTGGGCACAAACACGGGACTGGTCCCTTCAGGTCCACCGCCTCTGGGAAGAACCGTGTCCCGTATTGCTGTACGGCTCAGTCGACCCGAGGATCCATGCAGTCGCAGGGCCTCCAACACCGTGTATCGGAAAGTCGAGAGTGACTTCAAGAGCTCGAAGCTTAGATCTTGGTCACGTAGAGCAACCGCTTGCCTTCGAAGCTCCGTCCACAGTCCAGGATTGCGAGCAAGATGAAAGAGAGTGTTCGAAAGCATAATCGCAGTACTCTCAAACGCTGGCAAGAAAATGTTCATCATCTCGGATCGTAGTGTGACTGGGTCCCTGATATGCTTTGCCATTTCATCGACTAGTACATAACGTGAGTTTGACTGGCCACCACTTTCTTTCTCAACTGATGTGTTCGAATGATAGGTTGTTGCCGCTAGTGCGCGAGAGACTTGACGGTCAACGAAAGCATGGATCATGTCGATGTTGTCGTCCACCGTGCTGTTGAACAGCGAACCAAGGGCCGCAAACGCATGCCGGCGTTTGGTCGTACCTATCAGCGCCTGGGAGAAAGCTGTCATTAACTCATCTCCTTGGGCAGCATTCCCGTCCAGCGAACCGAACGTCTCTCCAAAAACGAATTCTGTCCCACTGTCAAGAAACTGGAGAGCTATCAGCACTCTCGTCGGCAATTGTTGTGATGGGGCGACAATTTTTCTCCATCTCCAAAAGATTGTTAGAAATGCTTACCAGCCTGCACAGAAGTGGCTTCATATCAACGGTACCTCCATCTCGGGGTACTAACAAAAGCATGCGGTCAACATGTTTCTTGAAATGGTTAAAGTCGCTCAATTCTGCGCGCATGAACAAAGGCTTAAGCATATCCCGTGAATGTTTCCAGGCCGGTCCATCCTTTGTAAAAATGCCATGACCAATCAGACGCAGGATAGGTCCAATCCTAACGGTTTGTTTATCATAGTCCTCGAAATTGACAGCCAGCATGGCGCGGAAGTTGTGCGAGTCCATCGTGGCAATCGTCCTCCCCGCCGAAGACCGTTCTTCGATTGTTCGGCCATATTGGGCAAACTTTTCCTTGTAGAACTGATTGTATCTACCTGCCAACAGAGCCTCGAACCTCTTTCGTTGCAGGTCGTTGCCGGACGGGTCCAATATCCATGGAAGCCTGTGCGGATATTTGTTCGCTGGCTCACAGCCTAGCCGTCGCGCACTCTGGTATTGTTGCCATTTCTGCAAGACTCTGCACACGATGAAGATTGTGACAAGCGAGCAAGAAGCCGCAATAAAATGGTAACAATGCATTTCGATCCGTAGTCTGTGTTCCTGGCCTCTGTTACACAGAGATCGTGACTAGTTGCAACGAAAAGAACCGCGGCATCACCATCTCGAAAGGAAAATGACCCCAAAAAAGGAAGTCCATTCCCCCCTGTGGCTCCAAGTGATTCAATTTGTCCAGGCCAACAAACAACGTGTGTCTGAAGTCGTATTTCAGCTCATTGGAACAAGCCACATCCGGCAGACTCCGAAGGTCTACGTACCTCAGCCGCTTTACATTAGTAGTTCCTTCATCTGTATGGAACGCTCGGTGGCTGACGTAAATGGGCGAACTGAGACAAGACAGGATGGATTGTCATGATCTTCGCTGCCTGCCAGAGTTTGATTTGTGCCCATCTTTAGCACGGCTCCTGTTGCGGTGCTATGGTCAGACGAATGCCAGTGCCACGAGCCATGAAGTGACTGATCTCTCGTTTTCTTCCTTCTTCACATCACGGGCCGCTCGATGCGTTGTGCACAGCAAACAATACGTACCTGGAAATTCCTTCTCTGTCTTCTTTCCCCTCTACCTCAGCACAAGCGGTGACGGCCAGTTTTGGGCGTCATTTCGCGATCCGCAACCCGCATGAGCCACTGAGGGGTTGGTTGGCATTTTTTTCTCAGCTGCTAAGTTCTGTTGTATCATGGCCCTTGGCCATGCAGAGCAGGGATGCCTTCAGCCGCTGCATGTAGCGTTATCTGATACGTGAGCAACTGACGGCGTCGGCGAAGAGAGATTCTCTCTGCTGTTTGTCGCCTCAGGCCCAGTCCCAAAACTGCCTCCCCATCTGGGTAGCTATGAAGTCCCTTGTCTATGCTGTTTCCACCGCAACCTCTTGATGACAATGAAACGTCTCTGGGATACATGTCGTATCGTAGAATGCATTTCACATCATGACTGGGAAACTAGTCTCATCTTGCAAAAAGCCTTGCAGCAGTGTACTCCAGTCAGGCACATACTGCATCTCCTCTGACATTGGGGCATTGCTCATGTCGACAAACTTGCGGGTTGTCGATCCCAGCGTCATGCCCACGTCGGGTGCATCATCAGAACCAGCGCCCGCAGGCACCGCACTCATCGACGTTTGATTTTGCCCTGCTCCTTGCTTTTGGCTATCCCATGGTATCAACGCCGCGGCACGGGCCATGAGCGCCTTGAAGATCGTCCACTTGGGTCCCCGAAGGACAGTCGTGCCCATCCTCTCCATTGCCTGAACATATTCCTCTACGGACTTGAAAGCCCGAAGGGCGCATGACCTCCTCGGCCGCAAGCAAATGTTCCACAATATAAACAGCATCAGGTGATACTGCGGGTATGATCGCATCGACCAGAGATACGGACGCAGCAGCTCATCCTCCTTCATGTTCTCCCCTTCTTCAAACAAGCTGAGCGCCTCGAGGAGGGTGTCCTCAGTTGCCAAAAGCTCCTGCTGTTCCGGGTGGTGGTGAGCCTCCCACTGCTGGCGCGTGACAAAGTCTAATTTGCGGACAACGAAGCGACACGTTATGATGGTGAGTTTATGAATAGGTATGACGGGGTTGCATTCCTGGATGAGGGCCTCACTGTTTTCGACCAGTCTTGCCACGATGCGCTCTCGAGCCTCGTAGGGAGGGGGATTGGAGGGGCTCGACCAAGACAGTTGTAGGAGGTCTGCCCACGTCTGACATATGTGGATGTTGATGAGGGATGAGAGGGTGCGAGTCCAACCTTTGCGGGACGGAGGTAGTTCCTTCATATTCGGGTCCAGGTCGCTATCTTCGATGTTGAGCGGGAGCTCGGCGCCTCCAAGCATCATAGCAGTCGGCGTGGGAAAGTCATGTAGGCCGAGATCCTCGGCGGCACGGCCGTCACGGCTTAGCAGGTACCACCATAGACGACGACGAATTTCGGTCTCAAATGGCGAGAGGCCAAGTTTCTTGCCGTCGCGGTGCAGACCGATGGATTGGGCGATTCTTATGGCGAGGCCATTGGAGGTCCAGACAGAAAGGCCTGTGTTGTGTACTCGTACTGCGCTCTGATGGAGTAGTCAGTATGGAGGGGGGGAACTTGAGCAGTTGTGGTGTGACGACGTACGAGATAGATTGCCATGGCTTGTACCAAGACGACGGTAGGGTTCTCTAACAAGTCTGCGTGAGCAAAACTCTGCTCGAGTCCGGCTTTATACCTGTGCAGGGCACTCGTCCAGGTCTCGCCGAGAAGCTGGGGACAGTCTTCTCTCCCCTCGAGGGACACAGCCGCAGAAAAATATATGGCATAACACAATGCCAATGCTTCTGACGAAGCAGCTTCCGGCTTGTTGATCACTGTGTACACCACAACTTCAGAAGTCGGAATGTGGAGAATCTTAAAGAGGCAGTCGACGACATCGACAAATATTCTCCAGAGCTGCACGGCGGTATGTTTGGAAGGGTGGAAACTTGAGGCTGGCTGGGAAGATAGGGGCGCGGACAGTATCCCCATGGGGTTGAAGGGCGATGGGATATGTGCTTGCGACTTGTCATTGGTTTTTGGTGTAGCGAGGGCAGTTCGCACATGGCTCTCCTGCGCAGTTCTGTCAGAGGAAAGGTACAGAAGACCATGGCAGGAGGAGTACTAGGACGGCCCTGAAGGTATTCCCCAGTTCTACATACCTGCCCAATGACACGCGACACGAGAACCTCGTTGAAATAATTAGTCGATGAACCCTTCTCTAGCAATATCTCCCCTCCAAGCTGGGGACTACCCGACGCAGCCGACGATGTCCCATGCCTCGCGACGCTGGACGCGCTCAAGGGGTTTCTTGCGTGCGGACTGGCACTGACGCTTATTGGTGAGCGTATCAAACGGGCGTCAGAGTGCGATGCCTCCCGCACAGGTATGGAAGTCAGCGTTTCCTCCAGCTTCGATATCCGCGTCGCAACATCATCGATAGTAGCTTTGCGAACCCGGGGGGCCCTCGGCTCCTTTGGCGGATAGGAGCATGCATGGGCGCCGCGATAGCATGGCGTGCAAGGATATCTCTTGTCACACCGGACCTTGCGTCGACGACATGTGGCACACGACCTCTGTGGGAATGCTGCAGCTTCGCTATCTTCAGCTGGGGTCTGGGATGGATCTGAGGTCTCAGGCGCGGGAGAGTGGCTCGACATTTGGCGAGTTATGCCTGGAGTCACCACAGCCTTGTCAAGCGCGCGGAGCGTATAAGAGAAGATTGGGGGACAGTCAGCACAGAGGGAGCCAGAGACGTCGACCTCGGTGGTTATACATTCACCGAGGACCGAGCATCAGCCCTTGCTGATTTTTTGCCACACCCGAGATCCCTGCCAAGTGCTGTCGCCGAGCCGCCGAATCACCGAACCACCGCTGTTGAGGCGGAAATGCTGGCCGATTACGGTGTAGACTCCCACAGTAACTCCGTATCATCCTTCTCTTTGACGGTGACGGGACAGGACGCGCCATACAAGGCGCAACCATACGAAAGCCAAAAGTCTAGCTTTTTCATTAGGAAACTCTACCGGCTACTCGCTTGTTTCGGATATCCGAACGCGCGAGACTCGGTTAACACCGACCATGAATCTCAGCATTCCAGAATGCCGTGCTACTAACCTCGCATGCTACCACAACATACTTATAAGACACGCGGCTGCCGGCAGCTGCGCACTCCCAAGAAGTCATGAGACATGGCCCGATCAATCTTTCTTGGTTTTTCACACAAAAACAACAACAATACCAGCAATCTTGAGTGGCCTCACCTTGCATCAACACTGCCGCTACAAGTTCGTTTGTGACATCTCGAAAGAACATTGACGCTCCGCCGCATCATGGCCGCAACTTCCACCAGTGAGAGGAGGATCTCCTCCAGTGGCTCACAATCCAGCACGACCGTTCAACAAAATGACGGACGCGACTTCCCGTACACGAACAATACCAATGCTGCGGAAAATACAGACGAGGAGAAAAGCTCCTACGCGCAGGAAGGCCCGGTTGCTGCTGATGGAGGCACAGTTGCTTGGTTGGTTGTCCTCGGGGCGTGGTGCGTCTCCTTTTGCAGTTTCGGCTGGATCAATAGTATGTGATTAATCCTGTTTGCTTCTCTCGAGAGACTTGTTGAAAATGCTCGTCGTCTTGCTCACTGTGAACGGCGGATAGGTATCGGTGCGTTTCAGGAATACTACCAGCATAACATGCTGTCGTCATACTCTGCCAGCACGATTGCTTGGATCCCGTCACTGCAAATCTTCTTCATGAACGCCTTGGTGTGTACTCGTTATAAAACTGATGTCGGCTACAGAATTGTTGACTAGCGTAGGGACCTGCGGTGGGCGTGCTCTACGACAAATACGGCCCTCGTCAACTCCTCCTCGCCGGTAGTCTCCTCCACGTCTTTGGCCTCATGATGTGTTCCCTCGGGACGCAATACTACCAAATCCTGTTAGCCCAAGGCGTTTGCTCAGCCGTCGGTGTCTCTGCCATCTTCCAACCTTGTACGTCCAACGCGATACTTCCATTTGCTCCAGCCAAGTGACACCAACTAACCCAGGCAACTCAGCAATTAATGTCATCCACGGCTGGTTCAACAAAAAGCGCGGCGCGGCATTCGGCATTCTCGCAACTGGCTCCTCCCTAGGCGGCGTCGTCTTCCCCATCATGGTCTCTCGCCTCATCCGTCAGGTCGGCTTCCCCTGGGCCATGCGAACCTGCGCGTTCCTCATCCTCGCTCTCCTCATCATCGCCAACCTCACCATCCGTGCCGCCCATCCGCCGCGCCCGCAGAAGCTCACCAGGGCACAGCTCGCCAAACCCTTTACTGAATTCGACTATGTCTTCCTGTGCGCCGGCTTCTTCTTCTTCACGTTTGGCATCTTCGTCCCCATCGACTACCTGCCCGTCCAGGCGCTCGACGCCGGCGTAGACCCCAACCTGGTGCAGTACCTGCTATCGATTCTCAACGGCGCAAGTCTCTTTGGGCGCTTGTTCTCGGGAATCATGGGCGACAAGGTTGGCCGGTACAATATCTTCGTGACGGTCTGCGCCCTCACGGGCATTTGGGTCGTGGCGCTGTGGATTCCGAGCTCCAGCACCGGGGGAATCATTGCCTTCGCTGCGCTGTTTGGTTTCTGCAGCGGTGCCTATGTGTCGCTTATTTCGCCGCTGGTTGCGCAAATCTCACCGCTGCGGGAAATTGGTTTCAGGACAGGCATTATCTTTTTCGTCGCGTCCATTGGCGGGTTGACAACGAATCCTATCAGTGGCGCCATTCTGGGCGATGATAAGAATTGGCTTGGCGTCAAGCTGTTTGCCGGTATCTTCTGCTTTGTGGGGACCATTCTGGTCCTCATTTCAAGGATTCATAGAACTGGGTGGAAGCTGGCGGTGGTCTTCTAAAGCTTTCATATTGCCACTTTCACAGGTAAACGGGGGGCTTATTCACTTTAGACCTGAGCATTGGGATGTAAGCATAGATTTGATTTACTTGGAGTTGCAACTTCGGCCCTTCGTGAGGGGAATTCCGTGAGGAATCAGCGAGGCTTCATTGTTGTGTGCTCAACTCACTCGATTCTTCATAGTAGATTCCCGGATTCTTGTAATCATGACTCCTACTATCTTCTGAGAAATTACGTCCCCATTTCAGATACCTCCTCCACTGGATGCTTATTCAAACTCTCGTATAGCTGTAAATAGCTACCAATTAAGAAGGCCCACGAGCCCCTGAACCATCCGATGTTTTCATCAGTACTTGTGTCACTTTGAAACCCCAGCTCTCCGTGAGCACTTACCAAAACGTAGCCAGCGAAGCCTGATACTGCGCCCCCCAATTTCCATACGCGATCCCCAACGCACCACACAATGTGAACCCAAAGGCTCCGATGAGATTCCAAAACGCAACATGCCACCCCAGCAGATGCGGCGCCGGCTTCCACCACTTCTGCTGCGTCTCCAGCATGTACAGCGTGCTGCTCACGATAAACCCACTGCCGCCAATCACTTGCGGGATCCAGTAGGCGGCGTTCAGTCGCCACTGAGGAACGAGGTGATCAATTATACCCGGCAGTGCGGTGATGCCAGAAATGCCAAAGACAGTGGCACCAAAGAGCTGGGCCGAGCCGGCGAGGAAGCCCAGTTCATGGAGGTAGTGAGTACGGAGGTCGTGCCACGCGGGAAACCACTGCCAATGTTTCCGGGTTTCCACGCCACGAGACGCTTCCGGAAGCGATGCAGCCGGCGATGACATGCCGACAAGATTACGCCTGTTCTGATGGTGATGCCGGCAGTGATTGCGACTCACGACCACCCGTTGCTTGGGTGTGCCGTTGCCATCCTCGAGTATCTGCTCAACAGCCCATCCGAAACAGGCGGCATTGTTCGCGTTGACAGCTTCGAGAAGGAGCAGGACGGAGCCGACCTCGAAGAAGAGGATTGCTCCAACAAACGCTGTGATCCCACCGCCGTAGTACGACTCCCCTAGGAACTCGGTCGCAGGTACAGCCAGTGGGAGCCACGCGAAGAAGGCCTAGAATCTTATCAGTCCGCGTCTCCTTGCGCTCGTACTGTACACTCATCAACGCGTCCTGGAGGTGATGTGCATGCATACGTTGATGACCCAGATTACACTGCCACAGGTAAACATGAAGCCCACGAGCCACGAGATGTCCCAGACGGGGAAATACGTAAGCGTCTTGACTATGTTCCTCGCAACTTCCTTCGGGTCTGACGTCCGTCTGGGTGCCGCAAAGGGCACGTCTGCGCCCGGAATGGGGGCCTGAATGAGCAAAGGGTGTCTTCCTTTGCGGTTGTCTCGTGATCGCCAGAGAAACCTGACATTCTTGGAGGGCGCGGCGGAATCAACCTGTTCTGGCGTCTGTTCGGGATGAGGAGCTGTGTTGTTGTTGTTGCTGTTCTCAAGAGCTGTTGTGGGTGCGTAATCGGGAGCGAGTCCTGCGTGAATAAATTGGGCTCTAGTCGGATTGAGGAATCGAAACGGCCCCTCGGCGCGATGGATAGTTGGGTTCCCCATCATATCGGAAAGACTCTTTCGCGTAGAACTCTTTATTTCGAGATGACATGGTCCTTGCAATTGGGTGCAAATCCTGCCCGCCATCTGCCAGGCAAGCCGTCGAGGCTACAGATGCAATGATCCCACGCATGGCAGCCCATTCAGCGGACTATTTCGCCTTAGCATTGGGTTGAACGCCCCTTTGGAACAGCGGGTGAGTATTCGTCAGAGGCTGCTTGCCACGCCACAGATGCCGAAGACACGGCACAGCCAGACATTTGGTTTATTGTGGGGCAATTTCCTTTTGTAGCTGCTACCAGCTCCACAGACCTTTCGGTATTCGAGGTCACTTGCATTTTTTATTCAGCGAGGTCACCAGTATCGGGGCTGTTCGTGTGTGATGCTTATGTTCTCAAGTTTAAAAAAAGAAAAGAAAAGAAAAAGTAAGTGCAGTCGAGTTGTATACTGTAACTAACAAAAACAAGACAGAGGAAACGCGGCAAATGAGCAGCATATATATTGCGACAAGCATTCGATGCATCAGTGGTATCATCCATGTCTTTGTGTAACGAAAACAAGCTCGAGAAAAATAATAAAGGAGCTGAATGACTTGGACACAATCTCACCCCATACTTAGCTTCCGCTGCCATTCCTGGGAAGCCAGTCTCTCGATACTTCGCCAGCATTAGAAGATGGTCCCCCTGGCTAGATCTCTTCGCCCGGTTCACAACCCTACAGATGATTACCGGCGGAAAAAGTCAACAACTAATAAAGAGTCCGTTCAGCTGCCTGAATTCGAAACGCTTTGTTGATCCTGCAATCAATATCATGTTGATGTCGACTAAGATTCGCTCGCTTCAGTTGTCAAGTTTGATGCTGCGCCATGCTGTGCCATAAAAAGCAAACTCCAAGAGGAGGGTAAAACAAAGCAGAAGAAAGTGGCGCATTGACGTAATTCAGATAAACAAAAGTCATTCCCGAGCTGGACTTATTGGAAAGCAGCAGAGCTGTAACGTCGCTGTGATCTAAACCATGCGCACGCCACTGTCATGTGTCTCTTCATCCTTTGGCAGCGGAGGAAGGTTTTTGTTCAAGCTGTCTTTGCTAAGCCTGGGCCGCACACATTGGCCGTCCAGTTGTTCATCATCATCTTTCAGAGGTATTGGTGGCGGACGTTCTTTGGAGGGCGTCGGTGGTGGAGGACCCGTTGGCGGCGGAGGGATATTATCATTGCCGTGCATGTGTCTCAACTCGGCCGCCTTATCCCATTGGGACCCTCCCTCATTGCGGCTGGTCTCTGCTGCTTCCTCAACTACTGGCAGAATCGGCTCATGCTGAAACGACTCACGCTTGTCAGGGGAGCTGACGGTTGTCAACACCTTATCTGGTATTTCTGCTTCCATTAAGCCACTCGATTCGGCTCGTCGGGCTTCTTTTGATGCCTTTTCCATTGTTTCCCGCGCTTCCGCTGATGGCCTGCTGCCTGGCGGAGCTGGCGGGAGATGGTCTGGCATTGGAGGGACTCCATGGCTGTGCCTGTGTGCTGACATCCGTTTTGTCGACTTATCGACCGACACTCTCCCTTCAATTGCTTCTTGCTCCTTTCTCAAAGCCTCCCTTCGAGCTTCCTCGGCTGACATGGTAATACCCTCAACAAAATTATAGAATCGGTCACCATATTGCTCTGGCGGCAAGGCAGAAATTTGTGACCGGTCGTGCGACAATCCTTTCCAGAAGTGTTCGATTTTCTTGATCATTCCGTACTAGACACGTAGGCATGTGAGTGGCACAGTCAAAACATGGCAGAGAGCAAACGGGTTTGCGCAGATACTCACGTGTGTAAGGCAGTCAATGACGCCCAAGTAGTAGATCTCATCTGCAGGTTGATTGTTTTCATGAGTCGCCCGAAAACCTCCGTCATCTTGGTTGAAAACAAACCCAGGGCGGGTATGAGAGTCCCCCAACTTATCAGGCATCTTATCCAAAGCCTGGCCGATGGGAACGGGCCGCTCTGCACGGATCTTCTCTCTCAGCTCCCGCGCCTTCCGGGCGTTCTCCATCTTGGATGGTGTCCTCATGAGAACTGAGGGTGGTTCATCATCTGCATTTTTCTCGCCGCCGGGGTTAAAGACCTGCAGAGTCTTGTCACGCAAGTTTTCTTCATTTCCACGTGACATGTCATGGATTCCAATGAGCAGAGAGTAGTCCATAATCTGGAGCCTTTTGAGGAGAATGACATCTTTTTGAAGTTGCTCCAAGAAAAGCCGTTTCTTCTGGATACCCAGCTCCAAGTGTTGCTGTCGCCTCAGCCAATTCAGGTCTTTCAATGTTGCCCTAGGGTTTTTTCCCAAGTCATCTTCCCGGTAGTCTCTGCCAATAGTTGATCCCTTCAAGTCAAAAGTGGTATGTATATCGCGGTGAGGTGGAAATAGGTTATTCATGACAACGAAGTGGATCTTCTTGCCATAGGGCATCTTTACCCGATGAAGGCCATAAAACTGCGAAAGAAGTGTGTTGGGGTTGTTTTGAACATGGTTATAGTAGTCTCTGAGAATCTTCCTGAGGAATTTGTGCTCGGAGTAATGAATCGTCTTGATGATGTATTTGTAATCTCTGGAAAAGTAAAAAAAACTGCCGCTCTTGCCTGGGGAGCCAAGTTCAGAAAGGATATATTTCCCAGTCAAGGACATGAGGTAGTCAGCAGGATCGAGGCGAAACAGGGCACGCAAACGTCGGAAAACCCAAGGAGCATAGTCCTTAAACTTAAAATCATATTTTGCAGAAGGGACCAATTCATTACCGGTTCTAGGGCAAAGATTAGTACTACTGCAGGTCGGCATTCAACGCAGAGTGCTGCCTATCAACTTACATGTCGAACGTCGACTTTTGCTTTGCTTCAAAATCAGCATCAGTCAGTTCTCGATCGAGCTTAGCGTTTGTTCTCGAGACAGACACCCGGATCCCGGTCAGCATGTTATAAGCCGTGACCCAGTTGGCGTGACTCTCATCAACTTTCGTACCTACCAAGACGCGGTCATCGTCTTCCTCTACCTTTCTCTTTCGTTTACTAGCCCGCTTCTGGCGGTAGGCTTCAGCCCAGCGTATGGCATCCTCGTCGGGCAGGATTTCATCTCGAGGTGCATCCGACTGCATGGATCGGGTTGCCCTCCGCGCTAGGGTTAGCGATGCCCGGCGATGCCCGATCGGAGCCGCTGTGGGAGAAAATCGACCACTGACTAACGCGACGTCCAACCCGTCCTTAGATCCTCGGCCGATAGAAGGTTTTGGTACCTCAAGAGTATGTCTCTGCTTAATAGGCCCAGTACCTGGGGGGTGAAGATGTCCCAATGGTGAGGTACTCAATGCCGTACCACCTGTCTGGTACGCTGGAGGAGATGAAAAGCGATGCGGCGAAGACTTTTGTGATGCAAACTCAGAAGCCGGCGATGCATTTGTTGCAATAGGAGATGCTTGACCAACGTTGTCGTTCAAGTCGGACTCTGGGGTTGGATTTTGTGCCGCGTCTTGAGGTGTGGTGTCACCTTGTGTCCACGGCCCAGGCTTGTGATCCTGAAAATGCTGCTGGTCCGCGACTACAGGGAAGGCAGGAGAGACTGGCTTTCTATGCAAGCTGGACGAGTTCGCACTCAAAGCTGAGTTGCCATTAACGCCTGACGTGGGCGGCTTCGGATGGGTACGATCGGGGAGAGCCAAGTTGCCGTTTGGCACTGCCTTGATGGTGGAGTTTTCATAGGCTTTATTCTCGTGAGAACCATTGACGCCGTTAGCGAGCGAGCTCATGCTCGTCGGTCGTGTGCTGTTCCCATTCATGGGAATATGGTTCGTGTCCGATATATCCGAGTCGTGCGTGGATAGGGTGGAGCTCTCGTCGAAGCTATCGTTGATGGGTTCTGGTTGGGCATGGGTTATTGAATCCCCAACTGCCTTTTTACTGTCGAATGCGAGGCCAAACTGGTGGGTAGGGTCAAGATTGAGAAGATCGGCATCAGCAGAGAAGATGGGCGAACTGTCGTCGTTGAGGAAGGAGGGCATTTCGCTCAGTCTCCCTGCTGGGACGATTCCAAGAGAATTCTGTTTCCCGGTAGACAGAACGTGGTGGCAGGCAATGCCTATGTTCCTCACTAGGTGAAAGATGGGATCTCAATTCGACGATACTCTCAGCTCATGCTCGCCAGGCCGGACGAGTGGGAGGTGTGTTCGAACAGTAAATGACGTCTCGGCAAGGAGACGAGACTAAAAGAAAGAGCCAGACCAAAATCCCGCGACGTCAGGGTCAGATCAAAAGTATAGTAAGGTTATCGGTGAGATCTGAAGACACCGATATTGTTAGGGGCGCGGCAGAGGTGACATGGCGTGGATTTGCAATTGGGTGAGGATAGTGACGGCGGTGACGACAGGTAAAAAGTGTGGAGTGTTGGCCAAGGCACAACGCTCAGGAAAAGGGCTCTGGAAATCAACAAAGGCCAGCAGCGGGCAGGGCAATATCTCGCGAACGCTTCGGTCGAGCGACAATATTCGACAAAGGAAATAGGGATGCTGTTGGTTGTCGGCGGCTTCCAGACGGTCGAAGGAGAACGTAGCGGCGCAAATGCAAAAGGTGGTGATGGGTTAGAGGCTTCGCGTGGTGATGGTTGAGTCGAGGTTGAAACTGGCAGGGTCTGCAAACCCACGGAAGTGGCAGCCTCCATGTCAGCTTGGCTGGTCGCCAGTTGAGCCGTTGCTCCCTTCTCTCTGGCAGCCAGATGTTGGTGCATGCATTCAATGCTCCCTGGTCCCGTCTGGTCCGCTTGGTCCCGTCTAGCCCTCTGACATCAGTGGTCGGCGCGGTGGAGCGACTAGGCGAAGGCCGACTTCTAACCAGTTTGAAGCCAGCCTGAGCAATTTTTTTTGGGGCAATTCTGCGAGACTGTTGCTTGGCTGCTTGGTGCTCCCAGTTTGCCGATGCCAATGCCCAAGTGGGGGGCTTGTACGGAGTACATATGTGCGATGGACTCGACGCTCGTACGTACGTACTCCTTGTGCATCCATCCATACGGAGTACATGCACGGAAGTACATGGGACCCGGCTCTGGACAAATTTGGGTCCATTTGCCAGCCAGCTGAGCTATGGCAACCGTTTGATTGCAATACGCGCTACAAAAACAAATACAGCGCCAGACGTGGTTGTGCAGCAAAGGGGTTAATGTCGGCCAGGACCATGTACTCGAAGCGCCGCATAATGCTGGCCTGGCCATTGTCGTTGCCCGATCTGCTGGGTCTAACAAACAAACAGTTGATTTAACAGGGGCAGGGCTGCGACTCCGCCAACAGAGTTGACATTTGGAGGCAATCCAGCGACTTATTTACATACATGTAGACATAATATCCACTGAGTAGACTTTTCGAGTCAGGACTGTAAATGCTAGAAGTACCATCGGCTGTTCGTGTGAGAGGCTATCCTAACAGTTAAGGTCCATGTTGAGCCTCCATCTTAAGTGACCGCTGATGACGACACTGGCAATGACAAAGCGCGTGTTGTGTTGAGACATGCGAGATAAGTTGCCACTGGTCGTCGGAAACGTGGCTAATGGGACTGGAAGCCCATGGATGACCATTCCTAGCAACAATCGAAAGGCCGCTTGTCAATTAACTAGGGCTCGACGCCGTCCGTAATTTCTAGCATGACGAGACTCCATCATGTCCGCGTGTCTGAGTTCTACGGTGCCATTAGCATTGTTTTGTGAAATCGGAACGTGGAAAAAAAATACCCAGCTAAAAAAATGGGTTCTGCAATGAACAGGCCACGTTTGACATATTTGCGGCCTTTGCCTAGCGTGGCTATACCGCATCAAACTGGAAGGGCGAGTTATTGATGGCTTCAATGTTGCGGGAAGAACCCCTCCTCCATGTCACAAGGAAGGGCCAAAATTTGTTGCAGCCTAGCACTGTGCTCGTTTGGTTGCAGCTGGCAGTAGTGGCCACAACATATCAAACCACTCGAAGAAAATACTAGCAGCCAGGGGTTCAATTGGTATACATTCGCCACATGCAGCAAAATTTCATTTTTTACAGCTCGTGGGGTCTAGATGTTGAGGAAGGCGCGGCGACACATCATGAGGTGTTGCAGGGTAGCCATTGTTCTCCTTCCAGACCACGCAGATATACAGTCTCGCCCTTCATCAACAGGCCTATCTTGTATGCTTCCTCTCGACTCTTATCCTTGCATTCTCTCCCAACCTTTTGCAATCAAAATATCAACATTTGAAATGGAAAATCCAGCTACCATCGACAGGTCTGTACAAAGAGTCCCAACAAATGATGTGCAGCTTCGCCTGTACGGCCCTCTAACACAAGCTAATTGTGATCAAAGTTTTACGCATCACGAAACGTCTTTGGCAGCCAGCTTACAGCAAGAGCAGACTCGAGCTGTCTCACTGCAAATACCCGAAAATCCACGAGTACAGGAACATGTTACAACGAATAGTCATTTAGAACGCACCACCATATCTTGCCCTGAATTGCATAAATTTGCCGGCAGCGAATAGGTACCTAGGACCCAGTATTTCTGCGATAATCAAAGTCACGACTCTGGACCGTAGCTAATAACTACATTCTTTAGAATGAGATGCACGGGCCTGGTAAACGAGCCATTGGTCGTCGAGTATCGAGATCCTTGCCATTGTCCGAAAGACCGCGCCGTCGTTTTGCCGTCGGGCGTGGTCTAGAATACGGGTGGTGGAAACGCAAAACCCTTGCGAAGCAATTCTCACAACCATTTGGCGAAGCTCCAGTGTTTGGACAAGGCAAAGAACGACGACGTCGGGCACGTGACTCACAAGAAGCTTGCAGCTCGTCCGATATGGAAAGTCCTTCAAATCACAGTCCGTTTGGCACAGAGGCCAAAAATTCTTTAGTAGTGGCTGGCATGATGTTGGCTACAGAGGAGCTGGATAGGCTGAGTGAAAGGGCACGACACCATGTTTCAGAGAAATGACGACGAATCGGTGCCATATGGTTGGGAGGGAGTGCCTGCCGAAATCTAGCTTCCTTTCGGCGCTCTCAACACCCGGTGTTCATGTAGTTTGGGCTTGCCTAGAATATGAAATCTCAGCGCAGACCGAGCGAGGGATGTTTGACTTCATTTGGAAATCCCCCTTTCTCTTGGCCAAATGGCCTAAAGATACGAAAGCCACTTGACATCACGATAGCATTTGCTTGAGGTTGAGTGAAGCCAGGCACAGCCGCCGACTTTGACGCCACTCGTGGTCTACCTACAAAACATGGAAGCTTATTGCCTGCTCGATTGGGTAACAACGGCGGCTGGGGTTGGACGAGAACAAGACGAAAATGTGCTACGAGTTGTCACCTGAAGGCACATATGCAATGCATTCAAGTATGCTACCTCATGGTGCCTGCTACCCGAGTTTGTGTGAGAACCATAAGCCGAGAAACGAGATCGATTTCTGGGAGTCGATACAGAGTAACTATGTAGTTAGTTACCCGGATTCAATGTTGGGGGACGCGTGGTCCGTGGTTCCGTGGCTGGGCTTTGGCCGTCACTACAGGCTGGTTGTTCCCGCACTGAGCACTGAGCTTAAGGGCTCTCCGCGGGCAGCTTCTCAGCTGCTAGTCCCTGTAGCATCGACTCGAGATCCTCCGCGGGTTCCGTCGGTGGACATGATTTGTGGGTTCCTGCCTACATATGTACGGAGTAACGCGCGGGGTGAAACCGGGGTGCCGATGCCAGCGATATCGCATAACTTGAAGTGGCCGATTCATCGTCCAACTGTGCTTAGTTTAGACAAACGTACACTTCTCCAACACCTCTGTTATCCACACTCCCTTCTCTACACCATTACTTTTTCTGCCATCTTTGTATAGACGACGGATTGCCCTTATCGTCTTTCTTTCTGTGGATGATCCAACACCTTCAGAATGTTCCGTCATAGCCTGCGAACAGTCACAAGAAGCCAGACGCCTGCTTCATGGCGGCCAATGGCGGCCAGAAGTTTTGCCTCGGCGCCAAAGGCTACGTTTGATTGGGAAGACCCACTTGCGTCTAAGAATATTTTGACTGAGGAGGAACTTGCCATTGCAGAGACGGCTGAGAGGTATTGCCAAGAGCGCATGATGCCTAGAGTTCTGCGTATGTTCTCTCCCATTCTGTGAACCTTTAGTATAGTGTAGGCTGGTGTCGGTATTATACGTGCCTCTCCAGCCCCCAGCCCAGCAACAAGCTGGATTAACGCCGGTGCTAACATCAAAATCTAGAGGCCTACCGCGATGAGCATTATGACCCCAAAATTCTTCAGGAAATGGGCGAGCTTGGTTTGCTCGGTGCCAATATCGATGGCTATGGCTGTGCTGGCGTGTCATCAGTTGCTGGCGGCATGATCACGCGAGCCGTTGAGCGCGTTGACAGTGGCTACCGATCTGGCATGTCTGTGCAGTCATCTCTTGTCATGGGCGGCATTAATGAATTTGGCACTGAAGAGCAAAAACAGAGATTTCTCCCTGACATGGCCAAAGGCAAACTCCTCGGCGCCTTTGGTCTTACGGAACCCAATCACGGTAGCGATCCCGGCAGCCTGGAGAGCGTCGCCAAGCCTCATCCTACCAAGAAGGGCTACCTTTCTCTCAGTGGAGCCAAGACCTGGATTACAAACAGTCCTATTGCTGATGTCCTCTTGGTCTGGGCGAAACTGCAGGACACAGGCAAGATTCGTGGTTTTCTTGTTGAGAGAAAGGACTGCCCTCCTGGTACTTTGTCCACCCCCGCCATCAAAGACAAGAACGGCCTGCGTGCTTCCATAACAGGCATGATACAGTTGGACGAGTGCCCTGTGCCCGAGGCCAATATGTTTCCTGATGTTGAGGGTCTAAAGGGACCATTCAGCTGCCTCAACAGCGCTAGATATGGTATCTCTATGGGCGTCATGGGTGCTTTGGAGGACTGCATTGCTCGAGCACGGACCTATGCTCTGGAGCGCAAGCAGTTCAAAGGTAACCCCTTGGCCAAGTACCAGCTCGTTCAAAAGAAGCTGGCTGATGCTGCCACCGACGCCGCGTACGGCACCCTGGCAGCCATCCAGGTCGGTCGTCTCAAGGACGAAGGTAAAGCAACACCCGAGATGATCAGCATGGTCAAGAGACAGAATTGTGATGTTGCCTTGCGAAATGCTCGATTACTGCAGGAGATATTTGGTGGCAACGCCGTGAGCGACGAGTACCATATCGGTCGCCACGTGGCTAATCTATTTGTTACACAGACGTATGAGGGACAAAGCGATATTCACAGTAAGTTGTTGTTCCTCCTTGGCTTGCCCTGATCTTCATCATGCCTTTTCTGATAGAAAAACTTTCGCAGGTCTCATCCTGGGACGAGCGATCACTGGCATACAGGCGTTTGTTTAAGTGATGCTTGAAGCGGCGAGAAGGGCTCGTAGCTTTGTAACTTTGTCGATGGTCGTCATCTGCGGAAGGGTAGCTGGCATGTGAGCAAGTACAATAAATAATGAATCCAAGAAGAGAGCGAAGACACAACTATCTTCTTTCAAATGTCCTGTATCAAAATCGTCGGCTATTGAGATTGAGATGCAGGTTGACAGCCAAGCTCTTTCTACGGAGTACAACGGTTGCTGTTCTATAGTGCCGCCAGCCCCATAAAAAGATGGGCTGTTCACCTGTCGCAACATGGTACTCCGTATAAGGGGGTCAAAGGTACAGATTATCGTGGCGTGGCCATGTCACATTTCTTGTGACATCACCGGTTCACCGGACCCACCGGACCCACTACGCCGGTGTTGGCTTCACTTGCGCCAACCGAATTGGCCACGCCTGGGCAAGCGGCACCATTGTGCACAGCCTGGCATCAACAAAGAGATAGTGGTAGACATCGGGAGACACAATAAGATCTCCTTAGACATTGACAGTGATTGAAATAACCCTCTAGTTACACCAATACCAGGAGATTCGTGCTGACTGGGGTATATCACAGGGTATTCGAGCGTGGTTCCCGGAGCTTCTTCTTTGCGTCAGTGTCAAGTCGCCACCCGAAACAACGAGGTCCATGACATGACTGCCGGCACCATAATCATGACTTAAAAGTCCTCGGCGACTCGGAAAGCAGGCACATTACTGGAGGCATGCGATACCAGGACAGTGGCCCGCCCGGGAGCCGCGATCAAACTGCATCGACGGGGCGTTTGAGTAGACGCACAGCAGGTGTGTTGTGCCCTGACTGGTCCTATGACCAGCTGCTCTAGATGCTTAAAATAGGGGCAACATAGGCACTTAGCCTCCTACAAATGGAGAGCGGCTACTGATTATTTACCTGCCAAGTCAACTGCAAAGGAGTGACGGAGGAGCCAAATGTGGCAAACTGGCATAATCGACACCAGATGAAAAGCTCTATCGACTAATCAGCGTCGTGATCATTCAATGAGTTGTCCGTCGGGTCGCACTGTCTCCTGCCTTGCAGTTGGTTGTCTCGCGGACCCACTTTGCACAGGTGTTCACCCACTAGGCGGCCTTTGGTCCATGTCAGCAGTCGAACGTTCTGGCTCACATGTCAGGTGCCAGAATGCCAGGTGCCCAGCCAGGTGCCCAGCCAGGTGCCCAGCCAGTCGTGTACGGAGTACTAGCACTTGACGTCTATTGCCAGTGCACCATCAACTGCTGCCCCTTGCCCGCCCCTCAAGTGCAAGCCAATCCATTGTGGCAAGTAGCAGGGCCAACTGGTATCAACCGTGACTAGTCCGGGTGCTGCTAATAAGACTTCCGCCTTCACTGACCGATCCCTGCGATTTCTCCTTCCTTCCATACACCACATACCCAAAATCATCCACTGCTCTTTGCACACGCGAGACACTTTTCCTGTCCACCCGATTCCTACCCCCCAGCACCACCACTCGACATCAACCGTGAACTCTCGACTGCTGTCCTTTAATTCTCTTAATTCTCTTGACGAGAGTCAAGGCCGCCTTGGTACGTTTTACCCCGCCGAATTATTCTTCTCCTTGGAGTGCGTCATTCTGCCTGCGTTCGCCTCCCGACCGCATGTCCCGCCATTTTCTCTCCCACCTCAATCCACTAACCCGAACCTCTCCTAGCATCTGCATCAACTAGCGATCAACTCGTTTTCGCAAACACACTTCACTATGGCTCTCAAGCGAATCAACAAGGAGCTCACTGATCTCGGCCGGTAAATATGCCCTCTCTTTTCTATGTTGCCCTTTCCCCCCCCCCCTTTCCTCCAGCCTCGCGAGAATGATGGCCCGCCTTGGGTTTGGAGCCCAATTCCGTGAGGTGGGGCAGTTGTGAGCGGGGTGCCAGTCGGCGAAAATGTCGGAAGAGAGTCAACGTTGGTGCTCATGATAGCTTCGATGGGAGTTTGAGAACCTAGACGCTCATCTGTTCTCGTATGGATGGTCGGACAAGAGGGACCAAAAAAAGAAAAAAATCGAAGGCTGTTGCCTTATAGTGATGCGGTAGAGACTCGTCCAGATGGTTAATGTTTCTTTTCACAGTGACCCGCCGTCGTCTTGCTCTGCCGGCCCTCTTGGCGAAGATCTGGTATGTGTAATCAAATGCCCCTTGTTTTCTTGAATACGAGTGATTAGCTCGGTCTGGTCAAAATTGTTTCTCTTGGAGCCAACCGGTCTCTTGAATTTCATCAAACCGTCTTCATGTTTGAGTCTGATGCGCGACTAAGCCGCTAACAATATGGCAGTTCCACTGGCAAGCAACAATCATGGGACCGGTGAGTAGAACATAATTCAATCTCAAGGCTCTCTCTATCTCGTGACAATAAGCGACATTCATAACGGGATGCCTGTATACTTTGACGAACATAGTTCTGATCTCCACGCCGGATACCTTGCAGTCTTGCTAAATACTTTTTGTCGGATAACTACTGACTAGTTGAACAGGGCGACTCACCATACTCGGGCGGCGTCTTCTTCCTTGGAATTCACTTTCCTACCGACTATCCTTTCAAACCTCCCAAGGTCAACTTCACCACCCGCATCTATCACCCCAACATCAACTCTAATGGCAGCATCTGTTTGGATATTTTGCGGGACCAGTGGAGCCCAGCTCTTACTATTTCTAAAGGTGCGTATTATCTGTCATCAAAGACTATCACCATACAACTTGTCAACTCGAATATGCTGACAAATTTGGCAATAGTCCTCCTTTCCATTTGCTCTATGTTGACAGACCCCAACCCGGACGATCCTCTTGTACCCGAAATTGCTCACGTCTACAAGACCGACCGACCCCGATACGAGGCTACTGCTAGGGAATGGACCCGGAAGTATGCTGTTTAAGGTTGACAACCGACAATTTTATCAGGGGAAGATGTTCAGAGGGGGAGGATGATAACGTTATCCCATTTTGCACAGTAACCGGCGACAAGGAAGTTTTCAAAGGTGCAAGGTGCTGCACAAGTACTAGCAAGATATGAAGCAGGGTATGTGCCACACGACTAGGGAGTCCTTTCCTCTGGATACATTGGGCGAACTGTATCCAACGAGACCAAAGGGCGAGGTCTTGTTGTTCGAGGGGTTGCAAGACAGACTAGACAAATTACATCAGCTTTCAAGGGATATCATGCGACTGGGCTTTTGTTTTTGTTTCTTCTACATTTTCGACGTGTTTCCTACCTCTTTTACTGCTAAGCAGCGTATTGCAGGATGTCTATCTTTTATGTTTCATGTCTCTTTGATGTGCCCATCTCTATTTTCATGCCACACAAGCCATACAGGTTTTCTTCGCCTTGGCCCGTGCCTTCCCTTAGCCAAGAGCGTAGGTGCATCAATACTATGCCACTAATTGGATGTTGACACGGAAGAGTGGTTCCTTGACGGCATCGACAGCTCAGTCTGGGTTTCTCGACTCTTCTGAGCTAATTGCAAACATAACTTGTACCAACATCCTATACTGTGTGCTTGCACTGCCTCCGCAATGGCAGTTTCTGAAACGTCATGGGAAACATCGAAATGCCTGCCAGATATCAGGCTTAAGCCTATGTTCTGCAGCAATTGCCCTATTTGGCTCTTGCAGCCGCACTGCCAAGAAGGCTCTGGCGTTCAGATGTAACGGGCATTCTTTTACTCCTTCAGCCGTTCTAGACTTATTACGGAGGCTGAATCCTTGACGTTTGTCCGAATGAAGTAGAATGTTCAGCGTGGTTTAAACAGTTTGCGACTTACGGGGTCGACAGGTATAGACAGCTGGCACGGATCAAACGACCAAAAGTGTCGTGGCAATTATCATGTTCGTCTACTTTCAAGTACAAACACCAGACTTCAGGTAAGTCGGTGTTGAGGCCCTAGTCTCACAATCGTCCCAAGTACGTGAGAATTCCCAGCCGCTCGAGCCGGAGATGTTTACAGGGCAGTGCCGCCATCGCCTAACGGCAAAAGCCACAAAGTTTCGCGCAAGACATTGCGTGTCGAGGCTGCGCCGGATCGCCGCTGGGCTGTTTGAATGATGGGAGTATTTCCCGGGTGATCTCAATTGTAACAGTAGCACCAGCTAACAGATCAATACACGTGGGAGAGGACCTTTTCGTGAACTGAGCTCTCTGGTTGATGGAAGCGTTGAACAGGCGTTGCGATCTTTGGTATGCCACGGGTCTTGGCACAATGAAGTAGCCATCAATCGATGGTTCGACCAATTTCTACCCGGTACGGAGTAGTAGCGGCAAAAACAGGTCTGGGTCTGGGAGCGATTCACCAGAGCTGTGCGCGACGAGTTGTGTCGCAGGCTACGTTTCACCGACCAGATTTGACATCACGCACCTGTCCCTTCACGTGGCATCTCATCGTACCACACACAGTCCCTTGTGCTGTTAGTTGCGTACGGAAATGGGGCCACAACCCACTTTCCGTGGTTGTGATGCTTCACCTCATATGCACGAGATGAAACGGGTGTTGACGTACGTACACGCGGCGGACCAAGAACCAAGAGATTTAGCCTCCGGTACCGCGTGTTGCGCTCAGTCCCAATGTCGACAATGCCTGAGCGCAGGTTCCAGGTGGTTGCATTCAACTCATATGTTGGCCGGCTGGACAGAGCCTTCGGAGAGAACGGCGGCACCAGCGCGGTCCCAACCCGCGTTGCGAGGACGAAGGTTGAGGAAGATAGCGATCGTTTGTTGTACTACTTGCTTTCATGTTCATGATACTGGTCAATTGTCGCAAGAAATGCACAAAATGTCTCTGCGAAAGATGGGAGCAGCAGCCAGACAGACCCCTTGTTGAAGACATCCCGTGGGTCTTCGGCGTCTCAGGAAAAGCACCCATCGATTGTTGAAAATTGCAACTGCGCCCCGCTATATGCAGAGACCGGCGACGATTGGGCCCGGTCGTCGCAGGTTGGGGCGTCCTGAGTCCTGAATGGAAATGGAAGCCCCTGGCGCGAGCGATCAATTGATACTCCGTGCAAGTACTCCGTACTCCGTTCCTGGCCCAAAAGTGGGCTATCACTGATTCGGAAGAGTGGGTTTTCCAACAGTCCGTGTAGAATTCCGAATGCTCAGCGCAGGAGACTTTCCTAGTCGCCCACCTTATCTTGGCTCACCGACACAGAAGCCGTGTGCTCGGCCCCTTCTGGGGTCGTGGCCGTCAACGGGCCTTCCGATTTATTTTGCAGGTTCCCGTCTGCGACCACTTCACAGGCGTGACGTTCCTTCTCTCTCCTTTGGCACCTGAAGCTGTGCCTCCTGATTCTGAACGGCTCAGTAAACCGGGTTTGATCCGCAGCTTTAATGACCGTTGGAAGTTGGAAGACTTGATGTTCGTGTCATCCCCCGGTGTTTCAAGCATTTTCCCAGTTCCCAGCATACGCACAAGTCGCCCCCCCTGCCTTGGAACGTCTTGGCTTGCCCCGATGCTCTTTCCATTTATTGCAACATGCCTGCTGCCCGCCTTTCTTCCTTCACTGTTCTCGCCAGTTCCTTGCCAGTTTTAATTTCTGTCCCCTTGCAGGCTGGACAGCCAACAACGATGGGCGGCGCGACTAACTTGAGCATCTAGACATGACATTCGTTCTTGCGCAAGTAATACCTTAATCTGAATCAATTCAGCTCGACAGCCTTTTCTCTTTCCGTCTCTCCCGCTTCTATTTCAGCAGGCTCTGAAGTATATCGCACCCAGACCAACCACCCGGCGTGTACGGTGCCTACGCATAATATATATGGTTTATTTCGTCGTGTAACCCCGGGACATTACTGTGTATTGATCGGGGCGGTTGTTGCATCTGAACCGACTGGAGCAGGGCTCTGCCTACTTCTGCAAGTCTCGACGTGCGAAGTGAGGAGACGGCGGTTACGATGAGCTATTACTCTGGGGTCTCTGACTGGCCCTCAGAGCGGTCGAGATGGACGCCTCTTACGAGAATGTTGCTTTCGGGCGAGATGACGCAGGAGAAACAGCAGAACTTGTCAACAAGGGAAAAGTTTGATCGTTGGATGATCAACGAAGGCTACAGAAGAGTGTGAGTCTAGGCGGGAAGCAGTAGGGAGAGAGAGTGACTGTGGCAGAGAAAGAATCTTGATACCGGTCGTCACACCCGGCGTGCGTTTTTTGCTAATCAGATGCCACCAGATTCGTCGTCGTCTTCATGGTCACTCACGCCCTCATATTTGCATTCGCTTCGATCCACTACAGTATGAAGGACAGCTTGCAGGGTGCCAGGGATATATTCGGCTTCACATTTGTCATCGCTCGTGCGTCCGCGGTTGTTTTGCACGTCGATGTCGGCATCATCCTGTTTCCGGTTTGCCGAACGCTCATTTCGCTCTTGCGGCAGACGCCTCTCAATGGGATCATTCAGTTCGACAAGAACATCACCTTCCATATCACGACGGCATGGTCCATCGTCTTTTTCTCGTGGGTTCACACCATAGCTCACTGGAACAACTTTGCCCAGGTTGCCGCCAAGAACAAATTGGGCTTCTATGGATGGCTCCTGGCCAACTTCGCATCCGGACCTGGCTGGACAGGCTATGTGATGCTTATTGCTCTCATGGGCATGGTCATCACGTCGGTGGAGAAGCCGAGGCGAGCAAACTATGAACGCTTCTGGTACACTCACCACATGTTCATCATTTTCTTCTTCTTCTGGTCCCTGCACGGCGCTTTCTGCATGATCCAGCCGGACGTGGCCCCTTTCTGCGTCGGCCTCGGCGCCTCGGCTATTGGCGTGTTTTGGCAATACTGGATGTACTCTGGCTTCGTCTACTTGGCGGAGCGCATTGCTCGCGAGCTTCGTGGTCGTCACAAAACATACATCTCCAAGGTTATCCAGCATCCGAGCCAGGTGTGTGAGATTCAGATCAAGAAGGAAAACACAAAGACTCGCGCTGGCCAGTACATTTTCTTCTGCTGCCCCGCCGTGTCGCTCTGGCAGTATCACCCCTTCACGCTCACGAGCGCCCCAGAAGAGGATTATATATCGATCCACATGAGATGCCAGGGCGATTTCACCATGGCGGTCTCTCAAGCCCTTGGCTGCGAATGGGGCAAGAAGGATGACACGAGCAAGGTAGTTGGCGTCGATGGGGACCAGAACGGTGTTAACCCAGCGCTGCAGAGGATTTTGCCACGAGTCTATGTTGACGGCCCGTTTGGCTCAGCCTCGGAGGACGTTTTCAAGTACGAAGTTTCCATCCTCGTCGGTGCTGGTATCGGCGTCACCCCTTTTGCTTCCATCCTCAAGTCCATCTGGTACCGGATGAACTACCCGCAGCAGAAGACTCGTTTATCCAAGGTCTACTTCTTCTGGATCTGTCGTGATTTCGGGTCATTCGAGTGGTTCCGATCTCTGCTGCTGGCGGTCGAAGCTCAAGATCTTGAACACCGTATCGAAATCCACACGTACTTGACGGCCAAGATCAAGGCCGACGACGCGACAAACATCATGATCAACGATGCCAACGCCGACAAGGACACCATTACAGGTCTGAGGAGCCCGACCAACTTTGGCCGACCAAACTGGGACATGATTTTCCGCGGCATCAGGAAGCTGCACAGTCCTGGCGAAGCCGGTGTCTTCTTCTGCGGCCCAAAAGGTCTAGGTAGCTCGCTGCACGTATACTGCAATAAGTATACCGAGCCCGGGTAGGTCGAGTCACTCCATGTATACAAAATCTGTGCTGCGCTAATCCGTGTCTAGCTTCTCGTTTGTTTGGGGCAAGGAAAATTTCTAAAGGGAACGCGAGAGCATCCGTTTCTTGTCTATATTTACATGTTTGCAAACGGACGACTCCATTGTACTTCAAAATCTTCTTTTATTTTATTACCAGTTCAAAACCTGCATGAAGAAAGATCCTTGTGAATGTGGCAGATATTGCTTTGAGACCCCCTTGGTTGCAGTTGTGCCTGCGACGCCGGACGCCGACAGCATGAGGAGGACGAAGAGAGAGGTACACGGGTCGGAATACATTAAGGGGCGAGAAAACGAGATGGGTAATTTCGGAACGGAAATGGTCTGGCCGGCCTTGATGCGCGTGGTTGCATCTTGATGGCTGCAGACAGGTCACAGAAATAGTATAACAATACACCATGAAGACGGCTTTGGTCGGGCTTAAGTGACGGCCGTGAGGCAACGTTTTGATTTAGCAGGGTACGGCCGTTCAGTCTCACACTGGGCTGATAAAGGCACGGAACGTAGTTGGTCGTTGGTTGGTTCAATGTTCGTTGCACTCTGCTCTTAACGCTGCATTAGCACGGTGAGTTGAAGAATCCGGCAGACCAGAGGCCGCGATGGCGTGTTGTCAAAACGATTGCACGCCGAAACGTATGCCCCCAACTCATGTCGAGTACGTCGCGACCGGTTTGCCGGATAGTTGTAGACGAAGGCGTATCGGCCCGTTTCTACGACGCGATTCAGCGCATGGGTAATTGATTCTGCTTGACAGTTTGAAAATTGGCAGAATAGAAGTTCATGTAAGCCACGGGATGCGGGGCTTTCTGCTGTTGACCGCTGGCCATGAACTGTCACTGTCCCTATGAGGTTGGGGATAATCAGAAAGAGTCTCAGCTAATCGAAATGTGTGGGACTTGATTCGGGACAAACATCAACATCAACGCCAATTTGACTCGCCGCCTTGCGGAGCGGTCAGGAGTTTAAACGCCGGACATTACTCGATTCGCGTTAGGCTCGAGAAGGTTGCAACGGAAACCTCGGAAGATGGCGGTGTTTTGGGTGCCATTCGAGGCAGACCACATGACAACAACAGGTGTTATCATGCCTGGAGTCTTACGGAGTACCTGGTCTTCTGATGGCTGCACAGGCAGAGCCGATAAGCCAATGCTGCAGGCAACAAGGTTTACTCCCCGTGGGCTAAAATGCGAAAACCTCGTATCGTGGGGGAGGGGGGGATCCTCATGGGTTGCTTTGCGCCACGACCAAGGGTGGCCGGTCGCCAGAGCCAAAGGAGCCATGATGGCCTTTGGGTTTGTTGAATTCATGAATCTTTTTGCTGCGCATGAGCTGTCTGTCTAGCGTTGTCTTCTTGTTGTCCGAGGTGGCATCACATGCAATGGTCCAAGGACGCCTTTGCATTGCGTCTCTACCAAGGCGGGGCGATGATTCGCGCGGCTGGCACGTGTCGTCTATCAGGTGAAGAGACTTTTGAGTGGTACCATGACGTTTTGTCGTGCAGTGCCTCTGTTGCGTCTTTTCTGCGCTGCACAATGCATTGATGTGCTTATAATGCTTAGACCACCAACATTAGGAGACGGCCTCAAAAGGACGCGCAAGTTCTTTTGACAAGTCTGCCGATACGTTTGAGGGATCCCCCTTTTCCTGTTTCTGTTTTTCCTTTAAACCCGGTCCAGTGGTTCCACAAAGTCAGGGACAAGTGGGGATTGGCGTGTCTGCCTTGAAGACATGAAGAAAGAATCTGGGTAAAGCTTTGTATTGGCCACTCACATGTACTCCGTACGGCGACAACATGCAACCTTGAACGCTGACTTGTGGTCACTGGGGGAAGGGGGGGCCGTGGGGTACCTGAACGGGACATGGAGACAGATAACATTTGGGATGTTGAAGTCAATTAAGCAAGCACGCGCCCAAGGGAAGAGCGCTCGTGAACACGCGAGCCGTGCATGGGTCGTACTACGTATATGCACTCTGCACAAGTACAGAGTACGCTGCAGACTTTATCGGGGACGTCAACATTGAACTAATGGACCGGGAGACGCACAGCGGCGGCTGTTTTCACACCCAAAGCAGGCGTGACTTTGCTTTTATGTAGACCTTTTTTTGTTCTTTTTTTTCTTTAGTTTGTGTGCCTGTGATTAATGGCCCCGCCGGCTATTGGCGCCAGGCATTGCCCTTAGCGCCTTTAGTGTCCTTCGTTAGTAGTAGTACTTGTGCTCCGACATGTGTCTGGTCAAGCGGTACATGTTGTCCGTCGACCAAGGCGCTGCATTTATTCAATCATCCAACATTGACCAGCGTTGACGAGCCCTGCCCTTTGTTTATAAATGGCTTGCTTGGCAGGCTGACCTTGGAAGGATGAGTCGCCCCACTGCTGCACCATGTGCGAATGTAGTTATTAATGGATCAATGTACAAATGTCTGGCAGGCTGTAGCCAGCAGGGCGGCAGGAGCAGCCGCCGTAGGTAGTTATTGTAGCGATTGAGTCGTGACATCAACAACACGCAGCTTGAGCAGTGTATTCCTCTAGTACTAATTACTACCGCTGATACAGCTGAAAGATATGAATAGGTAAATAATGAGCCTAGACTGCTAGTAAACTCTATAGCTAAATATCCGTCCGAGATTATGTGCTTTATTAAAACCACTTACTCCGTAGAAACAATGTTCTTTGACTTGCAGGCTGTGGTTATGTAGCCTGGGTACCTAGCCTAACACGACGAGATTCGTGTTTATTTAAACTGAAGATGCACTTATGGGGTCTGGCAGCGGGGCCGCTAGACCAAAATCGGGGCCTAATGGGGCTTTGAGCCCGCTGAACAAAATGGCTGAGCCCGCCGAGCAATCTCACCTTTGTTCCTCTGGCACTTGGCCGCCGCCTGAGCAGGCCAGCTCCTTCCTTCCCATCCTTAGTTCATCGTCGTTCCTCTCGCTTGATTCCAGGCTCCCCCCCTCCCTCTCGTTCCATGACTCCAACTTCTTCTTGCCCATCCGGCACGACACGTCTTCTCTCTCATTTCAAATTATTTTGCTTTAATTCATCATTCAATTGCTTCCGATATCCATATAGCCGGCCTAATCTTGCCCTTGTTTCTTTTTTGCCAATTGGGCCGGCAGCAGCCACAGGTTTTCTTTGGGCCACGCGCGATCTGCCCTTCGTTCGAAGGTTCCCTCCCCTTTTGCCCGGTTCCCCCGAATTGACGGCCACGACGCCCGGCATATCGAACGAGTCTTCTGTGGGCGACATACGCAGACGCAATATATCCTCTTTTTGCCCTGACTTGATCGTCTTGGGCGTTTGAGAGCAGCCGTGGTCGAAGCGCTCGAATATAACCCCTCCGAACAGTCAGTAGTCTGACACCAACGACACAGGCTCTGAACTCATAGACCTTGCTTTGATTTGATTTCCGCAAGTTTCCTTGTTCAACCAACGTCATCGAGTTTTTGTGTGTTTCCGCGGTATTGACTCATTTCTTTGGCATGCGTCTTTCCTGGGGATTCATCTTGGGCCTGGCCCTCAGCGCCGGCGCAGGTCAACTTGTTCCGCGCCAGAATAACGCGAATCCCACAGGACCACCAGTGTCAGGCGGCGGCGGCGGCGGTGGTGGAGGGAGTAACGGCGGCGGCGGCGGAGGGAGTAACGGCGGCGGCGGCGGCGGAGGCAGTAATGGCGGCGGCGGCGGTGATGGGAGTGACAGCAGTAGCCTCACAAGCTCAGCCTCCTCTACCCCTTCCGCCACCAGTGGCATCGTCCGCACTGTTCTTGTAACAGTCACCGTTACTCGCGGCGGCGGCGTCAGCACCGTTAGTGAGACAACTACTGTCACTTCAAACACCATCATGCCAGTTACTATTACGACGACGGACATACTTACGACGACCGTCACTAAGAGTGACGGTGAGACGTCGACGAAGATCGCCTATGTTACGTCTACACAAACCGTCAACTCGAAGCGCAGCCTAGACGGCGCTCTTGAATTCATCGGCGATGGGCCCGCTCAAGTCGATGCCATACCTACATCCGCCCCCATGGCTACTGGCATTCGAGGCGGATACCTTGGGCTCGAGAGAGTGCGTAAAAACAAGCGAGCTGACATTACGTCTACGACCACCGTGACTGTGACTGGTGAAGGTAGCACTACCACGGTCGTCGACACCGTCACCATAAATATCAAGTCGACCACAACTACCCTTGTTCGAGCGACATCCTTAGTCACCGAGACTTTCCAAGCCAACGCCAAGACGACAGTCACAGAAACGAGTACCATTGTCTCCAAACTCACCGTTGTCTCTACTGACGTCATTGAGACGTCGACTTCTGAGCCCACTGGCAATACTGGCTCAGAAAACAACAACAACAACAACAACAACAACAACAACAACAACAACAACAACGGCGGCGGCAACGGCAACAGTGGCGGTCTCTCCACGGGGGCCAAGGCTGGTATTGGTATTGGAGCTAGTCTCACTGTTCTGACCATCATCGGCGCTTTTCTTTGGTTCTGCACCAGACGTCGCCGTGGTCCTAAACCAGACCCCGATGATTTGCTTGGACCTTCCTCCGAGGTTCCTGTTGGCGCTGGCGGCTCGCGGCCCATGTCTGAAGGTTTGACGTCTACGCCGGGTACTGTTCCTCGCCGGAGTCCTGTTCTTCCCAATGTCCAGCCTGAGGGCTATCGTGGAACTGCCATGGGGGACGGTCGTGCAGGATACGCCCAGCCTGACCCGTACGGCGCTGCGTACGCC
The DNA here is from genome assembly GCA_031753515.1 of Metarhizium rileyi. Lineage (NCBI taxonomy): Eukaryota > Fungi > Ascomycota > Sordariomycetes > Hypocreales > Clavicipitaceae > Metarhizium > Metarhizium rileyi. The sequence goes on along the minus strand of JAUKVO010000006.1, from coordinate 3,732,913 downwards.
CCGACTCGTTCCACGACCAACAGCTCGCGCCCTACCCGGAGCGGTACTCTGTCTCCTAATGACCAATTGCCACGGCATCCTACGCCTGATACAGCGGCTGCGAATTCAGTGAGCCCACTCTCGGCCAGACTCGAAACAGCCGAACTGGGAAACGACGGAGCTGGTGCGAAATGGCACGCGACCGAGGCTGCTGAAATGTCTACAGATAACCCAGCAGCCACCAAGTGGCATAGTGATGACGCCCAGGAGATTGACAGCCAACCTGTCATGGGTCACCAGACTGGAACTGTGTACGAGATGCCTACGGAGCACTACAAATAAACGTCCCGACAATACATGTTGTACCATAAGCAAAGAAAATGTATGATTTTGAGCATCCCTGAGAAGCCTCTCCAATCGGAAAAAAATTATGCCTGAGCATGCATAAACAACAGTCTTGGAGTGGGAGTGACATTGGCATTGCATCATGGCACGCACATACTCTGAACCAAATGGGGGCCATGCATTGCAGCAGATGGCAAAAACCTTAACGAGGGGCGACTGTATCGAGAAGTACTGTGGCCTTTACTATGTACATATATATCTTTTGTCCAGTAGTCCTGAACATGAACCAATGAAGCCTTTAGTAATTGATTTCTTGTGAGGACAGTAGTCGTGGAATGGGAACATGAGCCGCAGGGGCTGACATCGCTAATGACACGCACGGGTCATTGCACAGCGTTGGCCACGTGAATGCAAACCATGGTCTAACTTGGTTCCTTGATGAAGATGGCGTGCGTTGCTGTCATCCATCCCTTCTCTTCTGGCCGGCCGGCCGTTGGAAAACTCCGGTATCGTGTGGGGCAAATTGATAATCTCTGATTCCCATGTTTGAAGGAGAAAAATAACCCAGGTTCACGGCCAATTCTTGCTCTGCTACCAAGCCTCAAGATCGGCGCATGGCCCTGCCCGTCGCTGCTGTTCAAGGTCGAGAGACACTTTTGCTTCACCAAAACGGCCGATCATCACCGCATTGCAACGACCCCATCGACTAACGACCGCCCCGAGATGGGTCACCAAGACGCGCCGCTCGGTAGGAGGGCGACGATGGAGGACCTAGTGTACGCGAGTAGAGGTGTTGACGAGAGAAAGTTGGTGCGAAAGCTGGATGTATACCTCATTCCGTTGATAATGGGCATCTACTTGTTCAGCTTCGTGGACAGGTATGTTGCAAAGCAGATTTCATTCTCCCTAAAAGAAAAAAAAAACAACAAAAAAAAAAGAAAAAAGAAAAAAAAAACAAAGCAACCAACGCAAGGTTACTCAACGGCAACCTTTTTCAAAAAAGTCCACGATTGCTGATGGAAAGCAACAACAACAGAGTCAACCTCGGTAATGCCAGGCTCTACGGACTGGAAGAAGATCTGGGCCTGAGCACGTCCCAGTTCCAAGTCGGCATATCCATCTTCTTCGTAACCTACATGCTCTTCGAGGTCCCGTCCAATCTCGTCCTGAAGCGCTTCACGCCCCGGCGCTGGATCGCCTTCATCACCGTGTCATGGGGGCTTGTCGCCACGTTCACGGGCCTGGTCACGTCGTACGGGAGTCTGCTCGCGTGCCGGCTTCTCCTGGGCGCCGTGGAGGCAGGGCTCTTCCCGGGACTCAACATCTACCTCACCTTCTTCTACACCAAGAACGAGCTGGCCCTCCGCGTGGGGTATCTGTTCGTCAGCGCGGCCATTGCCGGCGCGCTGGGCGGCTTGCTTGCCTACGGCATCGGACACATGGACGGCGTGGCGGGCCTCGGCGGGTGGCGATGGATCCTGATAATCGAGGGCATGCCGAGCGTGGTGCTGGGCGTGGTGACGTACTTGGTGCTGCCCAACGATGCGGAGTCGGCCTGGTTCCTGGACAATGGCGAGAAGGCGCTCATGGAGATGCGGAGGAGGAGGGAGTACGGAAGCACCGAGGGCGGCGGCGGCATCGAGAAGAGGGATGTGCTGAGGGCGGTGACGGACTGGAAGGCGTGGGCCTTTTACGTTGCGCAGTTTGGCGTTGATACCATGCTCTACGGTGAGATGTCTGTCGTTTTTTTTTTCCGCGCCCCCTTTTGCAACAAGGGAGGAATGAGGGGGATTTGGTGGTGTTGGGGCGTGACGGTTAGCTAATGGGCGAGAGAGAGAGCAGGCTTCTCTACCTTCTTGCCGACCATCATCCAAGCGCTCGGGACGTGGACGACGGCACAAGTCCAACTCCTCACCATACCGTGTTACTTCCTCGGCGCAGCGGCGTACATGGGCACGGCCTTGTTGTCGGATCGCAAGCAGATGAGGGGCGTGTTTTGCGTCATCTTCGGCTCCATCAGTGTGATCGGGTACGGGGTGCTGTTGGCAGACGTGGCGACCAGCGTGCATTATTTCGCGTGCTTCGTGGTGGCCGGTGGATTGTATGTTGTTGTTGGGCTGCCGTTGGCCTGGGTGAGTTTTGTTTTTTACTTCTACTTCATCTTCATCTTCATCTTCAACTCCTTTCTCCTTCCCACCCTTGCTTGCTGTGAAGCTGACGAGGTAGTTGCCGAACAATTCACCACGATACGGCAAGAGGACGACCTCGACAGGCTTGCAGCTCACTTTCGGAAACGCAGCTGGCGTCATGTCGGCCTTCATCTAGTAAGTTTCGGTCCTCTCCGACGGAGGCGAGGACTGCGAAGTGCGGCAGGCTAACGTTGACAAAGTCCCAAGCCAGATGGACCACGGTATATCCGCGGCCATGCCGTATGCCTCGGCATGGTGGGCATGGGAACGGCCATCTATGGGTTTCTGTGGTTTTGGTACTGGCGGGAGAATGGGAAGCGAGAGAAAGGGCTGACGAGGGAGGAGTATAGGCATATGGGAGAGGATGAGCTGATGGAGCTGGGAGATGATAGTCCGCGGTTCAGGTACATGATATGACAGCACGCGAGGTTGGTTGTCTGGTGACGAGGTAGGGGTCCATCCATGTGACGCTGTGTGGCTGCAGACGCAACTATTGCCAGACTAATTGGGGGTTGGGTATGCATCCTGTGGTGTGTGTATAATTCCCGGTGGCATTCGAGGTTATTCAGGGGTACCGGTGCGATGACGAACTTGGCAGTCGCAGCAGCTTCACGATCACGACCACGGCTGAGCGCATCTTTGGAAAAGGAACAGACGGCTGGCTTGAGTAGGTACCAGATTTTGCTTCGACTCATGGTTCCAATTTCTCAATCTATCAATCGAGACACCATGCCAGAGATGCGTACGTACGACAGACAAATAGTGTAAGCCCACGCGCCCCAGGAATTGATTGAGATGCAAAGCCACGCACTGGAGCACCCGCAGGGCAAGAAAGAAAGGGGGCAAGGGGCACTCTGCAAGCAAAATGACCACCATCTGGCGTCCCGGAACAGGCGCCAATTGTCTTGTGTCTCTCTCTCTGGGTCGTAGAATCTCTTGTGAGCGTGGTAAGTAAGTTATGTGGAGATGTCAATCAAGGGAAGCAAAGACGGGCGGGCGCAATATTTGCCCCCCCCCCCTGGCGTGCCAGCTGTGCATGTGCATGTTCCAGACGCGCAGAGGAAGATCTGAGATGGCATGAGAGTGTAAGTGTACGGAGATGCCTTTTTGGCGTGACCCTGTCTATAGAAGAGATGCATCTATCTATATATATGTGAGGGACGTCGAACAGCTTGCCGGTTCTCACCATGTCACCAGCTCAATACAGTCAACCAACTCTCTCTTATCTGCGCGGCTACTATATTTCAGCACCGCCGTGTGAACAATCATCATATTTTCAGTGCGGCAGCGAAAGAAGCCCCCTTCCTGCCTCTTACTGAACTTATCCAAGGCGCCGTGCGAAGCGAACCACATAACTAATGTGTACATCCATCATGGCCGGCGGCAAGATGGTCAGCCTCCTTACTTTGCTGCTCAGCTTGATCGACCTGGCATTGGCGCAGACGCAGACGCAGACGCAGATACAGACGATTGTTTCTCGTCCGACAGGCACCATGGACACCGTGTCCATGTCGACTGCTTCAACGGGGGTCGTGACGATTCCGGCTGGCACCATCACGACAACGGCATATCGAGAGAAGGTCACTACCGTGTGGGTGACGGGCGCGGCGAGCAGCAATGCTACAACTAGTTCAGGACATGCGACGACGAGGACGGGCTTGCCGACGACGACGATTCCGCGTCCATTGATACTCAACGCCGGGAGGAGGCCGTCGCAGCCGGGGCTGGGGAAGCTCTCGCTGGTGGTTGGCCTGGCCACATACGGACTGATCCTGATGTAATTTGTGATTGCGCGTGAGGGGAAGAAAAGACAGGAGCCGGGCTTCTCTCATAGCTTCCGAAGATACGAGACGAGACGGGGCGGTATGGCGGGAACAGTAAATAAAGGACCAGAGATTGATACCAATGTTTGACGGCGGCCGGGAGGGAACAGCACAACGTAGCTCGGGCCATGATTTCATCATCACGCGGTAATATACACTAGTTTTGAAAAGAAAACCGCGTGCTTCCTTTCCTAGCCGTCTGACGTGTCGGGCGTTGTCGACGCGGAAATCATGTCGTTGAGCCTAGCCTTGCCTTGCATGTGCACAACAAGACAAGCCGTCGTCTGAGGTGTCGAGGATCCAACCCAAGACCGAGCCATCGACCCATGTTTTTTTTTTTTTTTTTTTTTTTTTTTTTTTTTTTTTTTTCAAAAGACGCGCGATGTCGTACAACGAGAGACCCAGTAAGTTACAAGAACGGCTTCCGAAAATCATCGCCCTCTCGGAAGAGCATAGTTACCGCCCTTCTTTTTTCTTCGTTTCACCTCACCTCACCTTTACCCTTCCTTTAGTTACCTTACCCCCCGCCCGGGGCGGGAAGACGGCGTTGCATGAGGAGGAAAGACAGTCCGATCATCTGCAACATGTCTCTGATATCTTGCATCGGAAAACACCACGTTGAAGCGACCGCTCTGATGGGCCGATGACACCGCCGTTTGGCATCGAGTCGGGCGTAAATCTTGTTTGTCGTGGAGCGACCGTTGCGTCTTCCCTCGACGCGGATGCCGAGAAAACGCAACGGCGTCGGCGTCATCCTGCGACTTTGCACCCCCCCCTCTCATACAGACGGGGCAGAAGACACCAGACATTGCATGGCACGAGTAGTCCATGTCGTCCTGCTGTTCCAGTTCAGCGATAGCGCCAGACGTCAGAGAGCAGCGGGAAGATTCCATCATCCATGCGTCCGTTCCGTCGTCTACCGCAAAGGTCAACCGACCGGCCGGCTTCATGAAACATGCGTAACTCTGCGAAAAAGTTGCTCGGCCTGAGAAACAAATGCCTCCATCCCGGCCACCATATGTTGCCACGGCTTGTGTTGAGAGAGCTTGAGAAGAAGATGCCTTGCCTCCTGCCAGACTTGACGGCAACACGGCGCCCGAGCACCTCGTGCATAAATAGCAATGACTGTATTGTACTGTACTGTACTGTACTGTACTGTACTGTATTGTATTGTATTGTACATTGTGTGGCGTAGTTGTAGAATAGAATAGTATAAACTTACTCCGTACATCAGACAGAATTCCTCCCCCGCGTCATGGGATCATCGACTCGCCGCCTCGTCCCCTACCTACCTCGGCTTCTTCCTCTCCAGCAAGTCCTGAATATCGTCCCTGCCCTTACCCTTGGCTCCGGCACCGCCGTCGGGCGCAAACGTCGTCGACACCTCCATCTCCTGCGCGCCCTGCTTCCTCAGCTCCTCCAGCCTGCGCCTCTTCTGGAGATCCGCCACCCGCCACTGCTTGAAGTACTTGACCCACGCGGCCGCGCAGTCGCGCTCGAAGTCGTCGCTCTGGCGGGGGCACGCGCGCCTCGCGGCCGCAGCGTCCTTGTTGGCGTCGAGGATTTCGTGGCCGTCGAGGCAGGCGAAGTATGCGTCGCGGGCCGCCCAGCAGGCGGTGCGCTCCTGGCGCGTGGGTATTGCCGTGCCGGAGCGGATCTCGTCGCCGCGCGAGGACGATGAGAATGGCCACCAGACCATGGCAGCTGTGTCGAGAAGGGTCTTTCCTTTCCAAGGTTCTGCGTTTTGCGCCCTTGAGTCGAGGGCTGTCGCGGCTCGGGGAAGGGGTTGTTGTTGCGGGTTTGATGATGCGGATGCGTTGACTGTGTCCGACTGTGGGCGGCGCGGCGGATAGTCCCCGGGGGGGGGGGGGCGGTTGTGGGCTTTAATGGACGGTTCAATTGACGGTCTGGCTAGTGAAGAGTCTGGCTTGCGAGCCGTTTTGCTGTCGAATGTGGATTGGTGTACGGAAGAGTCGCGCTTGTGCTCGGGAGAGACGAAGCTTTTCAAGCTATGACGAAGCTGACGGCAGAATAGCGGGCGGTGAGCCTAATGACCCCTGCATGCCAGCTACATGGCAGCTACATGGCAACGGCCCAACTTGTCACGGCCTGTGACGGTGAACCAGGGGGAAACAACAATTTCTTGATCACGGGTTTCGCTCCCGCGCAGTCTTCCACTTTCCTTTCCCGAGGCCGGTTCCAGGGGCCGAGCCAAAAAGGCAACCCTCGTCTCGTCGTCTGCGGGCTCTGCCATCTTCAAAACCCCACGAGCTTGTTCTCTTGGTCCTGTCCAAGCCGTTGCACGATAGAAACCTCTGCAACTCCCCACGAGGCCCTTCGAGTACCACATCCCGACCGACCATGGCTCGACGAAGAAAACCCCCGCGTGCCGGCGCATTGTTGGAGCTCCGACCTCTCAAGATCGCCACGCAGATCGCCACCCTCCAGGCGCTCTACTACCTGACAGCCGTCATTCTCATGCTCTTCACGACCCTGGTGGCGGGCATGAGCTTCAGCGTCAACATGATCCTAGGCTGGGACGCCGTGCGCGGCGACACAACACAGGGCTGGCTATTATCACTCATCTGGCTCTTCGACGGCGGTCTCTGCATGTACGTGTTCCCCCGTCCTTGTTTGCGCTCCCGTCCGCTCGCGACGCGATCATCCCGCTAACAGCATATTCCTGCGTCCAGGGCCGTCGCCATCATCCTCCTCATCGCGCGGAGCAAGCTCGTGCCCGACTTCGCCCTGACCATCCACCTCCTGCACCTCCTCCTCACCGCGCTGTACACGCGCTCGCTGCCCAGGCACTCCATGTGGTGGATGACCATGGCTGCCTCTGCAGCCATGGCCGTCGCCGTCGGCACGTGGGGGTGCCAGCATCGCGAGCTGCGGCCCGTCTTCTTCGGCCGCCGCCGCATCCTCGGCACCACTTCCGCCCCTGCCGCCCTCGAGGAGGGACACGCTGGTCTGGAGGCCGGACCGGCCGACGGCGAGGCCTTGTCGCCGGGCAGGGGGGGAGGGCGTGGCCAGGACGGGGCGGGGGAGTACGAAATGGTGAACATGAAGCAAGCCCGGGACTGAGCTGCTTTGCCTTTCCTCGTGTTGCTTGTGAGCCGTGTTTTTTTCTCTTGGAATAGCGTGCGTGGGGTCGGCGTTTGGTTTTGTACAGGAATACCAGTGTTTTCAGTAGAAAAGGGGCGGTTTTGGGCCGCATCATGGTTCCACCGTTTGACGTGTGACACAACGGAGGCGAGCTACATCTATAGCAATCATCCCAGATATAAATTTCACATGACGCGCGCCATCGACGTTTATTGGAGAAGCACATGAGCTTTTCGCTGTACCTCTATGCACCTTCAAAGCCCCCTTACGTGAGTAGTTAGTTGTTGGACATGACGTCTTCAATCCCTTCCCCCATAAGAAATACATGGTTACACGCCGTGAGGAAGAGTTGACAAACTCCCACTCAGGTTCTATGCTCCCGCCACAACAGCCAGGTTGTCATAAATCGCCCTCTTGACCTCATACAGCGTGTTCCTCCTTCCCACGGTTGGCAATCCCACACTCTCAACCTCGATCCTCCCCTCTGCCGTCTTCCGTACGGACACTGATCCGTCGATAACGAGGATGCCCTCTCCTCTGAACTCGGCCCCGTGTCCGGATCCCTGCATGGCTCGTCGCAAATCGGCAAGTCGCAAGTCTCCCACATGAAGGGGCTGCGCGGCCGTCCTAGCGGCCGACACCAGGTTCGAAGGGATGACATCGAGAACGGGCAGAATGCCCGAAGAGTTTGTGAGCGCCGTGGATGTGAGCGCCACAGCTGTAGACGGTTCCGTCTTTTGGCGCTTGTTAGAGGCATCTTCGCCATGGGCCTCGGCAGTCTCGCCCGCGGTGTCCGTCGCCAGGAGCTGCCCGCTGATGGTGACAATAGACAGGCCGCGAACATTCTGCCACTTGATTTTCTTGACGAGGGAGTCCGCAAGCTTAACGACCCAGGCGTTGGTGTCCACACTCGCGTCGACCCAGACGCCGACCGAGGGGGTGAACACGTCGACGACTTTGTCACCGTCCATGGCCAGGGCAGCGCGGCAATCTTCCGCGAGGCCCATGGTTTCTTCGTAGTTGCCGCCGATGAGAATGAGCTTTCGCGGTTGAATTAGGGGGATGAGCATGTCTAGGCTTCGGCGGTCATGGAGGCCGCTGAAGTCGACGAAGCCGATGCGGAGGTTAGCTTGAACTGTTTCGGTGGTGTAGACTAGCTTGCAAGGTCCTGTCGGCTCTTCAGCCTCCATGTCTTCTGCATCGTCCAGATCATCGGCGGCGAAGCCGTCTGTGTTGGTGCCGTCGTCGTCGCCGTCTTCGGCAGCAGCTTTTCCAGATAGGGTTCGCTTATTGGGGCCGTTGGAGCCTTTGGTGACGTCGTCCCATCTCCTCTTCTTGCCCAGTTTGTCTTCATCCAGGGCTAAATGGGAGCCTTCGGCATTATCTTCATCCTTCTCTTCCGCTCGGAGGTAGTCTTCGGGACGAATCAACTCGCCAAAGTCATCGTTCCTCCTTCGTCGAATGGCCACTGGGAAGCAACGCTCTCTGCCCTTCTTGCCACGCGAGTCATAGTCGTATACGCCCTTGCGCTTTATGAGAATGTTGATACCAAGGTCTTCGTCCTTGAGTATGACATTTTTCCGGCCTGCTTGGCCCATGGTAGCTGAGACCGTGAGTGCCTTGCCTTGTTGCTGACCGTCTTCATCTTCCGAGTCCGAGGATGATTCCGAAGAGGCATCATCGACAACGTCCGCTGGCCCTTCCAGAGATCCAGCAGCGCCCGTTTGCTGGGTGGCTTGAAGCTGTCGTTGAGTAGCCAGCCACTGCTGGTACACTGCAAGTTCATCGCCTTCCAGAGCTTGCCGGGAGGCATCGCGAATCTCCAACTCTCGGCCGCCTGCCTGGATTGTTTCGATATTGTCACCGGTGCTAGTCTGCTCCACAGAAACTCCATCCTTTCTCTCCTTCCACCACTCCCAGAGGGTCCTTGCTATCGAGGGGCTTTTGCCTTCGGCACTTGTCGGCCTGTCCGTCAAGATTACAAGATTATTCGGGTCCCTCGCAAGACCCTTCAGGACATTTTTCGAAAACCCCCATTCCATGCTCGTATCGCTGGCAAGAATCACCCGTCCCTTTGTTGCTTCACCTGGGTCAGAGGCAACCTGGCCCAACAGCCTCGTCACCTGTGCCTTTCTCTCCAAAAGTCGAAGGTACTTGAAGTCGAATGGGCCGCCTTCCTTTTTCTCACCAGTGCCATTTGCCTTTCTTTGACCCTCGGCAAAGGCTTCGAACTCTTGAACAATGTTATCGTCCATCCATTCCAGCATGCTTCTGGCGTATCGCATGGTACTTGACATGTTTCGGCCAGCTAGATATAACTTAACCGACTTCAATACACCATTGTCGGAGGCAGCGTCTGCTCTCCACGCATGTTCCAAGACATAGGAGAGTTCCAGAACTCTGGCGCTAGAATCAACTGGTATCAAGACAGTACCTCCCTTGGTAACGCAGGTCTTAATCATCTCGAGTAACTGTTCGTCTCGTTTAGCACGGCCGGCAGTCTGTGCTGATTTTTGAGCACCACGGCTGCTGCATATGAGAGCTGTGGGCTTTCGAAGCAGTTCGATGACTTCGGCGCCGCCTCCTCCTGCACCTCCAAGCCAAGCGGCGCCTGCAAAAACATTTTCTCGAGCCTGATTCCAATCCACCGCATAAACAATTGACTCTAAACCATGTTGTATATGCCAAATGGTACCTCCAAGAGTGTGTCCGGAGTTGTATGCAGTGATAGTAAGACCGTTCAAAGGTGGCGAGAAGGGAGACGGTAGTGGTTGGTGTGGTTGAGAGTATTTGAGAGGTTGGATGAGAGAGAAGTATCGCGCAATCTCGTCAGGGGTTGGCGACTGCAACAGCAGATTCTGCGCAGTGGCAGTCGTTTGCGTGTACGCATAGGCTACCTCTGATAGAGAACTTCGACGAATGGTGGTGGAGGCGGCGGGCGTTGAAGAGTAGAGGTCCTGGATGAGAGAGCGGCCAAGGTCAATGACAGGTCGAGTAGCATAAGCAGGTATGCGGGTGAAAAGTGGAAAGTTCTTGCAACAGTGAACGTAGGCGGCGAGGTGCGATGCCGTCGCATGTGTAAGTAAGATTAATGAAAGGGTTGGAACTTGTCTATCAAGATAAATTCAGGTTGTCAGCGCGACGGGTTTCCGGTAGGGCCAAGCAGGCCGTCCATCAATCCATCCATGCTGTGACAGGGTTGGGAAACTCACTTCTCAAGGTCTTCTAGCTTTTCAACGTCGAAGTTCTCGTCCCATCCGAGATCAACAAGGACTTTGACGCCACCGTCAAGCTCCAAGAGTGACTGCGACGCCGTAGACTCCGACAACGCGCCTCGAAGCGGACAGAAGGTGAACATGACGCCTGCGAAACACTCAAAGTGCAAGAGCTAGAGGAAGTCCAGCCGAACGTTCGTCGGCATCCTCTCTAATAGAAAAAAAAACTGATGAGAAGCACAAAAGCAACTGTGGTTTTCGGTAATACTGGTGTTGTTTGACTGGGCGCTCCTGGAGCTCGAGTCGCGCGTCGGATCGCTTGCACAGATTCGCATGCATGCAATTGGATGGCTCGGCACCAACATGCCACATCGGATCGGGTGAACTTTATCGCGTCACGTGCCCAAGCCGACGCTTCCTTCCTTCGAGCTTCATTTCGCAAATGACTTTACGGAATACGGAGTACAGAAAATGGAAACATGAATTTTCTTCCAATGGGATAGTTACCTATCAATCATTTAGTTTTCTATCTAGTTTATTATCCAGTTCATCTCAGTCTTGAGCTTCTTGTTAGTCATCTCAGATCTGGCTAGCTTCTAGTTAGTCTTCTAGCTAGTCAGTAACCTACCTAGGTACTTACGCGCGCCACCTAATAAGAATGGCAAGACAAGTAAAGTTGTCATCTACTCGGTAAGTCTGACTACCAGCTGGTGATAACTAATGTTTGACCTGTCTTGTCATAAGTTCCACCGTCACCAGAAGTAGGAGCCGGACGCCTAGGTAGTTGTTTCTCCAATTCGTCATCTAGTCGTTTATTCTTCTATACACTTGTCTGTATCACTATGTTATAATAACATATAGTTAATACTATAATCGATCAATTTGCGAATCCGTCGGATGTTGCGGAGCTCACAATGACCGTATCCACTCCGCCCGCCGCGGTCCAGGTCGGGTCAAGGAAAGAGCTGCCCAGGTGTGGTTCTCAGTTTCTCCAGGCAATTTCCGACGGCGACAGATCCGATGGCTCGCAATAAAACAATGTGATAACTCGGCACGTTCGATTCGTATACCTTCTACGGAGTTCCGATAGCCTACCTGTGCTACCTATGGGCCACGATCTTGTCACGAGCTTGAGAGTAAGTCGCAGCCAGAAGATACTGGGTTGGAATTATGATGAGCTTGTCAACCCCGCTCGACTCAAATCCGACCTCAATTCTTTCAAATTGATCGTCAGGAGCCTGCTGACGTCGTGTTAGTTCTACGCCTGAGTTTCGAAAGGATACAAGCAAGTGAGGTTGTTCTAGTTTCTCCATTGTCTCGGCTTTCACCTACATCACCTATCATCATTATGAGCCCCGTCACAAAACCTGTGATAATCAGCGGTGCTGGGGTCGTTGGCCTGACCCTAGCCCACGGTCTCAAAAAGGTCAATACCACATCCTCTTCTCAGCTGACAAACCAACCAACGAGCGGAGTGCTGTGGTGAACACAAAAGCTGCTCTTGGATCTTCATCCAGTTCTCGGAATCACTAACTGTGGCAACGTGTAGGCCAATATACCTTTCGAAATATACGAGCGTGATGATCATATTGACGCCCGCGATCACGGCTGGGCCATCACGATTCACTGGGCATTACCATTTCTCCTCGAGCTTTTGGACGACGCCACCATTGATGCTGTGGAAAACGTTCAGGTTGATCCCGAAGTCGGCCGCAATGACAGCGGCAACTTTCTCTTCATCAACCTTGAAACTCTAGACTCCAAATTCTGTATTCCTCCGAACAAGCGACGCCGAGTCAACCGGGAGAAGTTGCGAAAAGCTCTTCTCCAAGGCGTCGCAGATCATGTGAGGTGGGGTAAAAGGTTGAGCAATATTGAGCTAGTCAACAGTGCGAACGACGGCGTCGAAGCTCACTTCACAGATGGCTCTTCCGTACAAGGCAGCATGATCATCGGCGCAGAGGGAGCTAATTCCCAGACGAGGAAGTTTCTCGTACCAGAAAAGTACAGAAACTACCAACTTCCGGTACGGTTTATTGGTGCCTCAGTTTACATGACTCCAGAGCAGGTCAAGCCTCTGCGGGACATTGACCCTTTACTATTCCAGGGCTGCCATCCTGTCACGGGACACTTCCTTTGGGTTTCAATGTTGGAGACACCCGAAGTCAACGGCACCAAGGGGACGGAAGAGGAGCGATACAAAGTGCAAATCATCACATCATGGAAGGTGAAAAGCGACAAGGACGAGGTGCCGCCCAACGATGCTGAGCGCGTCGCCGAAATGAAGCGACGCGCTGCCGGATTTCACCCACTTCTCCGCCAGGCAGTCGAAAGCATCCCTGAATCAGCACCAGTGCTGGAGATTGCGCTCCAAGACTGGCCCTGTTTCAACTGGGACAACCATGACGGTCGAGTGACCCTCATCGGCGACGCAGCTCATGCCATGACCATGTATCGTGGTGAAGCTGCCAATCACGGAATTCTGGACGCTTACAACCTCGTCCAGCGTCTCAAGAAGATGTATGCTGGTGAGACGTCACTCAAAACCGCTATTGATAGCTATGAGGAAGATATGAGAGATCGAACGGGCGGTGAAAAGGGGGCCGTCATGCTAAGCCGACAGGCGTGTTTGGATGCGCATGACTTCCAAGGGCTGAATGAGAAGTCAGCAGTATTGAAGAGGCGAGCTTTCAAGGCAAGTTGATAACGAGTAGTATACGGCTGATACTTGGGGATAAAAGGAATAGAATCTCAGCGGTTTGACACGGTGGCATGACAACTCATGTATCTGTGCAATCCTCAGATATACCAAGCCCGACTGTATTCCATGAATCACTCAAAGCAAGCCAAACAACTCCACAATGGTCGTCACTGCAGGTAATTACACTATCTGGACTTACAAAGCCAAAATAAAGGCGATGTAATCCAGCTTCATGGTCAGAACTAAGTTGAAGCCAACTATACGCGATTGGCTAGCTCTCCTTAGTCCAGCCCATCCAAGACACAGTTAGTAGCCTATTATAGCGTATACGCTAATAAAGACAATGATAAACCGCCAAAGGCTCAAGAAACCGTATACAAGAGACAACGACAAGGGGCTTGGCCAGTAACAGGCAAGCGCTCACGCCAGAGAGCTACGTGTTCCGTCTCCAACGTAGCCGACACGGGTAAGCAACATCCTTCACATGCCGACGGTGCAGGAAACTAACTCTTAGGAAGAAAATCTATTTTGATATTCCGGGGGAAAACTAAAACCATCTGGAAGCACTTTTTTCTAACCACCAACCACCAACCACAACCACCAGCCACAACCACCAACCACAACCTAACCGCAACCTAACCACAACCTCCCGCCTTTGTCTCTACGTGGCCCATATCAACTTCCGGAAAACCGCCTCGCCAACCTATTGTCACCGCCACCGCCCTCACCTGTTACCCCAAGGAACAAGGGAATAGAAAGCGAACCTTAACCCAGCATCTCCCACCACGCGCGATCATGCTCCCATCCTGCTTCCCGGCGAACACACAGCATAGCTCCACCTTGCCGGGAAACACCATACAGTTACTACGTGTAAAAGTCTAACCAGAGCCTCCTTTCCCGTCCCCCGCGTCCCCCCTCCCCCCGGATTCTCGGGATCCACACGCTACTACACGTACGCAGAGGGTTTCCGATTCCTGGCTCCCCCGCGCTATCTGGCCTCTTCATCATTGACATCATCCCGTCGATCCCGAATGGCCCGGCGGGAAAGTCACACAACTTACACAACCAGTAACTACGAATACAACCTACACGCTCACGTTGCGCAATCTACCCATCCGAGCCGGCGCTTCCCTTCAATGACGTGCTCCGCCACCGCAGCACACAACAAGGCACATCCAGGGCCTCGTATTCAATGATCATTGACTGCATGAGAATGGTAGTTATACGTCTGAAGTGAACCCTAAATACGCAGAAACATCACATGCCACTCCGAAAACAAAGCCATTAAGTGATGACGCGGACATAGAAAGCAAAGCGATACAAGGTGAATTATACTACAAGATGCCATCCATCTCTTTGGCAACCCCCACCTGCCTAAATAGGAAACTTCCAGTTTCGCCAAAAGCAGTTGCAAATGTTTATACATGGTCAAAATGTTTGTTTAGGTACACTTTGCCGTGCTTTCAAGATTGGGTCAAGACAAACAATGTTTGCCGGATATTGATTGCTATGTAACCGATATTACGTGAGTTCTATCTCACCCTATATCGCGATGAATGTATCTACAAGCGCCACAAACAAAGCTATTTACACCAGTCCTCTTCGAAAGTGAAGAGTCATCTCCTTTGCATGTTACCGTTTCATTCACCAGACGCCCTCAAAAATGCCCAAGCCCCTAGCGCCATGTGTGCAAGCTTCGATAGTCGTATAATCATTGAGATACGTCCCTAATGTCCAGAATAGAGACGAAAAGAAGAAAGTGTCTCGGGTCGTATCCTCGGCTTATATGCAAAACTTCTTGTCCAGCATTCGTATTGCCCTCATATCCTCGCTAGCTCCACTTTTCTCCAAAACAGCTCCATTTGACCTTGGGCTGCTGCTGCCGGAGCAATTGCTAGCAGGCTTGCTGACAGGAGAGTCGCTAGTTGGGTGTAACAAGACTGAAAGGCTGGATCTATGACCGTAGTTGAAAGTACTAGCCCAGCTGTTCTCTTGAGAGCACCTTGGGGGGCTCACGCTATGATTTCGGGTCGGTGGCGTCATGACTGGGTGAGGGACTGGAGCACCGACTGAGTTCAGCGCTGGCAACGGCCCATGGGAGCCCAATCGCTCCTTGTGTCCAGGACCGTCCTGGAGTCGAGGTGGTGAGATTCCCCGTTGATACGCCGGGACCAAAGCAGATTTGGGTTGCTGCAAGGGAGGTAGTGAAGGACGATCGTATTGAGGAGGCAGTGGTGAATGAGTATAGTGAGATGCTGCATATGAACTGGTTGGCGAAGTGGCCTGAGAGAACTGGGGAGACAGCGTATGAGGAATGGCACCAGGCGGATACGGCGCTGGGGCGTAATGTGCGTATGGGGGAGTAGCGGCAGGTGATAGTGGCCATCCATATCCCTGCTGTGAGTACTGAATATAAGCCTGTTGATGAGCGTGAGGATGGTGAGGCGCAATCATGTAAGGCTGTTGCATCGGTGCCCGGGTAAGTGCAGGGGTCTGATTCGTCTCGCCCATACTAGACTCGGGATACATTCCCTTGGGCGGCGCGATTGATCGGAGAGAAGTGTCGGAGCTCGGCTGAGGGAGTTCTGGTTGGCCAGGTTGAGGGCGCGTGTAGTATGAGATAAGATGAAGATGTTGGCCTGTTGAGGTAGTGATGCTGAAAGACTGCTTCATTAGGCCATCGGCTTTGTACCGATAGCCCTCAGGCTCACCGTCATCATGGTCCTCATCGCTGCAGCGACCAGAGTCAGGTGTCTTTCCACTGCCTCGTCTTCCACTTCCAAATCCACCTCCCCGCTTGCCTTCCATCTCACGATAGGTCAGGAAACTGCCAGATACACGACTGGCACTCCATGACTTTCCGTCTGTCCACCGTCTCATTCCGGCTTCCCTCTCATCCCATACAAAGACGGAACCGGAGCGAATTGACTGTCTCTCTTTTTCGGAGAGTCGTCGTTGTACTCTGGGCAGTAGCCCTAGCCGACATGCCTCAAAAAGTTTGATGGCATCACTGGGCGTACGCACATAACCGTGGTACGTCTCCATCTTGTCCGAACTGATGGGATCCGTTTTGAAGGTTGTTAACCGTACCTGCTTTCGCAGGACGTCAAAACCTGAGGCTGAGGTGTCACAGTTGAGCGCCAATCTGCACCAAGAACAAGTTAAGAGCTTAAACTCGAGGCAGATCCCTCAAGTTTCAGCAACTTGGAGAACACCTGAGCCCAAATCGACGCACTAAGCGGTCTTTCCAAGTTGAGAGGCCGACTTCAACAAATGGACGCTCTTGAGAAACAAGATTAGTCAGCATCTGGGCTGGAGAGAGGAACGAGAGTAACGAGAGTTATAAGCCCAGACTCTTAGGGATGATGAAGAATGAAGAGACGCTGAAGGTGAAAGGAGGTTTTGAGGCAGGTGACAAGAGTGGTGATGTGGCCGAGGCGGCAGAAAAACAAGCTCACTTGTGGAGGGTGCCAAGATGTCCAGCTATTACTTCCACGTCAGGCATGAAAGTCCAGCAGCAGCAAACATGGGACCCGCCATGACGACCGGAGATGCCGTCGAGCGTTTTGTGGGGGGAAAGTTTGCCATTTTTGTTGGTCCGTGCTGGTAACAAGTATGTATGTACACACACATTTTTGCATTTAATCTGCTGGTCCACTCGGCCCAGATTCCTTTCTTTGCTGTCAAGGCGTTACCCTTCGGCGATTTAATTGAAACTTTGAGACGAGCATTTGCCCGCCATGCTCCTTGAGGGGTGGTGGGAGAAGTCTTGGCGGTTTCGTTGCAACCATTCATCCACGGGAATGGACCGAGGGCACCGGAAGCGATATGGGCCAAGATGAGCCAAGATCTTTGAACACCTACACGGCGTGCCGTAACTCCAGTCCACACTTGGGGCGATGAGTGGCTTGCAGCTGAATCAGAAACCATTCTTGGTGTAGTTGCACCTCACTGAGAGCAATTCGAATTGGTGACTCCCAGACACCGACAAAAGGGATGCTCAGGCCGAGACTGACACACACTCTGCTGGATGCTTGGATCCACAGACACACAGCTTGTGCGTCAAGGCGAGACGCAAGTCCAAACGAAGGGCCTTCCTAATACGCTCATGAGAGGAAACAAAGGGAAACGAAGGCAGTTCTCCAGGCCCGGATTGCCAGGCTTAACGCATTCGATGCACAAGGCATCATGATGACTTACCTTTGGGTCTTGACTGCTCCGTGCTATTCAGAGTGTGCGATACTGTTATTGGTCCGTCAAGTCGTGGTTGTTGCTATGCCTTGACCTTGGCTTGGCAGTGTTGCTTTGTACCTGATTGTGTGACGACACAGTATTCTCGAGGGGGGGATGATAGATCAAATCAAACGGAGAATGCAGAAGTTGATGCTCGATGCTGCTGTACCGTTTTCGAGGAATAGATGAAGTAATGCTTATGGACGCTTGACGAGGTCTTGACGCACGCTGTACTTGATTGTGGTGGTAAAACAAAACATTGTCATAAAGCCAAAGTAATCCAAAGGAAAAGGGAACGAAAGGAAGCAGGGAAAGGCATACAAATAAGGTTGGGGCAAGGCGCTGTGCGTGACATGACGACGAGCAAGGGACAAGATAGGCCAGCGATCAAAGTGTGAATGAAAAGTCATATGGATAAGTCGGCGCCGTAGAGCCGAGAAAGGAGGGGGGTGGTGGGACAGGGATTAGTCGAGGTCGGGGCCACGGAGGGGTGTGATAGGAGGGTATGTAGGGTCGGCCTAGAAAGGTAAAGAATGAGCAAGAGTGTCCTCTTTGCGCCTCCCGCCCATGCCAGCTGTTGCCTGCTGTTGCCTGTCTCGCGACAATCGACTGCTTTCATCAATCAATTGATGTCTACGGAGAACCAAGCACCTCTCCGGCTTCCTGGGGCTGGCAAGACTTGAGGTTGGTTTCTGATGACTCATTCATTGGTGGCTAGCGACTTAGCCCATTGACTGGTCTTATGAGCAAGTCGATATGTTTTGTTCTGCTGGCGGCTCACTTCCACATGAAGTGGCAGTCAGCGCTTGGCCAGCTGAAAAAACCGGGACACGCTGATCGGGCCCCGAGGACAAGCCTTTATGGGTCATTTGTTGGAGCTAATCTGGCTTGTCTGGCGCAACTATTGCCAAAGAAGCAGCACCAGTCGCTGATGTTGTTTCGTCTCGCAACCGATCAATGGGTAAGAATTGTAACCACCCCGTGTTTTGTGTAACTCTGCATGCTCTGTGCTGATCATCTCGCTGGCAATAGCTTGTCAAAACGTACAGTTTGGATCACCTGCTGTTGCCAGCCACCAGGTGGAAGGTACGAAAGGCCCTGGGGACAACAGGTATATCAAGCATTCGATTTCGCCAAGGCACTGGTTAGATGCTGCAGAGCATTCACCCCGAGGGACTGAGCCAGTTCACACCGTTGGTCTACTACGAATGACATCTATGAAGACTATTTCGGGTTTGCAACTTGCCCATGGAGGCCAGCAAAAGGAAGTGTCTCTTCTCTGTGTCCCCCGGTGTGTATAATAAGAACACTCATTTGTCAGATGGATGCTTTAGTCTTCTACTCCGACATTCCGACATGGTTTTCTCTTTGTTGCATTGGTCCGTTCCCATGAACGGCGTGGTTTCCTAACCGGTTTCGCAGACACTCCGAGCGGCAAATTCTGGTGGCCTCTGACATGCTCTCCAGTGGCAAAACAGCAAAACATCAAAGCCCTTGCCTCAGGGTGTGTCAGGAGAGGTCGATCTAAGATTGTGATTTGCATCAAGAAGCTTAACGCGTGCCGGTCGGCCGAGCCAAGAAAGCCAAGAAACTAACGTCTTTGGCTGCGAGGCTCCAATGACCTCACATCCCGATTCATGGCCGTCCTCTGAGCTTGGGCTAGCAGAGGTAACGGAGTCTCGTTGAATACTTCTTGATGGGCAGCTCCGTGATTCAGAAAGAGTAACTACAGGGTTTTCTGGTTGGTTACACAACGGGCGCCCAAAAACACTCAATTCAAGCCTCTGGTTTTCTGTAGTCGAGGCAAATAAATGCGTGTTAAATAAATCAGGTACTACTCCCGTTGCTGAGAGGGTTTTGGCAATGATGCCTGATGCCTCAATTGAAATCGCCCGCTGTCATTCTCATCGCGGCTTGTCACCCGGCTGTTTGTGCCGTGGCCTTGATAGCCACGCAATGTCGGACGGGCGTGTTGGCAGTAAAGTGACAGCACGGACCAATTAGAGATAGTCTGACAAGGGCTCATTAAGGTCAGAGGTTAGTTACCCTCCTAAGCTTAAATTCTTCCTTCACTTGTTGACGAAGGGGGCTGACCTTGTTTTGGAAGCTCAACCTGGTGCAAGGCTGGCTGCCTGGCTGAGACACAGCCAACCATTGGCCGGACACAAGCCGTGGATAGAATACATTGATTACTCTGTACGGAGTACGTATGGGGGAATATGGAGTGGTTCCGGAGTATGGATGGCCGGAATCTGCTGAGTCCCTGGATATGTCGGCATCAGTGGTCGGCGGAATGGCTCGGAGAGGCTTGGCAACTCCAGTTCTCCGTTCTCCATACTCCGTACATGAACAGCAGATGTTTGAATGAAAGGAGATCCGCATTAGCCGGGCCAGAACTGAAAGAAGAGATTCACCAGATATCGTACCCCACAGACACCATATTAAGTATACAGCCGTCGTGATACGTTGTTTGTCCCATCAATTGCGGCTATTGCGGGCTAACCGGGTTCAACAGGTTGGTGACTGATATGTAGCGACGGCCACCAACCAAAGCAAACAAAGGATGGAAGTGGCTTCAATCGGCCACTGGCCACTGGCTGCTGCTGCTGCTGCTGCTGCCCTGGCTTCGCTTGGCCTTCTTTCACGAAGACGCGTCGACCGGTCCTTGTCGCATACACGGTAGCTACCTGCCACCGCGTCCAGATTTGAAACCATGTTCGTTGTCGAGGAGTAAGACACTGCATCAGCCGCTTTCCGTGCCGGCCGCCACTTGACTCCGTCGCTCGTTGTCATGTCAGGTCAACGGCCATTCGGACACAGTTTGGCTCGTGGCGGCCACGCCTCTGGGTAAGTCGGCACGCGGATTGTCGTCACGCCCTCCCAGATTGCGCCGGCCAGATTCTCAAGTACCTCTAGTACGGAGTACCTGCAGAGGTACCTGGTAGCTAAGCCCTGGCAGGCTACGTACCTAGGTACTAACCTGGTAAGTCGGTACCTAGTACTCCGTACTCCGTACCTAGGGTAGTCAACCTGCGACGCTACAACTGCAGTTAGTCGCACAAGGCTCGACCCGCGCAGAGCCACATGTGTCTGGATTCAACGATGTTTAGCCCAAATAGTACATCAGCTGTTGGGGCCAGAAACCGCCGAGATGGTTGATTTTAATGCCGTAACGAATGCCGCCTGTCCAGTCCTGCACAATCAATGGTACCAAAGTGCCGCCTTTCCGGCATGCCGTGTCAGGTTGTTGGCAGTCAACCCGTTCCCATCTGCACACGGCCTTCAGTACGGAGTGCTCTTTGATTCCGCCATGGATCCTGCGCAGGGTCCGGGCCTTGGTCGCTACACTAGGAGGTAGGTACCCCTAGGTATGTACTCACTGAAGTTCCTCGTATGTACGGAGTACCTAGGAAGTAAGCGGTGTCCCTCCCAGTCTTGTTAGCTCCATGCAACGCAATGCGCCCTCCTCTGTTGGAACTCGCGCTGCTCTAACATTTGTGACGCCGCTATCTTTCCATGTCAATACGTCAGCAGCCCACGAAGGGTATCCTCAGAGGTTGCTCACGAAAAGCCATCATCTGTCGTTCCAACCTCGCCCCTACTTGATATCATCAGCCTCACCCAGTCTACGGAGGCCGGATGAATGATGGGACTGTCTTTTGGTGCGAAACTTGACTTCAACAACGACAACGGCACAAACTTGCCGTCAAGCCATGACTTGAATTGTCATACCTTGTAAAACGTTTCTTGGGGCAATGAAATACGTACTTCGTAATTTGATTGAGACAGAGGCTTTTTTTTTTTTTGTAGCCGAGTTTCTGCACATGCGAGTACACGTACTCCGTAACTCGTGCTCGTCTCAGGCCAAGCCTGAAGGGCTATCTGCATCAGATAACCAAATTATAGCCCCAGCAGTTTCCACTTGCTATTTATCATGCCATGGTAATCAGCTTTAGGTCCTAGATTACCCTCGTTTAGTTGAGGAAGGCGGAGACTTTCTGCCTTGCTCGAACTGTTCTCCGACATCAGTCTTTCAGCATGTAACTAGTAACATCTCCAAACCCGTCCTGCCCTCAAGCAAATGTCACGTCTCAAGCCAGACAAAGCACCTTTGTCGGATGCTTTTAGCTTTCAACGGTTTCTACTCAAAGGATAGATAGATACATGCAACGTGCGACCAACAGGGCGGGCTGTATAGCCGGCAACCTCGCGGACATGCTTATGCTTGCTTATCAGTGGAACGCGACAAGGCCAAGGATTCTAGAGATTGCCTTTATCTCACTCGGCCAACTCTACGGTTTTGTAATTCATTCCACATGAATGATGACTGTATGGCGAGTGGTGACCCGCTAAGGAGACATTTGTATGTACGGAACCTTACGACTTGTCTCTCAATCTGAAACGAGTATGCCATTCTTTAATTTTCCCCATGCGGCAGATGCCGTTTAAGGGGATGAGGCCAAGAAAGATGCAGCAGGCAAGCAAGCAGGGGTTCGTGCGTTGAGAAAATGGGGCCGGACTGGAGTGTAATGCTTGGTAATAAACGACCCTTTGCCCGCGAACCTGCCTTAGGAATGGCACAGATTGTTTGTTACTGGCTTGAAGAAACGATTGCACAATAGCGCATGGCCGTGAAGATGGGTAGTTAATAATCGAAACGTGGAGACTCTGGCAGTCGAAGCATGAGGCCGTCCAGGGCGGGTACGAAGTGCTCACATGGCAACCGTGCTCCCAATGCTAAGCGTCTCGGTGCCAGCACGCGGTACCAGCGCGACACGTCGAGTGTCAGTGCTCTCTCACCCTCGCCCAGCCTGAGGACGACGAGGCTGATGATGCCAATCTGGCCTCGAAGCTTGTCCCCACGCCGAGACG
Source organism: Metarhizium rileyi (assembly GCA_031753515.1). Lineage (NCBI taxonomy): Eukaryota > Fungi > Ascomycota > Sordariomycetes > Hypocreales > Clavicipitaceae > Metarhizium > Metarhizium rileyi. The sequence goes on along the minus strand of JAUKVO010000006.1, from coordinate 3,710,451 downwards.
GAGCTAGTGGGAATCAGGTGCCATTATGACGTCGAAGGCATGCCGAGCCGGCTCCGACGGCATCTCGTCCATCAACCTATCAGCGACACATAACACGTAGAGTTAAAACAACCATCGGACGCGGAGATGCAGGTCAGCGTTTCCTAACCCTATGCAATGGAACTGCATCGGAGCCAAGACGGTGTACGACACGGCGGCATGCTTGCACAGCATAGCATGCTACCTCGTGAGGCCATTTACACCATGCGTAGGTCAAAGATAAAAATCACAAGGGACAACAAGGTGTTGGTTTGCAGCGGTTTCGCACGTTGGGTGCAAAAACGCGGATAATCGGCTCACTTTGTGCACCCCTCCCGCCCATCCCTATATTATATTGTACAGATATATAACTTTTCGCATTCTGCATAAGGAGTAGTTATACGCTGTCTCTAAAAGGGGCGAGACGAGAAGAAAAGCCAGAGGGAACATGAACGACGGGTAAATCCTGGCCTGTTCTTTTTCTCAACAGGGATGATTCTTCCCGAGGCTGCGTCGCTCAAAATAGAGTCTGTGAACCGGTCTCTTTTACCTTTTCCCGTAGGCCAAGGTCAAATTTCAAAGTGATGTCTCGCGACGTGGATGTACGGAGTACGGAGTACAATGGCGCCTCTACCACAGTCGGCAGCTACTTGTCACCTGGGTACCTGGATACTAGCTCAACGCCAAGCTTCTATGCACTGTGCAGATACTCCGGTCCGCCATGCCAAGAGAGAGAAATGCGGTCAATGCCGAGGACCAGGTAAAAGGCAGGCACAGGCAGGACCTTGGTAAAAAAGAGAGGCAGTCGGTGGCTGACAAAGACGAAAATCGCAAACACATGAAGTACGTGGACATTCCGCGCGAGAAGCTAGGCCCAGGCAGGGGCGCGGCTCAATGTAAGCATCAATAGAAACTCTCATCGCTACTCCGTACTTTTAAATCAGCTTCTTTGTTCCGTGCCTTGGGGCCATGGAGCAAACGAGCCAAAAGGGATTTGGAAAGAGGGGTGGGGGGGGGGGGTGTGGGAAATTGACCGAGACACGCTACGGGTAATTCGGCGCCCTTGGCCCCTCAACTACTCTCTCGTCCAGTGCGACTCGGGCTTTTAAGCATGAATTTAAGCGTTGCAAGCCACTAGGCTTGGCAAGAAAGATACAGTTCGCACTGTGGATGATTAGCGAGGTCCCGGGTCAGAAACGGCTCCCAACGGCATGGAGGTGGTTCGGATGTACCTCTCTAGCCTTTTCAACCATACGGTACGGGGTACCTACCTGGAGTAGGCAGGTCTATTCAAACTAATTTGAGCTATTCAACGCCTCCTTGCGACCGAGTTGGGGGGGAGTAAAACGACGCCCGTGCAAGACGTGCAACTGCAAATAGGTTCGCAGCGCATACCTGGGCGATGAGCAGGGCGAGTACTCCGTACCTAGGTTCACCACTCATTGTGTGCAGCAGCTCATCGTACTCCGTACAGTAGTTGCTAAACAGTGTGCGCAGTTCAATGTTGGCATTTTGCGGCACCTTGTGCGGAAGTTTTACAACAGTGTGCCCCATGCGTCATACTGTGCCACCTACATGGCGACCGGGTTGGAGGCCACTAACGGACCAGTGCCAGAGCTAGAAAAAAGATAAAGTGAGCGGAACGACGCAAAGCTTGGCACTCTCGAGATGCCGTCTGAACCGACTTGGCGGCTTGGTGTCTGGGAATCCCTGCTCGAACTGCAGCCTCCTGTGGGGAGGGCTTGGTGTCAATGTGCAGGCGAAAGCAGGCCCCGTTGCCAGGGTACCGGGGTGCCCAGGCAGAGGGGTCTCTTTTCGGGGAGCGGAAAGGGGGGGGTGTGCGTGGAACCAATGGGCGGGTCCAGAGTGGCTGCTAGCTGGCAATTAGCCTGCTGGGGCAGAAACCAAAAAACGAACTTAAACGCTGTGGACGGACACAAGCTTTATTCCCGACGCTTGCGCTGGCGGCCGTGCTCACCTGCCTCTGGTTCTTCGTCGCCGTCTTTGTGCGACGCGGTCGGTTTCTGGTTTCTGGTGTTTGCCGCTCGTTTTTGTCTTTTTGTTTCCGTCCAACACCGCCAACACCGTTGCACTCCGTGATATCAGAGGTGGCGCAGCACGAAGATGGAACGAATTGAACCAGGCTGCTGACACTGCCTCTCCGTACAGTTGTGCTGCTCTCTGCGCGATTATTAGGATTTGGATTTGGGCAGTCAGTCCACGGTGATCGTGTCTGACCAAGTACGAAGTACGTACTCCTTCAGATTGCGAGGAATCGAACGCCGCCCCACCGTTTCCTTTCCATTTGCGCTTGACACCAACGACGCTCCCTTTCTCTCTCATTTAGTCCCGTTTAAACCGACTATAAACGGCCACGCAAAGAAGGACAAATGGGCTTTCTTCCCGGCTTTTTTAGACTCTGGCGCCGTCTGCGCCCCATCGCCAACTTCCCTCAAGAGACAATATCACGAAAGCACGCATGGGTGCCCGCACCTGATCGTCAGCAAGGGCGTCATGGTCGATCACACCAATCTTGAATTGATCAGAAAAGAGAATAGTACGAACCAAGCGTTGCCGATTCATCCGTTGTGGGCGACTCGTGGCCAATGGCCTGAGCCCCGGCCATCCCCAGAACTGGCTCTACTCAAGGTCTTCCTAAGACATGCTCAGCCTGTCGCGCTGCTAATTCTAAAACCTTGATGACCAGCGGCGCCACAGTCGAGTCCAGAACCGAAGGGGATGCTGCTTGTTGCTCCCCCGTGTCTCTCCCTCGAGGCCCCTCACACCTGAGAAATATGCTTATTACGACTCTTAAATGCACGAGAGGAGACAACAGACACGGGGGGGATGGTGTTGCGTGAGGCACGGAGACGCGTCAAAGCAACCATCTGCATTGACAAGGCTCCATGTCTTGTATCGTTCTTGGCGCTGCTGCTCTGCAGCTGGGCAACCAGGTCATCGTTGATCGTCCAAGGAGATGCTATTTTCAATGTCGATCCATAGTCTAGATGTCTGTCTCACCGCGCCCAGCCTGCTCGAGCAGCAGCAGGCCGAGACGGAGCAACCGCGGTCAACAGCTCGGCGCATACAGAGTACAGAGTAGCAACCTATACTCAACTTTCCAGGACAAACGTAGCACGGACGAGTACGGAGTACATGACGGGATCTTCTGTCGATTGCCAGACAACAGCCAATTGGTGAAACATGCAGGTCGCACAAGGCCAATTGCCGAACACTACACAAGCCTGCATTGTTGCATGTGTCAAAGGGGACTGGATAAATTTTGATTTCTTCAGAACACAAAGCCGGCCAGGCCAGGGTTGTTCCAGTCAGGTCCCGTGAGCTCGTCTCTCGCCTCTTGAACAACCGACAAAGTCCCCGACGTCTGATAACCACCAGCCCTAGTAAAACTGCCTCGCAAGTTCAAACGCTCCGCTAGGTTCTACAATGGTTAGCAAAGGTGGTTCGTCTTCTTCCGCACGGTCCTCGGTGAAACTAGACAGCGGCGTCATCTGCCACCCGTCCGCACCGTAGAGTTTCAACTATCGCGGGTTTGCCTCACATCCCATCGGCCCAAAGCGGCAACTGCTCGTGCATTTTCGTTTTGATTGTCCTGTGAAACGCCCTGCGCAGGCACCGACTTCATCTTACTCCGTAAACGGCACGAAACCCACGGGCGGATGACTAAACGTCAAAGGGGGAAAAGCCCATCTGATGAAGCACATCTCCACGGAGGACTGAGCAACAACCTTGGACACATCAAAGCCCGAGCCGGGTTCGGGAACAAGGTTCCCATACCCGGCAGTCGCACCTCGGTGAGGCATTCATTCATGATTCATCAAAAGGGCACGACATGTCGCAGTCTCATCGGCATGGATCGTGCTGTTCCGCTTGTGGCGGTCTAGGTGACTGACATTTCTAGTCACTCCATTTGTTGGTGAACTCGTCCCAAGTGGCCCGAAATTTACTTCAGTGTATATTTCAAGTCAAAATAAAACCATCCGCCTATCTTGGACATGTGTATGTATTCTTTGCTCGGCCAGCATTACGAATCCTTCAACGAGGCCACGATGTCCGTTTCACTTGGGCCTCGTTCGACCGCTCGTCCGACAAAGTCTCATGCCGAGGCTCCCGGGTATGCAAGCCCAATATACTCCGATCGGATCAGACTGCGTGCGCCTCTGGAATGAGGGAACCAACCCGTCCCTTTTCCCCATGTAGTTTCAGCTACCCAGAGCACAGAGAGAGATATCGGCTCCGATGTCCAACTGGGTAGGTTATGTCCATGACTTACCCGTGGCGGCAAGGCCAGGTGTAATAGATAGATAGAGTGGAAAGTTTAGCATAGCCTCGACATTCATTCATGTAGGAAGAATTATGCGTATGGATAGCAAATAGAAAGCCCGCTCTTCAGATCTGGCCTGGCACAGGGAAGCTCTCCTACGTCCAAGCGGCAGCAGCCCGAGCCTCCTCCCCTTTTACCTAGTACTCGGCCATGACAACTGGATCTATCATTCTCACACTCGCCACGAAAAAAACAAGTCAAATCAAAGTACGGCCCAGTTCCACAGCGACTGGAACAGACATCCGGACGACAGGCGGCCCCGGCAACCGACTACGGAATGATTGTGCCCCGGCATAGCACAGCAACTTGCTGATCGATGTTCCCGTCTAAGTGGCCCCGGGGGGGGGGAGGAGTGTGTGGCCAGGCAGGCAATCGATCATCTCACGAACCATCCGACGACCTGGATATCTCGGCACGGTTATTCCGTGCGTTTTGGGCTGTATGCAGTCGCTTGACACCCTTTCCCGGCCGGGGTTGCATGGGAGAGGCGACGGGCCTTATCTGCTGCGGTCGAGCTTCTGGCGGACAAACAACAACAAGTCTTGTGCCACTCACTGGACTGTGACTCTGTGGAGTATTTTCGGAATGGTGACACGGTATCGACGAGTATTGGATTTAGACGTACACCTTCTCTTATCAGGCACAGCGTACTGAATGCCGGCCGATAGACATGATGAGAGCGGCTACTTGGTGCCGTTCACCCTCCCCCCCCCCCCCCCCCTCGCGGCAACATGACCGATCTGCATAGTCTTCGCAGATTTATCTGTCCACGCCAGAGCGCGCCTTGACTCTTGCCAACCTACCCTGTTTCGCAGACTGTCCGTAGTAGTAGTAGTAGGCTTTCTTCTCTTTCTTTTTACTTTTCAAATGATGGATGATGATAAGTCCAGTCTCACTTTCACTGCCTACGGAAGAAGCCACATTGAGCTGGTCTCTTCGTCAGTCGTGCCCCGTCGATAGATGTACATATACTTTTACTTCAACGTGGCGGGCGTTGGCGTGACAGGGCTTCAGCATATACCTTTGCAGCTTGTAGTCGTATCTGAGTTCTGCTGTATGGTTGAGCTGGATCACCGCGCTCGACGGTGCGCTGTGTGTTTCACCGGTTCTCGTCTCTGTGCCGTTCCCGATTCGCGACTGTGTAGGTTGAGTCTTGGTTGAGCCGAGCATCTCCGCGGGTGGCAAATGATCGGATGGTTGAATCAGGGCTGGACGAGGTTCGGCGGTATATTTTTAAGCTTAGTCTAGGCTTGGAGCATGAGCGCCAGGTACGTGCCCCGTGACGTCGATGCTGCTTCATCGCTGCCGCCGGTGTCTGGATGGTTGTTTCTGGCCCGAGCTGTCTGGCACTCCTGGCCACGCGTCCATGGAACGGGGGTTGTTACGTGGACTTGGCTTGAAGACACCGTGACGGCAGTTGCTGACCGGATGACGCAACTCCAAGGAGAGCGTTGTCGTCATGACGGCCTTCGTGGATATCCATGTCGTAGTCGTCTCAGGTCTTGTATGATGTTCCGGCAAGACGATGCTGAATCCAGTCTTGAGCCAGACAACAGCATCAGGTGAGAGCCTAGTTCATCAACTGGCGTCAGCTCAACCCCGAACATCACAAACTCCTCACCAAACTGCACGCTCCCCTTCATGGGGACGCCCTCAGCACCCCTCGCGGCCTAACAATCCGCCAGCCACCGCAGCATTCGTACCAGTGTCCTTCCCGATCACGATCCTCACCACATCAACAAGCACGTCCTCCAAGCCCTTCGGTCCAAGACCGCTGAACCGCAACCGCCAACGTCTCTAGCACAAACCCGCTACAGCTCCCCTTCCTTTCCGCCTTGTCAGGTCCACGTCTCGTCATCCGTTCGATGCTCACTCTCATGCCCAACCTGACAGCCCGGGAAATATCGCCGTCCTTCCCTCTTTTCCAGTCTCTCCGCCAGAACTTTCCCCTGCTCTAACAGCACTCTCCGGAATCGAGCCGCGTATCAAAGCGGCAACAATCCGATTGTATACGGCACACGAGATCGTAAACCGCTCATCGTCATGCGTGATCTTACTAATTCGCAGGCTCTCCTTCACCAGCTTGTCTAGATCCGGTTGAAATAGCCCTGTAGGCAAACACCGCTCTAGACTGCTATTCCCTGCGTTTCCGCTCCCTGCGCCGCTTAGGTTCAGGATCACGCGTCTCGGAAAACTTGTCCAGCCCAACTCTCGTGGACGCTCCCACATCCACGGGTCTTGAGTCGGGGTTTTCCTACCGGGCCAGTGGCTTGTGTACCAGTCTAGAAAGTTTTCTCCCTCCAGAACAGCAACGTCCTGCCCCGGTCTCCTGTGGACCGCGCGTCATGTCCGTGTCGTCAGTAGCTTGACCGACTGCCCAATGGCAGGGCCCGCCGCCGATGATGTCGCGAAGGCGATGGGGGTAGCGGGCGTGGACGAGCGCGTGGGACTCGAATTTGACGCTGTCTTCGAGGGAGTCGCCGGCGTGAAGGGCGAGAAGAGCGTCCACAACCCTGGACTGTCGTTCCGAGAGAGCGTCTGTGGATTTGAGGGACATGGCGCCCTAGGGAGTGTTTTGTGTGCCCCTTTGTTTTGCTTGGGAAGGAGAAGTGTGCTGGCGGCTCAGATGTAAGAGGTACAAAATGACGTGGACGCAGTTGCGTGCCTAGCGGGGAACGTGGCTGAGCAAAACCAGAGGAGTTGTCAAGTTCTCCGATGTCATGATCTCGTCAGCCTGTGAAATGGAGGAATTCCGAGCCATATCAGCGACATACTCGAAAGTGGCAGGTGGCTTGATGACTTGGGATTGCCATGAGTTCAATGGCTCGAATGGGGCATGTATGAGATTCCTGTGAGAGCGGAGTTGTCAAATGAAAAGGAGCAGCGCTTTCGGGTGCCTTCTCGGTGAATGATAACAGAAGAGACATGTGATTCATATTATTTGCTGTCTTGAATCAACCTTCATGGTCACAATCTGGTAACAAGATTATCATAATGCAAAATTACTTCAACCTCGGGAGATAAGCAAATCTCATGTTTAAGCTCTCACAGTCAAATGTACACGCTTGAGACAAGTCGAAATCAAGTGGCGATTCAGTCAAGTTTGTCAAGATTTCCCGGAGATTTTCTTCTTCTTCAACTTTTCTTCTTGTTCCTAGTTCAACTTGCTGAAATACCTCTGTCATATCTATGGGTTGAGTTGGAATTGACATCTGAATATTTGGCATACAAATACTTTTATACCCACAAATGGAGGTATGTACTTTGACACATGACAGCGGTGTTCGAAAGCTTTCCAACCAGCGTAATCCTCAGTGGCTATGTTCTTTTCTACTTCATTACAGCTGCTGAATAGACATTTATTCCAATTTGGAGAGTAGTATCGTGGTGTCTGATGTAGCTCGTTCCGCTGCTTCTTTTACTGCTTAACAGCAATAACCGAGATGGTCATTTCGCTTCAGTATTTGAGCCCAGCTCCAGTCTTCGGAACTGATGTCAGTATTTCTGCGTAACCGGCATATAGACCGTCGTGCCATCAGAAGTCATGCGCCTGATTCCGTGTGCCGTCGGTCGTGTCACCACACCAACACCTGCTCGCCTCGTGTTGTAGCCGCATCATAGCCAAAGCATTGTTAAACATGTTATTAAGCTTAGTGAGTCATTCCCGTGCCAATGATTCCGTTGCCGAACGCATCACGACTAATTTGATGCGAACCCGGGGATGGGCCGAGACTCTCGGCCCGCATATCTCGCCTGACAGAGATACAAACAACATCATGTCGATGACCTGGGCATCCAAGTTCATTTCCTAGCAATCACATCGCTGGTAATGGCGTGGAAATGGAACCACGTCACGAATGTTCGGTACGCCTGTCAAATAGCTGAGCAAGCGATCAAAGCCTAAGCCAAATCCTCCATGTGGAGGGCAGCCCCAGCGCCTCAGGTCTAGATACCAGCCCAAGCCGCTGCTCGTGTCTTGCCTCTTGCCAGGCAACTCTAGTTTGTGTAACTTCATGTTATCCTCCAGTTCGGATAAGCGATGTTCGCGCATAGAGCCTCCGGCCAGTTCTCCAAGACTCGGCACTAGGAGGTCGAAGCAGTCGACGGTTTCCCCTTGTGGCGGGGACGATGCCGAGCGAAGCATGTAAAATGCCTTGATCTTGCGTGGATAGTGGGTAATGAAGATGGGAAGATAGGCGTTATTTTCTTTGTTGAACCCTATCTCTTTGGCCAAGTACCTCTCATGCTCGGATTGAAGGCCACTGCCCCAAACGGGTTTGTGCTCAAACTGTTCGGCAACGGGCTGCAAACGCTCAATAGCTTCGCTATAAGTTACTCTGGGCCATTGGGTGACAGAGAGCAAGCCCGCCCACCGACGGTCAAGTTCCTCCTCTTCGACCAAATCTGTGAAGGCAAGTCGTTCGGCGGGATCTCGCGAGTCTAGTTTATTCTGCACCAGTTCGTTTGCGGCCCGAAAACTCTTTAAGCCTTGCACAAGATTCTTCAGCATGCCTTGAACGAGGTCCATGATCTTATTCATATCGTCAACAAAACTCATCTCCGCTTCAAGCATGTAAAATTCGCTCAAGTGGCGAGATGTGTCGCTTTTTTCGGCTCTGAACGTTGGAGAGAGGGTCCACACATTCCCAAGAGACTGTGCCAGAGCCTCGAGGTGTAGTTGGGCAGAGACAGTTAGATATTTAGGGTTTTTGAAGAACTCTGACTTTGAGCCAGTCTTGACGGTGAACGCTTCACCAGCGCCTTCGCAGTCGGATGAAGTGATTATAGGAGGATGGGTCTGCTGAAACCCCTCACTGAAAAAGAACTGTGTGAGAATGGCAGCAGTATCAGATCTTAGACGGAGAAGTGTGGAGTTGAGTGGTGTTCTAGATCGTAGGTGAGAAATGTAGCGCAAGCTCTCTGGGGTCTGGTACTTGTTCTGGATTGGATAAGTCTTCGTAGGCAAAAAGGTTAGTGTACTACTTGAGGACCCTTGGTATCAGCTATAAACGACTCACCTGGGGATCACAGACGCCCAGTATTTCCACCTCTTTGACCTGAAGCTCTTGTGCAGTAGTGATTCTCTCAGCGTCTTGCGCCATCTCAGCCTTTTCAAATACGGACTGAGTGAGTTTAGAGGAAGTATCTGAAACAGAAGACCCTTCTGTACTGTGTTGCCTCTTATCGCCTGCATTGTGCCACCGTCCCTTTAAACGAACCGCAGAACCAGGTCGTAGACTATGTCATGGGAGTCAGCATGGCAGGCCGTAGAAGAAGTTGGTGATAGGGCAGCTTACTCCTTTGCCAACGCTTTTTCAACGACTACCTGGACTGGACGCATCGAGGAGCCATCCGTAATGTCGGCAAAGCGAACCCCTGAGCTCTTGCGGACAGAGCGTACCCATCCGCACACTTCGACATCCGCAACATTGGTCGCGGGATACCAGGCCCTGAGGTCTGCCACCGTTTTGATGAGCGTTTGGGACTGACCAATAACCCTTGCAGAGTAAAGCCTCACCCTGGAGTCCGACGACTGGTTAATCTGTCGGCGGCTGGCGATTCTAGGTAAGATACGGGATTTCATCATGCTGGCTCCGACACCTCCTCAGTTGGCACAGAGGAATCTGTCGGAGTTGGAGGGTGATGATTAAAACCGCACACACGATGCGAGATGACGCTGACCTGTTATTATCGGGCCTGGCTCGCGAGCGAGCGGCAAAGGATGTGATGTAGCTCGGGACCTGGGTTGGGATTGTGAAAATCGATATGACTCTTGCAGAACGCAGACCGACGTCCCTGATGCAATGCGATCGAGTGGGTCTAAACTGCAAGTGGAAGGAGGGACCAACGCCAGGCACCGGGGCACATCCGGCCGTAACTTGTGCACTTGCGTGCTCCGTAGATCAAAATGTACTTCAAAGTGTACGTCAATGGGCACGCCAAAAAGCTACGGCCATGCCACGTACCTGGCGACGTTGCATTCTAGGAACTCGCACTTTTCCGCCATTACGGTACAGTAGCTGCGACATCGTATCGCGCTTTCCCGCCTAGTGGATTAAGAGCACTCGAAGCGAACACCAAGTATACTCATGGAAGGAGCCATTGACCGTTCAACCTATCCTGCCTTTTTGACACAGCAAGTGGCTTAGTGTCGCTTGCCCTTTTAGGGATGTAAACACAAACATCATATGCCGAACAGCAAGCACCAAGCATCAAGCATGAGAAGGCAAAATAGGAGACAGAAGACATCATGGAGACGCACTGGGCTCATCGATTCTACTCCGTACGTTGTACAAATATGGACAGCACCCATCTCGAGTCTAACATCATCCGATCGGAGCCCGCGGACCATCTGAACTTCTGCTTCTCCCGCTTTTTTCGCTCACGAACACAGCAACACACAATCACCGCGTTGGTCTGCTAAGCCAGCTTCACAGGGATGGCAAATAATGGTATGTTCCATCTCGATCCCCCCCCCTTCCCTCTCTCAGCCTTAGGCTCTTGCAATCTGGTGGTTACGAAGTTTAGAGTATGGAGTGCATTTTGGCAATCGTTGTTCCTCGGTCCACTATGCCCTAACCCGATCGTTTTTCTTCCTCCAAGTGTCTTAACATGTCTCAGATCATTGCTCAACTGGGCTTACCATACATTCGGACCGCCGCTCGCCTTCGTGCTAGAACTCGTTCCCTTGAATATCGGCAATAAAATGTCACCTAAGTCCATAGGACAGGAGGTCGCATGCCAGCATGGAAGTCAAAGGCACACCAAAGTCTCCATACTTCCACAGAGGTGTGGCTGCTAGTCCCATGATAGCATTCTGTTGCACAGAGGCGAGGTAAAGTGCCACAGATCGTATTGGGAGCCAAGCAACCTCTTTGCCGCGTATAAACCATCCGGTTAAGGCCTCGTCCCTGGTCTTGCTTCCAGGATCTTATTTTCGGCTACGTATGGAGTGCTTCTTGACGTGCTTGCTACTTGCTACTCACATCATCGATGTGGCTTTTGGGATTCACCAAACCAGAGGCGAGGGGGCGCCATCCCCGTGGGACTTTTATGTCTGAGATATCTGCACCTGTTTGGCGCCATGGGGGGTCCTTACTGTTGCAGTGTACCAAGTGGAATCACACCTACGAGAGACGAAGTGAACAGCAATCCTGCCGCACCCTATTGTTCCACGCTTCGAATGCAACCCTTTAGTCCTTCAGTCTGCTAGGACATTGGTACCCTCTGGCTCGTGGTATTGCCAGCACTTGATGTCTTGCTGGCAAGACACCAACTCCCCACTCAGAACTAGGCAAGTCGAGCGACGCGGCTATGTTGGTTTAAAGCCGAGCTGGAACCCCTTCGTCTGGCTCTCGCCTTTTGTCTTCGACCCTCAAAGTTGGTCTCATCCTTCGTTTTTTGGTCAAGGTTATGCCTTGCATCTCTCGCCTCTGGATGAACGTGTTCCAAATGAGTGATTCAGATCTTTGATATATCGGGTCACACAAATTTCTGAAGCTAGCTCACGCTTGTCAACCACTATTGGGCTTTATAAAAAAACCCTCAGAATAGTTTGGCCAGTCCAATTTCAGCGAGGTCTCGTCAGAGAAGACGGCACTCAAGCATATAAAGTCCGACTTTACGGCTTCACTCGTCCATGTATCAATTCATCACAAGTTCATATATATGCACAGTTAAACATTGTCTCTCTCCCGCCGGGATATACTTGCCAATCCGAACCAAACATCAACTCTCGTCATGGCTCCGGGATCCAAGTCCAGCCGGGTAAAGCCATCTGAGGTGGCAGCTGACACCAAGAGGAACTTCATCCCACTGGTTAATGCACACTATGCCGACATGTTTCCTCCCTACTCGGTTCTGTACCCTCAGCCTGCTGAGCTCACCATTACACGCCGACACCTGGGTACAAACCCTCCCATTTTCCGGATAGAGGCTGGAGATCCAGTTATGCTTGCCCTTTCCTATGCAGCGGCTGATAGCCGGGCCACTGAGGCTGTCGGCGGTTCAAGGGTCAGAATTCCCTTCATTTGTGCTGCCAACGAACGTCGGCCTGGGGGAGACTGGGAAACCGGATGCTCAGGATACGAAGAAAAACTTTGCCGTCGAAGTAATCTTTCTGCAACGCTGAGCAGCCCTTGGCCAAACACGGAAGTACTCTCGAATTATCCTATACCATCTACCGGTGGCATTCTTTCTGATGCTGTTGTTGTTTGCCGAGGGCCCCATGATCATTATGAGAAGCTCGAGCGCTGGCATGACTTGCCCGTTGTCTCTGTACCGCCGACTCGATGGCCAAAACTCAAAGAGAATGGAACCATGTACTCTTTTGCGGAAGAACGAGGAATGATGAGAGAAAAGATACGTGGCGCTCTACGCGTTTGTCTTTACAATAACTACGACCGTGTCGTCGTGGGAGACTTTGGTCTAGGTAACAGCTGTCGCAATCCGCCCCAGGAGGTTGCTGAAATCTGGCGAGACGTTTTGCTATTCGACCCCGACCTCCGAGGTCAATTTGTTTACGTCGTCTTTGCTTTTGAAGACGCCTCTCAAAGCACTGCACGCTTCATTTGGGACGAGATGACAAGGAAGGATAAAAAAGGGGGCAGCAGCAAGAACAAGTCGTGTGGTAACGCTTCGGCCCCCAGTGGACTCTCTCAGGGATCGTCGTCGATTCCGGAAACAGATATGGCTATCTTCCAGTTGGCCTTTGATCACGCGGAGGTTCTGCGTATCCTTTCTGCCAGAGATCCTCGTTATGGGCTCGACATGATTACATGCTAAAGAGGAATTAGGATTTATATGGCAGCCTCAAGTCCTCTGAGAGCATCAAGGTAGACGGAACTGCAAGTAATACAACATCTAGGATTTGTCTACCACATTATTCCACGTTCTGATATTCAAATTCTGCAATATTACACGGGCCTTTACCAGTTCTCTCCTTCTTTTAAATGTTTCCTCACCACATGATGTCGCAATACTACGAATCCTCCCAAACCTTTGTCTGTGAGAATCAACGTCGAGGCGACCAACTTCTGTATCAATGCTTCTTCGCACAAATTTCATTCGACAAAACAGGCGAGTTCGTCACTTAACATAGCCCTCACCGTCACTCACCCAATGCTTCGGCTTCATGACGGCATTTCATTCACATCTTCCGGAGCACCTGCTTATCGCTTAGACATAACCCCCGCCCATCTCTTCCCCCTTGTTCTGTTTTTTTCTCTTTCTTATTTTGACACCTCCATACCCGCTCGGGCGCTGCTAGTGACGAACAAGCCCTTGTTCTGCCCCGCGTGCAGCCCTTTTACGATGAAAATGTAGGATTGTTTGCCAATCCAAGCCCGCCATGAAATAAGTTGGTCTCCCTTCCCCCCTGGTCAACTGAAACGCACATTCAACACATCAGTGGTGGTGGGTCGTGGCCCTCTGTTTGTCACGTTCAAATTGTCTTTACAGACCAAAAATCCTCTGTCCGGATCACGTTGAGCCGTCGATATTATCAAATGGACATAATACACATGCATGCTCCCCACAAAAACGCGTCTCTGCATGCTCACGCAATTCAAAAGGCCGGTTGGACAAATTTCAGTCGGATTTTGCTTCTGGCGCCTTATAACTGCAATGTGATTCGATTATCACGGGGCCGTGATTGGAGGCTAGTGTCAGAAACGCCCGCGATTGCCGTTGATGCGGATCCATTTCAGTCATGAGTCCTGAGACACTATACCACACCTCTCCTCTCACATCCAGCTCCCCCGGGATGTCCTCTATCGCCCACCTTCGCGCCCCAGGTCTGTGTCTTGCTTATCACTGTTTGTCAGATTTCACCTGAGCCAGGCCACCCCCAAGAGGGGAGGGATGCTCGAAAGGGAAGGGAAAACCAGACTTAAGCAAGCCTGGCCAAGCCATTCCGTTGCTGGCGAGTCATTGAGCACGTAATAACTCAGCTTACTTCCCACTAGTGGTATCGTCTGTCATGTTGTGCGCTTATGCCAAACTTTGAAGTGGTTGTTATCAAATTGTCCACCACATAACCTACACTCATATGACTCTAACAATACACGTCCGACTCAACTTGACGGCTCAATATTGTCTTGCGACAGGATGCCTTTTTCTTTCGTCATTTGCTTTCCTTTGCCTTGCTCCCGGTCATAACCCTCTTCCTTGGGTGATTCCCGCAATTTGTATCTTGTCAGCAACTAAACTTATTACTTGATATATAATGCCTCCTGTGTCTTGGCAATGTATTGGATTCACCTCGATCTCGAATCCCTTGGCCGTCCGATGCTGCGGCTACGGTCTTGAGACAAAGCATACACATACATACGTGCGTCCACTAAATCCATGCACATGTACGTTCCTTGTGCCCATCTCACAGCTGCATACAATCAATCTACTCTGGCTTTTTATGCTAGTCCGCAATCATTCATTGCTATTGTCGGCGGCCGAAGCTGCCTGCGGACGCCATGTGGGAAGAGGAGAAATATCATGGTGCGTAGATGCTGTACTTGAGCTGAAGTGCGTATACGCCATGATATTCACCAAATGTCTCTCTACACAGATCGAGCTCACCGTTACAACGCGACGTACTCATGACCTTGGTAGCAACGATTCCCCTGCCGATGCAAAGGAGTCGTATACACCACATTTCTACGTGTTAAATAGTCCGTCCGCATGGTGTTCTCCTGAACCGTCCTCTTTTTCTAACCGTCCGCATATGAAATTGTATGGCCTGCCTACCCAAAATACTTCACTCATGATGCGGTAGCTCCATGTGCTCTGCGCCTTTTCCAGGTTCTCAAAATTTAAGCCACACCTATGAACCCTAGTTTTCCGCTTTCTCTCTTTCCTTTTGGGCCCCTCTCATTCATGTCTGGATACGTTACAAATCTGCTTACGCCCCCCCGGGCCGAGTGTGCCCACATCGCCACGCGTCTTTGTTTCATACGGACCTTGCTCCCTACCACATTGTCGGTCGGAGTCCGGTAAAGTTGGACAGCGTATTCAAATCAGTTTCGCTTTCTTTCTTGCGTTGACCGCTCAGCTGGAGACGTGGGCATGATTAGCGTCAATATTGTTATTTTTAGGTCACAAGTCTCATAACTTGTGCGAAAGAGGCCGATGATAACTTACCTCGAGTTGCAATCCTCTGTGCACGTGGACCAACCAGTCCACATAGTTTTGAGCCTCGTTGTTGCGGTCCTCTACCAGCATGCGAGCAAATTCGAACTCGGCGCCGTCTATGCCTTGTCGAGCGAGCTGGATGGTCAAGCCCTTGGAGCCGCGCATCGTCTTGAGGAATTCGACAATGTTGCGGACTTGTGCGTTCAGATGGGTGTCCAAGACGGGTATTGACGATGTGTATGCATCCAGTTTCTTGAGCGAGTCCTTGTCTTCGCCAAACAGGTCGCCGATAAGGTTCGGTGATGTCTGAGAGTGAAACCAGAGGAGGCATTGCTGACCGTTGTCGACAAGATACACACCCCCGGCTTCGATGCGTGAAAACGAAGCTCGTATTGAAGGGGGCATTTTCAAATGGCCAGTCTCAGGGTCTGCAAAGCCCTCCTCGGGTTGCAGGTTATGAAGCGCAATTATGCGAGGGTAGAGATACAAGCTTAGTTCCAATGCGCCCATGGAACGAACCATGCGCATTTCATGAACTCTCCTGTCTGAGTTCTCAATGCCGCCTTTGAAGGCCCTGCATTTTGTAAGCCCCAGCATATACATGCAGAACTCCTTTAGCCTCTCTGGCATGACCAACTGGCCGGCTGGGAGTTGTCGTGATGAGTGCTTCCTATAGCAGGACATGACATCAATGGTTCGTTCAGAGAGCCAGTTTCGGATATCCTTCAAGTTGCTTGAAGACGTAGCTAGCTTTGTCCCTGCTTCCTTGGCCAATAGCGCAATCACCGCGTCCTGGTCAACAAACTTCATGCAGGCTCGAATGCCCTGGTCTCGCATGCCAGCTTCCTTGGAGGTTTCGCTGACGCTAGCGATGATGTTGGAGCAGCGAACTCTGCGCTGACCCGAGGTAGTGGTATACAAAAGGGCGGATTGAAAATGTGCATCTAGTTTTGAGTCCAATTTGCCGTCATAGCTGAATGACACCGCCAAAGCCTTGTCCGCATCAATGACGCCAATTTCCAGATCAGCCCCAAATGTATGCTGCACAAAGTTGCCATGATATGCCGACACCTGCAGACCATTGGAGCATCGGACCTTCATCAATGCCTGGAAACCAGTTTCTCTCGTCACCGCATGGCTAATCTCAGCAGACAACTTGGGACCGTCCCGCGGAGCGATGAAATTAGGATAATAAAATGTCTCTCCACCGGTAATACCCGCAACATGACCTACACGTAAAACATTAGCCTCTTCAGCTCCCAGCTCCATTCAAACTGAAACGTACCAATAGTAGCAATATCAAGATAGCCGCCAGAGGGAGCAGCGAGGAAAAAGTCGGCGCCGATACCGGAAGCGGCCATCTTCTCTGCCAGCTTTTTCCAAGCGGGATGCTCGGTCGTATAGAGCTTTTTATCCAGTTCTCCTCCAGGATGATTGCCGTCATCACGCATGAACAGCCTGCCAGGACCCCAGGTAGGCAAGGCAGAACATGAGCACACAATCTTGCCACCGGTACTCTCAAGGGCCGCCAGAGCGCCGTTCAGGGTAGCAAGCAACGCCGGTTCCGGATTCTTTACATCGGAGAACATTTCGGGCAGTCGTGTTAACAGGGAGGTAATGATTGATTTTGATTCGTAGGGGTCAACGAACAAGCCCTCGCCCAGAGGAAGGAAGGGGTCCTCAAGATCAGGCATGATGAGCATTTGAGGTTGATCCAGACCAGCCTGAAGCAGCGTAAGCGACTATTTTCTTGCGGAATGAGGCAGAATAGAGGAACAAAGGACTTACATGCATATTGTAAAAGTGAATATCTTTATCGTAGGTGACGAATCCAACCTTGGCACCTTCAGGAACCCGTCGCTTGGGTTCGACATTCTCATCCTTTTCCTGATCATGTCCTCCGTAAAGAGCAGCCAGAATACCATCACAGAAGGTCTCCAAGAAGCCCTTGTTGTACGATTCTTGTGTTACATCAATGACGAAGAGCCAACGCAGGCCAACAGGTTCTCTGGTCCAGTATTCCTTGGGTACAACAAACTCAACAGTGCCTCGATGCAATTCAGGTCGCTGGTCTCGGTCGACACGAACACCTTGCGGGCTAGTAGCGCAGAAGTACTCGGCAGGCGTATCGTTGGGATGCGTACACAGATTACAAACAAACTTGTTGCCGCCGGATCGGAACATCATAAAGGGGTTGATATAAGCGCGGCATCGACGACACCGTGGCGGACCGGCATCACCAAAGTCCAGTACAGGAATGTCGGGTTCGCCCGTCTGGAGAGGTGCGAGAGGCTGCAAGAGAAGGCCAAGGGGGAGGCCGGTGGCTTGCAGGCCGTCCGAGGTGGCAGGAATATTGTTCAGACTTAACCTGGCGTATTTAGGAGAAGCGTTCCCCTGGTCGAAGGCAACAAAGGAGACGGCCGCGGGAGGTGGTACATGACGCTCGAATGTAGGATAGACGTTTTTTAGGAAGTATGGTTGAACCGAGTCGCGAGACACGGGGACGCTTGGCATGTCGTCGAGGGAAACCTTGGAGGGCGCGGAAGTCGAGATTATGGCAGCAGCATCAGCACTCCCATTGCCAGAGCCATAATTCCCTTGAATTGGAAACTGGCCCGTATTCATCGTCTGAGGGGTGGCTTCAGGGCTGGCAAACTGTCCCTGTCCTCCGAAGGCCGGAGCGCCCGGCACCCCGGGCGCGGCAGTAGGGATGAAATGATTTGGATTGGAGCCAGGAGGTCCCATGCCATTGAATGCCTGGGAAGATCCCATCGGTTCAACTGTGTGATAGGCATGGCGGTCTTTCTTCTTCTTGCGAATAGTGGTTTGTCCATCACCCAAGTTCATGCCTCCCATTTGTGCGGCAAGGCCAGCATCAGCGCCAGGCTGTGCAAAGCCTCCCTGGACACCTTGGAGACCTTGGTCTTGTGGAATGCCGTAGCCGGCGCCTGGAGAAGGATATCCCCCCGTAGCTGGTGGTGGTTGTTGCGGTTGCGCACCATACAGGCCAGGAGCTCCGTATCCGTAGCCAGGAGCCTGCTGGTGATGGGGGGGTTGGCCAAGAGCATGATTGCGGTTGGGCTCGTTCGGGTCGGCAATGCCATGTCCCAAGGCATGGTATTGTGAGTAGTCGGCCATGGTGAGCTATCGCGTGTAGTGCGTGAACGAAGGCGGCTGCTCAGGCAAGCCTCTGCCGAGGGAAAGGAGGTGGATGATGATTGTGGTTCTCGCGGGTGGAATCGACGTCGAAGATGGACATGGAAGCCGAAACGTGCCAGCTGGCTGACCAAGGCGGGCCAGATCAGGCGCTCAAGTTGGCTGTAGGTGCTCAAGTTACAGTAGGAGCACGGCGCGTACAGGGAGTCGACTGGGACCAGACTGCCTGCAGGCTTAGTGCTGTGGGCCCAGTCTTCAGATGTTCAACACCTGGACACCCTGTCCTTTCAGATATCCCGCCCTCCATGTCCGTACTGAGTAATCCCTCTCTCCTCTCACCCGCATTGCCTACGTTTTTGTTTAAAAACAAGCTGTCGGAGAACGAGTTCCAAGTGCAATGATACTACTTGTATGGAGAATCCGACGCTGAAGATGATAAGCTACATGTAGGTTTTGCACTTGTCACGACTTGCACCAATTCTATCACGTGTTTTTTACCTTGTCGCAGTATGGGTTCGATCCCTCCAGAGAAGACGAATTGCAATTTAGAGTCCAAGATTGCGATATGTACCGCTTTGATAACTCCTGGTGCCACTATAGATAACTAGTAAAGCTAGCAGTTTGAGAGTCCTTATGTCTTTTCTTTTCCTTTTTGCATGTATGCTCAATTTCTTTCACCTCTTTATTCAACCAAAGGGTATACTTTCAACATCTGTCATCGTGAGTGGGGCTGCATTCAAATCGATACATTACCGGGTTAAGAAGAGTTGAAAATGGTGGTCGTCAATGACACACAAGTCCATGGCTTTGGATATGTGACATTTCCGATATTACCTATTACATTTGCAGCCACTATCAATGCATAGCTTGTCCAAGACGCTGTCGACTCTGAACTCGCAGGATCAGACCGCCGTTCTGCGACATGGCTTTGCATCAAAAGCCTCCATTTTCTGATGGCTTTTTGAAGTACGGCGTATTCAATAAACCGAAACCTGGTTGACTGGTTCCTCCTTATTCACACCAATATGCAGACCAGGTCTTGCCAGCTATCGAGGGTAGGGCAATAAGACCCAAGCGAGCCAAGTGGGTTTGCCAGGCCGTCGGCTCACGTGGTTGGTCACATGCCCTCCGATTTGGACCCACCCACGACACCTCGTGTAAGTCGAGTGGCCCAACTCCATGAGAGCAGGCAACCTGAGAGCAGTGCGAGGACACAGAGCAAGCGCAACACCCAAGCAATATTAAAGAGCATGTGTGAGTCTGAATGTGGCTTTTTATCATATGGCCTGGCATGTTGGAATGTTTTGTACTTGTATCTATGGGGAGATTGTTGGCATAACACCGCTTTATATCGACAGGTAATACCTTGAGAAGCCTTGATTTGGCATGAATTGGGTCTGAGAAATGGAGGACTCCCCGGTACGAGGAGAGTGGGCATCGAACACAAGATAGAGTCATTCTGACCACTCTCCTAGCATTTTCTGAGAGTTGATATTACAGAAATTGTAGTCCCGGGTAAGCATGTCGCGACATGGGCGTCTTCGTGGTCAAGAATCTATCGCGAGCAAAGTTGCTCGTACGGCGTGCCAGCAATAGGAGAGTAGTCCACATGTACAAGCAGGAATGAGCCAGACTGCAATCCATACGCGAATTACAAGGGTCGAAAGGCTACGACAGTGAGAAAATGTTCACATTATTTCATGTACGATGCGAAACTGGCTCGCGAATGATTCCACAGCCAGTTAGTCGCACGAAGCCATCGTGGCCATCAACGCGATTACACTGCAAAGCCAATTCCAAGGCGACACAGCCATAAGTCATGATAAAAGATACTTGAACACATGTAACATAGCCTCTTCTCTCTGCCTCCTTCTCCAAGGAAGTCCATTTCTTCATCGCGTCGTCTCCTTGCGTTGCTTGCTCAGATGTAGGTAGCGGTCGCAACGTAAATCCTGACCGCCAGACGTGACGAACACGAAAACATGAAAGCACAGCCACCACAACAAAAGCAATGGGACAGAGACATAGTATTCAAGTCTTATCAATTGAGCGAAAACGGTGATACTCTGATGCAACACCAATTACGAAAGCGTGGACAGTTGTAAGCTGCGCAACTTGTGCGTCAATAGATTGTGCTCGAAAACACGGGCACCTCGGTCGCATCACAGATCGAACCCCTCCGGTGCGAGCCAACCTCGGGCTCAAGGGCCTTGAAATTAGAAAATAATACGACCACGGAAATTAAAGCTGGTACTGAGCCGCCTTGTGCGGCATTTTCCAAATTTGCGATATACGTTGCGAGAGATTGAGTGGCCGATGGCGACAAATGTAGATGGCTTCAGATCAATCTCGAGAGGGTGGGGTGGCCGTGGGTGCGAAGGAGAGCTTCCCTCCGCGAGCTGATACTCAAGCAGTGACTTACGGCATATCGCAGCAATTGGCGGTCAAAATGCACGGAAAGAGGTAATTAAATAGCATCGCCTGGTAGCGACGAACAATCTACACCAAGCGCTGGCAATCAATCACTACTGGATGGGCAGAGTCGGTGGCAATCCAGAATGCGACAATGAGGGTTTGTCGGGAGTATCAAGACATGGAGGGTAGAATTCTCACGCCGGACAAAGTCCCGGATCACACGTCAGCCATGGAAACATGGCGCAACATTTGAGACCAAACAGCGAGGATCAGAAAAAATGACTCATGGAAACCGTAAAGGAGGGTCAGGAAACGAGGGTAAAGGCTGCAGAAGCCCCGATCGAAAAGAGAGAAAGAAGGAGGAAAATGGGAAAATTCGACGGCGAAGAGGGTGGTGGGCGGTCGGTCCTCAACCCATCTCAGATCACAGGTTCGGGTACTCTGGTCAAGAGGTGATGTTGGCCGCTGGCCAATCAGAAAAATGGTCACGGGTCAGGTATTGTTTTGAAAGAAATGGCGCCGATTTTTACTTTGGGCCATAACACCGTCCCTGTTGACAGAAGGGGGGTGACCTGGCGGGTACTTGGCATTGTATTGGGAGGGTACGCGCGTGTGGCTGAGGGGAGTTTGGCATTTGGGGACCCGATAGGGAACGGTTTCAGCTTGGCACTTCGAACTCGCTGCCGGGGGCGGGGAAGAAAGGGCGTCCGATGCAGATCCCGAGCGTTTACGAGTTCAAATAAAATAGAACAGAAAAGACGTGACTTTCTGTTCAGGCAGATAGGGACACTGCAGATGGTGTACGGAGTACTCTGTACTTGATTACCAGGTAGGTACTCCGTACCTATCGACAAACAGAGGCGCAACATGACTACCTACCTTAGGTACCTAGGTAGGTAGACAGTATCCACGGACCGAGGTACGTACGTACTGAAGTCCCAGTTGACCAGCCACTTGACACAGCCACCTGACTTGCTCAGCCAGATCGAGGGGAGCGAGCAACGACAGCGTGTACCGCCGCTTGTAACGCGGCATGTATCGACATTTCCTGCGTGCAGCCGCCTGATGTGGCGCAACCTGGCGCAGAGGCCATGCTCCCCGGCCGGGAACGGTAGCTTCTAATAAGTTGGCTGTCTAGGCCGGCGGTGGCAGCCTCGCTCCGCAACTGGTCTGGAAGGCCAGATGGATGCAGCAAGGTCGAAATGCATAGTCCTGCTTGTTGTTCTGCTGCTTCGGCCAGTAATACCAATAGTCTTGACGAGGTTGCACACCCTTATCGGCCCATGTACGGAGTACGTACACCCCGTTTTCAAGGCTTTGGAACTGGGACTTGGTGGGTAATAAAAGCGAACGAAGAAGCTCAAGCTCGGGGGGTGGGCGATGCCCCAGTCCCCGTCTTCTCGACACTCGCGCTCGATCTAATGATTGTGCGCCGTGCTCCGTACTCCTGTCTGGTCCATCCTGATGTCTCCGTACTGGGTAACTAGTATGATTTAGTACTTTCCTCCTTATTCTGCTTTACATCTCTTCGGCTTGGCTGCTGGCCACACACCCCCGGTGAGCAGAAACCAGAGGCCACAGGTCGGAGACCGCTAAGCTGCCCTCGCGCACTTGACCTCCTGCGCGCGACTGAGGAAAGAGCTACTGATTGCGCTCCTCCCCCCGCCCGATATATAAACATGGCCCATCCCCTCCACGCGCCCGGCGGTAACGGTCTTGTTTGTCTCTGCTCCCATTTGATTCCCAAATTCGCTCTGTTCGCCACAGGATCTTCTCTACTCCCGGTGTAGATACAATCACGACTTGGTTCATAACAAGCCAGGCTTTGCAACATCGCTTACACGTCTCTTTCCAACTTTCAAACACATCCACCACGATGCCTCCCAAGAAGGCCGAAGGTTCAGCCGCCGCCCCCAAGGCCAAGTCCACTCATGCTTCCTACCAGGTTCGTCGCAGCCGATGGGTATTTGGTATCTGATATGCCGCTAATTCAAACCAGGATATGATCACCGATGCTATCGTCAATGTATGTATTGACTGACCTTCATGAGAGTGCTCCTTCTGTTCAACGCGTTGAAGAGTGCCTGTCTGACTTCACGGGCCTGGCTGATGGATGTCCTTCACTTTTGCATCTGTCTGATGGCAAGCTTTTCTCATGGACGGGCAGTCTAATGGTACTTGGATTGAACCACGTTGCTAACGTATCCGAATTCAGCTCAAAGATCGCAATGGCTCTAGTCGTCAGTCCCTGAAGAAGTATGTCAAGGCGAATAACAACCTGAACACTGTTTCCGATAATATGTTCGATTCTCTCTTCAACAAAGCCTTGAAGGGTGGTGTCGAGAAGGGTGTCTTCGCCCAGCCCAAGGGTCCCTCTGGCGGCACCAAGCTGGCCAAGAAGAAGGCCGAGCCCAAGAAGCCTGCCGCTAAGAAGGAGGGTGCTGCCAAAAAGGCCAGCACCAGCACGGCCACCAAAAAAGCTCCTCCCAAGAAGGCCACGGCCACCAAGCCCGCCGTTGAGAAGAAGACCACTGCTGCTCCTGCTGCTACCGCTGCTACTGCTGCTCCCAAAAAAGCCGCCCCTAAGAAAGCCACCACTGCCAAGAAGCCTGCTGCTAAGGTATGTTGACGTTGTTACCATATATAAGCTTCCTCCGCAGTTGGTTTCTAACTTCAGTGTCAGGCTGATAAGGACGCTTCCTTGACTAAGACTAAGGCTGGCCGTGTTGCCAAGACCACAAAACCTGCCGCTAAGAAGGCTGCTGCACCTAAGAAGGCCGCACCTAAGAAGGCCACCACCAAGGCATAGATAGGTCTCTGTTATTTCTTTGGTCAGATACACTTTTTGTTTAATGAATGAACTATGGCGTTACGGGCTTCGGTTTTCTCTTTTTTTTAGGCACATGTCAGGAGAGGCTGGTTTGCCGGACTTTTGTTGTTGTTTTTTGGCAGGAGCGAGAGGGAATTGTGGGCTTGTTTCAATACGCGCATACGCGGCGCAGGACATAAAGGCAATGGCATTTGCGTGTGGAGATTTTGCGGTTGGTGAGAAGAAGCGGATGAATCATTTCATGAACTAGTATGCATTCGTCGCCCGGGCCGGGAAGCAGCGAAGCTCTTGTCATCTGGTTCCCCCACCCGCCGTACCTCGACTACCTCGACTGTCAGTATGCGGAGGAGCTGACCTTGGATTTTCGCGCGACATTTGCTGCAAGTCATAGCAGGTGACAGGGTCCTGTGTCTGTTGGCTGTTTGGATAGGATGGCGCTACGTGTAATTATATACCATAAGTCTGAGGTGGGACGGGGAAGGGAAATGACATTGAATGACTCTGAATTGGGTTTTCTGCGATGTCTGCGACGCGGTGCGCCGCGGGTTTGTTTACGTGCTTGTGCGTGCCTGGGGTTGACCGTGTTGGCGCCAGTTAGTGTCACGTGAGCCAGTTGTATTCTAGTCTAGGTTACGGGGTAGTATAAAGCACGACAACGGGTTATATTAAACTTCTTAGTCTGTGGAATGTCACTACGTGCGAAGTGCCTACCTACCTAGGCAGTTAGTAAGGTTGTTCGTATCAGCTGCGTACTGGGATAGGTACCTAGGTACCTGGTAGAATCCTACTAACGAGTTACTATATCTCAAGGTATAATAGCAATTCTTCGACCAAGCGTTAACGACGATATTAGGCACGGGAGAGAAAGAAAAAATCGACATTGCGTTTCCTACTAACATTTTCTTTTTCATGCTTTCTTTGAGAGGGTGTCGCATATCGCACTAGGATGGACGCACTTCTAGCCCGCTACCCTAGACTATAGATAGGTTGCATTTGGCTCACTCCGTACGGAGTACACTGCCAAAGGAAATAGTAGACATGCAGTACGCTAAGGATATAGGGTGAGCCGGGCCCCAAGTTTCGGGACACCTGTCAAACGGGATAGGTTTATCGGGGCGCTGACTTTTCCGGTGACTCGGCGTCGGGCCCCGCACTTGAGCGTCTAGTGCAATTTGTTTGCTTTCAGCTGTCGGCAGGTAGGTACCTTCCCAAGGCGCCAAATGAGCCGGCAGTTAGGGGGGTACCTGGCCGATCCCGTAGGCAAGGTCGCAGCTTCTGGTCCCCCGCTAATAGCGCGACGGCAAGCTATGCACGTGTGCACTTGCCCATTGTCGCCGCCCTTAAAGCAGACGACGCCAACATACGTTGAACCGACTGTTCCGGCAACTGGCCTGGCCTGAAGCTGCAGAACCAAGGTTGAATGAAATTTTCGCAACGGTAGTTTTGCACCCGCCGAGATTGTGCTTCCTGGAAATAGGGGCTGCTCGGACACCTGGACCTTGTCCCCTTTGCTTGTCCCCGAGCCGCGCTGCGGAGTGACCAGCTTCACTTTCTCGTCCATCCAGGAGCTTATATTCTCTAGATAGATCTTCCCCAGGCCCTCTGCGCTTCTTCGACAACTTCTCGAACCACACGTCGTATCACACAAAGGTCTGGCATAAGACGACGACGTCAGAAAAGCTCCGAGAACGATACGGGGTCTAACAAGCGGGAAGCGCCTATTCCGAAATGCTGGCTTCTCTCTCATATTGGCCCCGAGCCCGCTGATCTTGCAACGCAATTTGCTTGACTGATCCCTTCGTCGGCCTAGAGCTTCTGATACATGCCACGTCGCTTGTCACAAGCCCACGAGACCCAAAACCATCCCCGGTACCGGCACACGACACCATGTCCTCGAATCCGTTTCGCAAAAAGGCTCTTGGGACCATCGACACCGCCCGAGCTGGCTCCCCCAAATCGAGCCTGCGCTCCTTAGATGGCCACACCGCCGACAGGAAGAACAAGCTCGTCAAGAAGGTCCGCGTGCTCTCGCCGCCGCCGCTGTCTCCCGACTCCCCAGAACGTCCGTCCGAAGTGCCGCAGCCGCCAGTGCCACTGTCGAGCGATGCCTACAGCCATGCGAACCATCACCCAGGCTTTGACCCGTTCAATGGTGCCTCGACGGACGAGAGCGATGGCGAAAGCATTGCTGTCCCACCGCCGGACGGATACCAGCCGCAGCTGCAACAGCAGCAAGTCGGGAGATTGGATGCGCGTGCAAACCCATTTAGCAAGACATTGCAGGACATAGAAGTCCCCAAGGACCTGGAATGGCAGAGAAAAGAAGAGGGGGAGGTACTGAAAGCTGCCAACGAAGGACGCAAGTCCCTTAATGTCGATTCGTTCAAACGATTGCTGATGACAGGCAATGCGGGCCATGACGCGTCGTCTGCGTCGACGGAGCGCGAGGAAGAAGTCAGCATGGCAACTGCCCCGTCAACGGCACAGGCGGATGCGAGTGAGGGAAATTTAGTACATTCGGGGAGCTACGAGGACTCCTCAGACGAGGCTACAGCCGAAAGCGAGGACGAGAGAAGGCCCGCGCCATATGCTGCGCCATCACAGCCGGTGAGCAGAGAAAAGAAAGCTCCTCCACCGCCGCCGAGCTCTAGACACGGGAAATCATTGAAGCAGCGGGGGTTGAAAGATACAAAGGACGACGGGCATGCGACGACGGCACCAGCACGGAGGAGTACAGACGGCAACGACGAACTACGACTCGACATGGACGCTGCAAACGTAGCCGGAGGAGAAGCGGACAGCGGACCACCAGCCAACTCTGTACCAAGTTCTCCGAACACGAAGAAGTCAGCGCCCACACCACCTCCGCCGCGCGGCCACGCAAGAACAGACAGCAGATCACACGAGAGTGAGGCATCTCAACGTACGTCCTCGGACGGCGTGCCCGCCCGGTCAGACAGCACCCGCTCAACCGGCCCTGCGCCCGCACCACCTCCTCCGCGACGGCCACATCTCGCGCCCAAACAGACCAGTCCTTCATCGCCAGGCTCACCATCCTCCAACACACCCACCTCCACAGACCAAGACCATCAAGACACCAGCCGATCCTCACACGAGGCCCCCCCGCCAAGTAAACACTCGAGGACTGCATCTCCTCCCCCTCCCCCACCAGCCCGCCAGCCGTCGACCCGTCGCACGCCCAGCGTCACCAGCATCGACGCACCAAGTCGGCGAGTCTCCTCGGAGAAGAAGCCGCGGCCACCGCCGTCACGACACCACAGAAGCAGTCCCCGCGCCGACGGGCGGAAAGGAAGCGCCGAGACTCACACCGCCAACCCGGGCAAGAGCGCCGGTATCCTGGCGGACTTGGACGCCTTGCAGAGGGAGGTTGATGCGTTGAGGGGCCAGATGAAGTAGCCTGGCGTGGCGGTCTCACACTTCTGCATACCTAGGTAGGGGTGGTCATTGTGGCATTTTGTTCGTATCCTACATAGCGTGACTCTTTCCCAGGATTGCATAAAATGAAGGACACTTTCTTCTCACCGCCACATTGCTCACGTATAACTGACTAACTATACGGGAGTACATAACGTACTCCTTCCTTCTCCACTGAGACCCTACCGCAAGCGCACGGCTTGATCGCCTCCCACAGCGTCGATATTCACCTTCGCACAAACCCCGCTGTACAAGCTCGTCGAGCCCCCGTGTCGTGCTCTGGCATCGAATAGCCCGTTTTCCACGGCCCCCTTGTTCCTCTTCGAGTACGGAGTAGTTCGCTCGCCTGCAGAAAATCAAGGTCGTACAATGGTGAACCAAGGTCGGTGAATCAAACCAACGGTACTCCGTACTCCGTACTCATGACAACTTGTGTTGCCGCTCGCTTTCAACACCTTGGGGCGAGTTCGCCTTGAAGCTTAGTCATCCACCCATGCGCACCCCACCATTTTTTCTCCCTGCCCAGACCCTATATTCATTTATACCTCATCCTCCAACCTGCGAGGCGCAAGTGCCGTATTGAAGCCTCGCTCAATTTAGCGACTGCCACGTCTACAGCTATCGTGGCGCCGTTTTTTTTTTTCGGGACTCTTGCAGCTCTTGTCAGACTGGTTCTCGTCCATTCCCGCCCTGACGGTAGGTACAAGACATGGCATGTTGAAGTGACGGGTGACAGTTGCATACCGAGTGAGTGAATGGATCACAACGTACCGGACTATAATTGGGCCATTTAGACCTTTTCCTCCGTGTCACTTGGCTCTCATTCCATCCGAAGATCAATGCCAGAGTTTCATTTTTTTACTCGTCGCGCCCTTCCCTGTCGGACCCGAGGTAACTAGACCCTTGACGTCCTGGGTACTGGTGCCTACATCGTCTTCTTCAAGTACCTTCGTTCCTCCAGCTCATCTTCTTTGGCCTGAATCACGTTCAACGCCATCAAGGTCGAGACAGAATCGTTTTCCCATTGTTGCTCAGACTAACTGTCTACCTTACCAGTCTATGCTATGGACAGTCGACAAACGTAAACTTGCCGTTGTCCATCAACCTGATTCGAAGCTATCCAGCAATCCAGTATTCTGTCCCTATCATGTTTTTTTACGATATTTTTGTACCTTAACGTTGTTTTCCCTCCAATTCGCCCCTGACTCTCCAGACTCTTGTGTAGAACTGGTCTTTCATTTCACCATGTCGGTCGTCTCAGAGAAGCCTCGCTCGTCGTCATCCTGAGCAGCATCTTGGTCGGCTCACATCCTCATCGACATGATACCAACAAAACCGATCAACCACCCGACTGTCCCATCAATCAGCATGATCACGACGTACACCTCCACTTCGTATCTCACCCAAACCAAACCTGATCTGCTCATAACCGTTACAGTCGTCCAGTGGTATCATCACCCCAGCCTCACCAGGCCGTTCATCCAGGCTCTTCCTCGTATGCAACTTTGTTGCAAGTCACCTGGCCCTACAACTCCAGAATAAACAGAAATAAAGAATATTCTCAGGGTGATAAGATCCTGATACCCTCTTCGCCGTGCCCTCGTAGCTGGGACACCATGCAAATGCAGTAGCTACGCCAACAGCTCGAATAAAAAGCGTGTTCGATATGTGTCCATGACATGCAACTGTACCCCCACTTGTGTCCTGAAAGCTGTTTTTGTCTTATGTAAAGCATGCTCCGCGAGGGTATGACGTAGAATCTTCCGCCACAGACATGAAGAATCAGAGCCAACGCAAGGGTATTGCCACATGTCAAAAGCCGAAAACACCACCCTGCGCCAATGTGAAGTTGGTGTCGTGAAGAAGGAAGAAAATGAGAACGAAAGAAAATGAGGGATGACAAAAGTCCTCATTCGAGAGTGTATGTCGACTTCATGGCTCGTTCTTCCTAGAGGCGCGCGCAAAAAAACCCACGCTGATGGGGAAGAAGGAGAGATAAACGGCCAACTGAAACGACTGCTGGCCGAATACCGAATCAAATCCTGTTCGCCTTTTTGCACCATTCGCCAGTAAAAGTGCAAATAATGTACAATCCAACAAATATGTCCTGCCTCCTGCTCGTTCCCCTCTCCTCCTACCTGAACACAAAAAAAGAAGAAAAAAAGAAAGAAAAGGAAGATTTATCAAAGAAATAGCTCAAAAACTTTGCGCTTGTTCTCCTCATGATTGCCCACGTCTTCAGCATGATTGTGGGATGATATTATGATTGAACTTCGCGAGGTTGGCCTCGACCTCGGCCGCCAACGCCAGCAGCACCTCGTCCTCGGTAACCGCGTCCGCGTCCGCGTCCACGGCCATAGTGGTTATTATGGTGACCGTTCTGGCTTTGCCAATTGCTCTGTGGCTGCTGAGCAGTGGACTGTTGAAGTAGGCCTGGTTGCTGCTGCTGAGGGTTCTTTAGAAGATTGGTAATAGGTCGGGGAATAGATTCAGGGTTCTCGTAAACGTAAAGGCTCTTGTCAATACTCGGGGGGATAGGCAGGATTTCGGTGCCGAGGTCTCTCTCGATATTGTAGAGGTTGAAACGGTCGTCCCAGTTGATTAGGTTGATAGCCAAACCAAGGTGACCGTAACGACCAGAACGACCTATTCGGTGTAGATAAGTTTCAGCGTTCTTGGGGAAATCGAAGTTGATGACGACATTGACAGCCTGAATGTCGATACCACGAGTGAGAAGATCGGAGCAGACAAGGTTTCGGCAAACGCCGTTGCGGAAATCATGGAAAACGCGGTTACGGGCTTGTTGCTGCATTCTAGCATGACTGTAGAAGCAAGAGTAGCCCAATTCGGTAATTTTCTTGGCGAGCAGCTCGACACGGTTAGTCGAATTACAGAAGATGATGGACTGGTTAATCTGAAGTTTAGAGAAGAGAGTGTTTAGGCAGTGGACCTTCTGCTTCTCCTCCACGAAAGCGTAGTACTGCGTGATACCGCGAAGAGTGAGCTCATCCATGAGGTTGATTTCGTAAGGGGAGACCATGTTCTTATCAGAGAAATCCTTAACAGACAAGGGGAATGTAGCGGAGAAGAGCATGACCTGGCGGTCCCTGGGGTGAAACTGCAGGAGCTGCTCAATGACGGGAGTGAATTCAGTAGACAGAAGCTTGTCGGCCTCGTCCATGATGAACATGGGGCATTCGCTGAGATCGGCAACACTCTTTCCTGCCAAATCAAGAATACGCCCAGGAGTGCCAACAACGACGTGAACCGGTTCCTGCAGACGCAGGATATCGTCACGCAGACCGGTACCGCCGGTGGTGACCATGACGTTGATGCCCAGATGCTTGCCGAGCATCTTACAAACCTGGGACGTTTGCATGGCAAGCTCACGAGTGGGAACGAGGATGAGACATTGAATCTTGGAAACCTTGGGGTTGATGCGCTCCAAGGCAGGGATGACGAAGGCGGCGGTTTTGCCGGTGCCGTTCTTTGCTCTGGCCAGGATGTCCCGGCCGGTCAGCGCAACAGGAATGGCTTCTTCTTGAATGGGTGAGGGCTTTTCGAAACCAGCTTCGAAGATGCCCATGAGCAGGTCCCGCTTTAACGCAAAGTTTTCGAACTCTAGTCCTTTCGTTTTCGTGACATCCTGCAAGAAAAAGAGAACAAACATGCCTCTTTAGCCCAAACGGAACCAATGATACTGGAAGATTTGGTGCGGTCAAAAACACCATGTAGTCATTATATGCATACCTCTGTCTGTTGTCTGTTGTCCTTGGTAGGGAGCTTCAAGCTCTTTTTCCAATCATCCGTCTGTACAGGGATGCCATCGCTGCATATCAAAGTCAGCAACGGCAGCGAGGAAGAAGAACGGTAAGCGAACAAAGGAGTAGAGCAAATTGTAGTCCTGGCCACGCCGGCAGCCGAAGACACTGCTGAGAAGCTCTACAAGTCATTTGCGAGAGAAAAAGAACGGACCTGAGTTGTGTGCTTCGCAGCTGATCGACCAGCTGATCGGTCATGTTGAGAAAGTCAATTGTTAAGTCCTAGAGAACGGATGACGAGACAAGGCCGAGATCGTGATTTTTTGCAAGGGCTGCCGCAAGCACAAGAGGCTGTTTCCAACGTCGCTTTCGATTGGCGAGCGTTACTTTTCGATGCTCGGCCGTTCAATCCCCACGGGCGGGAGCGAGAAAGGAGGTTGGGAGCGAGGCAAGTAAGTTCGGGATTTTGTGGGAAGAAAGGACCAAAAGGGATTTCAGGTGGCCTGATATCGGGGGTGGCCACCGTACTGGTATTTCGTCGTGTTTGCTGTTCTTATTTCCGTCTTCTCGTAAAGATTGCGGGGTGAGGCCCTTGTTTGTGCCAGCGGGATGTCGTCGTGGTGGAAGCGCAATGTAGTGTGTTTAAGCTCGAAGAATTCCTTTGGATTCAAAGGACAAAAGGTGGTGATGTGCGGCACGATCGCAGCGCGGCCTGTATGGTCACGTGATCGCGGGGTACTCAGAACTCCGTATCTAGGCCTCTCTCACTCTCTCTCTCACTCTCACATGTATCCCCAGGTTGTGCATTGGGTGTTTTGCGTAAATCGAGGCTTGAACTTGCCTCGCAAGAAAGAAAAGGACGATCTTTGTGTGTGAGAGATGTGTTACTGCCGGCATTACTCGAACAATTCGGCTGCGAATCTATCCGCAAACAGCGTGGGCTCACCTCAGCAAAAGTACATCCGTCACATTGTTGTCGAGTACCTTCATAAGATGCCAGTCTCATGTCAGAATTCGTTCAAAAAATGTACAGCTGCTTCATTTATCCACCGCCGGACCCTAGACTGTAGTGGGAATCGATTGCAAGCAGAGGAAGATTTTGAAGAAAATTTGGAACAAAACACATCCTTAAAACCCCGGCCGCATCCTGCACTCCATACTGATCTCCCAGAAACAAAAAGAAAAGCCACACGCACATCCCGATGAGTTTTAAAGCTTCATGCCCATAACCTGAGCAACCTTCATGGACTGTCTCATGCTCAGATCCAACATGATCTCCTCGCTACCCCCAGGGATAGCATACGCCCTGACATCCCTGTACAATCTCTCAACCTTGCCGCCCTGTCCACCACGCGAGTACGACAGACCACCAAAAATCTGCGAGGCCTCGCGAGCACAAAACTCAAAGGTAACGGTAGCCTGGGCCTTGAGGCCAGCAATGGGCCCGCCGAGACGCAGCATGGCCTCGTGCTCACCCATCTTCTGGCACTGGTAAATCATGTTCTCGAGCCAGTTGTAGGAGGCCTCGATCTGACGAGCCATGTGTGCCAGCTTCATGCGGATTACGGGGTGCTCGATGAGCTTCTTGCCGAAAGTGCGACGCTTGTTGGCGTACTTGACAGACTCCTCGAAGCAGACTCGTGAGAAGCGCAGGCACTGGATGATGATGCCGATGCGCTCGTGGTTGAAGTTGGTCATGATGACACCGAAGCCCTTGTCCTTCTTGCCGAGCAGGTTCTCAACGGGGACCTTGGCATCCTCGAATGTGATGTAGGTCGTTCCCGAGGACCAGACGCCCTGGCAGTCCATGCGGCGGGTGCTGACACCGGGGCCACGCTCGATGAGCAGCAGACTGACGCCGTTCATGCCCTCGCCACCGGTTCGCACGGCGGTGGTGAAGTAGTCGGCCCAGATCCCGTTGGTGATCCATTTCTTCTCGCCGTTGACGATGAAGTGCTTGCCGTCCTCGCTGAGCTTGGCCTCGCACGTCAGGTTGGCAACGTCACTGCCAGCATCGGGCTCTGTGATGGCCAAGCAGACGCGCTTGTCGCCAGCGAGAATGCCAGGCATGATGCGTTCCTTGAGAGACTGAGAACCAAACTTCATGACGGGAGGACAGCCGATGCCGAAGCCACCAATCAAGTTCCAGACAAAGCCACCAGAGCCGGCACGCGACAGCTCATCGGTCAACAGCATCTCGTGGAAGAGATCCCAGCTCTCGGCGGAAACCGACTTGACACCAGCGGGCACATACTCAGTAGGGTACTTGACACCCAAGAGACCAGCAAGGTAGCCGCGGCGGCCCATCTCCTTGTATATCTCCTCAGGGACGCGCTTGGCCTCGTCCCACTCGGTGACGTTGGGCTCAATCTCGTTCTCCACCCACTCACGGACTTCGGCTCGCAGAGCGGCGTGAGTTTCGTTGAAGTAGGGCGAAAAGTTGCCCTGGTACCATGAAGGGTCGGCAAAGGGAATCATGGCGCCGAAGGGCTCCAGAGGCTCGGACCGCTCATCGCCAGTGGCCGATTTGACGGCCTTCTTAGGAGCCGGTGCAGCAGCAGGCTTGGGTTCAGGCTCGGGTTCAGTCTTGGGCTTGGTGTCGAGCGAGCCGACCTGCAGCTTGCCCTTGTACTTTTTCAAGATACCCTCATTGTGGTACTTCCAGAAGATTTTGGAGGCGTCCTTGCCGGCGACGCGCTGGAGAATCTTCTTACCACCTGCGGCATGTAAAGGTCAGCAGATACGTTATTGAGGGAGAAGGATGAAAGACACACGCCGTGGTAAGCGTGCCGCCGCCGTATGCTAGCAGTGGTTGATGGCAATGGCGACGCAGAGGGGAGGGACATACCGGGATGCTCGTCCTGGAATTTGGTGATGTCATACACATCGCCATCGACGATGATGTACATGTCAGTCCCCTTATTGTGCGAGGCAACGTCGCTCGTCGTAAAGACCTTGGCCATGATGGGCTAATTGTGGTGAAATCTGGCTGGGTGACGAACAAAAAGAAAAAGGAAGAGAGGGAGAGAGAGAGAGAGAGAGAGCAATGGCCAGGATTCCGGGAAAGCAGAAGGCTCAATTATTCGTAGACAGGGACGTACAAAGGCCGAGCAATGGCCCTTAAATTCAAGACATCGGCATTCCCACAATCACATGCGCATCCGTCGACGCCGAAGTCAGCGGTCCCAAAGCAAAGATGGAGCTGCGGGACCTTGACAGCGAGTATTTTCATGTACATGTCTACTCCAGTACCTGTCCATGTAGAGAGCACGTACTGAAGCACAATGTACTGTACATATCTCCACGCGTCGTTGTTTTTGGACTGTGGGGAAGAAGAGCCCACGATTAAGCTAGGTACGTAGGTACGTAGCACATGTCGGTTTGAATTCGGCGGCAGCTGATTGGCCCTCACAACTGCTTGCTTTCCCGCGAGGAGACAAAAAAAAAGCAGCCGGATTTTCTTAAGTCAAGTCAACGAACGCCATCGGAGCCAGTAAGCTACTTACATGCATACATACATGACGCATGAGCATTAGCCAGCAAACGTTCCAGGCAAAGCCGCTTGCATTAACTATACTCTGTAACCAGGTCAGGTGGGGTCGCCCGTCTAGCTTTGACCGAGGCAACTCAGTCTTCACGCACAACTTGTTGTCAAGTCGTGCCCTCGAAGATCAATGTGACCACGAGTCCACAAGTCTCAGTGTTTTTGTCTAGTCCGGAGTAGCAGCACATGACCCGGCCTCGCTCTTGAGCAGACCAGCCAGCTAGCCGGCCCGGCCCTCTGTGACCGATTTCAGGATGATGGTATCACTGCTTGCTGCCGGTAATAAGATGGACACCTTGGCGCGCCATGTCGTTGCACTTCTTGTACTTGTAATAAAGTCAGCAAGTCAGATGTTCCCATTCCTTGATGCTGACAACACACGCCTCGATTTACTCCGTATCCTATTCCCTTACTGGCCAATCTAAGCCATGCCATCCCTCAGCACATGTCCGTCAATACATCGTGTCGTAACTACTATAACTAAGCACCGCTTTTCTATGGCCCTCCATGTCTTCCGCGACACTACACATGCCCTTCACTTACGCCGTTCCACGAGGCTTAGCCCTTTGAGCTGCCTTGTCCTTCTTGTCCTGCTTCAGCTTCTTCTTCTTTTCCTCATGCTTCTCGTCTAGCTTTCTCTTGTGGGCAGCCTTTTCCGCATCGGTTTTGGCGACGGGCTTGAAAAAGCCCTCTAGTCGTGCTTGTTGCGATGTCTTGAGATTCTTCTCCAACCGCGCAGCCGCACCGCGCACCCTGTCCTCCGAAAATCCTTTCTCAGTAACCAGGAATGTAACAAGTCCCTCGACGTCGGGTTTGTCCCATTTGAAGTCGCACAATGGATCCTCCGCATTGCGAACGTCGGGTTCGAAGAACAAGTCCCGTGCATCCTTGTAGGGCCAGTCCTCGGGCAGCGTGTATTTCTTTTTCGAATCTTTCTCAATAGCATCGACAACCTTTTCAAGTGTTCCGTGCTCACGAATTAGCTTCAGGGCAGTTGTAGGGCCGACTTTAGGGACCGGGTCAAGATAGTCGCAACCGAGGAGAATACATAGGTCGACAAACTACAAGACGCACGTTGATTAGCCGCGTGACATTGATTGGCAAGTCGCGAGTGCCATCCATGAGGGCTAGAAACTTGCCTGGGACCTCTCCATGTTCAGCCCCTCGAGCACCTTATCAAGGTGAATCTCCTGAATAGGCTCCTTCCGCTGCTCACTAAAGGTAAGATGCCGTAGCAAAATAGGGGTATTGAAGCACAACGTATCCATATCCTCGCTGGCGGCAGCATAAACCTTCCCAGCTCTCGCTAAAACAGCACACTGGGCCTCGGCTTCCGTCGGGGCAATGATGAAGGGAATACCCATGAGCTTCAACAGTCGCTGACACTCAGCATTATGCTCCCTCGTCACGCGCACAGTCCGCCTCGAAAATTTCTCCACGTCCTCGGCCGTACCTGTTTCCTTGGCCTCCTCTAAACCCTCTGTGGCCTCCTGCTTGCGCTGGAATCGCTTCGCCAACTCGCCAGACTTGAGCTTCGGCGGGGCGCCGTCAAAAACGTAGAGCGGCTTGATGCCGTTGTCGACCATTCGCAGTGTGCGATAGAACATTCCCATCAGGTGGGATGTGGTCTCGCCGCTGTCGTTCATGAGCTGTTGCCCATCGGAGCGCACAGCAATAAGAAAGCTGTATATGCTCATGGAGGCATCCTATCCTGGATGTGAGTCGCATACACGCGGAAAACCAAGAGTATTATGGGTGAGAAAATGCGTTGGTGGATGGTACAAGAGAGAAAACTTACAATGGCCACCTTTCGACCAAAGTGGTTTTTAATCTCGCCCTCCTTGATTGCTTCAGGGGCTTCTTCCTTGATGATTTGAAAAAGCTGCTTGATACCCATGATTGCGGCTTAGTATCAGACCCGAACGGCCAGCAGCTGCTCGGGTGCTTGTGATGAGGTGGTGAGGGAGAAGCAAATAGTGGCTTCTATCGCACAGGTTGAAGATTTGTAAATGAGGGCGCTCTTGCTGGTGCCCGGTGAAAATGGGGAAATCCTGCAATTTGGAAAAGGCTGGAAGTTGGTCCAGCTACGACTTGGAGCTTCGTTGTCGGACGACACTGTGACGCGCTGACCCAGAAATTCGGCAACTTTGACGCGCCCTTTCGCGAGGCATCTTTAAGAGGGTCCACTTTAGCTGCCCGCGCTAAAAGAAGGGCCTATCATTGCCTGTTGCATCAATAAGTGAAAGCAACTACGGAGTACTCCATAACTAATGCTTGCAGCAAAAAGATGAAAAGAGGTCAGCTTGCGTATAAACATTCTGCTCTATATATTCGCGCACAAACTGCACAAGTTCTATAGACTGACGCCACGTCGTATATCTTCCACGCCCATGTCAACTGAGCAGCTGCTCAGCTGACTCCGTATCATATAATGACAATAGTATACTCCATGGCCACACCTTCACTAGTTCATCACGGGAAATAAATGTCTCGATGACGCCTTGCCTGGCTCAGTAATATCCTCTTGGTCAACCACACCGGAAGCCCGGTAATCGCCGACAAAGGCAACAGAACTCCTAAGCCAGGGCAGGAACTCGGATCCACGAATGAGACCAGTCCCAACTAACCCTCCTCTTCCTTAGTCCCTCGTAGAACGCCATCGAACATACGCAGATGTGTTGCATATGCCTTGGTTGATGTACCGCTCGGAATACAGAGTCGTCAAGGATGGGTCTCGCCTTGCGCTCCACCTTGCCGTGCGGAAGTAGACAAAACAACAACAGACTCAAGCATGACCAAATTCACATAGAGTGCGCGACAGATTGATGATCAACCAGATAGACCTAATTACCTCGTGATAGATTTGCGGACATCTGTCCATCAGTGAAGACGTCCCCCCACCCCCACCAAAATAGTGGTAAAGTCATCTCGGGCACACGGCCAATGTTTTCGACCGTTCCGCTCACTTGTCGGTCGTTCAATAACGTGCATGCCTGGGTATTGTGTAGAGTACCTCTTGGCGTGGTTCACCTCGTATAGATACACACTGTCCAGTCAGTCATCTCAAGCCATGTTCAACATCTCCATTGTCTTCGAAAAACACCTTTTTTCGTCTGCTGCCCCGGCTATCCTCCATGGTGTCCAGTACTTGATCAATCTCCAGAATGTCAAGCATCTCCGCTTCCACATTTCGAGCGGTGACATCCGTTTTCACGTCTGCAGCCGCGTTCAGATTACTCATAAAGTCAAAGCCCACGTGGGAGCGGTTTCGTGACTGTTGAGTATCGTCTGAGCCAGCGAATAGCCCGGAAGACTCGTCTTGAATGTTTTGCGGGGGCTTCCGTCGTAAAGTGCCGGGCTTTGAGGTGCTGAGATTAAATGACAGGTTGGTGCCTGTAGTTCCATCCAGCTTCCCGTGAACGATGATGGCGTTCGATTTCTCTCCTTTCAAAAATAGCCGTCTTCTTCGGCTATCAACAAGCTTCCCAATTGCATTGCCTTGTCCACTCTCTCCTTGACGAACCACGACCAATCGCGACTCGCCTTGGAGCAGGACGTCCACAGGCAAGCCGCCATCTTCTTCCAGTGGCACTCCGACTCTGGAGGAAGCCACAGCCAGGGTGACGCCACAGCAGCTTTCTCCCAAGAGTCCTGTAGAAAGGTCGGCCAGCTTCACCATTCTCGTCGGCTGCGCTCCACTAAATAGGTTGACACCACCACCAGAGCCTCTGCGAAGTTGCGAGTCCCAGAAACTTGATACTCCCGGGATAACACAGACGTGCTCCAGTCCACCAATCCACAAGACAAGACTCTCATCTGGTAAGGTCTTTCCGCTGGGTGGTAGGGTAATCGTCCTTACGCCACCTCGAACCGCCGCCAAACGATCGAAAGTATTAGCAGTACTCAATGAAGCAGTAGCCTGGCGCCTCGTGTGAGGTGTCATCGGCGCAAATCCTCCCGTGTGGTTTTCCTTCTGCTGAGTTGTCACACTCCGCAGTGAGCCCGTGCCTTCGACGTAGCCAGAAATGCTGAATACTGTCACAGCAGCACCTCTCAAGCCATGCGATAATTTACTTGTGATAGCCGCGCCTCCGGGAGACTGCCTAGTTCCATCGATGTCCCAAACTCCCCACATACCATCAGCAAGAAGCGCAAAGACGGCTCTGCCATGAGATATCCATGCTGCATCCAGTATAGGTTTCCTTATAGCGGTTGGTCGAGAAAATGGTTGGTATAATGATAGAAGCCACGAGCCTTGTGGCGGGAAAGGGCCAGTAGCCTCTGGGTCTGGGGGAATTGAAGATACTGCGTAGTCATATACCCTTACAGCTTGATATGAGGAAACGGTAAGCAGTTGTGTGGGGTGTGATGGGTTGAAAGAAATACTGGATAGCGGCCGAGGAAGATGTTCGGTCTGAAAAGGTTCAAGTGCCCGGTCAGGCTTTGCTTTTGGATCCAATGGCACATCCCAGAGCGTCAGGGTCCCAGATGCCTGACGAGAACACGATGCTACCACAGCTCTGGGTGCCTTACTATCAGGATCTGATGATTTCGGTTGGACCAAGCTTATAGCCAGCCCATTACTATACTTCCTCTGACCGCTGAGCAAGACCAAAGACTCTCCCCAAACACCCGACCCCGCCTGGGCAACGAGGAGACCGGCGCGAAGCTGTTCTCTCGCTTTACTCTCATGGGACGGCGGTGTCAAAGGAACAGTAATAACATAAACATCGTTTGTCACACAAGATGCTGCAAATACCATCCTATCTGACAGCAATGCCCCGGTGGCATTTGGTCGATCTTGAGGATTGTAGAGCGTCATTGACATGACAGCGACATGCAAGACTGCCGTCCCCAATGTCAAGTCTAGTGTTTGCACAATCTCCGGGTATGGGGCCTGTTCATCTTCGTCTTCAAACTCTGGTTGATCCTCGAATTTGTGCGCGGAATACGTCTTGGCTAGTGGCTGTTCGTCGTCAGAGTCGATGAGCATGACGGCATCCTCGGAAGTTCCATTCTGCGCCTTTTCGTATTCGGGCATCTTCTTCTGGCGTTTAAATCGCCGCCCGCCTCGCCAAAGGATTGTTACGCCGGTTTCATGACCGTAGAGCAAGATGGTGGCTCCTTGGGGCGATTTAATCGGATACGTTTGCACATCGTTTACACGCCGTGATAGATTGTAACTGTGATTATTCAAGGGTTATTATCCATTTACGTTCGCTCATATAGATCAAGCGTATCACGTTACTCACGTTATTTGTGTGCTCTGTCCCGTTCGACAAATGCGAGTGGTGGTGGATGAAGTCATGCCGTCGTGGAAGAGCTGTTATGAGTTGGCCGCGGTACGGGTTGATTAACGTTACAAGGATTTA
Source organism: Metarhizium rileyi (assembly GCA_031753515.1). Lineage (NCBI taxonomy): Eukaryota > Fungi > Ascomycota > Sordariomycetes > Hypocreales > Clavicipitaceae > Metarhizium > Metarhizium rileyi. Next base: position 3,670,448 of record JAUKVO010000006.1, on the reverse strand, counting down.
AAAAATAGGACGCAGTCGATCCATTTGTAACGATGTATTGATGATTGGTTTTTTGTGAGGGGGTAGGCAGGAGTTGATTGATACCAAGCACTGGATAATATTAGAACCCCAATTTATTTTACTTGACGCGCCGAGCTCTTGCGCAACCCAGCCCAGCTCCAAACACGTCTATCTGGTCACGTGATTGCCCAGCCCCAGTACACTTGAGATTCAGGCCGATTCGATAAGGTGTGTGAACCCAGCACAGGCGACCCCAATTCATATGGACATGTGATGTCTGTACTTAACATCTATGCTGCTCAGAAACCCCCCTGCCAAAGAACTTGTGCCAAAATTGTAAAGTTCCCGTGTAGTAGTTACTTGTTACCCCATTCTTGGTCAATCAAGCTCTCAGCCAGATCCCATTCATACGCTTGGGACAAAATCGCTCAAAAATGCTAATGGCTTCCCTATACTCTGTCTCATTACGGTTTAGCAAATCACACTGTCGGTTTTGTGTCCTTTATCATGGTTATGGCTGCAAGATGTGGCCCATAGGAGGGTGTACAACTGCAAGTATGAAGAAGAATTGGTCTTAACACATTATGAGATGCCTCTGAAACGTACATTATTGGAGGGCACAGCACGAATGTGGCTGAAGAGGATAGGGGCGGCCTTTGGCACTGCTTGCTTCATTTTGCATAACCAAAGACACCACTTCGCAGTCATATGCGAGACGAAGACATGCTTTCCTGCAAAAAGCAGCGGCTGGATATCTAGGGCGACTTTGTCTGACTAGGTTCCGTGTTAATAAATAATCAACTATTGTGGAAGACCAGTCGACCATCAAAGCCAGCCAAGCGCGCCTAAGGTGAGTGAAACAAAACACAGACACCAGGATGTCACGGGTGCTATGGTAAACGATTAAACACTTTGGTGATTGAGATTTGGTTTACTATTTTGCAATCCGGACGTACATTTCCACCTGCTTCGATCGCCGACAACTCCAGAACGTAGAATGAAGAGTTCAAATAGTAAAACCCGCATGCAAATAAGTTGCGTCAATACTGCACAAAGCAAGTCGTCACCTTATTCATGCGTTGTGCTCCAAACACTACTGAAACCCTTCAGATGGTGCCCGCTGGAATGTGCCGCAGCACCAACAGCCGGGTCTATACACGTAGTGACTCATTTGCTAAATGAGCAGCATGTGATGCATCAGCCGCGACAAGGCCCAGATGGATGTATGCTGTGACGTCTATACGGTGACGACAGAGGAAGAGGGTGGTGGTTTGGCAGGTCAAGAAAATTTCGAGGAAGCAATCGTCGCGTTGCGTACCTCTCTCGGGTGTACAGAATCGAAATTTGGCTGCGCGAAGGCATGAGGGAATGGATGGCATAGAAGAGACACTCAGAGTGTATTCGACACAGACAGGCGCAGCAAACGAGCCTAGCCAGCTGCACAAAGCAAAATTGGGTAACCATAGGCCGCTAAAACAAACAAAAAGAGTACAAACGCCGCCAGATCGTCAGTCGATCAACGGGAGGACATGAGATCTCGTCCCGAAAACGCCGTGAATGCCATTGATAGAGAAAGATGGTGATAGATGGTGGATGATTGGTAGTTGAAGAACGGCGTATATTGTGTTCGACGTGATGCGGATGATAATGAGCTCATGCATTGGTGACCTGTGTTCTTGTTAGTAAGATTCCATTGAGCAGAGATAAATTGCAAGGTAGAACAAGCGCACCCTAAGGATTCTTCGAGAATAGTCTTCGTTGTCAGCAATACTACCGTCACTCATTCTCCTGTTAGCCATGACAGGATCCATGCGCGAGTCGGTCATGGAGATGCTGCCATGGCTGCTAGGGGGCTTTGAACCACTAATAAAGGCATTGACAGCTGCATTTCGACGGTGCTCTTCCTTGATTTCGGCGTTACGCTTGCGTCTCATGTAGAAAAAGAAGCCCCCGATTGCAGCGGCAGCGGCAACAACACCAACAACCACGCCTGCAGCGATACCAGCGACATTCGGTCCGTCTTTGTCTGGCTTCGAAGTTTGGGTAGGCATAGCAGTCTCGGTAACAATAACACTGTTGTGGGCTGGTGAACTTCCAGTGGGTGTTGCACCGGGGGAATTTGTGGTCCTACTGGCCGATGTACTGGAACTCGAGGGGTCGTATTCAGAAACTTCAGTTTCCAGACCAAGGTTGAAGATGGAATATGCATCCTTACCGCCACAGGCTTCTTGGGGATATGACGAGCAGCCTAGATTGCACTCAGAGTCGGCGACCGAGGCACTCTTTGGGGGTAGAGCATATCCGCACAAGCACTGCGGGCCATGCAAACCGGACAGCCAAAAACCCTTAGCCAGGCAGGCCTCATTACAGGAGCCAGAAGACATCTTTTCGCCAGTAATTTGGGGTTGGAGCAATGTCATATTGGCTTTAGAATTGAAGCAGCCTTGGCTCAACGGACGCCCTAGTTGTGGGATTTCAGAAGGTTTCGCGGATGGCGCTTGTGCGGTCACGCTGGCAGCTGCCATGACAGCAGCGAGAGTGAGCTCGGATAATCTCATCTTGAGGATATTGGGGGTATTTTGCGACGACGGTTCGGAATATGATATAACCATGTGTATGGATCGGGTGACTGGTGATCTCGGGATATGTCCTCCTTTTCACCCGTAGTCGTAGATACCACCGAAGCGGATCAGAGAGTTGAAGGAACGTCGAGGCCAATAGACAGGCACGCAGCCGAGTCGATTCCACCAGAGAAGCGTCGTGCGTCGAGTGTCAAAATAGGCAGGTATTGAATGAGATTGATGAATGAGCCAGTCTCAAAGGGCGATGATAGCGACAGTCAACAGCCAAAGGAAAGGCTTGCGAGTGCCTGTTGTGAGTGGTGACAAAGAAGATTGCGTTTCGGAAGTTTCCCCTTGATCGAGTCGGCGTCGGGTACGAATATTCACATCGGCTGCGTGTTGCAGGGAGAAGACTGCATCGGAAATGCCAGAATAGGAGAAACAGACGGCGATGGCTGATCTCCGGGCGAGATACGCTGAGGCGGCGGTTGGTGTTGAGATTGCAGCAGGGGATGGAGGGGAAGAATGAGTGACGGCTGGAGCGAGTGACAGAATATTTCGTTGAAAGGGGCAGGCCAGACGAGCGACAACGGGAGACGGAAACGTTGGATGAGTGGAAAGCCGTGAAGAAGAGTGAGAATGAGGGAGGCAGCGAAACAACAATGACCAGGGGTGGTCGAGCACTTGCAGTGAACGAGTTACAACGCAGACGGAGGCGATCAATGAGAGGAGCGACAACAGGGGAGAAAGATGGGCACTCTGGCAAGGTCATCAATGTCCATCAGGCAGCGAGCACTCTGTTCCCAGGTTAGCCAGGTACCCCGTTGCCTGGCGCCGTTTAATCTACGGATATGGAGCAGACTTGATTGTGGTTGGCGGTAGCTCAGCAATCCGGGTTGTCTTTGTCAGGGGGCTGGAGCCCAGTCAATGAGAGGCCCCCCCCCGATGACCGCTTAGGTACCTGGCTTGCCACATTTCGCGCACCTCAAGTGCACGGAAAGTCAGGTACCTCCAAAGTATCATCATCCGTCGCGATAAGATGCGAAATGAAAAAGTTGGATGTCATCCCCACTTGATGCGCAGCTCGAGCACTTAGTAGCCCAGCCGACGTTCCAGAGTCTGGCACGCGCTGTCAGCTCTATCACACACTGATTCACACAAAGGATTCGAATTACGGAGTAGTCTACGGAGTATTCTTCTTTCTTTCTTTCTTTTTCTTTCCATGGTTCGTCTCTTGTCTACTCCGTATGCTACTTCTTCTTCTATTAGTTGCCCTTTCACCACACAAGACTCGGGTATTTGAACAAGACGTCAAGCACCTTATCAGCCTTGTTGAGCCGAGTCAAGGTGGACGTAAACAACCCCCGGTCGGTCTGTGATACGTTTCTCCATCACCAACCCAACAAGGGATGCGTGCAACGCTGGTGATTTGGGGCTTATTGTTCTAAATTTGTCCACACAGTACGGAGTAAGGAGCAAACAGTGTGGAAGTACTCCGTACCTACCTACCTACCTAGGTACCTAGGTACCCAGGTGCCTTAGTAGGGCAGGGTCATTCAATGTCGTCCGTAGCAGCACAATCTTTGACGTGCCGACTTCTGGGCACGCATTGAGGTTGGTATCTACCTACCTAGGTAGGTACTTAGAGGTAAGGAGATACATTGATGCTTAGGTACTTCTAACACTAGTAGAGATGTGGTATGTATGGATATTGTACGGAGAACATACAACAATGTGGCAATCTGAGTGCGTGCTGCTGATAAACTCCGTACAACCTGCCATAACAAGGTCCGCGTCCATCGACGAGAGAGAACAGGCTTATCGCTTGAAATTACTGGGCTCATCAGCATCGACTGGACTGTGCAGTGTCATAGTCCCAGCATTCACATGGTAACCTCGAGTTGTCCAGCGTTCACCAATCAATTGACTTCACTCTCAATTGCTACAACCAGCAAGACAATTCGTTATTGTTCTGTTCACTACGGAAGTACGGAGTACTTTGTACAGACTGCCCGGGTTGGGAAGTAACCCGGGGCGCCGGCTCCATCTAGGACGCGTAAGTACAGTAATCCATACGGAGTACATGTGAGCTAACATGAGAAGCTGCTTTATCACCTTCCCCAAAGCGCGGCGCGACGATCAGTCTACTACCTACCTCCTAGGTACCTACCTACCTACCTGGTACCTGGTAGGTAGAAAGTCGCAACTACGGAGTACACAGTCAACGTTGGTTGTGGCTAGGATCAGTTGCAAATGCTAGGGTCTCCAGGTCAATGCGGAGTACCTACTTCCTAGTTCCTACATGTACGGAGTAGTTCCCCCCACCACATGTACCCATGTATGTCCCCCAGCAGGTGGTACCATACTCCGTACAGATACCTAGATACGTGTGGTGGGAGACTACCGTCCTGAAGTCTCCACAGCAATCAAACTCACGCCCACATCCTAGTCAGACTTATGGGAAGTGACCATTTCAATTTGCGTCTACTGTACTCCCCAACCCGTACGAAGAGCGCACTGTATGTACTTTTACGCAAGATACTCCGTAAAGACGCGTAGTGCTTACTAGATGGTAGAACAAAAAACGTGGAAACAGACGCGACGTGTCAAAGGTTACATATTGTAAGTGTTCCGTATGTATGGATGCCCTTTCTCAACTTGTCTGGCCGATGTCATTGGGTTTTAACCGCCAAAATGCTGGCCCGATAGAATAGATTACAAAGGGGAGCTTGGTCAATATGTGTGTCAATATGTCTGAGCTTTGGGAGCAGTCGCACGTGTTGGGCGAGCCAATGAGGATCTTACGGTGCCTGCGCCATAGAGCATGAACGGAGTCTTCCGTACGGGATCACCAGCGCCATGGTAACCACCTGTACTATCAAGTTGCCCACAGCGCACTGTGAACCCCTTGGCTCGACGGCAAGCCACGCCGACGGGAGGTCCAGTCAGTCACTACGGAGTACACTTTAGGGCGAACGGATGAAGGGCATCAATCGCCACCCGTTTGTCTGCGCTCCAGCCAGACCCGTCACCGTCACCCAAGTCCATGGATATCCTCCAGCACCAAATGATTCTTGCAGGAAGGGATAGAATGATATTCAGCATCATCCAGTCTTCCTCCTAGCGCCTCATGGGTAATACGGCGGTTATACGACACGTCCCCGTACTACTATCTGGTGTTTCTTGCAGCACAACGAGTCTTACTCTGCGACAGCGTCGAATGACCCTCAAGTCTAGAGCTGAGACAGCTTAAGGGTCTAGCCCCTGAACACTTCTCACAGCGCCGCTCACAGCCCTTCACGTAACGCAGATCAAGCATTAGAGAAACTTGACTCGGGGCTCGGGGCACAGAGGTACCCAGCGGCTGCGTCCTGATCCTTGACGGTAGGAAGATGGCGAAGTTGTCGACCGAATCAGAGGCTGCCACAACAGCGAAGGAATCTGATCGACAACGAGCTTGCACGCTCCGGCAGGACACCATGTGAGGGTGATCCATCAAGACCCTCTGGCATTGGATTATCTTGGATCATTCGCGGATTACGAGGGCTCTGTGGGCTGAGAGCGAACCCACAACTTCGCGAGCATCGACTTGCCCAGCACAGCATGTACGGAGTACGGAGTGTTGGCGCCCACGTCACGCGAAAAAGGCTTGTTTATTCCTCCGCCATTGTAGAGGAGTTCACGGCCGGATTACCGAGTAAATTAAGTTACTCCGCTGCTAAGGTGTTGGGGTACGGAGCACGGAGTACTCCGTACTCCGTACAGGAACTGCTCATCATAAGGCCCCATATTGGTTTGTTCAGCACTTATTGACTCCATACCAACCAGTGTGTGAGGAGTACCTAGTACATAGAGAATGGTAGTTACTGAAGTACTTGGGGTACCTAGGTAGGTAGGTACGATGCTTGGGTACATTAGAACATTAGAAACCAGTACTCCGTACCTAGGTAGGTATCTATCCAGGTAGGTAGTATGTAGCAAGTACGTGCTACTTATCGCAATTCAACTTGCCAACTGTGTTTCAATATCGGAAGGACGTTGTAGCGGCATCTAGTGGAGCTCTTTCTCTACAAATTTATGCAAAAGCCAAGCAAAAATGCTGGTGGAGCAATACGAGATGTCAACACAGCCCCTCCTTCGACTGATGACTAGTAGCCGGGTCTACGGAATAGTTAGTTTGGTTTGGAATCTGAAGATGATGTATTGCACATTCGTGTACCGAGTCAGCCACAGCACCTTGACTTGAACAAGACGTTGGATATCCCCAGGTGTCCGGGTTCTTCAGTGTGATCCGCCTACAAGGCACCGCTAATCGTGGTTAATCATTAGCGGGAGTGTTGATTCAGTACCCCTTATACCCTCCCATGACCCGTGACGCACATGGCTCTAAGCCAGCTGGGCTATCATGCTGATACATCTTTGTTGTGCTCGCCGAATGATGGATGTTTGAGTCACCAGCCCGGCCACGCCCGCTAGACAAGTCTGCACACCTAGTATAAAGTAGCATTGTCAATCGACGATAGTGCTACAAAGGAGGTCAGAAATAGAGGCCTCGGATAGTTGTACAAGAGAGAGAAGAGCAACTATCGTGAAGCGAAGAAAGGGGGTGTTTTGAGAAAAGTTGAAGGGTTCAGGCCTAACAAGTGTTCTCTATCAGCATCATCAATACAGATGACCTTGGGTAACACCCAGTCAGATTGACCAAATCTGGACAGAAGAGTTCAAGTATAAGTAGCAACCATATCCCTCTGCAGAAAAGACAGAGTTCAAGGACGCAATTCACTGTACGTATCATAGAGACCATCAATAGCTAGTTACAGATTCCCGTTGAACCATACAAGCAACAATAAGACAACTTAGGAAATGCACATAGTATCTATCGTGTCATTGCCTCTGATAGGCACGTCTATAACAGGGTAAATAACTTCCATCTGTCACCTTTTTTACTGCCCTACGAAACTCGAATATACCCACGCATGGATGATTTCACTCTAATATTGGTATGTAGCCCTGGGCACTTCATACTCGCCAAAGACTTGTTTCCTGCAGAGAGGATCTAAAGCCAAGCTATGCGCTGAGCAAGGTACGAGCCGGGTTCAAGAACAATCTAATGTTTGCTTTCTGGGGACTACGGGGTATAGCTTTTGATAAAATAATGGTACATTGTCTAGGCTAGGTTCTAAATCTACCATATGGAACACGGAGTAGTCCTTCGCTAGTCACTCTCTACAACAAAGATGCTCTTGATGAGCCCAGATCCTTGGGCTGATATAAACATAACCCCTCCTCCTTTGTTTCCTCGGTCATCCAAATAGTGGACAGTGGCGTCTATATCGGTGAGTTGCTAGTTCCCTCCAGGGTGCTTGGGCGAAATCAACTCATGAATCAACTGTCTGCCTGCTTCTCGGGAGGGTATCTTAAGCCCGGATAGTCATTGCTTATTCATCGCGGTCCTCTGGACCTTCATCTTCCCGTCTCATGACCACAACTACGCCCAATCGAACCGCGGTTGTCTCGTGCTATAACCAATGGCCGTAGAATGACATACAGAATACCAGCCCAGCTGATCTGCTGCGTGGCTTCGGTTTCGTACTCGGTTCATTATGGTGCTCTGGAGTGTCTTGGAAAGCTCATCCTTCGGACCGATGGTTGTTCGATTTCCGCGATATCGCGAATATGGTGGCAGGTTCCCCCAAAAAGCGCGGTTACTCTCTCGTGCAAGCTACCACCAGCTCAAGAACGTGATCGTTGCTCTAGGTGGCCTGTAGAGACGACGTGCTCAACGAGGAGGTCACTGGTGAGAAGGTCTTTTGCGACGCTGACCATCTGAATACGGACGCCATCTACTCGGGAAGACTGGCTTATCAGGACAACGTCTCCAATAAGGACATGGAGCGGCCCACATGGCCACTTAGACCTTGGTTTTGATGATATTGTAGAACCTATGTATATCCTTGTTGCTGGCGCGTATTCTTGATGTTGCTCGAGGGAACAGGCTGCGATGGCAATTCTGTCGAGGCAAGATGCTCTTGTCGTGACTCATGACATCAAGCTTCGGTAACATTTTCGCGAGGAATGGCATCAATGATGCGCTCATGAAATCTGAACTACCCTATCTCGTCTAGCGACTCTGCAGCCGCTTCTCATCTTTCTCAGACTGGGAAGAAAACAGCTCATGCGCATGACTGCGTGGACACTGGCTTCGGATGTCAGGCTGAAATCTTGGAGGCGGTCGGGAAAGGCAGGGACTTGCCCGCTGGGGTAACATGCTATTATCGCAATGGCGGGTTGGGATCTGTGGTGTAAAGATGAGATCGCAAGATCGAGAGGATGTCCCCTTTCAAGCTATGGTTCATTTTTTCAAATGCTGTGAGGTTGCACCCCACGATGGATGCCGTAATCGAGGTCAGAAATTGTGTGAGAATCGAGCAAAGCTTGTTAACCTCGTGGACATAACATTGAGAATGAAACTAAGTTTCGGTCGGGCTGGTAATGTCAGGTTTTGGATTTTCAAGATTGAACTATTTCGAGGTCCTGTACGTGTTGGTGTCTCGACTTCCGGCACAATTACAGTGCACGAGACTGCATTCAGCAGCTTCCCAACCCGCCGACGACCTTCGGTGAAGGCGGCGATTGGACACAACGTACGGAGGAGTAAACACGATGGCAAGCCATGGGTACAGGGTAGTAGTGAATATGGGGAAAAGCAAGACTGTTGGCGGCTAATGATCCACAACCGGCAGGTGTGGTTGCGATTACTCCGTACTCTGCATATGGATGTCGAGCATTGAACTGCGCTCAAGTGCGTATCAATCACAACAGTTGGTCGCTCTATGCTTCTCTGTGTCGGAGCAGTCGCGATGCACAAGTTGTCAGAAGGGGGTTCCACGTCACATTCTTATGACAAGGACAAGTTTACGATAAGTCATGCCAGCAACACCAACTGCTTCTGCCTCAGGCCTCCACAGGCCATGACGGGGGAGAACACAAATTCTCCAGGTACCTACCTAGGTAGTTACTTACTACGGAGTACCTTGGTATATGCTCCCCACCCCACACAAACGAGAAGAACTGTTGCCGCGCGTTCCATGAACTGCTTCACCCCTGCAGGCAAGATCGCGGTCCCAACATTGAATGCTCACTGTACTCCGTAGTTCTTGAGTTGTTCATGCTTCCTCCATACTTGGAGGCGGGTGTGATGACAACGCCCAGCATCGAGAGGCCGGGCATAGCTTATTGGGTCTGACCTTGGAACACAGCATCTTGTTGCCGCAACCAGACACAGCCGAAGAGATGTGGCGGAGGTCCAAGTTCCAATCCCAACTTGGCAGAGAGAGGCATACGGAGTAGAGTGCGTCATGTTCGATGTTGCCATGGTCCCACAGCTGCCGCTACGCAGCCAGCACCCGTGTCGCTCGCCTTCAACTAGCTGTCTTGTGTGTTTCTTCCTCCATCACATCTGACCATCATCAAAAGAATAGCCATTCCATCAACTTCAGCACTACAGCCACCTGCTTGTCCGCGAGCACTACTCCCTCAAGACATCGGCTGTTCGATCACTTCCGACCGTTGCCCATCATGAAAAGCGCGCTTGTCGCCGTGGCCGCCCTCGCTGGCTCCGTCCATGCTGGCGTGCACAAGATGAAGCTGCAGAAAATATCTCTGGAGGACCAGCTGGTAAGCATTCATCGCCATCAAGTGGGAAGATATCCATATCCACGGCGATGTATTTCCACAGCTTTGTGACTCGGCTGACAACCTTGCTAAGGCCGGTGCCTCCATTGAAGAGCGCGTCCAGAGTCTCGGCCAGAAGTATCTTGGTGCCCGCCCGCCATCCCGAGCCGATGTCATGTTCAGCTCCAAGGCTCCCCAGGTCAAGGAAGGCCACCCCGTGCCTGTCAACAACTATCTGAACGCACAATGTAGGTTTAGCTGAACGGAGTTCTAGCAACGTGGAGACGATTTCTGACCATTGTATAGACTTCTCCGAGATCACCGTCGGGACCCCGCCCCAAACGTTCAAGGTTGTTTTGGACACCGGCAGTGCCAATCTCTGGGTCCCTTCCAAGTCCTGCAGCAGCATAGCCTGCTATTTGCACGCCACTTACGATTCGAGTTCTTCCTCGACATACCAAAAGAATGGCTCGTCTTTTGAGATTAAATACGGCTCTGGTAGCTTATCTGGCTTTGTCTCCCAAGACGTAGTGAGCATTGGCGATTTGAAGATCAAGGGTCAGGACTTTGCTGAGGCTACTGAGGAACCTGGGCTTGCCTTTGCATTTGGCCAATTTGATGGTATCCTTGGTCTGGGCTACGACACCATCTCCGTGAACAAGATTGTCCCTCCGTTCTACCAAATGATGAAACAAAAGCTACTGGATGAACCCGTTTTCGCCTTCTACCTGGGCAGTGGTGAAGAGGGCAGCGAAGCTGTCTTTGGTGGCGTAGATAAGGAGCACTACAATGGCAAGATCGAATATATCCCTCTTCGCCGCAAGGCCTACTGGGAAGTCGACATCAATTCTATTGCCTTCGGCGATGAAGTTGCCGAACTTGAGGAAACCGGCGCCATCCTCGATACTGGCACTTCTCTGAATGTTCTTCCCAGCGCCCTAGCTGAACTACTCAACAAGGAGATAGGCGCCAAGAAAGGCTGGAACGGGCAGTATACTCTTGAATGTGCGAAAATCAAGTCTCTTCCCGATATTACTTTCAACCTTGGCGGCTCCAATTATAGTCTGCCTGCGTCAGACTATATCCTTGAGCTGCAGGGCACATGCGTCTCTACTTTCCAGGGTATGGACATCCCTGAGCCTGCTGGGCCTCTTATCATCTTGGGAGATGCTTTTCTGCGCCGCTACTACTCTGTTTACGACCTCGGTCGCAACGCTGTTGGGTTGGCCCGTGCCAAGTAATATACTGGCAAACCTGACGCAATCATTCAGTCATGATTTAGTTGGAAGGAGGGCCTGTCAGAATTGCGTTCTGGTCTGCTTTTAATTCGTCCTGTATACACTAGCTCTTTGAGGTAATATGTGCTAGCAATTGGGGTTATGCTGAACACGGATAATTTTACTGCTTGTTTATGTTGTATTTTGGAACCAATTATAAGCTGAGTGCACATTGCGAATAAGTTGCTGCTTCTAGCAAGCATGTTTTCAACCACACTGTGTAGCCCACATTGCGGCAGCTAAGAGTAAACAGTAAACTACGATACAGCGAAGACGTTTTCTCCAGCTGCCCTTCGTGTCCCTCTACGGAATACACTGGGCACAATTTCGACGTATGGTAGCGACAGAGATGGTCCTCAGACAGAGGCTAAGTCCAAAATTATGGCCGCAACTACGCGGAGGTAAAGCCAGACTGACTGTTAACTTTAGTATCTAGGAGTTATGGAGTATTGTCACAATAAAAAAGTGACAAGGCCATGCCACGATAAACTATACGTTAGACCCCATTATAGTTACTCCGTACATGTAACTATCTCATTGCGACAAATATGCAAATTGACCGTAAGTCTGAATACTCTGCTAGACGTGGTAATTGGCTGTAGCATGCCGAGAGTGCCCCACCGCTTGTGCAGATGGTAGCGCGACTGCCAGACATAACTACCTCCTTGTCGCCTACAGGTCAGTCCACTACTAAGAAGTTGCTGTTCTCGCCGCAGGGTCACGTGCCGTAATTCTAGACTTTCCCACTTCAGCGTTAGCCTTGGACCCAGGCAGGCCAGCCAGAAGTACCGACTTGGTGATCCACGACACATTCTTTCACAGAGACGTCTTTTGCAGCGATCGCCTCACAGCCGTCTCTTGGAAGCCATAAAAAATCGCGTCTTCTTAAGTCAAGGGTTCTGGATCGCCGTCTTGCAAGCGATACTCACGATTGCACTTTGTGTGTTGGATGCAGACGGCTTCTTGGACCACACTTGAGGAAAGGGCTCCAAGTCGCACCAACCTTGTTCTCAATCCTGCAACCGCGTATCGCGACGAGGCGCGGCGAGCATCACCACAGCTCGTCCACCGCGATCCTAAAATGGCGCAGCCAACGTTGGTCGAAGCAAACGGCGCTTCGCCAACTACAAACGCCGATAGTGGTCACGTCGCTGTGCCGGGCAAGCGAAAACGCGACAGCGAGGACGAGACGGTCGCAGAAGAGATGACGGGTGTTGAGGAACAGAAGCCGGCCGCACCCCACCGATGGGCTGCAGGGAAGCAAAGGAACCTGATAAAGTCGTATTTTGATGTTCTGAAAAGGTAGGTCGTTCATTTCGTCGCTCGAGTCAACGCCGGCCAAGTGCGACCACGCCCCTAGGAGCATCGTCGGACTTCTTGGTATTCCCATCAAATGCAATGGCTCACCATTTATTACTAGTATTGATGTCGAGTCCGCCATCCTCAAAAGACCTTTAGAAGACCGTCAAACAGAACATGAACCTGATGCAAAACGACACAAGTCGTCGGAGCCGCCGTCACTCAAGTCAATCTCGGACAAGATCGCCGCCGATTCGTATACGGACATAGGAGATGTTGCCTCTGATGTCGTATTCGCTGCTGATGCCGCATTATTGGAAATTAGGAACAGGGCCCCGGATGGTAATGGCAGTGTAGAAAATACAAAAGCAGCGGCTCGTATTGCTGATTTCAAAGAACAAGCCGTCGCTTTTCTTGAGCGAGAGAAGGCGTACCCCAAGGTAGCTTCCTCGGATGCTTTCGACGGCGGAGACGACCCCGAATCTACTTCGCGCAAGAGTCAGGCAATCCTCTCGGTGGTTGGCTATGCACCACAAGAAAGGAGGCTCTTTTCGAGTCTGCCATTATCTCACGATATCAATCTGACAGAGTTCAATTTACCGCCTGGCGTTAACTTTTCGCGCGTTGTTTCTGCAAGTCTACAGGAACGAACACAGACATTGGGCGAGCTGTTTGGCCCTACTCGACCACTCCCCCCTTTGCAACCGCCCAAGCAACCCAAAACGCAGGCCAAGGGCAACATGCTAGACTTTTACCACCCTGAACTAGCTGATACTGCAAAGTATCGTGGGACCTGCTACTTCGGCACAAAGCTGTCGTCCGGGTACTATCTTGATTATAGCAATGCCACGCCGTCATACCAAACTAAAACCAAACAGCGAGAGCGCGCCCAAAGTCTTGCAGGCAAGAAGCCATCTACGTCCGAATTGGAGATATCGGAGATGGAATCTCTCTTCAGAGGCGCCTTTTCCAGTTTCGCCCCTTGCAAAGATGATGCAGGCGCTGTCATTTCATCAGGCGTCGCCGGTAGAATGTGGTGGCAAAAGAACGGCTCAAAAGTCTTCCAGAGAATGGTCGAGGTCGAGTACTATCCAGACATTGCAGATGTCGATGCCTTTCACCCCGAATCCAAAGTCGAAGAACTTGATGAGCGTGCTGTGCAGGAAGCTATCGATAGTTGGGAAGATGATGCCGTTGACCCCTCGCTCGAAGATGCCCTGGGCACTAAGCATGACCAAAGCGAGAAGGAGGTTGATGATATTCTCGAGGAAGTCAGCGACTTGATCGAAACCCTGGCGTCGTATCAACGTATTCGCAACCTCACACTGCCTAATTCTCAAAATCGCCAGTCAAGCGACCCCGTCAATGGTGATATGCTGGCCAATTCAGGACCTCAACCCTCCGAAGAAGAACAGGCCACCTATGAAATCCTCAAGGCTCAGCTGGCCTTGATAATCAAGACACTGCCACCATACGCAGTGGCTAAACTGAATGGAGACCAGCTGGATGATTTGCTCATCAGCACCAAGATACAGGTTCAAACAGATCAATATCGTGGTGTCATGGAGGAGGACGATGCTGGTGTACAAGCTCGCATCAGAGCACAGCAGCAGCAGCAGCAGCAGCAGCAACAACAACAACAACAACAACATGCTGCTGCCCAAGCAGCGCAGGCGGCGCAAGCAGCTCAAGCGGCTCAAGCTGCCCAAGCCAGTGTTCGACCGCCCTCGCAACGCTCTGCTAGCATTTCTACACCCTTTGCTAACCAATACCAACACCCTCCTCAGTACGGCACACCAACACGAACTCCCTCACATTCTCAGCAATTCTTCCGATCCATGCCGACTCCCCATTATCAACAACCTCGGAGTATGGGCAGTCCCGCTCAACAGCTGTCTAGACCACCACAGCCAAATCAATACACGAGGCCGAACGGCTACACAAACCAGTATGCCACGCAGTTGGCGAAAGCGCAGACCCCTTACGGCCATCAGAACATGCCCCAATCAAATCAACAGCGACCACCACAATACAGTCAACTTCAACAGCAGGGTATCCCGAATGCCGCACGATTCCAATATCAACAGCAGTTCCAGCAGCAGCAATCGCAACAACCATCACCGGCGCCTCCTGGCCAACCCAATTATGGGACGTATATGAATGGTGTCGGCATGCCATCTAGGACTATGTCACCGCAAATACCTCAACGACATGCCTTTAGTCCACCACCAAACATGCAGCAAGGCCAACCACGGTTTGGACCCCTTAGTCAAGGCAATCCGCAGATGGCCCAAGCCAGACATGCGAGCAACCCAGGACAACACCCTCAATATAGTCAGTCTCCCGGTCTGACTGGCTACCACACCGTGATCCCCGAGGCCCAGCAACAACGTATACTGGAACAAGCCAAGGCGCGGGTTGCCGCGCAAGAGAGGAACGCCATGTTTGGCGATAAGATGCAGCCCGGGTTTCCCGGTATGCCCATGGGATACGGCGGCACCATGGATGCGAACCGAATGGCAGCAGCCCGCGCGAATTTCATGAATCAGCAGAAGCCACAAACGCCCGTCGGCCAGCGACAAGGGATGAATGGCACGCCTCAATCACCATTCGTCCCTCCATCTAAAGTGACCCCGGTCCCCGTGCCTCCCATCCCTGGCGCTGGACAACAGCCGCAGCCGCAGCAGGGGCAGCAAACTCCACAGTCTGTTCCAAGTCCAGAATCATGAGAGTAATAGGGGATTTGTGCTTGCGGCACTCAAACGGAAAGAAAAGCTCAGCGTGAACCAGCTAGCAGATGACGAGGATCAGGATGGTGATTGAAACCATGTCTTGTACTTCCTTTCATGTTTTTCGCAACCCAAGGCCTAGGGCGTACTTAGGAGTAAAAAGCCGATTGATTTTTTTAAGACCTTTCTTCTTTGGCAAGAAAAGGAAGGGAAACGGAAAGGGGACAATGTAAACGACTCGGGGCGGTAGATGTGAACTGGGAGGGGGAGGCATCGTGGTGTCTGTCGCCTGGAATATATCCCGTGGGGGACTTTGTACACAAGATTTGTAGGCATTGAATGAGTCAGAACTCTTTTTGTGAAGAGTGGATTTGTTGAGAATGTTGGCCCCGGGTGGAATAGATGTGTAAATATTCGTGGACTCTTTTTCTTCCTCTTCTTCTTCTTTTTTTTTTTTTTTTTGGTATAGTATGATGGATGATGTTTGTTATGGCCGCGTTGAACCGTCAAGGCTTGGTCAACAACTGCCTACTTGTATACCATTTTGTGTGTGTGTGAACATAGAGGAGAAGAAGATGATGTAGTTACCTACTTTAAGATGAAACGGTCGAGCTGAGTGGGTATCATTCAAAACGTGTCTAAGCTATGCTGTCCAAAAGGCCATCATACAAAAATACCTCCTGCAGAGTCACAAGGATAAAGTACATCCACACAACCTTAACGCCCGATGCTATGCAACGGCCTCATTTGCCGCCTTGGCCGCTTTAGCAGCCTCGCTTTCCTGCAACCATTCCAGAATAATCCTCCTCAACTCAAAGACGACCTCCACGGCAATCAACAAGATGATGATGAGTTCCAGCCTCGTGCCGTGCTGCTCACTCGACATTTCGCGCAGCACGCTCGCTATTTCCTGCGCGTAGTCCATCTTTTGGTTCAGCGTGCGGATGCGCACGTTGACGTCTAGCGCACGCCCTACCTGATCGTAATAGCCCTCGAGTCCTAGCTCGGATTTGCTATCCCAGAAGATGTCGGGCAGGGAGTCGGTCAACTCGGAGTAATGATTCAGCCGGGCCCGCAGACTCAGCAGCTCGCCCGTTTTTTGGAGGATGAATTTCCGGCCCAGAGGGAGTCCAGAGCCTTGGGATAGGATGGCGGGGATGTTGCGGGTGCTTTCGAAGTAAGCGGTCAGCGCGCTCTCGAGAACAGCGAGCTTGGTGCTTCTTGCGAGACCAGATGAGAAGGCGATCTTGGCGAGGGTCGTGTCGAGAGTATCGCCGTCTTTGTGCTCGCGGCGCGTGCCGAGGACGACCATGTCGCCTTTCATGGTGGATTCTGCGCGGCCAATGTCGGTGATGAAGTCGAGGTCTTCCACCTCGCGGAGCTGGGCGGAGTGCGGTTCTTCGGCGGCGCGGAGGATTTGTTTCGTGACGACGTCTGGAGGAAGTGACCATGTGACTATCGTGCCCGAAGGGAAGACGAAAATATCTCCGCCATTGACGCCCTTGGCGTGAACTATTTCGCTGGCGTCGAAGCCCGTGGTGTCTGGGTCAATGGCGAACCCGTGCGAGGACAGTATCTCGACAACTAGGGACATATCGAATGATTCAGCAATACATGTTGCGCTTATGGTGGTGGAAGGGTCAATCTCGGTGTCGTGGAGACTTGACTTGTCGCCTACACGCTTTGGTTGCTGCGCAATGATTGCGACCCGGCGGAGGGAGTTTTTGGCCGTCGTCGCGCGAGTGGGCTTGCGTTTGGCGGCGGCGGACGACAAGGGAGGATTTTCATTTTTGAGGGAGTCAGAGGCAGATTTGGCGCCGTCGGTGGAATCGTTGGAGAGGAATGGGTTCGAGGTAAAGAAATGTCGTTTTCGGGGGAGGCTTACGGGTGTGGTGACGTGGAAGGAGCGGCGAGGTCGTCGGGATGTGACTGAGCTGTGGATGTGTCTGGTGAGGAACTTGAAGGTAATCCGTTGCGGGGGATACCTCATGGTGATGTGGATGGTGCCATGTGTCAATGGCGTTTTTATTGGATGTTCGAAACGGCTTGTATCCTACATGGAACGGGGCTTGCACCACAAAGGCAGGACTTGACTGGATGACTGGAAGAGAGAACAGATATAACTACTGGCCTGCGTTCCGTTGAGTTGCCGTTATCTGCAGCATGTTTCTCTGACCAGGGTTTGTAAAAATATCCTATCTTATCACCTCGTGACGATCCACGTGGGCCTTACTGAACGGTGAATCCTGAGGCGTCAATACAATGTTCAGTGTTCACTGGGGCCGGTGGCAGCCATGAACCACTGCGGGACGGGCTTACAGGGCACTGAGTAACTACGGAGTAGGGGGCACTTGGTGGTACACATGTATATCAAGTACGGAGTACCTAATTTTATCAATTGATTGCGGAGTAACTACTCCGTACTCCGTACTCCC
Source organism: Metarhizium rileyi (assembly GCA_031753515.1). Taxonomy (NCBI): domain Eukaryota; kingdom Fungi; phylum Ascomycota; class Sordariomycetes; order Hypocreales; family Clavicipitaceae; genus Metarhizium; species Metarhizium rileyi. Next base: position 3,652,473 of record JAUKVO010000006.1, on the reverse strand, counting down.
TACCTAGACTCGAGAACCTGCCTGGTAGGTACCGGACGTGCTCTCTACAAGCCACTCGAGCCCTGACCCGCTCTGAAGCCCTCCAGACCTGCGCTTGGTGAGATCAATGTCAACTTTGTCAAGTAGTAAGTCGGTGACGTCCATGCCTTCTCACATGGTACGGAGTATGGAGTACACGCTTGTGTACGTACAATGACGCTCGAGTTCCATTGGCGAGGCGCAGAAATGCGGCACTAAGCCAGCCCTCTTGGGCGCAAGTTGGGGCCAGAGGCTGGGCGACAGAGTGAAAAAGTCCCACCAGACCACAAGGCAGGTTTCTAGAGCCCGGCACCTTGCCTGGCCGGTTCTCCAGTAGTTACACGTACTCCGTACCTCTGGTAGTCTAGAGGGACCCCAAGACCCAACAACACCGCTACTTGTTCGTTCACAACGAGTGCAGCTGGCGAGTCCACTTGGGCTGAGCATCCTGTTGCTCCGTCTGCCAACCAGACATCCTCCAACTTTTTGGCTCTTCGCTTCCTCCTCGATCCCTATTCTCCTGTTTCCACACCCTACCATCACGATCTTGCTCCCTTTGTCTACTTGGGCTGTGCAAAGCAACATCCCTTCTCCTCTCTCTTCTCCCTCCCACTCCTCCCGACGCCTCTCCTAGCAATAAACCCGTCTTTCCCGCCAACCCCTAAACCACATTTTCCACCATGGATATCGACAAGAAGTACGATAACTATGACTTCCCCCTTACTGCTGCCGAGCCTCAGGACGGCCATGCTGGTCACCTTAGCCAGCAGCAGATTGCCCAAGTCCACCAGCTGCGTTTGATGCTCGAGGCGGAGGGATACACGGATCGCCTGGATACATTGACTTTGGTATGCCTTCTCAATCAACACTTGGCCGTGGTTTAGAATTCTTGACTGCTCGCCTGCGTTTTGCTATTATGCAAGCAATACTAGGTCCAGAAACGGACGACGGTGACGACTGCCAAAGTCACTCACCCAGGCTAACGGATTATGTCGTAGCTGCGATTCCTGCGAGCACGCAAGTGGGATGTCATGCTGTCCAAGGCCATGTAAGATCTCTCTCACTATTCTCCTCTGCTAGCCTATGAATTATCCACCGACTTCATACTGCAGACTCTAATGCTGGTAGACAGGTTTGTTGACACCGAAAAGTGGCGAAAGGAAACCAAGCTCGATGAGACTGTTCCCATCTGGGACTATCCCGAGAAAGCCGAGGTCGCCAAGTATTACAAACAGTTCTATCACAAGACGGACAAGGTAATTGCTATTCCCTTTTTCCTATAGCGTTCTATAACGAAGTCATGCGTCCTGTGATGGAACTTGTACTGATTGCTCGTGCAACAGGATGGCCGTCCCATTTACATTGAGACACTTGGCGGTATTGATCTGACTGCCATGTACAAAATTACCACTGCCGACCGAATGCTTACCAACCTGGCCGTCGAGTACGAGCGCCTCACCGATCCTCGACTACCTGCCTGTTCTCGCAAGGTTGGCAAGCTTCTGGAGACTTGCTGCACCGTAATGGATCTCAAGGGCGTAACCCTTACCAAGGTCCCATCTGTCTACTCCTACGTTCGTCAGGCATCCGTCATCTCTCAAAACTACTATCCAGAGCGGCTGGGAAAGCTATTTCTGATCAACGCCCCTTGGGGTTTCTCGACTGTTTGGAGCGTGGTCAAGGGCTGGCTTGATCCTGTCACCGTCAAGAAGATTCATATCCTTGGCAGCGGCTATCAGACCGAGCTGATGAAGCACGTCAGCCCTGAGAGTCTTCCCGTCGAATTTGGCGGTACTTGCCGGTGTGATGGCGGCTGTGAGAACTCTGATGCAGGTCCATGGCATGATCCTGAATGGGCCCGACCTGCCTGGTGGGAGAAGAAAGCCGACGAGAAGACAATCCAGAACAGCGGCTCCCAGATCGAGACGCCCAAGGATGCTCCCTCTGCCGAGGCCGCCCTTGTCGCAGAAAAGGCCAAGGACGAGACCTCTGTCGAGGCCAAGCAGACCACTGCTGCTTAAATTTCGCATCTGTTTCGCATCTTTGTATTCGGCGCTATTATTCGAACGGGGAAGGGCGAATAAAGAAGGATTTATTCAGAACACAGAAATGCCTGGGTTTGGTGTAGAGTGGCGTGTTGGGTGTAGACAGCTGAAATTGAGAGCACTTGTCTTGTGGGAACTAAGTGAGGGAGATGTCCGATTATTGCAGTTGAGGACACTTGATGCTGATTGATTTGGGTGGTTGCAATATACACGAGAAAAGAAAAACAATGGTTTCGCTACACAGCATCCGAAACATACTATTTCTATTCCAACATTTGCTTTTCGGGTCAAGTGGCCAGGTGCCGCGGACGTCTTTGCTGCCGTGTGCTGAATACCTGAATATATGGCGTGGAAGGTAGCCCATTGTTGGGAAGTACCGGCGTCAACTGGACATAAATATACTGCACTCTTATCCTGCTACTCGCAGGGCGTAGCCTGGTGAAGTCGATGTGATTCTGTACTTTGGATTGCGATTGCGCAAGATGTATATGTGTATGTGTAAAGTTATCAAGTCCGAACCGTATGCCCCGTACATTACACATGTCAATCATCTCGTAGGAGAGTCGTAGTATATCTATCGTACATATGAAAACAAAATGGTATGCCGCTCGCCCAAACGCCATGCCCATGCCCAACAGAAACACGTTGCAACGACCAAGCTATTTCGCACCCAACACATACTCGCCCGCCACACTGGCCCTCTCCATCTTGGCCACAACGGCGGGCATGTCCCTCTTCAACCTCCCCAAGGCCTCTACGGCAGCCCTGAAGCCGGCCTCGACGCCGTCCTGCCTCTGTAGCTTGTCGACATGTAGCCCGGGTTCCTTGCCCGCCTCGGCAACCGCCGCCGCCCTACGCAGCTCAACCGTGTCGTCGTCATGGCGGATCGCGTCGCCAACGTGCGCCGCCTGCTCCGCGGCCGCCTTGCCGGGCACGGAGCGCTTCAGCGCGGCCACCTCCTCCAGAAGCCTCTCCTCCTGGGCAATGAGGTCCGCGACGCGCTGACGTTTACGGGCGTCGAACGGCTCGTACGCTTCCGGGGCGGCGGGTGGTGACCGGGAGAGGTACTCGGTGGAGGAGACGGGGAGGCCGTTTATAGACAGGTTCGGGGTCGCGAACGCGAAAGTCTGGTCGATGTACTGCCTTGATCAGCTGGCTTGCGGACTTAGCGGGGGTTACTGTGTACGGCTCACGTCGTTGACTAGGGACTCGATCTCGTTTCGGAGCGCGTCTTCTTCGCCTTGTCCAGGGACTTGGGGGAACGCTTCGCTAATGCGGGTGGCTGCGGCGCTGCGCACCTTGGCCACGAGGAAGGCTAGGTCTTCGGGGGATTGGAGCTCGATCTTGCGCTGGACTTGGGAGACGACTGATTCCTGGTCCATGATGGCCGTGGGTGGTTGGTTTGCGCCGTGTTCTTCCTGGGTGCTTGTTTACCTACACTTTGGAGGAGCTGCTGCAGGTTGGGCTTGCCGGTGGGGCAGCAGCCCTTTTGCGATGGAGATGGAACGTGGAGCGAGTTTAACGTGGTGGTTGTGCCGGGTTGATCTGAGCCGAGGTCCAGTCTGCAGAAGAAGTTCCCCGGTCAATGACACACCGGGCACAGAACTGGATGAAATCAACCTCTTGTTGTTTATTGGAACCGCCGCAGCCCAAGTGGTCTCTGTCCTTGTCGCAGTCCTTGTTGCGATATGTACCAGCAAACTATAGCATCACTCGCTTGCGGCATTGTAGCGAAAACTGTATAGAGGATTTAGCCTAGTATAATCAAATTATACCAGTCAAAGTTGTGCGACAGATATGCTGATAATAACTAGTTACCTAGTAGTTACAGAGTAGTCACTAGGCTTACCGCTTGTGAATAGAGGACTTGATGTAAGTACTTACCTGTTATTACATAAGCTTCCTGCTCCTTAGGCCGGCTGGAACAGTATTAGTACTGCGGAGTACGAAGTACGTACCCCATTTACCGAGCAATTTGCCCCACGGAATGGGAAAGCCTGTGGGGCAGCCCCACAAACTCTCCTTTTCAGCGGGAAAAGGGCTGATAGTTGGCGTTTCAATGTCAGAACGTGACGTTTCCTGTCTCATGTCTAAAGAGACAAGGGCGCTGCAACCTTGCACTGAGATTATCACAAACAGATGCTATTTGAAGAGATGAAACTATTGCGTTCATCAATGTGCTCTCATCATGCTTTCAAATACGAGTCAAATTTGGACTTCTCCATGGGGCCACGTCTCAGGTCACGGCTCAGTCTTCAATTCCTTACTACCCCTTGCTACGGTGCCATCACCTGCCTCCGTCAATTCGCACAAAGTAATCAAGATGATATCTTATTGGATACAAGCACCTAGAAACACCCGCGTGTTCTAGAACTCCGTCTCCAGCTGGGGCCAACACACGTAGTCTACCTAACCAGAGACCAAAAAGAGAATGAAGTAGTGAAGATACAGAAAGCAGAACCACTGAATAGAACGAGTTGAACAAAAAAGCAGGAATGATAAAGGTAAACTCCGAAAGCGCCTCACACCATCAAGGTTCCTCCATACACCGTGGGTGCCTCATTGGTAGCCTTTACCCGAAATATCCGTAAAAAGTCGTCATCATACGTTTCCGTCACGTATTTCGCGCCTTTGTTGGCCTCTTGGTCGAAGAAGCCATTTGTCCGCAAGTCCAACTACGCCATGATGCATCGCAGTGTCTTATGCACCCTAGGGTTTCACCCTGCTTTGCGTATCCAGCATCATTTCAAGGGATAAGAATGCGTACACCCATTGGTGACGCCGTCAATTACAAGTTGAGAACCAACCAGCCAGCCAGCTGAGAAAAGTATAAGAGTGGGAGGCAAGGCTAGAAAAGGATGAAAATGTTAAAAGGGTAAATGTTTGTCAGAGAAGGGAAAGCTCGCGCTCCGGAATCAGTGACCTGCTCTTGTAGAAATTGAGTCAAAGTATTTGTCTAAGCCTCAGGGTGTCCTGACCCTGCGATCAACCATGGTTCACACGCGCGAATCATTGAGGGATCATGTTTCGGGACTCTTCGTCGCTGAGAATGATTTCGTGAACTGGCTCACGCTGGTTTTCGAGCGGAACGTAGTCACAGTCGATGTATGACGGAAGAAATATTTCTAGATTCATGATTAGTTGCGGCTTATGTTTGGCGAATAACGAGCAAACGAACCTGGATTCCAGACGAATCCCTGGCTGGAAGACAGGTAGGAGATCTGTTTATCGTGTCAGCGTTGTTCAAGGCGTGTAAACTACAGTGTTGTCGGGAGGGGCGGAGATTACCAGCCGAGGTGGTCCATCAGGGTCGCCAATGTTGATGACGGTGCTTTCTTGCTTAGAAATGGCGGTGCCTATCGTGGGATGTAAGTAGGTGCGGCAAAAGAGTCCTTGATGGATCGTTGTGATTCAAGTCGACTTCGCTTCCCTGACAGAGCAAGGCAGAAAGTATGATGCAAGAGGGTGGGAGGATTGCATAATACGTGGCCACGAGCCCGAGCAGTACTTACTCAATAGACTAGGTCGTCGAGTGTGTAGCATCTTGGTAGCAGGGCTCGCAGAAGGCGAAGAACGCGAGGGCGAGCTCGAATAAGAGCTCATGGATGAGCTCCCGAGTGCCTTTGACGAGGCGTGGAATGCATCAGCTGAAGCCGAGGACCGAGTTGTAGGAATAGAGATGGATGACGACATGACGAGAGCCGGCGCCAAGAAATCAAAGATGGCGAGACAAGAGAGAAAGAGAAACAGGCGAGAGTCGGCAAAAGATGAGACGAGTATGTACAATCGATGTCGAGAAAAGGACGACGATGATGGTTGAAGTGATTTTGATGCCCAAGGAAAGAGGCGAGCACGGCGTCCAGAGAAGTGTGGGGGAGGAGAAATGACGAAGAGGTGAGGTTAGACGACAAGATGTGGTTTGGCGGTTTGGCGGTTTGGCGTAGTCGGTCGGGGTGGTGACTATTCGTGACGGATGGCGACTAGTCGTGCGAGATCGGGGGGATGGGACGGGGCAGACAGGAGGTGAAGTGCGAGATGGGCCAGGCGATTTTGATTGATGGATAGACGGAGGGGAGTACTCCTTACTGGAGCGAGAGCCGCACTTTGAATGTTGCAGCCGGCCGACCGTTGAATGAAATGGCGCCGACTACGGCAAGACAGTGTTGTCAAGTAATGTAACAAGAGTGCGGGTGACGTCAAGGCGGAGGCAGGCAGGAGAAGGCGGAGGAAACAACAAAGGTCATGTACGATGCAGTTTGAGACTAAGCCAAGTCGTTATAAATATGGCGGAGGGCAGAGACTAAAGAGAGGAAAGAGAGGAAGATGAGTCAAGGACGAGCGGGAGAGAGACAAGATAAAGCGACCTGGCAGCAACCAGACATGGAACATCAGGAGGTACTTGGGGAGCCGCAGCTGTCAAGGTAGAGAGAATATTCACTTTGCAGGCCACACAACTCGGTGTGAAGTAAAGCTACCTAAGGTACCTAAGGTACCTAGTAAGTAAGTACTCTTAGGGGACTGGAGGGTCCATGAAATGTCATGTTGGTTGGAGCCTGTGCTGGCCTGGTACTTTGGGGGGGGGGGGGGGGGTGTTGCGGCCGGGTCTGGGAGACACCACTGGAGGTACTCAAGTCGACCACTAAAAATGTACGGACATCTTGCAGTAAGTTACTTACTAAGGCACTCTGATGGGGGGCCTGACTGGGTCATCGACCACTCACTGACACTGGAACATTGAACATGGACTGGGTGGGGGCGCATGCTAGGTATGTAAGGTACCGCCTCGACTTCGATTGGAGTTCTGGTTGACAGCGTTCCACGTTGGACTTGTTGGGCGGGAACTGCAAACATCAACCCGTACTGGAGCACAACTGCGCAAGTGCTCCAGCGGCCAGGCTGCCCATGTCTACCACACTTGAGAGTAGTACATAACTATGCTATGTCGGGCTGGTGGTGTCTGGTGGAAACGCACCGGTGGAGAAGCCGACAACATCGTGGCATTGGGATGGATGATTCATGGCCGTGAGAATGAACAAATGACTTGCCCGAATCTGAGCACCATACGACCGGGTTCCACGGGCTCATTGCCGAGTACATTACGGAGTACGGAGTACTACTCCGTACTCCTGTAAACTCCTGTGAATTTCCAGGCAGAGACAGCGTCTTGGAATTCAAGCCGCATCCACGGTTCAATCTCGTGACAATCAGTCTGAGCCTCAACTGGCTCCTCTGCATCCGACCAAGCGAATTATGCCACCAAGCCAGGCCAGGGTTGGTGGTGGTCCTCTCTGCCTTGCGGACACGTACTGCCACACCATCAGGACCGAGACATGGCTGAGGTTGACGTCTTGTGGTCTTCTGAAATCTGTAGATGGGATATTTGTTGAAGCCTGTCTCACTTTGGCATCACCGATAGGCTTCCAAACCCCAGGCGCAGGACATGTCGATTACCGCTCCTTTATTAGCCAGATAGCTAATCCTACACGGACTAGTGCAAGAATTTCTTCCAGTCTCCTGTAGCACTTGTTGAGCTTGACCAGACCCCTGGGGTTCTGTTGATGTCTTAACCTAGACCAGTAGCATCCGACTCATCGAAGCCCCATAATCTCCCTCTACTCCGTAGTTTGTGCTGATATCATGATATGCTAGCATGAGTCTTGATCATGCACTACCGTCATGGCCATGGCGGTAACTGTGCCTTGCCTTGTTGCTACAAACATCTAGGCCGCCGAACCAGTGTGATGGGCCATGTAGGCATACAATCTCGAGTGTACGGAGTAGTGGCAATCCGTTCCGTTACTCTGTCGTCTGCTCAAGAGCATCCTGAGTGCCCAAATGCAGGAAATGTCTGCCTGATCTGCAAACTCAAGCCACTTGCACCACTCGGGGAAAGGCCATTGTTCTCCATCCCACCCTTCAGGCGCCCTTGTGCGCAGTATTTGAATGGCCGAGAGCCACAGCTGTTTACCTTGGCCGCCGGGGCATCCCTATGCCGCATCGTGGTTTGGCGTAGACGAATCAATCCCTACTGTCAACTCGTTTAGCCTCAGCTTCGGGCAAAGCTATCAAGTGACAGCCATATGACTGAATTACTGTTACGTGCTCGAAGGCTACACAACTTTGGTGACCGAGAGTCATAAAATCGTACCATTGATGAAGGCTTGGCTAAGCTATTCTGTCCATATGCCTTGTCACGTGCGCGTACATCGCCCGAAGTCGTGGGATGTATATGACTAAGCATTCGAGCTCCCTTCCTAGGCACCACGGACTACGTTCGCCGTTGACGCCTACTGTTGTTGCGCAGAGCTTCAGCGGGACATCGTCACAATCCATCTACCTCTTCAAGTTCTACGTATTGCCATCTGCGAACCTCATTCATCTCGACGCTGCATTAATATTGTGACTTGACTAATTTTCTTGCATCGATCATCAACCAGGCATCTGAATCCTGAGCTCGACCGCACTCTACATTTCGTTCGCAACCGATTCCACATCATAATTTCGTCGCAGAGGTAGCTGCCTTGCCGCCATAAAATGGGCGACGTTGCAGTTGAAAGCCAGGCCAATCCTGTGCCATCGCACAAGAAGGCGGCTGCGTTAACTATCCCTACCATTGATAACTTTGAGGGTCTACCGACAGAGGGTGGTGATGACTATGCTTCGCTGAAGAAGTTGCAAAGGCAGTTGGAGTAAGCACACTTGTACCGGACTTCTGTCGTCGGATTCTTCGAGGCTTCACACAACTCCACGTGGATTTCGATAGGAAACGCTGAAATGCAACACCCCCTTATTTGTACTGACGATCCGCAGATATATCCAGCTACAAGAAGAATACATCAAGGATGAGCAGAGGTATGTTGCCTATTATTCGCCACTTCCAAAAATCCTCATTATGTTATTGTGAAGCTGGCGATACTAGTTTAACACAATGTCTAGGAGCCTGAAGCGTGAGCTGGTACGAGCCCAGGAAGAAATTAAGCGCATTCAGAGCGTGCCGCTAGTCATCGGCCAATTCATGGAAGCCATCGATCAAAAGTATGCCTGTCACAGAAATGGTCTTCCCATGTGAGCTACGTTAACCTTGTATCTACTTTGCAGTACCGGTATCGTCCAGTCAAGTACCGGATCTAACTACGTCGTTCGAATTCTCTCCACTCTTGACCGCGAGCTGCTCAAGCCTTCATCCTCTGTAGCCCTCCACCGACACTCAAATGCCCTCGTCGACATCCTTCCCCCTGAGGCCGACTCCTCTATCGCCATGCTCGGCGCGGACGAGAAACCTGACGTGACGTATGCCGATGTCGGTGGCTTGGACATGCAGAAGCAGGAAATCCGAGAGGCCGTCGAGCTGCCCTTGACACACTTCGACCTATACAAGCAGATTGGTATTGACCCTCCTCGCGGTGTTTTGTTATACGGCCCCCCGGGTACTGGCAAGACCATGCTTGTCAAAGCCGTTGCCAATTCAACCACGGCCAGCTTCATAAGAGTCGTCGGATCCGAATTCGTCCAGAAGTACCTTGGAGAAGGCCCCCGCATGGTTCGAGATGTCTTTAGAATGGCCCGCGAAAACTCTCCTGCCATCATCTTCATCGATGAGATCGACGCTATCGCCACCAAGCGTTTTGATGCTCAGACCGGTGCCGACCGTGAAGTGCAGCGAATTTTGCTTGAACTTCTCAATCAGATGGACGGGTTCGACCAAACATCCAACGTCAAGGTCATCATGGCCACCAACCGTGCCGACACTCTGGATCCCGCTTTGCTGCGCCCTGGTCGATTGGACCGAAAGATCGAGTTCCCTTCGCTGCGGGATCGCCGCGAACGCCGTCTCATTTTCACTACTATTGCGAGCAAGATGTCACTCGCACCCGAGGTCGATCTCGACAGTCTGATTGTACGCAACGATCCTCTTTCTGGCGCTATTATTGCTGCTATCATGCAAGAGGCGGGTTTGAGGGCGGTCCGCAAAAACCGCTACAACATTATTCAAAGTGATCTAGAGGACGCATACTCGAGCCAAGTTAAGGGGACGAGCGACGACAACAAGTTTGATTTCTACAAATAAACTGGTGCGAGGCGTGTTGATGCAGTGGCGGCGCCAGGTACAGTACTCGCTATGAGGTTTAGGAAAGGTTATATTCGGAAGCACATGGTGAAGCATAGGATTACTCCGGAGCAGACCAGGGCCACAGAGGAGGGAGCATGTAAATGGAAAATGTTGCTGTAACCAATAGAACCTAACTGAACTGGAGGCACAATTTACCCTCCAGCCCTGTAAGACGGAGGCAAAACGTTGTATTTTTTATTACTATTCATCGTTTCAAGGCACGCACTTACTTAACTTTTTCCAGAAAATTGTCTGCGAGCGTAACGGGGAGCGATACGATGAGATGGGTGCTCCAGCGCGAATCCGAAGGTCGCAGAATGCTGGCTGGCCATCGTGTTGCAGAAGCCGACAACCAATATGTTGTCATGGTCAGCCATCAGTATCTACATGCAATGGAACCATCAGCTTATTCGCGCTTTGCCAGCAACCGTTTTTGTATCACCGACCCTGCATGCACGCATACGGAGTACTTTGCGCCGGCTGAACTTCCAATTTCTAGGTGTGTCCAAGTGCGACATGACACGTCAGGGCTCTGCGTCACCCTTGCTCCGGGCCGGATACTGCTGTTCAACACTTCAGCTGCATGCATGGGGAGGAAGGTTGCTCAGTAAGGGACACGGGGTTGTCGCGAAATTGGGGTATTGACCGTCTATTCGCAGTGATCACGACGTTGTTTTTTTTAAAGTACATGAACAGTTTCTCGTGTACGTGTTCCAAGTTTACCACCAAAGCACGCTTTCAGGTATGACAGCCAAGTTGCTGCCGTGCCAAGTCTGCCATGCTAACCGACCTTTTCCGAATTGCCTCCTTTATGTAGACCCCGGTGGTGCCCATTTTACCTTCCTTTGACCGTGTTTGCGCCCGCAAAAAGCAGAAATAGTGACCTTCGTCCATAGAAAATGTTGGGTATTGGCCGGAGCTGGGTTTTCCAATTTGTCAAATCAACACAATGATAAAGTACAAAAGCATCCGACATATGCGCTGGTCACCAACAATGACACTGACAAGCTCTGAACAAGTGACATGTTCCAGCATATCTTCGTACACTATTCGTTGCCTGCCCCGGAGGATGATCCCCTTTACCAGGTCGCAGCAGTCCATATGTAACGCTTAAGAGGTATTAGGGCTTGCATTAATATTACCAAGTTGATCTCTGTTAAAAGAGATGATGGTGAACGCCGACGCAATGCAGACAAAATATTGTGAGAGGCACGCAAACGATCTTCGTCTGTTTCTCAAGAAATAGGATGTAATATGATCATATCCGTGCAGTGTGTGAATGCTGTGGTTGTAGCAGTGGCTCGGCGATTATAAACTCGAGGCCATTCGCCAGGAGGCATACTCAAGAGTGACAGTAGTCCCTTTGCATAGTAGTATGGAACGTAACGGTCATGTCCCAAGGACTGTTCAAGAATTCAAGGCGACACCAACCTCGAAGAGAAGTTGCACAAACTTGCCATGCAGCTCAATGAAGAAATCAGGCTGTCCAACAAGCTCTGCGAGACCACGAGCTTTGATTGATGAAGTCCCTGGCCCACCACCCATACGTCTCGTGAAGGCACTTCCTCCAGTCAGGAAGCTGCTGCCAGACCGATCAACTGCAGCAAGAGGGTCATAGACCGAAGGTTGGGGTTGGGTTTGAGCTCCGCCGCCATATATCACACTACCAAGCGGTGATGAATTGGCCGTCGTACGTTCCGCTTCAAGTTCGGCAAGCTGCTGAATCCAGGTGGCTAGATCCCGAAAGGCTGCCGAGATCATAGCAAATGTCTTCATCGCTAATCTTTCCTTATGTGTACTCAGGGCCAAGAATGCGTACACTCGTTTGTGTCCTCGAGCATGTACATCTGGGATGCGGAAGATGTATGCTGTAGTATAGCCCGCCAAAGCATCCCCAAAAAAGATTGGCCCGCCTGTTGCTGAGGAGCCCAGACTCTGTGTTGTGACAAAAGATGGCGACGCATTAAGCTGCGGCGAGGAGGTAGGCGTAGATGTCGACGGAGGTCGAGGTAGGGTCTCAAAAGATAACGCACGCAGGCATGACGCACGGATCAGAGAGAAGGAATCGGCCAGGATAGGCTCGTGGGTGGAGGTGTAGTTGACGTAGTGAAAGTGATACAGTGTCCGCTCTGATGAGGTCGACGTGCTGGAACATGAGGTATTTCTAGAACTACTAGCCGTTTGGCCGGTTCTTCTTGATCTTACACGACGCGTACCAGCTTCGCGATCACCGTCCGTGTCACTCGAAGTCTGCGAGTTTGGGGGGGATGTCTGTCCAGCTGCCCCAAAGACCCTCTCAACAGGAGCTTTGGTGCGCAGAGTTGGGCCATGTGCCCCGGTTGCATAATGCTCTGTAGCAGTACCGGACGTTTGTCGCCTTGGTAGCGTCATAGCACAGTTATCACAGGGCCCTTGTTTCTTGGTGACGGTGTCATCATAAGTCCGCCGAAAGCTTGAATCTCGGCGAGGTTTCTGAAAAACCGGGCGAGGGCTTTCTGGCGGCGTCTCGAGAGCCGAAGTGTTAGCTGTCGAGTTCACATTGCCAGATGCTGCTGTGGAACGGCGTAAAGCAGGTTGCGCGTAAGCGACCTGCTCCGAAGCCGGCGCAGAGCCGCCACGCCCGATGCTCAAGTCCCTCAACGTATCATCCAGCGCAACGGAAGATTGTGATTGCGGTGCGGAGGTTGGGCCGGCTGATCGAGTTCGAGTATCGCGTTTCGATTTGCTGATTGCCGAACTAGTAGTATCGGGTTCTTCGAAACACACAGAACATGGACTTCTCAGTCCCTCGGTGACCATCAACGGGGTAGGCCCATGGATGTCACAGTAGTGAGCAAGGCAGATCTTAAAACCAGTAGTTAGCTTAGTGCCAATAGCCATGATGAGCCGCGATGTGTCCACGTGAATGCATCACTTGAGCTGCTATAATGAATGGATTTCGGCGGAAACTCTCTGCGTATAAGAAGAATGTTCAAGATTGGCCCCGGCGTGAACGAGATGCGATGTAGATATGTATATATCTTAGCTGCGCCAGTGTCTCGATTATGTGGCGGAATCAGAAAGTCGATGGCAGCGCAGCTGACTTGATCTGTAGCAGGGCTGATAGAGATGGTCTCATCTCCCTAAAAACCAAGCTCCAGCCAAGGTCGCCAAAAAGACACAGCACAAGAGCCTCCATGTAGAGCAACCATACAACAGCAGAGGCGGTGAGCGAAGATGGTGTGGAAGCGACAAATTGGTGGCATCGCGGGAGAGGGTGGACGAGTGCGAGCTGCAGCTACACCGGCCGACACAACGCCAAAGCCAGCTAGAAGGGGCTCACTTGCTGCGACAGAGGAAACAAAGGGAGGGGAGATGTGAAAACAAGGCTAGGGCGCCGTGGAGAGTTTGGGGAGGATGCAAGCTTCCTGCAGGTGTTGTGTGTGGCACCTTGCAGTAACGCAGACTTGCACTGTCTGATCTTTGTCGCTTTTGGAGGCAAGACTTACAATGTAGGTCATGACGCATTCAGAGGTCGAGGGGCCTATCTTATCGTGAGGAGTATCCAACGGGCAAGGTGGGATGTCGGTCTAGAAAGTCGGCGAGAGCTAGGAAGGAGGGGCGGCGAGTCAAACCAACACTTAGATGACTGCACGATGATGTGTCGAAGATGCCGATATGATGCGACTAGCGATGGGGCGATGGAGCGCCGGAATGAAAGGCCGGTAGGTAAGTAGATGATATCGAGAAATATGCTGCTGACACACGACTCCGGAATCGAGAAGTAGCAGGAATGGTGATGGAGTATAGACGAGCGACAGACTTGGGCCGGTGATTAATCATTAGATAGCCGTTGCAGTGTACGGAGTAGTACGACTTTGTTGCGGGAGCTCTGACCCGATGCGGGAGCCCGCGTGGTGGTTGTTGGGCGAAGGAGTTTTGCAAGTGCGGCCCGAATACCTGAGTCGTTTTGAGGCTCGTGCTGAGCAGTAAAATGCCTGCTGGTACGAGCGCCGGGTCTAGAAGTGTCTCCAGAGGTGACAGCCTGGGGCCTGGCGTGCCCCCCCGTCGGCTGCTGCGAGTCTGCTGGCGGAGCGAGGTGACGGCAGCTCGCAAAGGCGAGACGAAGATGGGAATGCCGAGGCAAAGATGCCGACGAGAAGGAGGTTGCTGCGAGGAATGAGGAACAAAAGCAAAGTCTATTGAAGAGGCCGAAAAAGGCCCAGGGCGGATGCGACGGAAAATTAAGTTTCAGCGTGAGGGCGACGGAGCAGACTGGGGAAGGAAGGAATTGAGGGCAGCGGGTCGTGGCTTCCTAACCTACGCAGTTCCAAGTCGCCGTTAAGGCTCGAAGTAGCTTTATCTATTCGTGACTCGTCCCGTCTAACAACACAATTGATACTTGACGTACGCAAAGCGGTTGTTCGTGGCTTACCGCGCGTGTTCACGGCGCTTATAACAAACTTGTCACCATCGACTTGATCGAGTGATTATGCAGAGCACGCAGGCTGTTTGCCTGCGAGCAAACGAATGGGCAACCCATGGTTATGGGCCACCGATGTGGGCTCAGCAAAGCAGTTCCTGATATTCCCGCAAATCATGAATCCGTTGTTACGGTTCCGTGACAAAGCCAAGCGCTCCGACAGGGCCTTCTAGAACGAAACGAGCAGCCAGTGACGACGCTATCCTGGCACGAAACCAACGAGGGGTTGGGGGGCAATTTGTCGTGGGTGTCTAGCTTTGATCAGGGATGACTCCTGAACCCCCAGTTGGCCTGGGACGATGGAACCACAAAGCCAACTCCTCCACTCATTAGCCGCCCAAGCAGTAAGTCGACTTCCCGGACCAGAACTATTGTGTTGCAACTCTGGAAGCATGTGGCTAAACCTAGAGTTCCAGATGAGGAACCGCTGTTATTGTATTGGCACCTTGGAACCATTATTGTGGCGGACGGGCTTGGCCCTTTGACCAAGTACTAACATTCCAAGTTCCAAATCCAGAAAATAATGGAGCGGAAACAGCCGTAAACTACCGAGTCTACTATGGCGACAATTACTGTACCTATACCAGTACCACTACATACATTGACTCTCCTGTGGAATTATCGGCATCCTTGATCTCTCACACCTTCCATGGAAGCTTTGCCTAAAGCGTTGCGATTCAAGACCCTCGCGTTAGGATCTACTTGTGAGTAGTTATATTCCGTAAATCAGCCTCACGAAGTCATATGATCAAAGGCTGATGACGGCAGGCAATGATCATCAAGCCCAATATCCCGAGCCGGCCGTTATCCTGTTCTCTAGCACACATACAGAGTATGTACGGAGTACTCCGCACATGCTTCAAAGCCAACACACTCTAACTCATTATGTTCCCACGTTCGGGAACTGCCGGATTGGATTGCAGAGAGCCATTCGTCCAAAGTTTTTAGGCATGTTTGTTCAGGCTTTGGCTACGGAGTAGAAACATGAAGGTACTGAAACATTTTTATCTTCAAGCAAGCTCATCCGTGCAACCACGTTTCGCGGCAGGTCATCGAAGCCGGTGCTTAGATACAAGTCGATGCGGGTGCCTGCACAGCAAGGACGATGGACTTGGACAACCTGCACCTGTATCGTCAACCATCATCGACTCATATTTTCCGCGAGCGCACCGTTCAAGTTAGCCATCGGCCGGCATATTTGTGGAGGAGGATGCATGTACTATTCCGTATGCTCGGCCTCTATTAGTACCTCTATTAAAGCACACACATCAGACCACCCTAGCTGAACCACATCGTCTGCTTACTTTTGATGCTTGTTGGTTTGTCTGGTTGAGATGCGCTCACATGGAGTCGGACTACGGAGTACTCCGAAATTGATTTGCAGTTTCTTGGCCGCATAACGGCTAGGCTTATTGCAGCAACTGACCCTGCCCACATAGCAAGCAACACATACAAGGGCAGGGTTGGCCGCATGGAGTCCAGGTCATGGTCGTACTGCTGACATTATGCAACGGAATTCGAGAAGAACCCAGCGAGAACCGTGTTGACCACGTGGAGGGCTGTGACACTCAATCACTCCCTATGGGGGTACCAGTATGTGTGACCGTTGTCCTTCACAAGGAAGACCTGATTGAGCATGTTATTTGGTTCCTGAAGATACCGCTGGGTGGCACTGGAACTACATTCGCCCACTGCCTAGTTACTTGGGTAGGTAATTACATCACATTCGAATGTCAAAAGCGTGATTTGAGAGACGATTCGTTCGGGTTGAGTTGGGTACCCTTGGAGGTCAGTTTTCGGACCCCACGACAACTATGACCGGTGAGAGGCATGCCTGTTGGATGTTACCCCTCGTGTGAGACGCGGAGTGTCCCGTTTGATAAATGAAAAGTACCAGTACCCCATGCGGGAGAGACTTTGTTGAACACCAGCGACTTTGAGCATCCAATGCAGACTGAAGCTGGCGTTGCTCTCTCATCGTTATGGAGGGATGCGCAAGAGAGCTAGTTAAGGGACGACTTGCAAAGACCTGGAAAGCAAGCTGTGAAGAACGATTTTTGACTCGGAATAACTCGGAGCATTCGTTGGTAATATGGGGACGACAATGCCTGTTTGCCTCCCTCGCCAGTAATAGTATTAGTACTACTAGTACTTCCATATTCCGTGCTGCGTATCACTCATGTAACTCGGCTGTCAACGCGGCCTGAAATATGCACTACCAAAAATCCGAGACACGCGGCCTCCGTGACTTCGTTTGAGACACGCAATGGCGACAAACCTCTTCGTGAGCCCAAGTGCGGTATCGCAAAAGCAGGTTCCGCTTTATCGTAGGCTTGATCGCGGCGGCATGAGACCTTTTCCTTGTGGCCTTATTTGTTGCTGCCCCGTGCAACAAGTATCTTCGACTGAGGCCGCGGGCATCTCGGGTCAACGTCGCCCAGCGGCCCGCGTCTAAACTTGCAGACAATAACGTAATTCAGCATGGGAAGGGAACGCACAAACCCGTTGCCCCGAGACATTCCTTGAAGTACGGAGTACAGTGCAACCTGCACTGACATACGGGATATCAACATCACAATCCAATTCTCAGCCGGTCGGCCAATTCGGCCCTCGCCGGCTAACGCCCAAGCATAAAACCCAATGGAGGTTGAAGGAATCAATAACGTTACTCCGTATCTCTCACCCCCAAATACCCGTATCAACTCCGGCCAGCAACCCAAACTATAACTAGTAGTGTGTACGGAGCAAGGATTGGGTGGGAGTTTGCGGACGCGACCCCCAAATGGATGGATAAATCGACAGGGACAAGACCAAGACCAAGTAAGTTACGATGCACCACCGTCTTATCCGACAGGCTGGTGGAATACGAGGCCCATTCTACCAAGGCAAACTTGGCGGCCTGTGAAATGTCGCTGCGGGTACCGAAGCAACAGCGTAGTGCGAGATGCTCACCATTGATTAAGAATTTTCAGGCAGGTAACATGGTCCGATATCGGGCAATTATCAATAGTGGTTGCGGTGTTTTTTGTATCCCTGCAACTGGGCAGAGCTGTCTGTATCAACGGTACGGAGTACTGATCTACTAGTAGTTACATGCTTAGTTTTTGACTTCAGCATTCCCGTATGCGACTACCACGGCCACCCTGCGGACAGTGCACGATTGTATCGTGGTTACGGAGTACGACTTCACATCGTCTAGCAAGTGTCCGACACCAACGGCGAAAAGACGGTGAAATGCACTCTTTATTGCGATGCCTAAGCTCCTTCTCGAAGGGCCTTCCGTCGAGCCACATCGTCCTAGCTGCATTGATGTACAATGTCATTCGGGCAATGGAGCCGAACTTTGTTCACTTTCACTCACGCTCATATGCTGTATTGCATCTATGCACTCAAGTGGATGCAGATGCTCTGTTTCTGCATCAAATATGACGCGTTTTTCTAAAACTTGTAAGTCGTCTTCGATTCTGCGGAATCACGGGCCTCCGAGATGGTTCATCTGCCATGGGACTACTCGTGATGACGGTGTTGCCTCGTGAGGCCTTGCCAACACCACGACGTTGAAGAGGGCGTCTTTCGAGTGACTTTGACAAAGAGGCAGTTGCTTCTGCATCTCCGATATCGACACAGCTCTGCGCCCATGCCTCGCGAATCGACAGTCCTAGTGCAATGGCCGCCTCTCGGGCAACACTGTTACCGACAATCTTGTACTGTTCTGTTGGGGTACCCAGAATGACCTCGTCGTCTAAGAAGCCTTGGGCTCGACGAGCCTCCATGACGGTGAGACCGCGATTTTCATGCCAGTGCAACTGACGTCCGTTCTTTCGATCGCCTAGCTTTTGCGATGTCGTAACGGTGGCAAAGAGCTGCTCGGGGTATAAGCGCCCATATGCGGACGACCACCTCTCGAGTGGACTGGACCTGGCAGCCTTTGATGTCTCTCTTCGCTTTGTCTCGAACACGCTACTCTCTGCTGGTGTAAGGACTTCCTGAGACGCCTTGAGAAGACTCATGCCCCATGGCCGGTTTGGAATCAGTTGTATCCGAGCTTTCAGGTGGTTAGTATGTCCCGTAGGCAAGCGATGGTCGGGGAAGGCGATGCAAGTATCCGTCTGGCCATTATATATGCTGGGAAGACCGGAAGTCACCTGTCTTGCTGTGACAAATGGAAATGGTGTTGCTTTGAGAAAGTCACGCTCCGCCAAGGCATCGCCATTGGGAAGTTTGCCCAGTCTCGTATGCTTGGTGCCAGGCGGGTGGGAGTGTGTTTGCTCAGGCTTATTGGGCAGCTCGTATTTTGGCGCTGCGAAGCTTATGAAGACGCGTGAACGTCTCTGTGCTGATCCACATGAGGAGGCATCGAGATAGAACATCTGGGCTTGGTATCCTAGACCGACTATTGCGCACATGAACTGGCTGAACACATCTTGGTCCCTGTTTGCTCTGTTCTGGACGATGCCGGGGACGTTTTCCAGCAGTCCGTATTTTGGCCGATAGAGGTCGACACAGGAAGCAAAGGCCGCCACAAGAGACTGGTTCTTGCGCTGCTCGTCTGTAGTCCTGTCGTTTGTGAGCACGGAGAATCCCGGACACGGGCTCCCTCCTGAGATGAAATCGACGCGGCCTATCATGGGCACCGACTTGGAGAAGTAACCGCCGAAGGCTTTTCTGTGAAGGTCATCTATGGACCCGAGGAACGGACTCAGGAGGTTCGGATGGCGGCAGTTGGCCATGTAGGTGTGAATTGCTCGGCAGTTATGGTCATTGGCCCAACTCATGGTAATGGCGCACCTTTCCTCGAGGCCTCTACCCAGGTTTCCGCCGCCGCAGAAAAGATCGAGTCCTCGCAGCTTCGGGATGGCGGCTTCGGGATCGAATCCCTGGCGCAGGGACTGCGGGAATGCGAGCAGCGGAACACACGATCCATCAGGCGAGACGTGATGCGTGATGTAGAATAGACTGCCTACTCCATCTCGGTTATACGGCACTGGGATGTTGGCACCGTGCTGAAAGAAACGAACGTGACACTTTCCAACAATGCGATCCGTGGTGCATTCGATGAACTCGCTGCTATACACCAGCTCGTTGCAAGGAGAAGCAAAGGCAACAGCGTCTATAGCCTGTCGCCGAAGAAGCCTTCGAAAGCAAAGACAAATGATTCCACTCTGCGTGTACAAATCGACAACTTCGCACGGCTCAGAGGTCGAGCTGGCCTGATCGACGTGAACAAGAAATGTATCACCTAGCCGATATCTACTAGAGACAGGATCCTGGAGCGGGGGAGATATGTGCGGACATGATAGATCAGAGTCCCTGAGAGAAACCCATTTCCTCTCCTTGCTAAGATACATCTGGCGACAGAAAAACTCCAGTGCCGTGGAGGAGTCACCTCCAAACTGGACCCGATGGATTCCAAGGACCTCATAATCCTGGATCTTGTTTTCCTCAGAGCACGAGCAATGGTCAGAAAGAAACAGCTCGTTGTTCCACGGATATTTCATCAGACCGCAAAGTGTATCAAGAGGCCGGTAGTACCAGAGCACCTCGAAGTATTCACCTCCGTCACCGCGTTCACAGACCCTCTGGACAAGGGCGAACCATCGATCGACGTCTGAAAACCCATTGGAGCACTCGCGCTCCCAAGCGGACCCGGAGTTCTGGTCATCTCTTCTCGTGGATATGGTGTCGCCAGGTTTGACGATGAAGGCGAGATCCGGAGGACTCCCCCCCACGGAGCTGGAAGCTGGGCCGTGTGGTGCGCAGCCCAGCTCAAGCCCATTCTGCAAAGTAATGCCGTCTCTCAACTTCGCTGCCTTGAGGCTGAGGGGGAAGCTCTGGAGTCGCTCCCCGAAGGGCAGGTGGGAAAAAAGCCGGTAAACGTAGTCAGTGACGATGGTGGGCGAATTCTCAGATCCAGTCGAATGGTTTGGGTACTTTGTGAAATCCCATACTTCAGCCCAGATGTCATGGTAGCCGGCCTTGCCGTCCCTCACGACCCCTTTGTACTCGTTGTAAAGAAAAGCAATGTTGGCCACGATGGATGTGCGAAAGTCGTCCGACGGATGCTGTGCGAGCCAATGCGCCAACGCAGGAGCTTCATGGCGCACGGCAAGAAGCCAATCCTTGAAAGCGTTTCGGAAATGCCGTATCGTCACTCTTGTCTGGTTTTGTTCCATAAAGACGAGGAAGTCGACGAAATGCTTGGCCAGGCCAGCGACCCATACGAACTGCTCCAAGAACCGACGATACTCTTTGGCAGGTCGGCCAAGTTTATAGAAGAGGTCGCTGCCCTCACAACTCGCAGACTGCAGCCAGATCTGGTCGCCAACATCGTGGTATTGCAGGCCGTAGTGCCCGATTGGAACCGTGCGGATGGGCACTCGTTTCACAAACGTCTTGCCCTGTCCCTTGTTGCTGAGAGTTCCGTCGAAGAAGAAGGTCCCCAAGCCGCGCTTGGTATGGACCTGGTGTAGGCATCGCATCTCACACGGATATCTCTCCGTGTCTAGGTAAACGACGAAGTCATCTAGTCGCAGCTCAAAATGCTCGAGGGGGGTTGGAGACTGCTTCTGTTGTCGTTTCAAAGCCGGACGGAAACCCTCCAGGGCCTGCTCTTCGGGCTCTTGAGGTGCCGGTGGTTGGAATGGCTCATAGCACGATCGAGGTGAAGTCAGTTGAAGATCCAACATCTCCACCCTTATGTTGGAAGCTTTCCCTGAGGTGCTTGTCAATGTATTATTCTCTCGTGCTGCTTCACAGGGGGCAATTTTCTTCGCTGAATGCCAAGATATCATCGCGACTCCTTAAACCCCCCCTCATGAAGAGTCTCTGTATAGTGCGCCTGGAATGATATAACTAAGGGTTTAAATCCGGAGCTCATGTCAAGTGGTGAGTGTGTAATTGGTATTGACCAAGGCTTGCAAAATGTCATGAGTTACCACTCATGTATTGTTTAGTATTCAGGAAACACCATCGACCGTCGTGAATTGGAAGCGGAAGAGAAACGAAGCCAGGCTTGCAAACTGATCATGTAAATGGACCTTTCTTGAGCGAAAAGTGATTATACCTCAAACGGGAACTATAGAGACGCACCGCTGCGTAGTGATGAACATCTGAACTGCTCTACATCTAGGCTATCTCCCTTTTATCACTCCCCAACGATGCCAGACGCTGAAATCCCATGATATCATTACTTCATAACACATCATACACCACAGCGAGTCTGTCTTCTATCGACGCCGCCGAAATCTGCTATTGTAACCAGGCCCTCCCTTGGCCCCGTTGTTCCTCAACTTCAACCGATGGAAATTAGCGTGCGCAAGCTCATTCACCTTTCTTGCTACTTTCTTCACTGGCCCCTCTTTCCTCACTTTCTTCACTTTCTCCGCTGACTTTTCTGTGAGATGGGCCGGCTCTTCGTTTTCCAAGTCACTCCCTGATGCCATGTCTTCGAAGTCCGCATCTGGACAGTTGGTAGCCTGCGTTTCTGGAATGACTTCGTCCCTTCCACCGTTATCTTGATCTTGCAAGATGTGTTCTGGTCTCTTATTTCGTGTTGGTTTGATATTGACCTTGCGCGTTGTCCTCTTTTGCCCTTTCTTCTTGTATACGGGCAGTGGATTACCATTGTGATCGACGCTGTCTTGAACAGGACTGTCGTACATATTTTCGTCGTCAAAGCCACTTAGCAATGCTGGCCGTTGGCTATCCTCCACAATTGCTGGAGTGGTCTCTGCTGCAGATGCGGAGGCTTGTTGAGCGCCCAGCGACGCAGACGCTGCTGGCTGGAGACTATCCGCACTCTCAATCTCTGCTTCCCGAAGAGCATCCATATCGTCATC